>JASGCC010000120.1:23814-675352 GCA_030067915.1 Hydractinia echinata
TTTTTTCACTGCAGTTACGATATTCATGCGTCAAACTTCTATAAAAATTATAAAAACTTGTTAAATTACACATTAAATCGTTCTAATAATCTTTTGGTTATTCAATTTCTATGTTAATGGTCAATTTTTGCTGATAAATTCCAAATATCTCCATCTCATTTTCTCTCAAAAGTTCCTTGCTTCTTTCCCTTTTTCAAACAAATTTTAATTAATGTTAACCCGGCATCAGAGGAATTCAACCAGGTTATAGTGACCTTATTACTATTATCTCCACATGTCTGTTGATCACTTCATTCTTATAGGGGTCAAACCATTATAATTTAAGGAAAACCATGCCACATCACCGTGTGGCCCACCATCCTTCAAATAGGGTGCCGCATAATTTTTCATAATTTTGATTTTCTACTTCAAACCTGAAAAATACTTTGATGTGGCTTTTACGGTGAGTTTTTGCTAAATATACGACCTATTACTTTAAATTTAGGACCTGCCTTCTTGTTTAATCAAGAGCGTGCGAGAGTCTCTCAGTGAACGTTATATGTTTTCCGCTCAACTTGAAATTGGCTATCAATTTATACTTGTGTCTAAAAAGTTTTAGTTTGAAATCTAACCTAACAAAATAAATGATCTTACTTACTTTGACCATTACCAGCCCAGAACACCACGCCAGGTAATTATTCTAGAGCTGTTATTTCACTGGCCTCCCTTAGCTACAGCTATAACACTGCACTAGCCCTACAGATCGTAACTAAAAGCAAAAAGGTGAGAGAATGCAGGGGGAGCCACGATACAGAATATAATAGCTACAAGCTACTACAAGGTAGCCTCTTTGAGCCCTTCGCCACCAACCACCAGAACTCTTTCCTTGACCGATGACAAACCCATGAAAGGCCGCACAACTAGCAAACAGGAAAAGCAGGTATAGAGCAGAGGGCAGGGCAGCGAAACAATCACAAAAAAGGAAAAAAGAAAGTCACATTTGAAGTCGTCTGTGTGTCTGAGTTTATCGTGCAGAGGAGGTGGAACGGGTGAGTGAGGTGATTGTGATAACAAAAACAGGCAAACAAATTAATTTTCAAAACTTCTGACCGCGTTTCTCCCGATTTGTAGACCCTAGTTTATTTTGTCCCCCGCCCCGAAAGACTCACTTGTTATTCTCTCTCCTAGCCTCCGATGTTCCACGTTCACCCTCACCACTCGATCACACGCCACTACACCATCTATCTCCGCCCATACCCATCCCCTTGCCCACTCGCACCACTTTATCACAATCAACTATCTTGACGGATCTCCCTTCGCGTCACTTCAGGTGCATACTCAATCATTGTGCTCCACCTCCTCCCCTCTGCGAACACGCGCCCACACCCGCCCAGACAACGCTCCCGTCCTCTTCCGATTTCGTCCAGATCACCCCTTCCGGGCTCGATATTTCGACCACTACATCTCCTCACCACCGACGCACCATGCTACTTCGCTTCCTTCTCCCCCAGCCCGTCATCAACCGGCTACGTATAGACGAATCATTCCTCGCTCGATCTCTATACGCTCGACCCTTCTGCCCTCCGACCTGCATCTTACCTCCCGCAACGCGTCGTGCATTCACATCAAAGACACGAAACAACCTTGCCAGTCTCATTCTCCTCCTCATGTAGCAACCACAAACCGCTAAGAGCACGTCACAACCGACCCCCGCTCCGGTCAGCAACATGACACCAACCCTCTCATACACCTCCCTCGCACGCCCCGTACAAGCTCCCTAATAAATTACTTCGCCTCACATCTCAGGGTGACATTGCCCCCGAATGACCGCTAGACAATCTTCTAGCACCGAAACCAAAGCACACCACTACGGCCCCCACACGTCACCATTCCAAGACGATCGACAGACAGCGCTCAGTAAACGTAACAGACCATTCTTATCTAAAAACCGATTATCATCCTGCTGCGGACTTACCTTATTCCAGTTTAGAAAAAGTTCGTGCTCTAAAACAAGCAAATAATCTTGCTGTAAGAGAATAAAAGTCTACAAATATGAGGCACAAGACATGCGCAGATATCAAGATGAAGCCTTAGTCACTTATTAGACTAGCAACTAGAACTTTCGCCCACACTGCTCGTACCTCAACTCCCGCCTACGAATCGGTGGCACTTAACGGTGGACCGGCACTACTATTAGCCGCTCACTGTCCATAATCTTCCCGTAGCACACGTTACCATCACCAGCATGTTGCGGCAACTCCGCCTATCACATCTTACCTACAAGCTCACATGTCCACCACATCTTCGTCGGAGCCCCCTTATTACTAAAGCATGTCACATATACATCCCCGTCTTTACATATCACACTTAAAAGGCTGTCAAATTACTCCGCCCCAGGCTTATCACGGTACTATACTATAGAGCCTAATACCACGCACTAACAGATACTCATCTACACTTCTCAGGCCCAGCTGTGTGCTGACACCTCCGTATCTAGAACATTCACCACGATACTACATAAGCTACATACAAGGACCACATCATCACCACCTATCCGCCTATCAGGCGAACGCAATCACTCCGCCCCCCGCTAAGTCCGACCATTCTCCCCATTCCGACCAAACCTCAGACCATTCACCGATACACCACATAATGAGCAGTAACAGCTGCCCTACTTAACTGCCACAACCGATGACTCTAAGCCAAACGCTTATCAGCATCATCTTCTGCCATATACTCCCATGATCCCGCATATCGCAACAATTCTTTGCCTCACACACCACTGTCCCAAATCCACAATACTGTCAACAACACATACCTACCCACTTACGAGACAGCATGCGATGCCATACTCAACCCCTCCATAAGGAATCTGCATCGCTAGTGCCCTACAATCCCGATTCTCGCTGCAATCTTAAAATCATCAACTCAATGTTCATCCACAGCTACGTACCTCAGCCATCCTCTAGACAATTTACTTCGTTCCTCGTTTTGTATGGATCACTTCACGCTACTCTGTGATTCAACACAAACGTAGCATACACTATCCAATACTGCTTTCTGATTGAACGACTTATGTGATCTTTCTCCTACACTCTCCTCTCACCATATTCGCCATAGCGTGGCACTCAATCTTTGTAACCTATATTTAAACCAACCCAGCTAGCCAACACATTTTTCTCACTACACTCTCCGCGCTGAGTCGCCAGCCCACCCCTCATAAAATACTTACCTTATAAACAGATCCACCCACTATATCTGCAATATTTAATAAAGAAAACGGCAAGTCGTGTTAATGTGCCAGAACTCAACACGATATAAGCCTACAACTCCAAACCTTCGCACATATAGCAGCCTATTATACGGAAGTTTATTAGAACCACACTCGATTCTACGTCACAATTCTTGATCATGTCTCACATGCGAACTAGCAAAGTAACCACAAGTCAAAAAAAAAAAAACAAAACATATACTAGTCAAGCAACCCCTGCTTCTGTCCTCTTCGATCGTGCGATGCAGCAGCTCTATCGATTACGTCTCTCTTGAAAACTGCGTATCTCGCTGACCACATAGCAATACGAGACCTACCCCCCCATAGATCCGCACACCACCCATGAAATCCCCATCAAGCACCCCTCACGCCTTGGCATTTCCAAGATCAGGCAGATCCCGAATCGTGTCCCAAGCTCGGAAGGACGCGCCGTAAGGCAAACCTGCGCCTGAAACCCGAACAAGCTACGCCCACCGACTCACCTACACCGGCAAGCCCCACACAAGACCATACATAATCTAGCAAACCACCATACCAAATAATTCAGTCGTCAAGCAAACACCTACTGCACCATCAGCCCGGAAACCTCTCCAGCCAATAGCTCCATCCCACGTACTAATGTCGCGGAAAGGGTATTGCTTCCGCGAACGTTTCTCTAACTGTTCTCGACGCCAATTCCTGAGCTGATTATTTTATCGTAACAAACTCTTTCCAGTCACCTGGCCAATGCGCTTCCAAATATTACGCACTACAAATCACCAACCATAGAAGACGAAGATACACGCTACTTACTCTTTCTCGACCGGGTCCACAAAGGGTATGTTATTGAGATTAAAGATAATCGATGCTGGCTATTCGTCAAAACTCCCTTATACCAACTTTCCGTCCCGCTATGTTCTCTGTTTCACGTCCTATTGCATATTTGATTGGAGCACACGCACTCCCTCTATGGCACTATAGAGCGTTAAACAATGTATAACTGCCTACCTCATCATGTCAGCCTAGCACTTTCTTCGTTCGAAATTGCGTAAACCGCCGCGCGCCGTCCTTCCCTGACCACCATGCATTGCCTTTTCCACTCTCCACACTTACTCCACCTCACCTCTGTTTTAAAATCAACGGGGGGGCGTACAAACCTCGTGTACCAATAGCCCACTTCGCTGTTCAATGCAACGCTTCCTCGAATTCAAATTTCCTTATCATTCAGCCTACTGACTAGAGACCTCGATTGCTTGACGTCGCCGTCCCGTTTAGTGCATACATGTAATCCATACGCTACAAAGAACCGCATCCATCGAGTAACACATGGACTGCCGTTGAATATTTATGTATCTGCATATACTAGATCACATGTCACCTGATGCTCTAGCTTCGTGTCTACCTTCATGTCATTGGCTGAAGATCCCATAAGACTATTTTCATACAATAATGTATGTTCACATGCTCCTCCCTGTTAAATAGCTTAGACCAATGGAGATAATTTCCACACGCCGGGCCGTCCACTTGGTAGAGCGCAGAGTAGTTAACATATTCGTTCGTAAATATGTTGCTTCCCTCCGAAATCACTCTCAACCTCCCACGAACCTCTTATCCAATTGTTGCCTCTGTACTTCGGAAAGGAAACATAATTAGCCCCAGTATATAAACGAATTTATCTGCTCACAGTAAAACTACAATAAGAACACATAGACATCAAAAGCACCGCTCAGTCTATAATAATAATATATCCATCATCTGGTTCCTCTTACGAACTCTTGATATCCCCAATCCGCCACCACTCACGAACTCTTATCCACCTTCTGAACACGTCTTCCGAGTAACCTCTTACTTAACTGCTATATCTGTTGTGCGGGTATGCGGATTGCCTACACATCCGTACCATACCTAGTCACATAGACTCCATAAAGTAGACTTACCGCGTCCACAAAAGCTCGCACTGTACCTGACCGATCTCCTACCAGGTATCAAGTGTGTTCTATTCGAGAACGATCCAGCCACTACCTACTACGTCTACCCCCATGTGCATTCTCATGATGTATGTCCCTCTGTTTCTCCTTTACTTGCTGTTGGACCTCACGTATGGGTTCTTACATCATAAAATCTACTCAACAAGATAGCCTAGTATCTTTTTGGACAAGACATTGATCATACGACACACACACAGCGAGGGTAAATCTCCATGCCTACGGCGGACCTCAACGTGAAGTGCTCTCAAGTCAATAAGGGTTCGAGGAGCATATCCCGAAGCGCAATCCTGTCAGACTCCTCCGAGTTGCGAGATTTTTTCCCCAACCGCCTTTAGCGTTCCTATCTTCCAACCCACCTAATTCCCGCTCCATTCTTAATTGATATGTTTGGAGATGCAGCATTATTTTGATAATCCAGACTTTTGGTAGCTGCACATCATCTTATAGCAGTAGTAAGTTGATGGTCCGAGACAACCGAAAAAAACCCAATGCTTGCTCATGCACTGCAGCGACTTCATCACTTCGTCAATTGTTAGCCCACGAACACAATTGAAATACCTGTTTATAATTTGGTACTCCAGTAGAATCCATGCTATTCATTTATTTTGAAGAAAAAAAAAACATAAAGCTATTCCTCCAAATATGCACGTTGTTTTTATTTTCTAACATTTATCCCTATTGCCTTTCCCCCGTCTCCCTTCTCTCCCCCTTCCTTAACTTAGAATTCACGGCAATGCTTCTTCTCATGACTCGGTAGAGTCGTCGTTCAGACGATTGTTCAGAAAAAGCAATAAGGAAGTGTCGAATGGGATCGCCAGCCAGGCAACCTCGTCCCACGGGCATCCTTGTATCTTTTCTGACCCCGGGCACGCGATACGAACATGTTTCGGCATATATCGGCACTGCCGCGTCCGGACGTCAGAAGAAGATACAGGATTGGCCCCCTTCCGCGCGGACCGCACACCTCGGGTTGGGTCGAGGTTGCCGCCCAACCTGTTTATTTCCAGCCTACATTTCTCTATCCTCCACACCATTCGCTTTTTAGCTTCAATGCCTAAAAAATTACGCGGGAATGTTTCTTTGGTTATTCGTCTCCCCTAACTAGAGAATTTTCCTACAACATAATGTCAACAAGCTACGAGGAGTGTAAAACTATCATGGCTATCGTCATAACACTGATAATATCATTTTCAGCAATATGTTTGTTGAATCAACTAAAAAAAATAGTTATTCCGTTCTTGAGAAAAGAGTTTGACCTCGTGTCCCCCAGCGCAATCAAAAGCGAAAATCTGCCCTTCAAGAACATAAGCTTTGTGATAGCTGTTTACTTTACAAACAAAGAAGCGAAAAATATTCTTGCTGCTTCTTCATCAGAACATCTCTCTTTATGTAAAATTACTCTGCAGGACTCTTTATATCTGTTTATACTCAACCCTCATTATCTAAATAGCCGTCCTCCTCTCTTCATAGTATCACGCGGTACGTATCGCTCCGTCCCTGATGCACGAATAAAGCATCAACAGGATGGCGGCGAAGAGGTTTTTGTGTTTCTAATATTATCTGTCGGGCTCATCTCTTGATCCTGTCATACTGATACAATGCAGAGGGCGATACTTCCATAGTCCGTTACTCATTAAAAACGTCTTCTCTGTCTAATTCTCGCAGTTGTTTCCCCCGGGCTTCTCCGCATAACGTCCGCATCTGTCTTTCTGTTCAACGTTCATTATCAATTCCCACAGTTATCCTTTGTTTCGCCAATATAAAGGAAATTATTTTACTTATTTGTATTCTTCAAATGCTACCTTGCGCATTCATTATTGAAACTTCTCTTTCGTGCGTTTGCAATCCCCAAAAATCTGTCCTTGTATGGTACACTCCTTCTACCTCTCGAAAACTCCTGAGCGAACGTCTACATGAATGATCAAGTAATTTGTAATCGTACCTGTCCATTCTCGCCTGAAGGCTATCGAGTGAATTCTTGGGTGCGGATACGCTGATAAGTTTTAACGGCCAAGCGATGATTAAAAAAACCGTAAGAGAACATGCGGGGCGCTATCAAACAAGCAAAAGCCACGAGGGAGACTTAAGAAATATTAGTAGCCAAGCATCTCATACAAGGCGCCTTCTCTTGTTAACTGTCTTTTTTAACGAGAAGTGAGGACGACCTAACAGTCCCACTTTATTCGTGCACCCATTTTAAATTGAAACAGTAACATGGCTTTGGAATGGGTTAAGAGGACATACTCTCGCTCGCTTGCTTTTCTTGCTTCTCATTGCTTACACGAACATCAGCGGGGAATGTAGAGAAAGAACGATGAGTTTTATACCCGAACGTCCTGGCGGAAAAGAATAAAGATAGGGGGAAATATAACCCAATTTCTGTGCCGGGCTAAATGAACAACGAAGATCTACTACAAACAGCAACAAGGAAATACTCTCAAACCAAAAGCTCTTAAATCTCCTGGGGCACCTCGACACGTTGATGGCACGTACGGTAAAGGCTCAAGCTATCGACAATCAGGTAGGTTTAGACGGTTAAAGATACAATAAACATGGATGGTTTCTTCAGGTGTATTACATCAAAGTGGTCAAATCAAACGTTTGTTCTTAGCTTAGGCCTAAACGGGATTCCGCGCCGCAAAATGAAAATTAAAGTTCGAAAAGCGTATATTTTCGCGTGTAGAGAGAAACGCCGGGAGGATTTCCTCGTCTTGCCTAGAGATTGTGGTTTGGACGGTGGTTGACTGGTTCCCATTAACCCGAGAGATGTGGATGCGCAACAAAATGCGTAGGATTCAATCAGTGAATGGGTTTAGCACGATCTGCAGTAGAACCTGGAGAGTCTACGTTCGGTGTCGCATATATTTTAGACCTTATTTGGGATTGCGGTGTAAACTAGTTTTATATATACATTTTTGGACTTTAGCTCGTAAGGATCCGGGCTAATATTCCAAATAATTTTTCCAGGGGGATTTATCGAGCTGCCGGCTGGAACTGAATTTTGTATATTCTTCACTGGAGAAACCAGAGTTTCACAAAAGAAACCGAAGTACGTTTCATGAGAACTGAAAACAGAGATATCGCAAAATTGTTGTAAACGAGCTTGGATTATCTTGATTTGTCTAAATAAAAAACAACAATGACGTCCATTGTTTGATTTTCGGGAGGTCATTCTGTGGTCGCCTTTATTTGCGTTAGGCATGATGTCCACATCAACGTCGTTGAGATGTTGAGACATTGCATTTAAAAACTGTCGAAAAGTGGTGATTTACAGGCTCGTCCTTCTTCTGTCTACGGTTTAGCGAGCTGGAGCAGGACGAGATAAACGAGTACAAGACTGTCTCAAATCTTGATGACACAAAAGAAAGCGATTTGGAGATGGATCATCAGGGTTCAAAGTGAGACGAATAAGTGAATGTTGAAACTGTGCAGCTCGATTTTATCCGCGACTGATATCCCAGGAAATCTCACACTTCCGCAGGCCATTAAACAAAACCATTAACATTTCAATGTTGGTCATGCACTGGACCACATGGGAAAAAGGGAAACGTATTGAAGTGGTTGTTAGGGGGACTTAACATGGGGCTTACTCTGCGGTGGCCGAATACGAATTTTACGAAAGTGTTTTTTCTTTCTGTGTAGTGATAGTATGCATGAACTCGCACCTCTATCTGCGCCCGCCTGGATTGCGTCTATGACTGTCGTGTTCACAGAAAGCTCTCCGGTAACACACATGTCTCAAAATCCCACTGTTTTTGATGTGTCCATTTCGCGAAAACCACATTCTCTCAAAAAATATTTGGATATTTTCAAGTAGAACGCTTTTATTGTCAAGTATTTTCGTGGCCACGGTTACGGTGTAGAGTTATCCAACAGCACGCTGGAGAATAATCTCGTAGATTGGGAAAATTAATGGTGTGTGTGATAAAAAAAGACCAAAAAAATGGTATTTTTAATTGCTCACTATGGGCAAGCAGTCCAAGGAGTGAGGATTAACGTTGGAAACAGGGGGTTTCATTATTAATAAACTGTATTAATATCATACGTTTTTTGTATGGAGAACCCTCGTCCCTGTCCCTATAGGTGAAATAGAACAAAAAAACAACCACCGCAGTCTGTGTGTAGTGGCATATAAAAACAACATGTTTTTTCAAAATGGCGCAGGAAAACACCTGATGTATCTTTGGCTAGATCTATAGATATTTTATTTTTAAGATAGCTATTTGAAAATAGAAAGTAAAGAATACTTAAATATTTCGTGTGTTTTTTTAAGATTTTAAGATTTTTTTAACTTTTACGTAGTAATTCGAGTATATAGTTTTATACATAAGCTAAAACTTGTTCTCAAAAGAAAAAAATACAAAATACAAGAACTAATTTTGCAGTAGGACTTTGCTTTCTAAAAAAAACGCGCACGATTTGACTAAAAGTATCGACCGTTAAAAAAATCGTTTATTTAACGACGCTTCACAGTATCGTGAATACTCCAAACTGTGGAACACTTTAATAAAATAAATGTTGGGAGAACATAATTGAGTTTGATAAACAGTGGATCCTTTTTGGACATCAGCTGCTCCAGATAATGATGTGCAAACAACGTAAAATGAAAATGGAGTACGGCCTGCTGAGTCTGTGTGTGGTCACATCTCATTTTGCAGACGTCGAAAATTAGATAACAAATATGAAAGTTTATATATTTATTCATCCATCGTTGTTTTTACAATATAAAAGTTTAACAAAGTTACTGAAAATGTTTGATAGTAAATTAACTTTTACTTTCTATTACTTACTATAATAGTTTGAAACGTAATTACGTTAACGAAAAAATCACGCGAGTGAAAGATCGGGATAGTATCCAGATTTAATAAAAAATTATTCATAAAGTGATAGTGATATGGAATTATCTGGTCTACAAAACATAATAGATTTATTTTACATGACTTTTAGATGCACTATCTATTTTCCGATTAAACAAGTTATTTGTTTTACTGTAGTTATTGTGAGTTATTTATGTTAGCAACGTCGAAAGTTTAAACTTAACTTTAAAGAGCTTTGGATGAAAAAATGTTTATTCTCTTTTTGTAATATTATTATTTCGTTGTGTTGTTCAATTTATCTGCACTTATTTTCTTTAAAAGAAAACGTGTGTATAAGAAACTAGAGGCTGGAATTTTTTAAAAATAAGAAACTTTCAGCACTCGATTTTTTAGTCTTTAAAGTCTTTAAACTAATAAAGAAACTAATTAAACTATCAAACTAATATCTTTTCATGAACTTTTTGTACATAATGTCAATTTTAATCGGTAAATAATGTTATGAAAATGAACCTTATGAAAAGATTTGTTGTTAATCTTTATAGCAGATACAAGAACTGCGTTAGGTTATCTGAATGTAATCTAATTTTGAGAAAAAAAATAAGAAACTGTCAGGGGTCTTTCACTTGTTTCTTTGAAAAAAATACGTCCATACAATTATAGCGAGGATATGGAGAAATTTTATTGATGGTACTTTGTTTTTTCTTTTTTTACTGATGTCTTTTTTATTCGCCATATTCTGTTCATCCACTGAGCATTGGCATGTTTTAAAAGTTTCTTAATTTTTCGATCGTTTTTATCGTTGAAGTTCTCATAAACCGAATTGTTATACCCCAACACGTGTTACTGTTAGGCAGATAAATATACTTAAAAACTTTGCTAAAAGCTGTACTTCGGTGCAGGAGGGAGAAATTCTAATAGGAAGACTTCCCAAATTCATCGCATCAACCGCTTAACGAGGTACAGTAAAAGCCTTATACCTGTTCCATTTCATTCATTTTTTTCTTCCAATGTAACCCATTACGTCATGGAAGGTTCTAATGCAGTCTGACGGTCTTAATTATGACGTTTTGTTATCACTAATGAGCGTCATCATCCCTCTAATTATGTCAACCTTTTAAGTAATTATGTCCCTTTTAATTAACATTAGGCTGGTAAAAACTTTCACATATGCATTTTTTTTGTCAGCTAATTAATTGGACCATGAAAACGTTTTTGTCGGTCTACTTACATCATCACAAAATTTTCTCTTGTCCATGTTTTTATTTTCAGATTAAAGTCGACACGACAATAGGGCTGTTTGTCATCTTCGTATGCCAAACTTCTTTACTGACAGCGTTTGTTTACAGATCGAGAATAAGGAACAATTTATATAACAGAGTACCGTCTATGTTTTATGTACGTTAAAATGGAAAATGAGTTGTTATCTAAAAGAATGGGAAAATATTTGTTTGTCTTTTAACATGTTTTGTTGACATATATATATATATTCAGTTCTTGTTTCAGTGAATTTGTTTTGTTATTTTTCTCTATGTTAGTAGAAAACAAATAATCTGAGAACATGGAATATATGAGACACTTGAAATATGTTATCCGATTATTTCGAGTGTTTTCCATATTTTGTTTGTTTAATATTTCTTTCTTTTCATATTTCTATCTTCTTCTTCAGGGTTATTTTAATATCTGAATATTTAATTAATCCTATTTTATTTTAGATAAACCTTTTAAGACAACAAAATGACTACTTTGTTAGGCTGTAGGAAATATTTTCATAAGAAGGTGTTACTGCATAGTTGAGAAGATTTGGATAACACCTTTGGATGCTCTGTTCCTAATGTTGTTTCGTTGTTTGTTATTGTTTTTGTTGATGTTACTGTTGTTGTTGTTGTTGCTGTTGTTGAAGTTATTATTGTTCTTATTGTTAGTGCTTTTCAGCAACAACAACAACAACATGTTGTTGTTGTTGTTTCTGTTTTAGTACTCATTTTGATATCATTGTTGATGTTATTGTTGTTGTTGTTGTTGTTGTTGTACGCTTTGCTTCATGTTGATGTTATTGTTGATGATCGTGTTGTTGTTTTTCTTGTTTCCAATTAAAATATTGAGCTGGTTCAGATTATTCATTTGTTTTCTATTTTTATTTGTTTTCTATTTTTATTTGTTTTCTATTTTTATTTGTTTTCTATTTTTATTTGATTTAGGCTTTGTACAAACAAACAGATATGATTTGCTTTAAAACACAAGTTTCATGGGATCAAACGTAGAGTGCTAATTAGATCCTTTTTCTACACAAACTATTTCTAAATTATTAAAATAAACAGCGAAACTACAAACAACCAAAAACGTACTTTAACTTTCTTTATATGATTTTTGCATTGTCATGTATTTCGCCATAAAACAACAGTTTGTGTACCAAAAACCTCTACTTTCACGTTTATTATTTATTTTCAAAGATGTAACGTAAACAATCTGTGAAAATATTTGTAACGAGGGCCGTCAGTGTTATAAATAGCTTCCAATAGGAATGGTTGGACAGTGTTGAGGGAGCTTGTGTGAGGACGCGTTACGATCAATAGGAATGGTTGGACAGTGTTGAGGGAGCTTGTGTGAGGACGCGTGATGATCAATAGGAATGGTTGGACAGTGTTGAGGGAGATTGTGTGAGGACGCGTGATGATCAATAGGAATGGTTGGACAGTGTTGAGGGAGCTTGTGTGAGGACGCGTGATGATCAATAGGAATGGTTGGACAGTGTTGAGGGAGCTTGTGTGAGGACGCGTGATTATCAATAGGAATGGTTGGACAGTGTTGAGGGAGCTTGTGTGAGGACGCGTGATGATCAAAAATGGCAGAGTGTAATAATAATAATAATAATTTTTTTTTTAAATTAATTTTTGTTGTTGTTGATTTTGTTGTTGTTGTTGTTGTGTTTTTATGATTAACCAATCAACCTTGAAAAAAACTTTATTGTTATTACTTGTTATTACTAGCTATGTTAACTTCCTCATCAAATATATACTATATTTTTTTAAAGAACTATTCCTGATGAGCTAAAAGAGTAAGAGTTAAAACGTGCAACGTTAAAACGTATATCTTCCCTCATGTTGCACGGCTGTTTGTTACCCGAATTTCTCTGATTGATCATGTTTACTGTTTCAGATTGAACAAAAATAATGAATGTGTCATCAAATCAAACAGGTTCTGATCCATATGGCTTGCAAGCTATCACAGACGGTGAAAGATACTTCAACACTTTATTTCTTACCATTGTCATGGTGCTAACGATTCTTGGCAATTCTATCGCATTGCATGCGTTTATAGTTACGCCAGATTTGAAAAAAGTGACGTATTATTTTATAGCTAGCTTGTGCATCTCAGATCTCATGGTTGCTATATTCTCCATTCCTCTATGGATAGTTGAAGTATTATCAAACTGGAGTAAACTTTCACAGACATGGAGAGTGTTATACGCATGCGTCGATATACTTTGTGGTACATGGTCTATTATGAGCTTAGCCATGATTAGCATCGAAAGATATTTGTGTATTACCTACGCAATGAAATACTTTAGAATTATGACGATGAACAAGGTATATATAATATTTGCCTTTGTCACTGTATACAGTGTAACCGTGACGGTTGTGGATAGTAAAGAGCTAGAAGACACAGGATACATAGCGCAACAGTTTGTAATATTCACAATGTCGTTTGTTATTCCTGTTCTGATAAAGTTGTTTACATATGGAAAAATATATGAAGAAGCTCGTAAACAAACAAAACAAATAAACGCGTTGCAGAAGGTCGGTCAAAGCATTCATGAAAACGACATAAACAATGCCGACGATGCAGAAGGTAATTCTGATTCTAGTAATAATTCTTTAAACAAAAATATACACTCTTCAAGTCGCGTGTCATGGACAGTGTCACCTCTTGCTAGGAAAAGACAGTGCACGCAGGCTCGCATACAGGTTTTAAGTGAAGTTAACGAAGATGACAATGTTAGTGACTCACTAGACGCATCTGAGAAAACATCAAGCACTATTTCTTTTTATAAGTGGTTATTTAAACATGAAAAGTACAAGCGCAAGAAATACAACGTTACTGATGAAAATGGTAGCTTGAGTAACGGTAGTATTAAAAGCAATACTTCGCCTTTGGTATTAGATAAAAAAGAGATTTTTGTTCGACAGGACACTAATGGTAGTATAACATCCGTTATTAAATACAACGCGAAGGCGACTTACGTTGACAAAAACTCAAAAGGCAAAAAAGGTATAAAGAAAAAGAAAATGGCTCAGTCCATGAAAGAAAATTACATTGTAATTCAATCAGATGATGTTGTTGAACGAAAAAGATCTGTCTCTTGTCCAGACCCCTATCGGCAAAACACGTCAAGAAAGAGCTTAGAACCAAATGATGCTTTTAGTATTGAGACTGTTGATGGTAAGAAGGTTGTTAATGACCCTCTTTCCTCACCTTCTTTATCTAAACGAATTCGATCATATTCAAAATGGAGTCCGACTAGTTCTCCATTACTATTACGGAAAAGTCTTCGAAGAAGTAATAATAATAACAATAATAATAATAATAGGCATTTGCAAAAGTTAAGAAGATTCAAGAAAGAATTAAGAGCAGCAAAGGTTGTTGGACTCATTATGGGTACATTTCTACTTTGTTGGACGCCATTTATGATCATGGTGTTGCTAGATCCATTAGGTGTGATAGTTAAAGTGCGTTACGTTATGATAGCTAAATACCTGCACTATTTAAACAGTGCGATCAACCCTATTTTATATGTCATTCTTAATAAAGTTTATCGAAGAGCAATATTAAAAGTCGTAAAGAAAATCAAGAGACATATATACTGCTCATAGATGATGGGCGATGAAATATTCGTTCTTTGTCTTCTTATTTTCAATCGAATGTTGAGTGTATAGGTTCGGAAAAGGAAAATAGCCTCAAACCAGTGCAGTGAATAAATTCAATTCACAACATCTTTAAACTAAAACAACTCTTAACTATTTGTTCATATTTGCCTTGGCGGAGCATATGAGGAGTACGAATTTTCATCAGATTCTTGTTTATTTGGTTCCTACATAAGAATACCGTAAATGACTTTTCTTTTGCGAACCCACGTTTTGCTTCTAAACAATGAGTACTATTATTTTTAACCTGAAATCCCAGCCTGAGATTTTAATAAAGCATTTTCTTAAAGCGTGTGCCCGCCTAAGAACTTTATTTGATAAATAGAACGCCCTTCCCATTTAAACGTCTCGTGTAGATAGACGTCAAGATAAAACAATATTAAAGACGTTTTATGCTCGAATATTTTATTTATATTAACAGATTTTATAATGCAAACTTGTAAGTTATAACAACAAAAGAAATTATACAGAAATTAAATTTGTATGTTGTTTCTATTATATTCTGGTGACTGTATTACATGTAGAAAAAGATGATGCCTTGTTTTCGTAATTACATTCGAAATTCAACAGTGACATAAACAACTTATTACAAAAAAATTTATTCACAATAAATAAACGGGGGAAGCTCTTTCAGGAGCAATGAGTATTCAACATGCAGATTTTGGAAAAATTGCAGCGATATCTATCTTTGACAGTTTAAAAAGAGACAATTGGTCACAAGTCTAACATCCAGAACTTTTTTATAACAAACAAATTGATGAAAAAGAAGACGTCATGTTTTTCTCAGCTATTCAACACAACTGCAACATCATTAGCCAACTTCATTTAGTATTCCTTAAATTTATACAATCAGTCATTGTTAAATTTGGGTGTCAGTAGAAGTTTCTGTACATAGTGACAGATGGATTAACAAAATGTATGATTACAAAGAATTGAATTTAATAATTTAATAATTTTCAACAAGTGCTATACAATCTGACAACGGCAATAATTGTTTTTAGTCAACAACAGTCTTTATAAAAAATTGATGGAGTTTCTATGGGAGGTCAGTCGTTTTTATAGTGGTTGTGTTATGAATAAAACGGAAAAAAAATTGTGATTTCAAAAAAGCCTTAGTTTTAGATGAATTATTCAATTCTTTAACAACTTTCATCCGTATATAAAGTTTACTATAGAAGAACATCCATTTATATTTTTTGACACCACAATAACAAAGAGCTAATAATAAAACATAAAGCTTCAATTTTAAAAATAAGGAAACAAAGTTACCTTTCCATTGGTCGTCTAAAGTTCCAATGTAATATAAACGCAGTGTTATCAAGGCAGAGTTAAATTCGGCTAAGCGTATAGTCAGTTCATTGGAGAAAGTGCTGAAAAGAATACGAATCATATACCAGGCTTCAGGATATCCATCATGATTTGTTGAGGCACAGATTAACTCTTTGAGGCAACATAAAAACACTGATGAGGTAATTATCCTACCATGGAATGTTTAAAAAAGAAGACAAATGAACGAAAGTGTTTTTTACAATTCTGTTTGTTCAAAGAGCAAAAATACTATCAGACAACCTCGTTCCTAGGGCATTGTGCCTTGTTGATAAAGTTGAACCCTAGTGACGAGGTTTATACTTGAAAACTTCCCAGATTAAATCACTTTTTTTAACTGACAGAAAAAGTCAAACATGCAAGTAGTGTGGTTTAGAAGGGTGAATGTTCGTGCAATTTGAGCTACATTGGAGAGACCAAAAGTGACGTAACGATCAGGTGAGCGGAAATGTGAATTGCTACTGAAACGAATCGAACCAGACAATTGTGGTTTTTGGAATCTCATTAATTGATAAACTTTTCCGTTCTAATCCATACTGTTGTTAAAATGGTTTCACTTTTTCTTGCAGACAGGAACGGAAAAAATTAAGCCGATAGACAATCAAGTATTGGTGTGGAATTTTAGCTCCCTTACAACTAATGCCCCCAAAGTTTACTTCTTCTTATCAACTATTTGTAAAGTTATTCCCGAAAGTTTGCCGAGAATGTTCGCGGAAACGTCTTCCCCTAACTCTTCAGCCTAGTATCCACTAGTGCGTGTTAAGCCTCTAACACCAGGGTGTCAAGCCTAACGCATTCTAGTGGGTACTAGAAGCAGAAACACAATTTTCATTGTTGCGAGATGACAAATATATTTACACCAACATGGGCATCTATTTTATATCTCAAGGCTCATGAGTGATCACGAGTTGTGGCTAATAGATGGCATGTCGGTATTTCGGTCCTGCAAAGACGCCATTTGGCGTACTTAGGACTATAAGGGTTCAGCTGAGATTTATTATTTATTCAGTTCCATTTCTGCGTTCGAATTAATGTGGTTATCGACTGGTTGCCTTATGGTCGACCTTTCGCTTCTAGTGCGGAAGATCGTTTTTAAGTTTAATCCCCGGCCCAGTCATAAAAGAGTCTATAAAAGTGTGAATCAATCATTTCTGTTTAGCGTTCAACATGAGAATAGGATTGATATCTTAGGCGGTTGTCTAGTTGAGCTTCCGTTCGAGGGTGTTTAAATGCACTAGAATGCAGGAACCTCATCGATAACATATATCGTGTGTTTGACTCATTAAAAGCAAGATACAACTAGATATAAAACTATTACTTAATAAGGCTCAATGTCAGTGACTTTCCGCCATTATTGCGCTTTCAAGCAGGCTCATAAAATGCCGTGAACCGAAAGAAGTAAACAATTCGGTATCGCTAACCGATAACCCGAATATCCGATGATATATATATAACATAACGCTATACATACGATTAGAAATTGAAGAGGCTATCTTGAATAAATAATGATAATAATAATGATGATGTATATATATCGGCATTACGCATACCAAATTGCCTACCCCTCACATGACATTGGTTTAGCTCCAGCTGTAGTAACGGCACTCGCTAAATATGTCCGCACGGTGGAAATTTTAAGATTATGAAGCGAACCATGAAACCACTTGGGCACGCTAGATCATTAAATGTCATAGTATGCATAGCTGAACTTATTAAGCTTAACTAAATTTGACCTAGGATTTTCCGGTGGTAACAAAAACTATGCGGTTTTTTAAAAATATTTATGCACTTATTGGGGTTTTGAGACAGACAACAGCAGAAAAGTCTGGATTTTGAGCATAAATCCTGTCTGACTTTATTTCACCGTAGTAGTTTTTTCAGCATCTTTTTTTTATTATGTAAATTTAGATTCGGGTTCATAGAATTATGTTTCAAACAGCAATAATATACAAATAAACGTTGTAAAAAGAATTAAAAAAACAACAAGATAAAAATGATTAAAAAAAGATGAATACAAACTTTCCCACACATTTTTCATATATGATAAATTCCATAATCATCAATAACTTTGATTTTTTCTTCTTCCATTTTTTGATGATGGTATGGCTGTAAAAACAAAGCTTGCTGAGTTGAACTTTTCTTCGTTACGCATGCTTCGAATAACTCGATTAGACAACAAGAAATAATGGCTGCAATATACCATGGAAACAAGGCCAGGATATTATCCGGATTAATCCGCTGACCGATAACACTGGCGACACTTTGGGTCAACAATAATAAACATGCTACGATCCATATCAAATTCACCACAGTTAAAGTCGCATGAAAACATTTTCGGATTCGGATGTTACTTTGCACGGCCTTGGAATATATTTTTAAAATCAGCGAAAACCAAACAATAAAACAAACGCTAATAAGGAGAAATTCTTTAAGTGATTCTTTCGGAATAATAATACTAATTTGTAATGTTTCATTATCGAAAAGTTTAAACTTAGGATGCGGCTTGTAAACTGTAGCAGGGATGTCATAGAACGCAAACGGTTTGCAGTCTGTACACATGCGAACGTCCATTTTTCTCTTTCGAAAATTCTAAACGAAACTTACACGCATTATAGAAATCAACATCATATTAAAAAATAATTTTAACTGTAGCTATGCGCACGAGTGCATATTCTTGTTTATATTTAAATTTTATTAGCGCGAAACGTAAACTTTTTAAATTACTTACATCGAAGATGCAGGCACGTAACCTCCAGTACCACAAGTTTTCTAAAACGCGGTTATTTCGCTTTCTTTTTCAGCTTTAAGAGATTTCTTCTGCATAGAAGTGCTTATTGAAATTTGTTTTTAAATTCCACTTCACAATTTTTATTCTAGCTGCGTTCGAATTCGCATTCGAAGTAATAACGCTGCGAGGTAAAATAAATTAAATTTTGAGCTCCACCTTACAGGATTTTTATTCAGCTTGTTTTCGATTGTGTTTGAGGCTCTTTTGATTGTTAAGAGGAATAAATAACTTATCTGTATACTTGTAGTGATAAAATATGTATGCTACATAAATTTCCGTTAGCGTTTTATTTATAAAAATGTATTCAATATCTGTTGTAACTTCTTTCATAATAATTGCAGCGCAACGGTGAAGTGTTATCATTCAGGTAGTTGAATTATACAGAAAAGACATTCACTTAATTCATTCATTTGAAACGAATTTTCAATTTGTTAATGGATGCTAAGTTTTGCTATGTGAATAAATTATTACATTTTTTAATCAGGTTGAACCAAAAACCATTCATACACAGGAAACCTTTTCTAAAAATCGGGGGCAAGAAACTTGTAAAAATATATCGCATTTGTGATTTCATGCAAATATAAAGATTTCTTACGGTCCTGGCAGGACATTTTTAAACAACAACAAAACAACTAACACGCAACAGCAATACAGAAAACTACACAAAATTTGGTCTCAGCCAACATTTTATGTTGGTTAGGGTGTACACGCGAGATTTTATCTAAAAATTAAGAACATAGCGTCTAAATTTTCTGATAAATATATACAAAGAAAGTAATGTGAGTGCAGAATTGCGAAGAAACGAATTATTTCCGAACACTTAACTTTTCATCCCCATTCCGAAAAACTGATCGTATAATTTAGGAAGAACACAAAGTGTGAACATGTAAAGCTAAAAAATAGTAAAAACAAAGCAAAACAATCCTCGGCTTAAAGGCGCGTAATCACCCTTATCATAGTTGATAGACAAAAACCCTGGTTTAGAAAATCGGTAAACTTCAAAGGGCCAAAGATCAATTTTTCGCTGATGTTGAAAGTGCGCAATTTTAAGCTAACCGTGCACGCTGATTCAAAAATGGCAGAGCGACAAGAGAAAACATTGCATAAGGAAGAAACTTTTTACTATTTAGACGACGATTTTGATGAAATTTTAGAGTTTTTAGAAGAAAATGAAATACCAGAAGATGAAATAGAATATATATCGCAGAAAATGTAAGTACTTTTTGTAATTTTTAAGAAAATGCATTATCATAAATTCACGCTTAGCAAGCTAGCTAGCTAACTTTATCTGACTTCTGTTAATAAAACTGTAGTTTTTAAAAAGATCCAGCTAATTTCTTATTCATTTATAGATTGAACCAGGTTCGTTTATGTGCGGAATTTGTGAAAAACGTTGCAAGAGTAAAGGTGGGTTGAAACTCCATAAAATAAAGCATACATCAACTACAGCAGTAGCCTAGTTAACTAAGCTTTCTTCTTCGAGTTGATAAAATGAGTTTCTCACAAACAAAAGCTTAGACGTGAACGAATGACTCAGCGGAAACCCCGAGTTTAAATTGGACAATGTGACTAATCGCTTCGGAGGCCATTTTAATGTATCTGTGAGTTGTTTACCAAACTTGGCCACATCTTACTCTGGTAAAAACTTTATAGTTTACTAATGTTTGTTAGGGTGAGTGAAACCACTCGCTGGAATATTCGGATGAAAAGGGCTTTCCCCAACATGGACCACGTGAGCAAAGAACAATAGAATTAGCCAATCAAAAAGCGCGGCCAGATTTTGGCCGCAGAAAAATCGTTTGAAACCCAGCGTAATTTTTGCCACCTTAACTATTCCGATTTCCCGGTGGTAAGAAAAATTACGCTGGGTCTCCTGGCTACTACAGCAGTAAATAATGAAGAAGTCGATTTGTCAATCATAGCTGTTCAGAGATTTTCTTGTATTGTAGCTGATTCCTGCAAAAAGATTTTAGACAGCCTCTATCCTGAGGCTATTGAGTCTGAGTAAATAATCTTAGAATTTGTATGATTCTGAGTCTACAATTATTCTTATAAAAAGATATAATGTTTTATAATTTTTCAAGGTACGCTACTTACATGTAATTATATCTTCCGCATGAAAATATCTTTCGCAGGTGTAAACTCGATCGTTTTTTTATCTACAGCTTAAAATTCTCATTGAGCTCCCTACCTTTTGTTATCACATTCAGCCACTCCCTTCTCTATTCTTTATTATTAACTTTCTCGGAGGGCAACTTAAATATCCCCACCCCTTTTTTCTTCGACTAGTATGACATCCAACTATAGAACAATTATCTCCCGGCTTTTTATCGCATCTCGATACTTGAAAATCAATTTTTGTTCTAGTAAAAACAAATAAAAACACAGAAGTTAAAATTACCAGAAGCTTTTCGGTTTATATTTACTTTCGAAATGCAGTAGCGACATGGTTATAGTATTATTATTTCCGCACTTACTTAAGCATGATAATCTTGTTTCCTAGACACAAAAATGAATTTATTCACGTTATTAAATTATATATATGAACCAGTCGAGAAAAATCGAAAGCATTTTTTCCTTAACATTTTTTGTGATTATGCGAGAATAGCTGGACTTTACGTTTTAATTTTTTTGTAAAATTATAAGACATAACTCTCTTCATTATAACGAAAACATTTTATTTGTTAAAAAATACTTCTATATCATAAAAATAATAACTTTAATGATATATTATTCTAAACTTGGGTTGGGTTTTTTGGCTTATAATATGCAGTAATCCCGGTCATGCTAATAAAAAAAAGAAAGAGCGTGATAAGCATTAATTATCATAATTAATAACCACGAGGCAAGGCTGTGATTTCTTCTTTCTGTTTTGTTTTGTCTGGACTCCAAAAACAATGACGAATAGAATAGAAGAAAATTAAATCTAAGTGGAGAATTGATACGGATGTTTTTACGCGCGGCCACTTTTTTAAACAGAACCAAAATTTCTTTCCACTTTTTGATGCCATGTTTTGCAAAGAAAAAACAAGCCAAAAAGAACAGCATGGTGAATAGCCTAGTTAACTAAGCTTTCTTCTTCGAGTTGATAAAATGAGTTTCTCTCAAACTAAAGCTTAGACGCAAACGAATGACTCAGCGGAAACCCCGAGTTTAAATTGGACAATGTGACTAATCGCTTCGGAGGCCATTTTAATTTATCTGTGAGTTGTTTACCAAGCTTGGCCACATCTTACTCTGGTAAAAACTTTATAGTTTACTAATGTTTGTTAGGGTGAGTGAAACCACTCGCTGGAATATTCGGATGAAAAGGGCTTTCCCAGGCATGGACCACGTGAGCAAAGAACAATAGAATTAGCCAATCAAAAAGCGCGGCCAGATTTTGGCCGCAGAAAAATCGTTTGAGACCCAGCGTAATTTTTCCCACCTTAACTACTCCGATTTCCCGGTGGTAAGAAAAATTACGCTGAGTCTCCTGGCTACATGGTGAACGGAGCCTACCATATTGGCGATTTTTTCGAACTCCATCTCAGAGCTCATTTAAAGTTAAGGCCGTTTGTTTACCTACGGTTTCACACGAACATTTTGCGACGACCCGCTTATTAGACAAGAATAAGAGATCAACAAGATCGTTAAATATGGCGGCTGGAAAAAACACACAATAAATTCAAGGTATTGAAGTACCATTATTTCCATTTCTAGTAGGTTTTATATCCTCAAATTTTCAGGAAAGTCATAACTCCGTCTGAACTTTGAAATAAATATAAAAAATGTATATATTAATTTTTTTCGATAAGGGGTGATTACGCGCCTTTAAGTTTAGACGCTCAAAAACGTGTAGATGCCTCAAATAAAAGTAAGCAAATCGCCTATGGAGTTAGTATAGCTAAAAAAAGGTTACTTCAAATTTATTTATATTTTTACTATTAATTTAAAGGAGTAAATACTTCCTTGCGAGACGCAGTCGTGCTTACACCTCTCGGGTTGGTATTATTCACGCAGTCTCCCCCTACAATCCTGGAAGTATAATCACTTCAGCCTGTGTCACACCTATGAAGCAGATGCAGATGCTGATACAGAAGCAGATGCAGAAGCAAGTTAATGTGAGCATGACTGAAGCAAGTGAAACAAGCGTGAAGCATGAAGCAAACGTTGAAGCAAGAATATAAAAAAAAATTGATATTCTTGCTTCATTGCTGCATCTGCTTCACGCTTGTTTCATGATTTTTGTAGTGTGAGCAGGTAATGCAAGGTGCGCAAGTGAAGCAAATAGTAAAAAAACAAAAAACAAATTCTTTCCACAAACCTATGCTAACAAATTATATAAAATTGTAACTTGAAATAAGATTCTCTGTCTCCAAACAACACTTCTTGAACCAGCGTATGGTAAACACCACGTTGTTTACGATGCTTAAAAATTTTGCGAACCCATACTTTTCTTAAAATATTTAGAGTTTTTTCTCGTCGCTTGCGCCGTCGTTTTTTCAACAACAAATATCCCAAAATCATAACTAAAACTCCTCTTCATCCATGTTTATCAAAAGAATACAAGTGATCTTTTGTGCTAGTGTGAGCTACTTGCTTCACCTCTTGCTTCACTTCTTGCTTCACACTAACTGCGCATGCTTAGTTCACTTGCTTCTGCATCTGCTTCATTAGTGTGACACAGGCTTTCATGTTATCCAAAGTGAACTGATATTTGCTACAGGTTGTAAACGCATCAATACGCAGGAAAAAACAGTAAAAATGATGGGAATTCATTTATTGTAAACAATAAATGGCGCAGTTGTTATTTTCCCGAACTTAACGTAAATACTCTAAAATAAATGCTCAGTTCATATTAAACGCTCGTCTCCAATAAACTGTCTCCCTTACATACAATATTGAAAAAATTAGTAAACGTCCTAATAAAGGCCCGTCTCAATAAACACACACCCCTTCCTTACATACAATATTGAAAAAATAATTGATTTTTAAATCTTTCTACTATTTTTAAAATAAGTAAACTTATAAAAATCAGGACACTGATGATTTTGTTGTTGTACTGTAGACAATTTTTCAAAATTTTTTTCTGCCGAAAATTTGGGTTATTTTAAAAAAATTTTAATAAATCTTTTTTTTAAAACAAAAAATCTGAAATACAGTTAGCTTCCAGTAACTCTCGCACTTTTATTATCTCGAATCATTTTATTGGGTCCCTTGAACCGGAGTTTTTCATAAGAAAGTATTAACGTAATACTTTCTTATAAAAAACTCCGGTTAACTCGAACCTCAGATAACTCGAACATTCGCTAACTCGATCCATTCTTCGTTCCCCTTTTTTAATGGGAATCACGAAGCGAATTGAACGGCGAATTCGCTTTTTAATTTTCACGACAAAATAAATTAGGCGCCAAATTCATTGTTTACATTAGTTAACCGCGTTCTGATTGGTCAAAAACTAGCAGCGAAACCTTTAGCCGCGAAAAAGTAGGAACTGTTTCTACTTTTCAGCGAAGCGAATATTTCGATGCAAAATGAAAACAAACAAAACTGCGCATGCTCAGATACAATTCGCCGTCGAATTCGCCGTTCAATTCGCTTCGTGAAAATCCCCCTTTAGGAGGCTAATTTCATCAGCTAACTCGAGCTTTTTACTTCAGAAAAGGGAAATCAAGGACTAGATAAATGTCAGATTTTAAATTTCTTTTTAGTTTTTATTAACTCCTAATGTAAAATAGATAGATGAAGTTTTCTGTCAAGGAAAATTCAATTTACAAGGGACTTGCATGCTTATTTATTATCGCCAAGATTGCACTTTCCCGGTAACTGTTGCTCCACCTCTTGAAAAAATCGCTTTAACTCGAACTATAATCTTATTTTAGACTAAATTCGACTTAGAGAGCTTCGTTTAACTCGAACATTCGTTAATTCGTTCGAACTATTTTTCTCGGTCCCTTGATGGTTCGAGTTACCGGGAGTTCATTGTAGAATCTAATAAATGGTTATTTTGCTGACTGACTGTAATGCTGACTGTACATAATTTTAGAAGTGAGATGTGAAATTGCAATAAGTACTAGTTATCGCACAGTGCCGAGAAAAATATCGGCAATATTTTTTGAGTGTTTTTATGTTCTCGTTACATATTTCACGAGCCTTTAGGCGAGTGAAATATACGAGAACATAAAAAACGAAAAAAATATCAGCCGACATTTTTCGAGGGGCATGTGCGATAACTTGTTTATCATATACTCGGTCTTATATCATGTTAATTTCACATAGTCGGTTGCGAACTGCTTAATTATGTTCCATATTGACAAGCATTGTTATGGGGGCCAATAAAATCACTGCAGGGTAATTTATTTCATTTATATTCATGAACTTATAAATTATTTGAATTTATGAAGTCACGTGCGATTTAGATCATTATAACAAATTATGTTCATGTCACGCGTGAAAGAATTTGAATGGAAATAAAAACTACGAATTTTTAAAAGAATAAATTATCATTGTGAAGCCAAATAACACAGAACTCCATCGTCATGCTATTATATAATTCTTTTGAGTTGACTGATATAATTCAATTGTTTTTAATCCCCGGCGTGCTCTATGATTAATGACTATTTAATGACTGTTGAAACAAAAGAAAATTTTCGAATCATAAAATGTATATTTGTGAAAATAAATTCACCGACAAGTTTTCGTTATTAAGAACATAATAGGCTTTCTCTACGAATTTTCAACCAATCAAGGGAAAAGTATAAGCTTTTTGCACGCTAAATCAGCCAATCAAAGGAAGAATATAAGCTTTTTGCACTCTGTATAAGTAAAAATTGCACTTTGTTTCTCGGTTGAAAAACAAAATACAGCATATATTTCGTGCAGATAAGCCAATCAAGTTGCGAGAAAAACTCAAAGTATATGATAATCCATTTTATGCAGTGCAGTAATTATTTTTCAATTTACAAGTCGCCATTTTACTTTATATAAATATATAAATAATTTCCAACATTTTTTTATTTCAAATATGATAGAGCGTTAAATTCTGCAAAATCAATAAACCCGTCTTGGTCCGAATCCAATTTCCGAAATGTCTTCTCCAGAATATCTTTTGTTACAGGGATACCTGCATCATTAAGACCTGCTATTAATTCATCACTCGTTATTTTCCCATCTTTTTGCTTGTCCCAGATTTTAAATAAATCTAACATGCGTAATCGTTCTTTTACCATGTACTGCCGTATAAGTTCAAGTACTTCAAGCCTTATGATATAGTCTTCATTTATTTCATTCTCATGCTCGGACGTACACATCATTCCATGTTCTATGCGAAACTCTGGGTTTCGCTGGCGCAAAACCTGGATCGCTTTCTCGCACGTTTTATCAGGAGATGTATTGTGCAAGTAAAGTTCATTCAAGGTATTACCTTTAATTACGCCCGTTAAAAGCGACTGGACTCCACTTGAGGTAATCAGGTTCGAACTGATATCGAGAACCTTTAAGGCTTTGTTTCGAGACAAACCGACTGCAATGTGGTAAGCGCCCTTGTTTGTGATTCTATTGTCTCTAACATTAAGAAAACATAATGTTTTGTTACGCACCAATGAACAGCTTAGCGCCTTAGCCCCAGCATCGCCAAACCCGTTAAACGCAAGTGAAATTTTTTGCAAGCAATTATTGTTTTTAAGTGATTTTGCTAAGGCGCATGCACCAGAAAGCCGAATGTGATTCCAACTCAAGTCTAAGTGTTCTAAGCCTTTGTTTGTTAATATCATTTTTGCCAGCACTTTACCGCCTTGTTCGCAAAATAAGTTGTGACTCAAGTCCAGTCTTCTTAAATGTTCGCTTTTATCTATGCCGTTACATAAATGGATTGCATCTGCATCACGTAGAGATGTTGACCGAAGTTTTAACGATGTAACAGCCGCAGAGCTTTTTAATAGGTTGACCAGTAGTTTTGGTCCCAGTCCACTGAAATTATTGTATGATAAGTTCAAGTTTGTGATAGAAGAGTTTTTCTCAACAACATTTGTAAATCAGCAAAAACATCACGATTAAAATTTGTATCTTTAAGATTAATTTTTGTGACGTGATTATTGTAACGTAAGCAAAAAAACAATGCTTTGAAGTCCGCTGTAGATATGTGCATGTGCTTCAAATTTATGAAGGGCTTCTTATACTGTAGACATGTTGAAACTTGGTGTAAAGGTACTGAACGAAAGATGTCGCATGTTTTTAAATATAATTTGTTGGTTGGTTTAACTTTCTGCGCATGCGTCCTTGTAGAATCATCATTATCTCCAGCTTGGTATTTTTCCTGCACTTCGACTTTGAAATCTGCGTCACCAGTCTGCAAAACTGTTTCTCTTTCGTCAAATTTTTTAATCAAATTTGACTCTTCTACTTTATAAGTAATAACACCTCTCGAAGTCTTAATTGTTGGTAGTTTTAACATTGCTTCCCCTCAATGTTTTCATATTTACATAATTTGTTAAATGTGCACCAATAACTAAAAAAATAATTTGTTTGTTTGAACCACGTTTCCCCTTTAATCGCTCAGCTTTTGTTGTTTTCACTGATATCGGAAATTTCCCAGATGAACATATCTTTGCGTACAGGGGGTAAAAATTAATTTGTATAAGCTGGTGAGGTACAGTCGACCTTGTAACAGAGTCAACTTCTATCAGAAATAGAAGTTTGAAATAGGTACTCACCTCTCCACTCACCAGGTTGACTCCTATAACATTCAGGGCTTAAATCACTGATAGATATTCCTTTATAGAATTTATGAACCGCCAGTATATACCCCCTTAAAATATAACGTCCATTTCTTTGATTTCACTTAACTATTAAAGTAATTATTAATATTTATTTCATATATTGAAATTGATAATTAGCGCGGGAGGTAAAGAAATTAAACGTACGTCACATAACACTCAGGCTGTTGTAATCTCACCAACCAATTACTTGAAGTCGGCTTTCCGCTTAAGAATAATTCTTTAATTTGATTGGTTATTTTGCTGATTCTTCTTTTTTTATTATTTAATTTTCGCCCCAGTAGGCAGGAAAAGTTGAAATGATTTCATAATTTTGCTCAGAACGAAAATTCCATCAGTGTGAATCTAGTAATCACAACTTTCTGATCCGATTCTATCTGTTTGGTCCCTGAGTCCAGTTTAACAAGTTTGTTGACTTTGTAGATATGAAAACACAATTTTCTGTTAACTATATAAAAAACGACTCATTAAAGAGATTACTCACTTACTCATTAATTTTTGCGATTTAAGTGCTCCAAAATATTTCGCGGGCATTAAATTTTGTGAAATGAACGAAAAACGCAAACTTTGCGAAAATATCTATCATTCTCTCAATCTTCTATGAGCGACGGGGATGAAACAAGCCTTGTGCCTGTATTATTAAGACAAATTATTGTAAAGTTATTTGACAGCTAACGAACAAAAACACAACTTAAAATAGAGCATCACATTACATAAAATGAATATTCGCGAAATTTAATTATTAAATTGGCAGGACTTGTATACTCCTTTAGAAATAAAATATAATTTAACCCTATTTTTACTGGGCTTTTTTGGTATCTAATATCCTTTGGAGGAGGGGGTGGATTTAATCACCACAAAAAAACGGTGAATGGTTTGCTATGTCGATAAAAATTGAGTACAGCATAAAAGAAATTGATTGGCAAGATAAAGACTTGCTGACATCAGCAATTTTGTTACGACGTCGTCATTTTTCTGAGACATGTGTTCTCGACGCTGAATATTCTGATTCGTTGTATTGGTTCCAAGGAGATTGCTTTATAAAATTAATTTTTTTGAAACAATACAGATGTCAACTCCTAAAATGGAATTTCAAACTTTTTCCACTAAAAGTTGCCAAATAAACAGGAAGTAAACGTCACCAAGTTTCAGCCCTATTGAATCGGCAGTTATAATAAAAGCTAGATGATGGTAGAATCCACCCCCCAAAATATTAAATTTTTCCTTTCAATTTAATCTCAATATATTTACAAATGATTCACGTAAAATCTCTCTTCGTCTAGTACGTATAAGACAAAGTACATTCACGTAGATCTGTAAGTTGTTCATCACCGCGTCTTGGGTAAAACTATTCCGTTAGAATTGCAATGTCATAAATATTGAATATTCACCGCTCTTTCGATCCAAACTGTAAAATTTCTTGCTGTAGCTGTTATTGTTTCCTGCAGAAGCTGCTATCTTTTTCACTTTTCATTCAATTGCCGTTTTCTTTGTTTAAAACTTTTACTTTGGTTTATTCACATAGTTTCTTCTAGTTTTTGGTCGTGTAATTTCATTCTTTTTCGCTTGCAAAGCTGAGAGCAACTTCTCTTTCCTATTTAGTTTTGTGACTAGACTTTTTTTGTAACTGGAACGAAATACTTTATTTCTCTTCATAGCCACGATTTCCATCTTGATAGCATTGATTTCTTTGATCAAATCGCTGAAAGAAATGTAAACAGAACTTAAAACTCTGTATCAACTTTTTATTTAGGTATTGGATACTTGTTAGTCATCCTTTCCCAAAGGCGACTACAGTAACCTTAACCTGACCCTAACCTTAAGCATTTGGAGGAATAACCAATAACCGATCCTTGTTCCCTCCTCGTTCCCTTCATTTCAATAGGGTAAATTTTTGTTTTAATTAGCGAGAGATTCGAATTATGAGAAGTCTCTTAAATTCGAATTTTAAAGCATGAAAGTTAAAAAATGGAAATAGAGAGAGAAATTTGCATTTCAGACAATGCTCTTTGTCATCTTTTTCTTCCTATATCATCAAGGGAACTCATTTCCAGGATATTCTAAAGTCGTTTCTTTCAAAAATCAAAACAATCGAAAATTCGAAATTTAAAAGATAGGTCGATTGCAATTATGTCAATAATTAGAATTACAGAGAGAACTTCGCTGTAGGGACCTAAAAAATTGTTTGAATTAGAGAAGTTTTTGAATTGGAAAAATAACTTCGTTCGGGCAAGCTTTGTGTAGAATATAAGTGACATAACTTACTTTATCTTGTCGTACATTTGCTTATCAGAAACTTGAGGTATAGGAGCTGATTCAATTGGTATTGATAGATCTTGCCGATCACCACCATGGAGTTGGTTACCTTGCGCATTTCCCATCACTCTGTTGTAATTTTCATCAACTGTAACTTGTATGGGACTTTTTTCATTTTCAGCTTTTCCCTTGAGTTTGGCTTCAAAATTGTTTATGCTCTCTTGATCGAAAGAAGGATAATTTTTAGATGGAGAGTCAATCTCTTTTGCCTTTTCTTCAATAGAGCTGATGGTTGATGTCTTTTCTGACTCACGGTTAGTTAAACTGTTTGATGGCTTTCCAAACATATTTAAAATATTTGACATTGGAATGTAGATATTCTTGCCAGAGTTTGAAAGATCTAGTGGTTTGTATATTTCATGTTCTTTATCTGATAACCCGTTACTTTTGGTTATGATGTTTGATATGGATTGCTTTAAATTTTCCTCCAAATTACTTGCAATTTCGCTAGCTGGCTTATGATCAACAACTTCATCAAGAGGCCTTTTACTTAAAGCTTGTTCAAGTACACTTTTTAAGCTTGTGGTGTCTATAACCATCGCTGGCGACTCCCTATTTTTTACATCAGTGTTTGAATCATCCAGCTTCTCCGTTCTACGTTAACCCGTTGCACACCATTAGCATCACGATCTATATTTTTGTGGACGATTCTTTCCTGGAATGCTTTAAATAAAGTGTCTTCTAACGCCCTGACGTCTTCGCTGTTTAAAGTTTCATTGAAAAGCTTCGTTTTTTGGATCAGCATGTCTAACTACTGGTTCATCCATTTCATTGTGTTGAACATGACCAGCCGATGTCATCATAAGTTGATCGCTTGCTGCATTGAGTTATTCTTCTCATTAAAGTCTGTGTAACTTTTAACAGGTCTGAATCGAAAGAGAGATTCATCAGCAGAAAATATTCCAGCACGATTCAACGCGTTTTCTAGATCTATAGCATGCTGTTGTTCTGCTGTCCTTTGCATGCCTTCTTTTGGGGTTAGCTGTTTGTTGTTGTTGTTGTTGTCCCATAATATTGTTGTCGAAACTCACATTAACTTTAGGTCCCAAGGTTTTCACAGGCTTTTCAAATTTAAAGGTAAACTCTTGCTCGTTCTCCTGATTCTTTGCATGCGTCTCCAATAATGGATCGTTTGATTCGACAGTGTTACTATGATAGTTATTTACAACTGATTCTTCTGATTTAACATCTGCGTGATTTTTTTCGATATTTTTGTTTTCAGCATGATTTTTTATGTCGCTGTTGGATCGGTCTTCTGTTTTTGGTTTGTTTTCAAATTCTTGTGTTACATGAAAGTTGTTTTGTTTGTCAGACGGATCATCATAGCTTATTGCTTCATTATCATGATTTTCGCTGCCAATAGGAGCTGGCTTTTCATTTTCCTTTCCACTTAATTCTTCATGCTTTTCTCCATGATTTTCTACATCATCAACACTTCGACTGTGCGTTAAGTCTTCATGCTTTTCTTCACTCTTATCATGTGCAGCATAATGAGTGTGTTTTTCATCTCCTTCTTTCTTTCTATATGACTATCGGTATGGTGATGTTCGTGGCCTTGTTTTTCTTGCGTTTGTTCAACTTCAACTACCGCTGAATCGTGCTCATGATCTTCGTTTTCATCTGCAGATGACGTTTTGTGTGTGTCATCATGGACTGTAGAAAAGTCATTGTTTTTATAATGATGTACCTCATGATCGTCATGTGAATGTTCATCATTTTCATGATCATGTTTATCTTCATCCTCATGTTCATCATATTTGTGGTGATGCGATTCAGTTTTCCTGTCATCACTGTGTTCGTCTTCCTTTTCTTTGTTTGAATAGTGGTCAACTTCTTCATGCTCCTCGATTTCTTCCACAGGATGTTTGCTTATTTTCTTCCATGAATGATGTTTTCTTTTTCCATGCTTACGACGTTCATTTTCTTGCTTAATGACAGCTTCCTTCAAGACATTGATTTGGTTCATGAGGTCTTCAAAATTCTGATGATAACGTTTAACATTCTTTCGTTTCTTTTTAGATTCTGCATCTAAGTTGTTTTGCAAAGCATCGAATAATTCTATGACTTTCTGCGTATCATGAGGCTCAGATTTGCTCGTCGTAACTCCTTTCAAATCGGTAGCTTTTCCAAACGACCTATTTATACCATTAGCTGTCTTTAGTTTTTTCAAACGATACATATTTTTCTCCTTTACTTTCGATTTTGATTTTGTTTGTCTAATCGAGGCTTTTTCTCTTTCATTGTCTTCATGACCACTGCCACTATCAATATCATCTTTGCTTTTTGTATATACTTCTTTCACTGGATTCGAATGATTTTTAGATTTGGGTACGTATCTGTTAATGCTTTGATGCATTGTTTTCATAAAATCTTTTAAATTCAGATCGAATTCTGATTCTTCATCCTTTGTGCGTTCTAATACTTTGATGAAATGGTTAATCTGTTCCAACTTTCGTTGTAACCGTCTTCTCGAGTTGTGCTTTCTTCTGGACCGTTTGCCGTGTTTACTCAAACTTCCTAAGATCATATCAAAAGAAAAAATAATAACTATGCTAGGAAACAGGCCTTCTTTATAAACAACACAAATTTTTGGCTGAGCTTCGAAGATGCTTATGTTTTCTTTTTTACAGGCCCGACTGTTGCTAACTTGCTACTTGTGAAAACCAAATTCACGTGATTGCTTTTTTATTTAAACTGGTGCACCAATCAAAATTAAACTTTAGGACCGCTTTTCTTAATAGCTAACTTCTTTAACTAAAGATCATTCTCGACCCCAGAGCTCTTTGAGATAAACTCGAAAGTAGGTTTCGAGGTTTTAATCTCAAAGAGCTCTGGGGACGAGAATGACCTAAATATATATGTTGAAAACTATTGTTATATGTAATGTATAAAAGTGATGAAATATCCCCCACTTTGTATCAAAAAGTATATTTTCTTGTATATTTTGCCATATTATTTCAATTTTTCTTAGAAGTACAAATTATGTTCAACTTTTGCCATTTTTAACGCCAAAGAGCTTATTCTTTAAAAAGTCGTAGGCGTTTCTGGAAGACGTAAAAAGTACCTGGAATTTCGCCTTTCGAAGTGTTTTAACCAAATTCAGTTTTTGATGGATTTAGAATGTATTAACAGTTTCTTTCCACAATATATTAACGAATATTAACAGTATGACCTTTCTTTGTGTTTATTCACCTGGGAATAATTTATTTGACCAGATTTAATCGCGATTTTCTCGATTTTAATGTTTTTTAAAAATATGAGGGAATTTACAACCATATTAAACAAAGTTGAAAATTCTTCAAACCGATCATTTTTCCCAGTCAAGTTACGGTTATATAATTGCAGCGATTTCACAACATTGTCCTTTTTTATGCCAATGCGTCAATATTTGCAAAATTCCTTGAATTTTACCCCCGGGATTGTGCCTCTTTTACCTCTTTTCTTTACTTACTTACCCAACGGTCGCTGTTGCTCATATAATGCTACATTTGGGAGAATCTTACTTTCAAAGAGTTTAGGTTTGTCCATCACTTTAGTTCGCACATTCTCCGCCCTCTCAACTGTATCTGCTGACACAAGAGTGTTTTTCGATCGACACATCCTTCATGAATGTTTTAGATATAGGAAATAACTTGACATCATCTGGTAGAACAACTCCGATGGAGAGTTGTGGATCTCTGCTCTCTTCTGTTGATTTCGTCGTTGCCTTCATGAAATACTTTCGTCCCTTTTTGATAATAAGGCTCAATGTCAGTGACATTTCCCGCAATTATTGCGCTTCAAAGCAGGCTCATAAAAGCCGTGAGAACCGAAAGAAGTAAAACAATTCGGTATCGCTAACCGATACCCGAATACCGCATGATATATATATAACATAACGCTATACATACGATTAGAATTGAAGAGGCTATCTTGAATATAATAATGATTAATCAATAATGATGATGTAATATATCGGCCATTACGCAATACCAAATTGCCTACCCCTTCAATGACATTCGGTTTCTCCAGCTTAGTACGGCACTCGCTAAAATAGTCGCACGGTGAAATTTCTAAAAGATATGAAGCGAACCATGAAACCACTGGGCACCTAGAATCATTAAATGTTCATAGTATGCATAGCTGAACTATTAGCTTAACTAAATTCTGACCTAGGATTTTCCGGTGGTAACAAAAAACTATGCGTGTTTTTAAAAAAAATATTTATGCACCTTATGGGGTTTGAAGACAGACAACAGCAGAAAGTCTGGATTTTGAGCATAAATCCTGTCTGACTTTATTTCACATCCGTAGTATGTTTTTTCAGCATTTTTTTTTTATTATGTAAATTTAGATCGGGTTCCATAGAATTAGTTTCAAACAGCAAATAAATATACAATAAACGTTGTAAAAAGAAATTAAAAAACAACAAGATAAAAATGATTAAAAAAAGATGATACAAACTTCCCCCACACATTTTTCATATATGATTAAATGTCCATAATTCATCAATACTTTGATTTTTCTTCTTCCATTTTTTGATGATGGTATGGTGTAGAAAACAAAGCTGCTTGAGTCTTGAACTTTTCTTCGTTATACGGCATGCCTTCGAATAACTCGATTAAGACAACAAGAAGTAATGGCTGCAATATACCATGGAAACAAGGCAGGCATATTATCCGGATTATCCGCTGACCGATAACACTGGCGACACTTTGGGTCAACAAAATAAACATCTACAATCATATCAAAATTCAACCACAGTTAAGTCGCATGAAAACATTTTCGGATTCGATGTTTCTTTGCAACGGCCTTGGAATTATTTTAAAAATCAGCGAAACCAAAATAAACAAACGTAATAAGGAGAAATTCTTAAGTGATTCTTCGGAATAATAATACTAATATTGTAATGTTTCATTATCGGAAAAGTTTAAACTTAAGATGCGGCTTTGTAAAACTGTAGCCAGGGTGTCATAGAACGCAAACGGTTTGCAGTCGTAAAACATGCGGAACGTCCATTTTTCTCTTTCAAAAATTCCTAAACGAAACTTACCACAGCATTATAGAAATCGAACATCAATATTACAAAAATAATTTTAAACTGTAACTATGCGCATCGAGTGCATATTTGTATATATTAAATTTATTAGCGCGAAACGTTTAACTTTTTAAATTACTTAACATTCGAAAATGCAGGACGTAAACCTACAGTACACAAGTTGTTCTAAAACGCCGGTTATCTTCTTTTTCTTTTTCAGCTTTTAAGAGATTTCTTCTGCATAGAAGTGTTATTGGAAATTTGTTTTCAATTCCACTCACAATTTTTATTCTCGCTGCGTTCGAATTCGCATCGAAAGTATAACGCTGCGAGTATAAATAAATTAAAATTTGTGAGGCTCACCTTTACAGATTTTTAATTCAGCTTGTTTTCGATGTGTTTGAAGGCTCTTGATTGGTTAAGAGGAATAATATACTTATCTGTATACTGAGTGATAAATATGTAATCTCACATAAATTTCCGTTAGCGTTTTTTTATAAAATGTTATTCAATATCTGTTGATACTTCTTTCATAATAATTGCAGCGGAACGGTGAAGTGTTATCATTCAGGTAGTTTGAATTATACAGAAATAGACATTCACCTTAATTCATTCATTTGAAACGAATTTAATCATTTGTTAATGTGCTAAGTTTATGTGAATAATTTATTACATTTTTTAATGGTTGAATCAAACCATTATACACAGGAAACTTTTTATATAATCGGGGCAAGAAAACTTGTAAAATATATCGCATTGTGATTCACTGCAAATTAGATTTCTTTGCGGTTGGCAGGACGTCTTTAAACACAAATCAAAAAACTAACACGCAACAGCATATTCAGAAAACTACAAAATTCTGGATCTCAGCCAACATTTTAATGTACACGCGGATTTTATCTAAAAATAAGAAACATGCACTTAGTCCTAAGATATTTCTGATAAATAATATACAAAGAAAATAATGTGAGTGCAGAATCGCGCACAGAACGAATTATTTCCGAACACTTAACTTTTCATGCCATTGCCGAAAAACTGATTCGTATAATTTAAGAAGAACACAAAGAAGTGTGAACATTAAGACCAAAAATAGTAAAAACAAAGCAAAACAATTCCTCGGCTAAAGGCGCGTAATCACCCTGTAGGCAATTTTTTTAAGAGGTGCCTTCTTATTGTAAAAATTGAAAGATTTACATAAGAAACATTTCCTGAAAATTTTTATTGTTAAAACTGACAACCATGAACTGTTCAAATGTTCATTAGAAATAAAACTCACCCAATTTCTCTTCGCCTACAGCCACCGGCGCCATTGCCATTTCATTGCACGAATCATGCGATATATAAAGCACCGGCAAATCGATACATGGTTCTGGATTTCATGCCATGACAGAAAAATAATGAATGAGGGAGAGTTATCCGTAGCTGTTTTCCATCGTATGCTTTTAAATGTATCCACAAAGTTCCGACATGATAAATCAGATAAACCAATCGAAGTTTCCTGGGTTATTCTTTATTTATTTAAAACGTTTTAACTTACTGAAATCAGACTTCCTTTGCAACACAGACCACTTCTTCTTGTTGTTTCTGAGACAGCTTCGCCTCGCTAGCTGTTTACCTTTTTGATTAATTTCCTTTTGTCATACACGAGTTAGTCGTTTCCTTTATGGAGATCAATATGCAGACCTAGACAGATTAGAATACCTAAATTTTCACGAATTCCCCTTTCATGCTCTAAATTTAATTATCTCCATGTGCTTCAAAATATCTTCAACTATTCACAATAAGCAATTCTCCCCGTTGGGTTTTTTGGCTTATAAATAATGCGAGTAATTCGTCGGTCATGTAAATAAAAAGAGAAAGAGCGATGATACAGCATTCATTATCCCTAATTAATAACCACGAGGCATGCTGTGTTTCTTCTTTCTGTTTTGTTTGTCTGGTCCAAAACAATGACGAATAGAATAGAAAGAAAATTAAATCTAAGTGGAGAATCTGATACGGTGTTTTAGGCGGGCCACTTTTTTGAAACAGAACCAAAATTTCTTTTCCACTTTTTGATGCATTTTGCAAAGAAAAATACAGCCAGAGTCACAGTCGCACATGGAACTGGAGACTACCATATTGGCGATTTTTTCGAACTCCATCTCAGAGCTCATTTTAAAGTTAAGGCCGTTTGTTTTACCTACGGTTTCACACGAACATTTTGCCACGACCCGCTTATTAGACAAGATAAGAGATCAACAAGATCGTTAAAATATGGCGGCTGGAAAAAACACACAATAAATTCAAGGTATTGAGTACCATTATTTCCATTTCTAGTAGGTTTATATCCTCAAATTTAGGAAAGTCATAACTCCGTCTGAACTTTGAAATAAATATAAAAATGTATATATTAATTTTTTTCGATGAAGGGGTTGATTACGCGCCTTTAAGTTTAGACGCTCAAAAACGTGTAGATGCTCAAATAAAAGTAAGCAAATCTGCCTAATGGAGTATTAGCTAAAAAAAGGTTACTTCCAATTTATTTATATTTTTACTATTAGATTTAAAGGAGTAAATACTTCCTTGCGAGACGCAGTCGTGTCTTACACCTCTCGGGTTGGTATTATTCACGCAGTCTCCCCGCTACAATCCTCGGAAGTATAATCACTTCGAGCCTGTGTCACACCTATGAAGCAGATGCAGATGCTGATACAGAAGCAGATGCAGAAGCAAGTTAATGTGAGCATGACTGAAGCAAGTGAAACAAGCCGTGAAGCATGAAGCAAACGTTGAAGCAAGATATAAAAAAAATTTGATATTCTTGCTTCATTGCTGCATCTGCTTCACGCTTGTTCATGATTTTTGTAGTGTGAGCAGGTAATGCAAGGTGCGCAAGTGAAGCAATAATGTAAAAAAACAAAAACAAATTCTTTCCACAAACCTATGCTAACAAATTATATAAAATTGTAACTTGAAATAAGATTCTCTGTCTCCAAACAACACTTCTTGAACCAGCGTATGGTAAACACACGTTGTTTACGATGCTTAAAAATTTTGCGAAGCCATACTTTTCTTAAAAATATTAGATTTTTTTTTCGTCGCTGCGCGTCGTTTTTCCAACACACAATATCCCAAAATCATAACTAAAACCCTCTTCATCCAGTTATCAAAAGAATACAAGTGAATCTTTTGTGCTAGTGTGAGCTACTTGCTTCACTCTTGCTTCAGCTTCTTGCTTCACACTAACTGCGCATGCTAGTTCACTTGTTCTGATTCTGCTTCATTAGTGTGACACAGGCTTTCATGTTATCCAAAGTGAACTGATATTTGCTACAGGTTGTAACGCATCATACCAGGAAAAAAACAGTAAAAATGATGGGAATTCATTTATTGTAAACCAATAAATGGCGCAGTTGTTATTTTCCCGAACTTAACGTAAATACTCTAAAATAAAATGCTCAGTTCATATTAAAGCGCTCGTCTCCAATAAACTGTCTCCCTTACATACATAATTGAAAAAATTAGTAAACGTCCTAATAAAGGCCCGTCCGTCCAATAAAACACACCCCTTCCTTACATACAATATTGAAAAATAATTGATTTTTAAATCTTTCTACTATTTTTAATAATAAGAAACTTATAAAATCAGACACTGATGATTTTGTTGTTGTACTGTAGACAATTTTTCAAAATTTTTTTTGCCGAAAATTTGGTTATTTAAAAATTTTAATAAATCTTTTTTTTTTAAAACAAAAAATCTGAAATACAGTTAGCTTCAGTAACTCTCGCACTTTTTATTATCTCGAATCATTTTTTGGTCCCTTGAACCGGAGTTTTTCATAAGAAAGTATTAACGTAATACTTTCTATAAAAAACTCCGGTTAACTCGAACCTCAGATAACTCGAAGAATTCGCTAACTCGATCCATTCTTCGTTCCCTCTTTTTAATGGGAATCACGAAGCGAATTGAACGGCGAATTCGCTGTTTTTAATTTTCACGACAAAATAAATTAGGCGCAAATTCATTGTTTACATTAGTTAACCGCGTTTCTGATTGTCAAAAACTAAGCAGGAAACCTTTAGCGCGCAAAAAGTAGGAACTGTTTCTACTTTTCAGCGAAGCGAATTATTTCGATGCAAAATGAAAACAAACAAAACTGCGCATGCTCAGATACAATTCGCCCGTCGAATTCGCCGTTCAATTCGCCTTCGTGAAAATCCCCCTTTAGGAGGCTAATTTCATCAGCTAAACTCGAGCTTTTTACTTCAGAAAAGGGATCAAGGACTAGATAAATGTCAGATTTTAATTTTCTTTTTAGTTTTTATTAACTCCTAATGTAAAGTAGATAGATGAAGTTTCTGTCAAGGGAAAATTCAATTTACAAGGGACTTGCATGCTTTTTTCTTATCGCCAAGATTGCACTTTCCCGGTAACTGTTGCTCCACCTCTTGAAAAAATCGCTTTAACTCGAACTATAATCTTATTTAGACTAAATTCGACTTAGAGAGCTTCGTTAACTCGAACATTCGTTAATTCGTTCGAACTATTTTTTCGGTCCCTTGATGGTTCGAGTTACCGGGAGTTCATTGTAGACCTAATAAATGGTTTATTTTGCTGATGACTGTAATGCTGACTGTACATAATTTAGAAGTGAGATGTGAAATTGCAATAAAGTACTAGTTATCGCCACATGGCCGAGAAAAATATCGGCAATATTTTTTGAGTGTTTTTTATGTTCTCGTTACATATTTCACGAGCCTTTAGGCGAGTGAATATACGAGAACATAAAAAACGAAAAAATATCAGCCGAATTTTTCGAGGCATGTGCGATAACTTGTTTATCACTTACCGCGTCTTATATCATGTTAATTTTACATAGATCGGTTGCGAACTGCTTAATTATGTTCCATTATTGACAAAGCATTGTTATGGGGCCAATAAAATCACTGCAGGGTAATTGTATTTCATTTATATTCATGAACTTATAAATTATTTGAATTTATGAAGTCACGTGCGATTTAGATCATTATAACAAATTAATGTTCATGTCACGCGTGAAAAGAATTTGAATGGAAATAAAAACTACGAATTTTTAAAAGAATAAATTATCATTGTGAAGCCAAATAACACACGAACTCCATCGTCATGCTATTAATATAATCTTTTGAGTTGACTGATATAATTCAATTGTTTTATCCCCGGTGGGCCGTGCTCTAATGATTAATGACTATTTAATGACTGTTGAAACAAAAGAAAATTTTCGAATCATAAAATGTATTATTTGTGAAAATAAATTCACCGACAAGTTTTCGTTATAAGAACATAATAGGCTCTTTCTCTACGAATTTTCAACCAATCAGGGAAAAGTATAAGCTTTTTGCACGCTAAATCAGCCAATCAAAGGAAGAATATAAGCTTTTTTGCACTCTGTATAAGTAAAAATTGCACTCGTTTCTCGGTTGAAAAACAAAATACAGCATATATTTCGTGCAGATATAGCCAATCAAGTTGCGAGAAAACTCAAAGTATTGATAAATCGCATTTTATGAGTGCAGTAATTATTTTTCATTACAAGTGCCATTTTCTTTATATAAATACTATAAATATATTTCAACATTTTTTTATTTCAAAATATGATAGAGCGTCTAAATTCTGCGAAAAATCAAATACGTCTTGGTCCGAATCCAATTTCGAATGTCTTCTCCAGAATATCTTGTGTTACAGGGATACCTGCATCATTAGCCTGCTATTAATTCAATCATCTCGTTATTTTCCATCTTTTTGCTTGTCCCAGATTTTAAATAAATCTTAACATGCGTAATCGTTCTTTCCATGTACTGCGTATAAGTTCAAGTACTTCAAGCCTTTATGATATAGTCTTATTTATTTCATTCTCATGCTCGGACGTACACATCATTCCATGTTCTATGCGAAACTCTGGGTTTCGCTGGCGGCAAACCTGGATCGCTTTCTCGCACGTGTTTTATCAAGGAGATGTATTGTGCAAGTAAAGTTCATTCAAGTATTACCTTTAATTACGCCCGTTAAAAAGCGACTGGACTCCACTTGAGGTAATGCAGTTCGAACTGATATCGAGAACCTTTAAGGCTTTGTTTCGAGACAAACCGACTGCAATGTGGTAAGCGCCCTTGGTTTGTGATTCTACTTGTCTCTAACATTAAGAGAAACATAATGTTTGTTACGCAACATGAACAGCTTAGCGCTTTAGCCCCAGCATCGCAAACCCGTTAACGCAAGTGAAATTTTTTGCAAGGCAATTATTGTTTTTAGTGATTTTGCAAGGCGCATGCACCAGAAAGCGAATGTGATTCAAACTCAGTCTAAGTGTTCTTCAGCCTTGTTTGTTAATATCATTTTTGCCAGCACTTTACCGCCTTGTTCGCAAATAAGTTGTGACTCAAGTTCCAGTCTTCTTAAATGTTCGCTTTTATCTATGCCGTTACATAAATGGATTGCATCTTGCAATCACGTAGAGATGTTGACCGAAGTTTTAACGATGTAACAGCCGCAGAGCTTTTAATAGGTTGACCAGTAGTTTTGGTCCAGTCCACTGAAATTATTTGTATGATAATTCAAGTTTGTGATAGAAGAGTTTTTCTCAACAACATTTGTAAATCAGCAAAAACATCACGATTCAAATTTGTATCTTTAAGATTAATTTTTGTGACGTGATTATTGTAACGTAAGCAAAAAACAATGCTTTGAAGTCCGCTGTAGATATGTGCATTGTGCTCTCAAATTTATGAAGGGCTTCTTATACTGTAGCATGTTGAAACTTGGTGTAAAGGTACTGAACGAAGATGTCGCATGTTTTTAAATGATGAAAATGAACTCGAGTCGGTTACCTGGATGCCCTCATTTTGCAAATTCGGATGGTACTTCTCAGTGCGAACTGAGAACTGGCACTGCAAAACTGTTTCTTTTCGTCAAATTTTTTAATCAAATTTGACTCTTCTACTTTATAAGTAATAAACACCTCTGAAGTCTTAAGTGTATGGTTGTAGTTTTAACATTGCTTCCCCTCAAGTTTTCATATTTACATAATTTGTTAAATGTGCACCAATAACTAAAAAAATATTTGTTTGTTTGAACCAGTTTCCCCTTTAATCGTCAGCTTTTGTTGTTTTCACTGATATCGAAATTTCCCAGATGAAATATCTTTGCGTACAGGGGGTAAAAATTAATTTGTATAAGCTGGTGAGGTACAGTCGACTTGTAAACGAGTCAATTCTATCAGAAATAGAAGTTTGAAAATAGGTACTCACCCTCTCCACTCACCAAGTTGACTCCTATAACATTCAGGGCTTAAATCACTGATAGATATTCCTTATAGAATTTATGAACGCCAGTATATACCCCCTTAAAATTATAACGTCCATTTCTTTGATTTCACTTAACTATTAAAGTAATTATTCAATATTTATTTCATATATTGAAATTGATAATTTAGCGCGGGAGGTAAAGAAATTAAACGTACGTCACATAAACACTCAGGCTGTTTGTAATCTCACCAACCAATTACTTGAAGTCGGCTTTCCGCCTTAAGAATAATTCTTTTAATTTGATTGGTTATTTTTGCTGATTCTTCTTTTTTTATTATTTAATTTTCGCCCCAGTAGGCAGGAAAAGTTGAAATGATTTCATAATTTTGCTCAGAACGAAAATTCCATCAGTGTGAATCTAGTAATCACAACTTTCTGATCCGATTCTATCTGTTTGGTCCCTGAGTCCAGTTTAACAAGTTTGTTGACTTTGTAGATATGAAAACACAATTTTCTGTTAACTATATAAAAAACGACTCATTAAAGAGATACTCACTTACTCATTAATTTTTGCGATTTAAGTGCTCCAAAATATTTTCGCGGCATTAATTTTGTGAAATGAAACGAAAAACGCAAACTTTGCGAAAATATCTATCAATTCTCTCTAATCTTCTATGAGCGACGGGGAATGAAACAAGCTTGTGCCTGTATTATTAAGACAAATTATTGTAAAGTTATTTGACAGCTAACGAACAAAAAACACAACTTAAATAGAGCATCACATTACATAAAATGAATATTCGCGAAATTTAATATTAAATTGGCAGGACTTGTATACTCCTTTAGAAATAAAATATAATTTAACCCTATTTTTACTGGGCTTTTTTGGTATCTAATATCCTTTGGAGGACGGGGTGTGGATTAATCACCACAAAAAAACGGTGAATGTTTGCTATGCTCGATAAAAATTTGAGTAACAGCATAAAAGAAATTGATTGCAAGATAAAGACTTGCTGACATCAGCAATTTTGTTACGACGTCGTCATTTTCTGAGACATGTGTTCTCGACGCTGAATATTCTGATTCTTGTATTCCAAGGAGATTGCTTTATAAAATTAATTTTTTTGAAACAATACAGATGTCAACTCCTAAAATGGAATTTCAACTTTTCACTAAAAGTTGCCAAAATAAACAGGAAGTAAACGTCAACCAGTTTCAGCCCTATTGAATCGGCAGTTATAATAAAAGCTAGATGATGGAGAATCCACCCCCCAAATATTAAATTTTTCCTTTCAATTTTAATCTCAATATATTTTACAAATGATTCACGTAAAATCTCTCTTCGTCTAGTACGTTTACAGACAAAGTACATTCACAGATCTGTAGTTGTTCATCACCGCGTCTTGGGTAAAACTATTCCGTTAGAATTGCAATGTCATAAAATATTGAATATTCACCGCTCTTTCGATCCAAACTGTAAAATTTTCTGCTGTAGCTGTTATTGTTTCCTGCAGAAGCCTGTATCTTTTCACTTTTTCATTCAATTGCCGTTTTCTTGTTTAAAACTTTTACTTTGGTTTATTTCACATAGTTTCTTCTAGTTTTTGGTCGTGTAATTTCATTCTTTTTCGCTTGCAAAGCTGAGAGCAAACTTCCTCTTTCCTATTAGTTTTGTGACTAGACTTTTGTTTGTAACTGGAACGAAATACTTTATTTTCTCTTCATAGCGCACGATTTCCATCTTGATAGCATTGATTTCTTTGATCAAATCGCTGAAAGAAATGTAACAGAACTTAAAACTCTGTATCACTTTTTATTTAGGTATTGGATACTTGTTAGTATCCTTTCCCAAAGGCGACTAGCAAGTTAACCTTAACCTGACCCTAACCTTAAGCATTTGGAGGAATAACCAATAACCGATGCCTTGTTCCCTCGCTCGTTCCCTTCATTTCAATAGGGTAAATTTTGTTTTAATTAGCGAGAGATTCGAATTATGAGAAGTCTCTAAATTCGAATTTAAAGCATGAAAGTTAAAAAATGGAAATAGAGAAAGAAATTTGCATTTCATGACAATGCCTTTGTCATCTTTTCTTCTATATCATCAAGGGAACTCATTTCCAGGATATTCTAAAGTCGTTCTTTCAAAAATCAAAACAATCGAAATTCGAATTTAAAAGATAGGTCGATTGCAATTATGTCAATAATTAGAATTACAGAGAGAACTTCGCTGTAGGGACCTAAAAAATTGTTTGAATTAGAGAATTTTTGAATTGGAAAATAACTTTCGTTCGGCAAGCTTTGTGTAGAATATAAGTGACATAACTTACTTTATCTTGTCGTACATTTGCTTATCAGAAACTTGAGGTATAGGAGCTGATTCAATTGGTATGATAGATCTCTTGCGATCACCACCATGGAGTTTGGTTACCTTGGCGCATTTCCCATCACTCTGTTGTAATTTTCATCAACTGTAACTTGTATGGGACTTTTTTCATTTTCAGCTTTTCCCTGAGTTTGGCTTCAAAAATTGTTTATGCTCTCTTGATCGAAAGAAGGATAATTTTTAGATGGAGAGTCAATCTCTTTTGCCTTTTCTTCAATAGAGCTGATGGTTGATGTCTTTTCTGAATCACGGTTAGTTAACTGTTTGATGGCTTTCCAAACATATTTAAAATATTTGACATTGGAATGTAGATATTCTTGCCAGAGTTTGAAAGATCTAGTGGTTTGTATATGTTCATGTTCTTTATCTGATAACGTTACTTTTGGTTAGATGTTTGATATGGATTGCTTTAATTTTCCTCCAAATTACTTGCAATTCGCTACTGGCTATGATCAACAACTTCATCAGAGGCCTTTTACTTAAAGCTTGTTCAAGTACACTTTTTAAGCTTGTGTGTCTATAACCATCGCTGGCGACTGCCTATTTTTTACATCAGTGTTTGAATCATCCAGCTTCTTCTCGGTTCTACGTTAACCCGTTGCACACCATTAGCATCACGATCTATATTTTGTGGAGATTCTTTCTGGAATGCTTTAATAAAGTGTCTTCTAACGCCCTGACGTCTTCGCTGTTTAAAGTTTCATTGAAAAGCTTCGTATTTTTTGGATCAGCATGTCTAACTACTGGTTCATCCATTTAATTGTGTTGAACATGACCAGCGATGTCATTCATAAGTTGATCGCTTGCTGCATTGAGTTCGTTATTCTTCTCATTAAAGTCTGTGTAACTTTTAACAGGTTGAATCGAAGAGAGAATTCATCAGCAGAAAATATTCCAGCACGATTCAACGCGTTTTCTAGATCATAGCATGCTTTGTTCTGCTGTCCTTTGCATGCCTTCTTTTGGGGTTAGCTGTTGTTGTTGTGTGTTGTTGTCCATAATATTTGTTGTCGAAACTCACATTAACTATACGGTCCCAGGTTTTCACAGGCTTTTCAAATTAAAGGTAAACTCTTGTCGTTCTCCTGATCTTTGCATGCGTCTCCAATAATGGATCGTTTGATTCGACAGTGTTACTATGATAGTTATTTAACAACTGATTCTTCTGATTTAACATTGCTGATTTTTTTCGATATTTTTGTTTTCACAATGATTTTTTATGTCGCTGTTGGATCGGTCTTCTGTTTTGGTTGTTTCAAATTCTTGTGTTACGAATTTTCATCAGATTCTTGTTTATTTGGTTCCTACATAAGAATACCGTAAATGACTTTTCTTTTGCGAACCCACGTTTTGCTTCTAAACAATGAGTACTATTATTTTTAACCTGAAATCCCAGCCTGAGATTTTAATAAAGCATTTTCTTAAAGCGTGTGCCGCCTAAGAACTTTATTTGATAAATAGAACGCCCTTCCCATTTAAACGTCTCGTGTAGATAGACGTCAAATAAAACAATATTAAAGACGTTTTATGCTCGAATATTTTATTTATATTAACAGATTTTATAATGCAAACTTGTAAGTTAACAACAAAAGAAATTATACAGAAATTAAATTTGTATGTTGTTTCTATTATATTCTGGTGACTGTATTACATGTAGAAAAATGATGCCTTGTTTTCGTAATTACATTCGAAATTCAACAGTGACATAAACAACTTATTACAAAAAAATTTATTCACAATAAATAAACGGGGGAAGCTCTTTCAGGAGCAATGAGTATTCAACATGCAGATTTTGGAAAAATTGCAGCGATATCTATCTTTGACAGTTTAAAAAGAGACAATTGGTCACAAGTCTAACATCCAGAACTTTTTTATAACAAACAAATTGATGAAAAAGAAGACGTCATGTTTTTTCTCAGCTATTCAACACAACTGCAACATCATTAGCCAACTTCATTTAGTATTCCTTAAATTTATACAATCAGTCATTGTTAAATTTGGGTGTCAGTAGAAGTTTTGTACATAGTGACAGATGGATTAACAAAATGTATGATTACAAAGAATTGAATTTAATAATTTAATAATTTTCAACAAGTGCTGTACAACCTGACAACGGCAATAATTGTTTTTAGTCAACAACAGTCTTTATAAAAAATTGATGGAGTTTCTATGGGAGGTCAGTCGTTTTTATAGTGGTTGTGTTATGAATAAAACGGAAAAAAAATTGTGATTTCAAAAAAGCCTTAGTTTTAGATGAAATATTCAATTCTTTAACAACTTTCATCCGTATATAAAGTTTACTATAGAAGAACATCCATTTATATTTTTTGACACCACAATAACAAAGAGCTAATAATAAAACATAAAGCTTCAATTTTAAAAATAAGGGAACAAAGTTACCTTTCCATTGGTCGTCTAAAGTTCCAATGTAATATAAACGCAGTGTTATCAAGGCAGAGTTAAATTCGGCTAAGCGTATAGTCAGTTCATTGGAGCAAGTGCTGAAAAGATACGAATCATATACCAGGCTTCAGGATATCCATCATGATTTGTTGAGGCACAGATTAACTCTTTGAGGCAACATAAAAACACTGATGAGGTAATTATCCTACCATGGAATGTTTAAAAAAGAAGACAAATGAACGAAAGTGTTTTTTACAATTCTGTTTGTTCAAAGAGCAAAAATACTATCAGACAACCTCGTTCCTAGGGCATTTTGCCTTGTTGATAAAGTTGAACCCTAGTGACGAGGTTTATACTTGAAAACTTCCCAGATTAAATCACTTTTTTTAACTGACAGAAAAAGTCAAACATGCAAGTAGTGTGGTTTAGAAGGGTAAATGTTCGTGCAATTTGAGCTACATTGGAGAGACCAAAAGTGACGTAACGATCAGGTGAGCGGAAATGTGAATTGCTACTGAAACGAATCGAACCAGACAATTGTGGTTTTTGGAATCTCATTAATTGATAAACTTTTCCGTTCTAATCCATACTGTTGTTAAAATGGTTTCACCTTTTTTTGCAGACAGGAACGGAAAAAATTAAGCCGATAGACAATCAAGTATTGGTGTGGAATTTTAGCTCCCTTACAACTAATGCCCCCAAAGTTTACTTCTTCTTATCAACTATTTGTAAAGTTATTCCCGAAAGTTTGCCGAGAATGTTCGCGGAAACGTCTTCCCCTAACTCTTCAGCCTAGTATCCACTAGAGCGTGTTAAGCCTCTAACACCAGGGTGTCAAGCCTAACGCATTCTAGTGGGTACTAGAAGCAGAAACACAATTTCCATTGTTGCGAGATGACAAATATATTTACACCAACATGGGCATCTATTTTATATCTCAAGGCTCATGAGTGATCACGAGTTGTGGCTAATAGATGGCATGTCAGTATTTCGGTCCTGCAAAGACGCCATTTGGCGTACTTAGGACTATAAGGGTTCAGCTGAGATTTATTATTTATTCAGTTCCATTTCTGCGTTCGAATTAATGTGGTTATCGACTGGTTGCCTTATGGTCGACCTTTCGCTTCTAGTGCGGAAGATCGTTTTTAAGTTTAATCCCCGGCCCAGTCATAAAAGAGTCTATAAAAGTGTGAATCAATCATTTCTGTTTAGCGTTCAACATGAGAATAGGATTGATATCTTAGGCGGTTGTCTAGTTGAGCTTCCGTTCGAGGGTGTTTAAATGCACTAGAATGCAGGAACCTCATCGATAACATATATCGTGTGTTTGACTCATTAAAAGCAAGATACAACTAGATATAAAACTATTACTTAATAAGGCTCAATGTCAGTGACTTTCCGCCATTATTGCGCTTTCAAGCAGGCTCATAAAATGCCGTGAACCGAAAGAAGTAAACAATTCGGTATCGCTAACCGATAACCCGAATATCCGATGATATATATATAACATAACGCTATACATACGATTAGAATTGAAGAGGCTATCTTGAATAAATAATGATAATAATAATGATGATGTATATATATCGGCATTACGCATACCAAATTGCCTACCCCTCACATGACATTGGTTTAGCTCCAGCTGTAGTAACGGCACTCGCTAAATATGTCCGCACGGTGGAAATTTTAAGATTATGAAGCGAACCATGAAACCACTTGGGCACGCTAGATCATTAAATGTCATAGTATGCATAGCTGAACTTATTAAGCTTAACTAAATTTGACCTAGGATTTTCCGGTGGTAACAAAAACTATGCGGTTTTTTAAAAATATTTATGCACTTATTGGGGTTTTGAGACAGACAACAGCAGAAAAGTCTGGATTTTGAGCATAAATCCTGTCTGACTTTATTTCACCGTAGTATTTTTTTCAGCATCTTTTTTTTATTATGTAAATTTAGATTCGGGTTCATAGAATTATGTTTCAAACAGCAATAATATACAATAAACGTTGTAAAAAGAATTAAAAAAACAACAAGATAAAAATGATTAAAAAAAGATGAATACAAACTTTCCCACACATTTTTCATATATGATAAATTCCATAATCATCAATAACTTTGATTTTTCTTCTTCCATTTTTTGATGATGGTATGGCTGTAAAAACAAAGCTTGCTGAGTTGAACTTTTCTTCGTTACGCATGCTTCGAATAACTCGATTAGACAACAAGAAATAATGGCTGCAATATACCATGGAAACAAGGCCAGGATATTATCCGGATTAATCCGCTGACCGATAACACTGGCGACACTTTGGGTCAACAATAATAAACATGCTACGATCCATATCAAATTCACCACAGTTAAAGTCGCATGAAAACATTTTCGGATTCGGATGTTACTTTGCACGGCCTTGGAATATATTTTAAAATCAGCGAAAACCAAACAATAAAACAAACGCTAATAAGGAGAAATTCTTTAAGTGATTCTTTCGGAATAATAATACTAATTTGTAATGTTTCATTATCGAAAAGTTTAAACTTAGGATGCGGCTTGTAAACTGTAGCAGGGATGTCATAGAACGCAAACGGTTTGCAGTCTGTACACATGCGAACGTCCATTTTTCTCTTTCAAAAATTCTAAACGAAACTTACACGCATTATAGAAATCAACATCATATTAAAAAATAATTTTAACTGTAGCTATGCGCACGAGTGCATATTCTTGTATATATTTAAATTTATTAGCGCGAAACGTAAACTTTTTAAATTACTTACATCGAAGATGCAGGCACGTAACCTCCAGTACCACAAGTTTTCTAAAACGCGGTTATTTCTTTTTCTTTTTCAGCTTTAAGAGATTTCTTCTGCATAGAAGTGCTTATTGAAATTTGTTTTTAAATTCCACTTCACAATTTTTATTCTAGCTGCGTTCGAATTCGCATTCGAAGTAATAACGCTGCGAGGTAAAATAAATTAAATTTTGAGCTCCACCTTACAGGATTTTTATTCAGCTTGTTTTCGATTGTGTTTGAGGCTCTTTTGATTGTTAAGAGGAATAAATACTTATCTGTATACTTGTAGTGATAAATATGTATGCTACATAAATTTCCGTTAGCGTTTTATTTATAAAAATGTATTCAATATCTGTTGTAACTTCTTTCATAATAATTGCAGCGCAACGGTGAAGTGTTATCATTCAGGTAGTTGAATTATACAGAAAAGACATTCACTTAATTCATTCATTTGAAACGATTTTCAATTTGTTAATGGATGCTAAGTTTTATGTGAATAAATTATTACATTTTTTTAATGGTTGAACGCAAAAACCATTCATAACAGGAAACTTTTCTAAAAAATCGGGGGCAGAAACTTGTAAAATATATCGCATTTGTGATTTCATGCAAATATAAAGATTTCTTGCGGTCCTGGCAGGAACGTTTTTAAACAACAACAAAACAACTAACACGCACAGCAATACAGAAACACACAAAATTTGGTCTCAGCCAACATTTTATGTACACGCGAGATTTTATCTAAAATTAAGAACATAGCACTTAGTCTAAATTTTCTGATAAATATATTACAAAGAAAGTAATGTGAGTGCAGAATTGCGAAGAAACGAATTATTTCCGAACACTTAACTTTTCATCGCCATTCCGAAAAACTGATCGTATAATTTAAGAAGAACACAAAGAAGTGTGAACATGTAAAGCCAAAAAATAGTAAAAACAAAGCAAAACAATTCTCGGCTTAAAGGCGCGTAATCACCCTGTAGGCAACTTTTTTTAGAGGTGCCTATCTTATTGTAAAAATTGAAAGATATACATAAGAAAACATTATCCTGAAAATTTTATTGAAAACTGACAACCAGAACATGTTCAAATGTTTCATAGAAATAACAAACTCACCCCAATTTCTCTTCGCCTACAGAACCGCCATTGCATTTCATTGCACGAATCATGCGATAATAAACGCACGGCAAAATCGATCACATGGTTGCTGGATTCATGCCATTACAGAAAAAATAATGAATGAGGGAGAGTATCCGTAGCTGTGTTTCCATCGTAATGCTTTTATAAATGTATCCACAAAGTTCCGAACATGATAAATCAGATAAACCAATCGAAGTTTCTGTGTTATTCTTTATTATTTAAACGTTTTAACTTACTGAAATCAGACTTCTTTGCAACACAGACCACTTCTTCTTGTTGTTTCTGAAGACAGCTTCGCCTCGCTAGCTGTCTTACTTTTTGATTATTTTCCTTTGTTCAAACAGTTAGTCGTTTCCTTATGGAGACAATATCAGACCTAGACAATTAGAATACCTAAATTTTCAGAATTTCCCCTTTCATGCTCTAAATTTAATTATCTCCATGGTGCTTCAACTATCTTCAACTATCACAATAAGCATTCTCCCCCGTTGGGTTTTTTGGCTTATAATATGCAGTAATCTCGGTCATGCTAATAAAAAGAGAAAGAGCGTGATAAGCATTAATTATCATAATTAATAACCACGAGGCAATGCTGTGATTTCTTCTTTCTGTTTTGTTTTGTCTGGTCTCCAAAAACAATGACGAATAGAAATGAAGAAAATTAAATCTAAGTGGAGAATTGATACGGATGTTTTTACGGCGCGGCCACTTTTTTTAAACAGAACCAAAATTTCTTTCCACTTTTTGATGCCATGTTTTGCAAAGAAAAAACAAGCCAAAAAGAACAGCATGGTGAACGGAGCCTACCATATTGGCGATTTTTTCGAACTCCATCTCAGAGCTCATTTAAAGTTAAGGCCGTTTGTTTACCTACGGTTTCACACGAACATTTTGCGACGGCCCGCTTATTAGACAAGAATAAGAGATCAACAAGATCGTTAAATATGGCGGCTGGAAAAACACACAATAAATTCAAGGTATTGAAGTACCATTATTTCCATTTCTAGTAGGTTTTAATATCCTCAAATTTTCAGGAAAGTCATAACTCCGTCTGAACTTTGAAATAAATATAAAAAATGTATATATTAATTTTTTCGATAAGGGGTGATTACGCGCCTTTAAGTTTAAGACGCTCAAAAACGTGTAGATGCTTCAAATAAAAGTAAGCAAATCGCCTATGGAGTTAGTAGCAAAAAAAAGGTTACTTCAAATTTATTTATATTTTTACTATTAATTTAAAGGAGTAAATACTTCCTTGCGAGACGCAGTCGTTCTTACACCTCTCGGGTTGGTATTATTCACGCAGTCTCCCCGCTACAATCCTGGAAGTATAATCACTTCAGCCTGTGTCACACCTATGAAGCAGATGCAGATGCTGATACAGAAGCAGATGCAGAAGCAAGTTAATGTGAGCATGACTGAAGCAAGTGAAACAAGCGTGAAGCATGAAGCAACGTTGAAGCAAGAATATCAAAAAAATTTGAATATTCTTGCTTCATTGCTGCATCTGCTTCACGCTTGTTTCATGATTTTTGTAGTGTGAGCAGGTAATGCAAGGTGCGCAAGTGAAGCAATTGTAAAAAAACAAAAAACAAATTCTTTCCACAAACCTATGCTAACAAATTATATAAAATTGTAACTTGAAATAAGATTCTCTGTCTCCAAACAACACTTCTTGAACCAGCGTATGGTAAACACCACGTTGTTTACGATGCTTAAAAATTTTGCGAACCCATACTTTTCTTAAAATATTTAGAGTTTTTTTTCGTCGCTTGCGCCGTCGTTTTTCAACAACAAATATCCCAAAATCATAACTAAAACTCCTCTTCATCCATGTTTATCAAAAGAATGCAAGTGATCTTTTGTGCTAGTGTGAGCTACTTGCTTCACCTCTTGCTTCACTTCTTGCTTCACACTAACTGCGCATGCTTACTTCACTTGCTTCTGCATCTGCTTCATTAGTGTGACACAGGCTTTCATGTTATCCAAAGTGAAACTGATATTTGCTACAGGTTGTAAACGCATCAATACACAGGGAAAAACAGTAAAAATGATGGGAATTCATTTATTGTAAACAATAAATGGCGCAGTTGTTATTTTCCCGAACTTAACGTAAATACTCTAAAATAAATGCTCAGTTCATATTAAACGCTCGTCTCCAATAAACTGTCTCCCTTACATACAATATTGAAAAAATTAGTAAACGTCCTAATAAAGGCCCGTCTCAATAAACACACACCCCTTCCTTACATACAATATTGAAAAAATAATTGATTTTTAAATCTTTCTACTATTTTTAAAATAAGCAAACTTATAAAAATCAGGACACTGATGATTTTGTTGTTGTACTGTAGACAATTTTTCAAAATTTTTTTCTGCCGAAAATTTGGGTTATCTTAAAAAAATTTTAATAAATCTTTTTTTTAAAACAAAAAATCTGAAATACAGTTAGCTTCCAGTAACTCTCGCACTTTTATTATCTCGAATCATTTTATTGGGTCCCTTGAACCGGAGTTTTTCATAAGAAAGTATTAACGTAATACTTTCTTATAAAAAACTCCGGCTAACTCGAACCTCAGATAACTCGAACATTCGCTAACTCGATCCATTTTTCGTTCTCCTTTTTTAATGGGAATCACGAAGCGAATTGAACGGCGAATTCGATGGGGAGAATTCGCTCTTTAATTTTCACGACAAAATAAATTAGGCGCCAAATTCATTGTTTACATTAGTTAACCGCGTTCTGATTGGTCAAAAACTAGCAGCGAAACCTTTAGCCGCAAAAAAGTAGGAACTGTTTCTACTTTTCAGCGAAGCGAATATTTCGATGCAAAATGAAAACAAACAAAACTGCGCATGCTCAGATACAATTCGCCGTCGAATTCGCCGTTCAATTCGCTTCGTGAAAATCCCCTTTAGGAGGCTAATTTCATCAGCTAACTCGAGCTTTTTACTTCAGAAAAGGGAAATCAAGGACTAGATAAATGTCAGATTTTAAATTTCTTTTTAGTTTTTATTAACTCCTAATGTAAAATAGATAGATGAAGATTTCTGTCAAGGAAAATTCAATTTACAAGGGACTTGCATGCTTTTTTTATCGCCAAGATTGCACTTTCCCGGTAACTGTTGCTCCACCTCTTGAAAAAATCGCTTTAACTCGAACTATAATCTTATTTTAGACTAAATTCGACTTAGAGAGCTTCGTTTAACTCGAACATTCGTTAATTCGTTCGAACTATTTTTCTCGGTCCCTTGATGGTTCGAGTTACCGGGAGTTCATTGTAGAATCTAATAAATGGTTATTTTGCTGACTGACTGTAATGCTGACTGTACATAATTTTAGAAGTGAGATGTGAAATTGCAATAAGTACTAGTTATCGCACAGTGCCGAGAAAAATATCGGCAATATTTTTTGAGTGTTTTTATGTTCTCGTTACATATTTCACGAGCCTTTAGGCGAGTGAAATATACGAGAACATAAAAAACGAAAAAAATATCAGCCGATATTTTTCGAGAGCATGTGCGATAACTTGTTTATCATATACTCGGTCTTATATCATGTTAATTTCACATAGTCGGTTGCGAACTGCTTAATTATGTTCCATATTGACAAGCATTGTTATGGGGGCCAATAAAATCACTGCAGGGTAATTTATTTCATTTATATTCATGAACTTATAAATTATTTGAATTTATGAAGTCACGTGCGATTTAGATCATTATAACAAATTATGTTCATGTCACGCGTGAAAGAATTTGAATGGAAATAAAAACTACGAATTTTTAAAAGAATAAATTATCATTGTGAAGCCAAATAACACAGAACTCCATCGTCATGCTATTATATAATTCTTTTGAGTTGACTGATATAATTCAATTGTTTTTAATCCCCGGTGGAGAGCGCGTGCTCTATGATTAATGACTATTTAATGACTGTTGAAACAAAAGAAAATTTTCGAATCATAAAATGTATATTTGTGAAAATAAATTCACCGACAAGTTTTCGTTATTAAGAACATAATAGGCTTTCTCTACGAATTTTCAACCAATCAAGGGAAAAGTATAAGCTTTTTGCACGCTAAATCAGCCAATCAAAGGAAGAATATAAGCTTTTTGCACTCTGTATAAGTAAAAATTGCACTCGTTTCTCGGTTAAAAAACAAAATACAGCATATATTTCGTGCAGATAAGCCAATCAAGTTGCGAGAAAAACTCAAAGTATATGATAATCCATTTTATGCAGTGCAGTAATTATTTTTCAATTTACAAGTCGCCATTTTACTTTATATAAATATATAAATAATTTCCAACATTTTTTTATTTCAAATATGATAGAGCGTTAAATTCTGCAAAATCAATAAACCCGTCTTGGTCCGAATCCAATTTCCGAAATGTCTTCTCCAGAATATCTTTTGTTACAGGGATACCTGCATCATTAAGACCTGCTATTAATTCATCACTCGTTATTTTCCCATCTTTCTGCTTGTCCCAGATTTTAAATAAATCTAACATGCGTAATCGTTCTTTTACCATGTACTGCCGTATAAGTTCAAGTACTTCAAGCCTTATGATATAGTCTTCATTTATTTCATTCTCATGCTCGGACGTACACATCATTCCATGTTCTATGCGAAACTCTGGGTTTCGCTGGCGCAAAACCTGGATCGCTTTCTCGCACGTTTTATCAGGAGATGTATTGTGCAAGTAAAGTTCATTCAAGGTATTACCTTTAATTACGGCCCGTTAAAAGCGACTGGACTCCACTTGAGGTAATCAGGTTCGAACTGATATCGAGAACCTTTAAGGCTTTGTTTCGAGACAAACCGACTGCAATGTGGTAAGCGCCCTTGTTTGTGATTCTATTGTCTCTAACATTAAGAAAACATAATGTTTTGTTACGCACCAATGAACAGCTTAGCGCCTTAGCCCCAGCATCGCCAAACCCGTTAAACGCAAGTGAAATTTTTTGCAAGCAATTATTGTTTTTAAGTGATTTTGCTAAGGCGCATGCACCAGAAAGCCGAATGTGATTCCAACTCAAGTCTAAGTGTTCTAAGCCTTTGTTTGTTAATATCATTTTTGCCAGCACTTTACCGCCTTGTTCGCAAAATAAGTTGTGACTCAAGTCCAGTCTTCTTAAATGTTCGCTTTTATCTATGCCGTTACATAAATGGATTGCATCTGCATCACGTAGAGATGTTGACCGAAGTTTTAACGATGTAACAGCCGCAGAGCTTTTTAATAGGTTGACCAGTAGTTTTGGTCCCAGTCCACTGAAATTATTGTATGATAAGTTCAAGTTTGTGATAGAAGAGTTTTTCTTCAACAACATTTGTAAATCAGCAAAAACATCACGATTAAAATTTGTATCTTTAAGATTAATTTTTGTGACGTGATTATTGTAACGTAAGCAAAAAAACAATGCTTTGAAGTCCGCTGTAGATATGTGCATGTGCTTCAAATTTATGAAGGGCTTCTTATACTGTAGACATGTTGAAACTTGGTGTAAAGGTACTGAACGAAAGATGTCGCATGTTTTTAAATATAATTTGTTGGTTGGTTTAACTTTCTGCGCATGCGTCCTTGTAGAATCATCATTATCTCCAGCTTGGTATTTTTCCTGCACTTCGACTTTGAAATCTGCGTCACCAGTCTGCAAAACTGTTTCTCTTTCGTCAAATTTTTTAATCAAATTTGACTCTTCTACTTTATAAGTAATAACACCTCTCGAAGTCTTAATTGTTGGTAGTTTTAACATTGCTTCCCCTCAATGTTTTCATATTTACATAATTTGTTAAATGTGCACCAATAACTAAAAAATAATTTGTTTGTTTGAACCACGTTTCCCCTTTAATCGCTCAGCTTTTGTTGTTTTCACTGATATCGGAAATTTCCCAGATGAACATATCTTCTGCGTACAGGGGGTAAAAATTAATTTGTATAAGCTGGTGAGGTACAGTCGACCTTGTAACAGAGTCAACTTCTATCAGAAATAGAAGTTTGAAATAGGTACTCACCTCTCCACTCACCAGGTTGACTCCTATAACATTCAGGGCTTAAATCACTGATAGATATTCCTTTATAGAATTTATGAACCGCCAGTATATACCCCCTTAAAATATAACGTCCATTTCTTTGATTTCACTTAACTATTAAAGTAATTATTAATATTTATTTCATATATTGAAATTGATAATTAGCGCGGGAGGTAAAGAAATTAAACGTACGTCACATAACACTCAGGCTGTTGTAATCTCACCAACCAATTACTTGAAGTCGGCTTTCCGCTTAAGAATAATTCTTTAATTTGATTGGTTATTTTGCTGATTCTTCTTTTTTTATTATTTAATTTTCGCCCCAGTAGGCAGGAAAAGTTGAAATGATTTCATAATTTTGCTCAGAACGAAAATTCCATCAGTGTGAATCTAGTAATCACAACTTTCTGATCCGATTCTATCTGTTTGGTCCCTGAGTCCAGTTTAACAAGTTTGTTGACTTTGTAGATATGAAAACACAATTTTCTGTTAACTATATAAAAAACGACTCATTAAAGAGATTACTCACTTACTCATTAATTTTTGCGATTTAAGTGCTCCAAAATATTTCGCGGGCATTAAATTTTGTGAAATGAACGAAAAACGCAAACTTTGCGAAAATATCTATCATTCTCTCAATCTTCTATGAGCGACGGGGATGAAACAAGCCTTGTGCCTGTATTATTAAGACAAATTATTGTAAAGTTATTTGACAGCTAACGAACAAAAAACACAACTTAAAATAGAGCATCACATTACATAAAATGAATATTCGCGAAATTTAATTATTAAATTGGCAGGACTTGTATACTCCTTTAGAAATAAAATATAATTTAACCCTATTTTTACTGGGCTTTTTTGGTATCTAATATCCTTTGGAGGAGGGGGTGGATTTAATCACCACAAAAAAACGGTGAATGGTTTGCTATGTCGATAAAAATTGAGTACAGCATAAAAGAAATTGATTGGCAAGATAAAGACTTGCTGACATCAGCAATTTTGTTACGACGTCGTCATTTTTCTGAGACATGTGTTCTCGACGCTGAATATTCTGATTCGTTCCAAGGAGATTGCTTTATAAAATTAATTTTTTGAAACAATACAGATGTCAACTCCTAAAATGGAATTTCAAACTTTTTCCACTAAAAGTTGCCAAATAAACAGGAAGTAAACGTCACCAAGTTTCAGCCCTATTGAATCGGCAGTTATAATAAAAGCTAGATGATGGTAGAATCCACCCCCCAAAATATTAAATTTTTCCTTTCAATTTAATCTCAATATATTTACAAATGATTCACGTAAAATCTCTCTTCGTCTAGTACGTATAAGACAAAGTACATTCAGATCTGTAGGTTGTTCATCACCGCGTCTTGGGTAAAACTATTCCGTTAGAATTGCAATGTCATAAATATTGAATATTCACCGCTCTTTCGATCCAAACTGTAAAATTTCTTGCTGTAGCTGTTATTGTTTCCTGCAGAAGCTGCTATCTTTTTCACTTTTCATTCAATTGCCGTTTTCTTTGTTTAAAACTTTTACTTTGGTTTATTCACATAGTTTCTTCTAGTTTTTGGTCGTGTAATTTCATTCTTTTTCGCTTGCAAAGCTGAGAGCAACTTCTCTTTCCTATTTAGTTTTGTGACTAGACTTTTTTTGTAACTGGAACGAAATACTTTATTTCTCTTCATAGCCACGATTTCCATCTTGATAGCATTGATTTCTTTGATCAAATCGCTGAAAGAAATGTAAACAGAACTTAAAACTCTGTATCAACTTTTTATTTAGGTATTGGATACTTGTTAGTCATCCTTTCCCAAAGGCGACTAACAGTAACCTTAACCTGACCCTAACCTTAAGCATTTGGAGGAATAACCAATAACCGATCCTTGTTCCCTCCTCGTTCCCTTCATTTCAATAGGGTAAATTTTTGTTTTAATTAGCGAGAGATTCGAATTATGAGAAGTCTCTTAAATTCGAATTTTAAAGCATGAAAGTTAAAAAATGGAAATAGAGAGAGAAATTTGCATTTCAGACAATGCTCTTTGTCATCTTTTTCTTCCTATATCATCAAGGGAACTCATTTCCAGGATATTCTAAAGTCGTTTCTTTCAAAAATCAAAACAATCGAAAATTCGAAATTTAAAAGATAGGTCGATTGCAATTATGTCAATAATTAGAATTACAGAGAGAACTTCGCTGTAGGGACCTAAAAAATTGTTTGAATTAGAGAAGTTTTTGAATTGGAAAAATAACTTCGTTCGGGCAAGCTTTGTGTAGAATATAAGTGACATAACTTACTTTATCTTGTCGTACATTTGCTTATCAGAAACTTGAGGTATAGGAGCTGATTCAATTGGTATTGATAGATCTTGCCGATCACCACCATGGAGTTGGTTACCTTGCGCATTTCCCATCACTCTGTTGTAATTTTCATCAACTGTAACTTGTATGGGACTTTTTTCATTTTCAGCTTTTCCCTTGAGTTTGGCTTCAAAATTGTTTATGCTCTCTTGATCGAAAGAAGGATAATTTTTAGATGGAGAGTCAATCTCTTTTGCCTTTTCTTCAATAGAGCTGATGGTTGATGTCTTTTCTGACTCACGGTTAGTTAAACTGTTTGATGGCTTTCCAAACATATTTAAAATATTTGACATTGGAATGTAGATATTCTTGCCAGAGTTTGAAAGATCTAGTGGTTTGTATATTTCATGTTCTTTATCTGATAACCCGTTACTTTTGGTTATGATGTTTGATATGGATTGCTTTAAATTTTCCTCCAAATTACTTGCAATTTCGCTAGCTGGCTTATGATCAACAACTTCATCAAGAGGCCTTTTACTTAAAGCTTGTTCAAGTACACTTTTTAAGCTTGTGGTGTCTATAACCATCGCTGGCGACTCCCTATTTTTTACATCAGTGTTTGAATCATCCAGCTTCTGCCGTTCTACGTTAACCCGTTGCACACCATTAGCATCACGATCTATATTTTTGTGGACGATTCTTTCCTGGAATGCTTTAAATAAAGTGTCTTCTAACGCCCTGACGTCTTCGCTGTTTAAAGTTTCATTGAAAAGCTTCGTATTTTTTGGATCAGCATGTCTAACTACTGGTTCATCCATTTCATTGTGTTGAACATGACCAGCCGATGTCATCATAAGTTGATCGCTTGCTGCATTGAGTTCGTTATTCTTCTCATTAAAGTCTGTGTAACTTTTAACAGGTCTGAATCGAAAGAGAGATTCATCAGCAGAAAATATTCCAGCACGATTCAACGCGTTTTCTAGATCTATAGCATGCTGTTGTTCTGCTGTCCTTTGCATGCCTTCTTTTGGGGTTAGCTGTTGTTGTTGTTGTTGTTGTTGTCCCATAATATTGTTGTCGAAACTCACATTAACTTTAGGTCCCAAGGTTTTCACAGGCTTTTCAAATTTAAAGGTAAACTCTTGCTCGTTCTCCTGATTCTTTGCATGCGTCTCCAATAATGGATCGTTTGATTCGACAGTGTTACTATGATAGTTATTTACAACTGATTCTTCTGATTTAACATCTGCGTGATTTTTTTCGATATTTTTGTTTTCAGCATGATTTTTTATGTCGCTGTTGGATCGGTCTTCTGTTTTTGGTTTGTTTTCAAATTCTTGTGTTACATGAAAGTTGTTTTGTTTGTCAGACGGATCATCATAGCTTATTGCTTCATTATCATGATTTTCGCTGCCAATAGGAGCTGGCTTTTCATTTTCCTTTCCACTTAATTCTTCATGCTTTTCTCCATGATTTTCTACATCATCAACACTTCGACTGTGCGTTAAGTCTTCATGCTTTTCTTCACTCTTATCATGTGCAGCATAATGAGTGTGTTTTTCATCTCCTTCTTTCTCTTCTATATGACTATCGGTATGGTGATGTTCGTGGCCTTGTTTTTCTTGCGTTTGTTCAACTTCAACTACCGCTGAATCGTGCTCATGATCTTCGTTTTCATCTGCAGATGACGTTTTGTGTGTGTCATCATGGACTGTAGAAAAGTCATTGTTTTTATAATGATGTACCTCATGATCGTCATGTGAATGTTCATCATTTTCATGATCATGTTTATCTTCATCCTCATGTTCATCATATTTGTGGTGATGCGATTCAGTTTTCCTGTCATCACTGTGTTCGTCTTCCTTTTCTTTGTTTGAATAGTGGTCAACTTCTTCATGCTCCTCGATTTCTTCCACAGGATGTTTGCTTATTTTCTTCCATGAATGATGTTTTCTTTTTCCATGCTTATGACGTTCATTTTCTTGCTTAATGACAGCTTCCTTCAAGACATTGATTTGGTTCATGAGGTCTTCAAAATTCTGATGATAACGTTTAACATTCTTTCGTTTCTTTTTAGATTCTGCATCTAAGTTGTTTTGCAAAGCATCGAATAATTCTATGACTTTCTGCGTATCATGAGGCTCAGATTTGCTCGTCGTAATTCCTTTAAAATCGGTAGCTTTTCCAAACGACCTATTTATACCATTAGCTGTCTTTAGTTTTTTCAAACGATACATATTTTTCTCCTTTACTTTCGATTTCGATTTTGTTTGTCTAATCGAGGCTTTTTCTCTTTCATTGTCTTCATGACCACTGCCACTATCAATATCATCTTTGCTTTTTGTATATACTTCTTTCACTGGATTCGAATGATTTTTAGATTTGGGTACGTATCTGTTAATGCTTTGATGCATTGTTTTCATAAAATCTTTTAAATTCAGATCGAATTCTGATTCTTCATCCTTTGTGCGTTCTAATACTTTGATGAAATGGTTAATCTGTTCCAACTTTCGTTGTAACCGTCTTCTCGAGTTGTGCTTTCTTCTGGACCGTTTGCCGTGTTTACTCAAACTTCCTAAGATCATATCAAAAGAAAAAATAATAACTATGCTAGGAAACAGGCCTAGATTTTATTTACTTAAGTACACACTCTTTATAAACAACACAAATTTTTGGCTGAGCTTCGAAGATGCTTATGTTTTCTTTTTTACAGGCCCGACTGTTGCTAACTTGCTACTTGTGAAAACCAAATTCACGTGATTGCTTTTTTATTTAAACTGGTGCACCAATCAAAATCAAACTTTAGGACCGCTTTTCTTAATAGCTAACTTCTTTAACTAAAGATCATTCTCGACCCCAGAGCTCTTTGAGATAAACTCGAAAGTAGGTTTCGAGGTTTTAATCTCAAAGAGCTCTGGGGACGAGAATGACTAAAGATATATGTTGAAAACTATTGTTATATGTATAAAAGTGATGAAATATCCCCCACTTTGTATCAAAAAGTATATTTTCTTGTATATTTTGCCATATTATTTCAATTTTTCTTAGAAGTACAAATTATGTTCAACTTTTGCCATTTTTAACGCCAAAGAGCTTATTCTTTAAAAAGTCGTAGGCGTTTCTGGAAGACGTAAAAAGTACCTGGAATTTCGCCTAGGGGGAAGTGTTTTAACCAAATTCAGTTTTTGATGGATTTAGAATGTATTAACAGTTTCTTTCCACAATATATTAACGAATATTAACAGTATGACCTTTCTTTGTGTTTATTCACCTGGGAATAATTTATTTGACCAGATTTAATCGCGATTTTCTCGATTTTAATGTTTTTTAAAAATATGAGGGAATTTACAACCATATTAAACAAAGTTGAAAATTCTTCAAACCGATCATTTTTCCCAGTCAAGTTACGGTTATATAATTGCAGCGATTTTGACTTCACAACATTGTCCTTTTTTATGCCAATGCGCCAATATTTGCAAAATTCCTTGAATTTTACCCCCGGGATTGTGCCTCTGTTATCCCTTTTCTTTACTTACTTACCCAACGGTCGCTGTTGCTCATAAAATGCTACATTTGGGAGAATCTTACTTTCAAAGAGTTTAGGTTTGTCCATCACTTTAGTTCGCACATTTTCCGCCCTCTCAACTGTATCTGCTGACACAAGAGATGTTTTTTCGATCGACACATCCTTCATGAATGTTTTAGATATAGGAAATAACTTGACATCATCTGGTAGAACAACTCCGATGGAGAGTTGTGGATCTCTGCTCTCTTCTGTTGATTTCGTCGTTGCCTTCATGAAATACTTTCGTCCCTTTTTGAGGTATATCAAGTGGGACGCCTGGTCTGGATATCTGAAATAAGAAGAACAAATAAATATCGAAAGATTATGACTTTTGGAGTAGTGAAACTTTCTAATTTTGCAATGCATTAACACCCCCCTATACAGTCGAACTTTCATTACCTCAAAAATCTTCTTGGGTCCCTGGAACTTGCGTTAATACTTTCTTATAAAAAAACTCGAACATTCGTTAACTCGACCCGTTTTTCACCCTCCTTGAGGCTAATTCTTCTTCAGATAACTCGAACTTTTTACTCGAGGAAAGGAAATTAAAGATAAATAATATAGATGGATAATGTTGTTTATCAAGGAAAATCCAATTTACATCTTTTTCATCGCCAAGATTGCACCTTTCCCCGGTAACTGTTGTCCCATCTCTTAAAAAAATCGCTTTAACTCGAACTATAATCTCATTTTAGAATAAATTCCACTTAACGGGAACTTCGTTTACCTCGAACATTCGTTAGTCGAACTATTTTCCTCGATCCCTTTAAGGCTCGAGATATCCGGAGTTAACTGTACATTAATAATATCCCGATAAATACAATCCTTGTTTGGAGACTAGAGTCGTTCATCACGGAGCGTGAAATGCGCCATAAAGAGAAAACGCCCTGAAATTAAGGTGGTAGTAATACACGATAAACGCCCCTTGTGATTATCTAATTGAGCAGTTTCTGATCAAAACACGTGTATTTAACCATTTCAAGAAATAACCAAACCCATTTGTACAAATATGTTCAGAGTGATTTTGTATATTTTGTGTGTATTAATGACAATTGCTTTAAATATGGTCTGCAAAACTATGTTATCAGAACTAGCTTATCTGTGTACCTTTCAAAATCGCCAGGTTTGGTTTTCTCATTTTGCGAGATAATTCTTCTACCATTTAGACTATCTGTTCCACTCAAGTAAATTTTGCATGCTGATCCGCAGCTACTGTAGAACTTGTATTCGCCAGTTTGGGGAGGTATAAAGTAACCAGATATTTTCTTCGCAGTGGGTAAGTCTTTATTTTTATTTATCTTCGTTTCTTCCAACTTTTCATTAGTATCATCTTCTACAATAATAGTGAAAACGACAATCTTTACCAATATACTTTTGTAATGCACACTTTTTTATACAAGAATTATTTTATAAGAAACATTTTAAGATAATATTTTAAGTTGGAGGCTTAATCATTAGAAACCAATTTTTATTAACGTATAAAATTTGACTTGTCTGAACTTTCCGTTTTTTAATAGATTTCTTGAAAAAATTGACGGCTTATAGCAACCTCGTCGTCAGGGCTTGTCCAGGTCGTCAAATAAAAAAAGCCTAAAAAGCCCTGGGGACGAGGTTTGGCTTATAGGTAATATTTTTGTAGTGTAACCAATTTTTTATTGGCTGGATAGTCCCGTTTTCCTTTGTTCAACCATGTTTTAAACAATCAAATATTAGTTGATTTTTTAACGATTATTTATTTCTTTCATTCCTATAATGTAAGGATTTCTACTAAAGGACAAAACAGATGGATAAACACTTTCAAAAATAATAGTTTAATTTGATTGGCTATTCCGCTAATTATTTTTTGTTTTAATACAAATTTTCTGTCAGAATAATTATTTCAGCTTTCAGTTTAGACGAAAAATTTATCAAACAATCAAAAAATTAAAATTTGCTAATCCGTTTCATTCTTGCGTGGAAACCCAGCTTAAATCTGGCGGATCATATCATATTTGCTTATTTTCTTGTCAAAATATCTAATTTTGTGACTTTTCCGAAACACATATAAGAGAACATTCCATACTGAAAAAGTGCTGAGCGAGCTGAAATTTGGTTGTTCTTATAATTCAAAAGCAAGGTTACAACTTATTTTTTTGTTTTGACAAAAAATAGCAAGTGAGAGCAAAATGTCTTACCATCCATATAAATGGCACGCCCATTACAGACCAACAAAAGCGACAATGTCACAAGCAATCCACTTTGGCCTCGCATTCCCGTTCATGAATGCGCAGTTTGACTTAGCACAGTTTTACCTTGTATAAATATTATACCGAATATAAATTTCTCCTTTATCATTTTCTGCATTATATTGTTTACATCGGGCTTACTCAGTTGAATGCGTATATTATAATTGTTTCTGCTCGATATTAAAGTTTGACAAGCGACAGTTTTTGAGCATTATAGGCGTATGTTTGCTGAAAACAAAAAAATACAAAAAATGGTGTGAAAAACAGACCACGCAAATTTATGTGCGCAGACGCATTAGAATATAATTAAGACATCCAGAGGCGTTGTCAATGGAAGAGGCGTTGTCAATGGAGGGAATTCAAATCAAATTTAATTAAACATATTCATTTCTTACGCAATTTAACTATTGTTGTATTTTCAATTTTTTTAAAGTAATTTCTTACTGTGGTTCTAAAATTTTTAACGCATTCTAATCAACTTAGAGGGCTAAAACTTCATAAGTTTTTTTCCCAGGCGCTAACCACGGTAGGGTCTTCTTAAATGCTTTAACACGAAAAAACGGTCCACAATTTTACAATCTCGCCCCTTTAACTGAAAACCTGTCGTCGTTTCTTTCATTGTGTTTTTGTGTTCAGAACAAATTGAGTGCTTCTTAAAATAGAAAGTTTCCACAGCAAAAATGAATATTATGTCATGTAGCATAGAAGAGGTGGCTAGACTTAAAATAGTGTTTTTTGAACCATAAACAACCTTAACCTGAACGTTTTCATAACATGGGAGCAATGCATGATGTAAATTTTCTTCCAATTCACCCGAGCTAACGATTGGTTGTGACCGTTTTTTTTTCTAGCTCGTTGTTCATGAACGTAATCATTGAGCTCTCGTAGCAAAACCTATTTTTCACATAAACGCTACAGGCCCTGGGATCGAGGTTGATAAACTCAATAATAAAAACAACATAAGTCTGAATTCTGAAAATTGTGTAAAAATTGATAAGAACAAATCAGGGCGAAGAAGGCTTGGATAATAAGAACAGGCAGCCTCAGGTCAGATTTTACTGGTTCTTACAAAAAAGCGTGAACGTAGAAAATTAAAGTTGAGGAATTCTGCAAATTCTTCATTTAAAAATTGAAGTGGCACTCTATGGAGAAAAAATATATTTTGAAAAATTGTTATTTTGATAAGACAATACATAAAAAATATGTCAAAATAAACCTTTTACAATCGTTAAAAATCTTCATTTATACCATTCATTTATACCATCTTCAATTTCAAATAATTTTCAAGGTCGCGTAAAGCCGAGAGGACTGGGTCCCAATAAATATTTATTTTCCTGGTTTAGCATCATTCTTTGCCAGCATTTTCATTCTGTTCAAAAACTTCAAATTTTAAATCGAGATGTTCTTCTTCCAGACTATTTTTGGATCCCTTAAATTTGATTATATTTTTGAGGGTCTACATTTGAAGAAGAACAGAGACAGCCATTATTAACAGCAAATCTGAAAAAATCTAAACGAATTTTTTGGTTGAAACTTCGTCTGACTGGTTTCTACTACTCTAACTTCTCACCTAGTCCTCCGTTAAGAGATGATTTTTACTTGTCCTTTACAAACATTCATAAACTCTTATCGGGCCGGTTAAAGTATTATGTATTTCGTTAGACAAATAATAGACAGGATTGAAGTAATCAAAGAATATTTACTCTTTAGCAGATTTTATCTCATAACCTCGTCCCTAGGGTTCTTCTACGCCTATCATATCCAAAGAGGCGGTTGTCCCCTCAGGATATCATAGGCGTAGAAGGGCCATAGGGACAAAGTTGTTTTGCGAATTTCGCGAATTAATTCGCAGTTTGAAATGTAATGAGAGAAGCCACTTTTCAGCGTCCGTCCCATGTAAAAAAGCCAAGAAGGCTTTGAGACGAGCTTAAAACAAAAGGCGGGAACAGGGAAGCAGAAAAATAGCATATAAATTAATACTCTCATTTTTTTCTAACAGTAACAATCTAACCTACTTTAACTTCCGCCCTTTTATTACTTAACGTTACTAATTTTCGCGGGTATTTTATTTTCGCGTTTTTTCGCGGATTTTGTCCAAATTGGCGAAATTACGCACCCACGAAATAATATTCAAGATTTCATTCGCAGAAATTAATACCCTCGGAAAAAATCGACAAATGCCAATAATTTGTGAATTCCATCTCGGAGTGAAACAGAGCGCAATATTTCATTCACATAAAGAAGAAATGGAACGCTAATGTAACAATAAATAATGACACTTTTGTGAGTGTTTTATCGAGACGAAGCTACTCTCAAATATATTTGATAACATTTTTATTTCATTTCATTCGCGAAAATTATTCCCACGACCCGCCAAAATTAATACTACTAAGATAGATTTCAGCAGTCCAAGCCTGTTTTTTGGTTACCAATAATTTTACACATCATTATGAATCACTTTGGAACCAGCTTTAATTATTTATTGCATAAATTCTTTATCGGATTCGTATGGTAGATTTGTTTGTTTGTTTGTCTCCTAAAATGTACCATATGGAAAACTGTCTGTGTGAAGTTCTGTCTTCTTTTATTTCCAGAAGCAGATGTTGTTGTTTTTTTACACGTAACCTAACATATTTTTTGAAATACAATACAATATTTTAAGGACTTGAAAAAAACAAGTTTAATAACGAATTTTCTTTCAGTGTACAGATAACAACAAAAAATTTGTTCACTGAAAGAGTCCAGGGCTTTTAGTTAAATTTTTACTGGGTTAACTCCGAGAATTCATAGCGAACTACACAACGCAAAAAATCCAATAGCTAATAAAACTTCTTGTCTCTTATTATCTCAATTCTATTGGAAATAATCGTTCATTGTCTTTCTTCTCGTATCCATTGTTACAATCAATACCAAGACAATTAAAGGGATAGCATCTCGTGCAAAAATTTTACCAAAAGATATCAAATGATAACTAGTCTTGGTAATGTCGAAATGAGTTCAACGTTACAAAAAATGTCACTTAAAAATAAGAGACTCGAGACTCGAGACTCGAGACTCGAGTTGAAGAGAAGAGGTTTACCTCCAAGCTTTTTATTTTTTTTATTGGTGAAATTAGATCTCCGCTGATCTCAGCTGGCAAATTAATAAACAACTGTAGAGTAATCCAAACAATTGAGAATAAAATGACGGTCAAAAAAAAAGAATGCAAAAAAATCAAATATTCTTTTTGAATCGTTTAGACGTAAAACATTATACAATACAAGATAATACGTTTAACAACATTTATAAGTACTTAAGCTACCTAACTAATATACTTGTGAAAGCGATTCGGCTACGATTTGGAACAGAATACGGGTATTAATTATTCTCCACCCCAAGCTCTTTGGGATTTGAGGTTTTAATCTCAAAGAGCTCTGGGGACGAGAATGTGTATTAATATAGGAGACGACACGAGATAAAATCCAAAAAGAACATAGACAAGCAAATGTTATTTTGGTACTTAGTATCAGGGTCATAGTTGATATTAACTTTTGGTTTTGGAGCGTTAAATGGGCGGGTGTAGATTTTATAAGAGTTTTACTGTAAGAAGTTGTAAACTAACGCCGCTATAACGGCTAGCGTACAGGGAGTTGGCTTGAGGCCTGCAGAATAAGTGCTATAGTATACCGTACAGTAGTTATTTATTTTTGGAGGGATGGGGGAGGGGGGAGGGACAATGATTGAGCCCAGTTTTGTACTATGGCTTTTGATAAAAGGAGGTGTAGGAAAAATATACATTTTATGTGTTTTATACCAAGAAAAAGACAATTAACCTATTGGTTTGATTAATTTTTAACTTTCTTTATAACACAAAAACTTGTGAAAGTTATTGGAGAGGTATGTCCAGCCACCACCATCCCTCTTCCTCAAATAACCCACTCCTCCTCCTCCACTTTTTGCTCCTCTATTTCCCACCACACAAACGTAAACGTAAACCAAATTGAGGGCTTTAAATTTTAGAAAAAATTTTCTCCATATAAAACACTTATGAATATTTAATGTTTGACGGAAAACAAATTATATAAAAACACAGAGACTAAAGAAAGAAAAAAGAAAGAAACAATTATGGAATTAAAATGTTAATTAAAAACACATGAATAAATAACTGACCCTAAATTTTGCGATAATCCTAAAATCTAATTTCAATATTTTACATACAATGTTTATAGGAATAAAGTTCGAAATATTATAGAAATAATTCCAACTTAAAGTTTGTTTCTATGAAAAAGTTCCAATGTCCAGAAACATGCACCAGAGCTAAATAATTTCCAAGCAAAACTTTATTTTATTTACAATTTCTTGCTACAAATATGTCCGAAAATTTACACTATCAATATATTCTTATATATCTCCTAAACGTCGCGAAATCAAATATCAACTTAGTTTCCAATCCCCATAGCCCCAATTGACTTTGGTCGTTTTAATGAAACTTGCAAAGGCTTGCCACGCTCCAAGCAGTAACCATTGAGACGAAAAATAGCCGCTACGGCGTCGTCATAATGCACCATGTTGACGAAACCATATCCACGACATTTCTTTTCGTGATCTGTTATCACACGCACAGAGTGAATGGCACCGTGTTTGCTGAAGAGTTGAAACAAGGTCAAATCAGACGCATCAGATGGTAGATTATAGACAAAGACGCACCAACTTGTCATGCTCTGTTGTGGCATGCCATTCAAAACACTATTGTGTGCAGTTGGAAACCCGTTGCTATATGATGAAGTCGGTACAGCAGTGGAAGCAGATCCAGGTGTTGTACCTGGAATAATAGCACCTGATAATGGTGAGTACAAGCCCTGTGTTTGCAAATAACCAGCTGTGGCTATACCAGCTTTAGCTTGCGATAAAATATCCACGTAGGATTGTATCTTCTGACTGGGTGGATTGGCAAATTTGACAGTCAAAGGCTTGATTGCGTTGTGGAGATTTGGAACTTTGTTATTTAGAGCTTCGATGGACTGTTCAGCTTGTCTACGTTTATCGAATCTAACAAACCCCACCCCTCGACTCTCCCCGTTTTCATCTACTAGCACTTTGCTCGTGATAATCTCGCCAAAGTTTTGAAATAACTCGCGTAATCGCACTGCGTCGCACGTTTGCGGTAAACCACTGATGTACAAGTTGGCGTTTTTAATTTCGTTAGAACTTGGTCGAGCGTAACTTACCTAGAAAAATAAAGAAATAAATATAATATAAAAATTTTAGGATAAAAAGAAAAAGTTATTTATTGATGATTTTTCGTTTTTATAATTTCCCCAACAGACTGTTTAATATCTAAAGTCACTGCTATCAATGGAAGTCCTTTTAAAAGGCTCCTAAGCACTTAAAGCTCTCAACAGAAGCCTATGTCAATGCTATTCTGATGCCGGCAATTGAGCGAAAATGTTGATTTACATTGTGTTAATAACGGTCTTACAAAGAAATAAGGACATGTTAAACTTGATCATGTAATTGAACAGTGTCAAACGTTCCAGGCGATGAAACAGCCTGACAAGAAATTTAATAAACGGCTTCACACCCTCCTTGTTCACACACACCTTAATGGTTTTTGTTGTTAGTTTCATTCCTTGCAACGAACGTATCGCTTTTCTTGCGTCACGTGGATCTTGATAGTTCACAAATGCATATCCGAGGCTTGCCTTTGTTACTTTATCACGAATTAGTTTACAGCTTTCCAAACTGCCGACAGACGAAAATAACGTTCTGAGTTCTTCCTCAGTCATCTCTTGTGGCAAATAATTTATGATAAGATTGGTGCGTGTATCATCTTCGTCAAGTTTGTTGGTATCAAGCTCTTCCTACGATCACAAAAAGAAGTGACATTCACATTACTTTCTACATACTAAACCGATATCTTTAATTAGCCTCGATAGCTTAACCTTTCTTCAAACCATACTTGCGAAGGGGTTTAATTCTGACTGCATTATCACAAAATGATATTATTTCTTGGATAACAAATGTCCTTTTTGCCTTATGATGTATTTAAAGGGTCTCGTCGAAAAATACGTTTTCTTTCATTTATCAATTTTACTGAAAATTCTTTTAACTTTGGATAATTACGGGACTAAGGGGTGGGGGATTTTCTAAATTTTGTTAAAAAATGGATGATAAAATGTGTCATTGTGGTCTCAAGTAGCTCTAGTAGCTAAGCTTTAACTTTTTTAACGTCTAATTTTTGCAACACAAGCAAGAAGAACTGTTATGGCAAATTTTCCCTTCTCATAGTACCAGGAAAAAAGGAGCCGATAATGTGGCCTTAAAGTGTTTTTAACAATGTTACATTTCGACTGAATTTGTAGGATTTGCAGTCATTTAAAACACTTGCACTAAATTGTGGTAAATAATGATATATAATCTTATGGAAAAATCTTTCTTATATTTATTTTAAATATGTTATTTCTGTTGTTTAAATGTTCCAATGGAAAGGGCTGTCCACTATTTAACATAGCAGTGAGGTGTTTTTTTTTCAAATTTAATATCTCCTGGCGAGTGTTGATGTAACCACACAGTACGTTACTATGTAGTGTTCCTAGAGTTGTTGTTTATTATTAATTTATTTAAAGATTTGTTTCCATACTTTATTAAATTTAGTTCTTTTTTTTTTTGATAAAAGTTTTTTTCTGTGACTCACCATTTTCTTTACTCATATTTTGCGTCTCATCGAAAAAAAAATGTGCTGGAATTTTTTTCGCTTTATATAACAAAGAGATCATGAATAAATAATTTTTATCAGACGTAAAATTTTGCACGTCCCTGCTGAAAAATTATTTGGCTTGAAATTTTATTTTTATTTTTTTGTTATGCTTGTTTTATTACTGCTATATAAAATGCTTTCCCTCCAAATTGGCACGTGATACCTAATTTAACGACACAAGAAAAACAACAACAACAACAACAACAACAAAAATGGTGGTGCCACAACAATAAAAATAATAAGGAAACCCCAAAAGTTTAATAACAATATTCTTTACCTGGTTGATAATAAGCTGATTCTTCTGCAAATACATCGCCGTTTGGATTACCGGTGCCATTAGATGCAATATGTTTTCAAAACTAATTTCTTGATTGAATTATTTTGACAAACAAACAGAAAAAGAAAAAAGTTCTCTGCTTGAAAAAGTGAAAATGCCACCAACGAGAATTAGAATTTAAGTTAGAAAGAAAATCTTATAAAAAAATTTGACAGACACTAAAACCAGCTTTACTGTTGAAAAAAAAATCTCCTTAAAAACGTCTACTCCTAGACCTCTGTTAATCAAAACTTATATAATTATGTCTGCTTAAACTCCATTGGTTAATATTTATAATTTATTCATGTTTCCAACACAGTAATAGGGAAAACTAAATTCTTTTGTTCTGGAACACTAAAACTTTTGTTTATGGAAATTTTCTTCCGATTTGTTTTCCCCCCTGCAAGGTGTTTTAAGAACCTTTTTCTCTAATCTCTTCAATAATACAGAATATTAAAACATTATTTCAAAATATGGCACACTTTTCACTGATAAAACTCTTCCATAATGGCATGCTAAAAGGGTTTTCTTTAAATTATTTATAAAGACATTGGAAAATCTTTGTAAAAGTTTCATTATGAATTCAGTTTATTTTTCCTTTTTTTTAAAAGAAATCTTTCTTTTCACCTTTTATTGTAGTAAAAAGAATGAAAGAAATATAAAATATAGGAAAATTAGAAATATTTTCATTAAGTTTGATCATAAGTTCAAGCAGAATATAAATTTCCTTAAGCAAAGGTTACTTCATGATGCTGATGTTGTCCCCGAAAAATTTCCTCCAGCTAAATTAGACGATAATAATTTTACTCAATTTTTGTTTACCAAGTTTTAATTTTTTTCTCGGAAAGTGATGTTTTTTAGGCCGTTAAAGTGACAAATTTCAAAAGTTGATACCAAAATTTACTCTAACTGATAAATTCATGACTCCTTACCCCCGTACTTGTATTTTTCTTCTTTTTGAAAGTGATGATAAATTATTTAGAAACCCTATTGGCCCACAAACTTAGTCGGCGCCCTAAAATGACAAGTTTAAAAAAGTTGACGAAAACCAGGACTAACAAAGATTTTGACCTATAATGCCTAGGTTGGTGAGGTAATCCAGGAAATACTGTAGCATTTTTTAGTTAATAATTAAGAAAGGTATTTTAAAAAAAATAAATGCTTAAGGTGTTTTTGAATATTTAAAAAAGACTATATATGTCTGTTCTTTTTAAAAACAAAAACACTCTGACGCTAAATCACCAGAATGCGGCATATTTGTACACACTAGCCTCAGTCAAAGAGCACGGGGGAGTGCAGGCTAATCCGCACACAAGGTAACAAATCCAAGTATTTCCTTTTCCCTTACGAAGATACACAGAGCTGTGGCAGCGTAAATTTACGTTTGTTAGAAACTCTGTTCTTTAGGCAACTCGTTGTCCACAGAAGCATAAAAAGGAGGCTGTTTTACATTCCATCAAAGATTAATGCAAGTTTACAGATGAAAAGAATAGTCAAAAGGGAGCGGCTGCTATTCACATGTGTTTTTTTCACTAGAGTATATTTTCTCATCGGAAAAAAATCATATCACCTCAAATTTGTTCTTGCAATGACAGTCTTAATATTAGGTAAGGGGTGTAACAAAACGCACGGTGTACTATCTGGCTATTAAAACATACATACAAGTACACTTTAAATGTTTTGTTATGATTTTGCCACCAACCTTTTATTTTTTTCTTTGCATGAATGAAATTGCGCTCTTTTTCACTTTGTAATAAAATTAAAAAAAAAAAAAATTATCCGTATTATTATTCGCCATGTCACGTAACTCGCCCCAGCTTGTATATAGAGAACACGTGTTCGAACGAGACAAGCTTTTTGACGTTTTAGGCGACAACTCATCTGAAAACTTGTTATCAATATATACATTAAAATACCTCAGGGTACTTAATTTTGTGGATTTGGCGAATCCGCGAAAATGTATACCTGCAAAAATATTTACATATAACTACAGAGGATCAAACTACACAAAGTCAGAAAATAAAATGTTGACTACTATTAAAAATATTTCATTTATTATGGATTTTTCGTTTACAATTTTGTTTTCACACCTAAATGTCAAATGGGCACAACAGATAGAAGAAGCAGTAACAATAAATATTCACAACAGTATATTATTTCTGTACTATATATGTACCATAAAATCTAGCCATAATTTTCGATTTTTTCGCGATCGTAGTAGACATAGAAAATGTTGCCAACTTATGTAATTTATGTTTTTGTTTTCGTTCTTTCATAGAAAATATTTTCATGTATATATTATTTTTCTTTCTTTTTTTGGCGCATGCGTAAACTCGATAGCTTAATCATCCAATGGAAATTACTTTAAATTTAATATTATAAAAACGTAATTCTAACTGGATGAACAAAATAAATATGAATTTCTTTATATTTCATTTTCAGAAATACTTTAGAAATTGGGAATTATCCTTCGTCTAGACACATCGCATTATCGAAAATTAGTTTTCTTAAGAAAATATTTTTAAACTCTCTATCTGTTCACTGTAAACAACTTTCCATACAGGTTTCGTTCCTTCCTCCTTCATTACAACGCTTGTTGTCGTCAACCAATGCAGACTTCTTTTCATTACAGAACTTCATACAACACAGGTCTAAACACTAGTCAAGCACTTGTATGGACAAATTTTGAAACACCCCACAGAGCGTAGGCATTTGCTAGGAAAAACCTGGAGCTGCACAAAGAATTTTGTCCTTTGTATTTTTACTTTTTAAACTGTCTTCTCCTGCCTCTCTGAAAAAGTCAATAACTAACTGCTACAAAGAGGGCTAGCAGCTCCATTTAAGCGAGTTGTTAAAAGGTGAAACGTCAGTTAAAAGGTGAAACGTCAGTTAAAAGGTGAAACGTCAGTTAAAAGGTAAAACGTCAGTTAAAAGCAGAAAAGTAGTCAAAGAAACTCGATGAAATGAAAAACTGACTGGATCGAAAATACTGTTTCTCCAAGAATTTGAGGTATTTTGAGACATGGAAAAGGCCTTCTTTCCCTGAAGGTATCGTACAATACAAACGTACGTTCAAAAAAAAGAAAAGAAATTCATGTTTACAACAAACAAACCAATATTAATCAAGTCGATTACTTCTTTTATAGGTAACGAATGTTTCTTTGACTGTGCTTAACTTGGACATAGAACAGATAGACAACTTTCTTAGCAATTTCAAGACAAAACATAACAGTTTTAAAAAGCAACACTAAAGTTTTATAATAACAATGAAGGGTGAGGAAACAACAACAACAACAACAACAACAACAACAACAACAACAATAACAACAACAACAATAAGAGATTAAAAGTTCGGGAAAGAAACAAACCAACCCAATTAACATATCTTTAAAAAGATGGAAAACATTTAAAATTCTGACTTTCCAAACCTTTCCACCCTTTAAAATATAACGCCCCCTTTAAAACATCACTTTGATCTTGGCGTGTTTAACTGTAACGTAAACCGCTGACCGAAACTTTCATGTTCTTCTACACGATTACGAGGCTGTTGAACAGGTGTAGGATAAGGCTTTAACACGAAACCGTCACCTAGGTAACAAACGGATTTCGTTGCAAGGCAAAATTATCTCCAGGGTTTCTTTTCACTTTTAAAAGACTTCAGAATGTTTCTTTCGAAAGAGTTTTGATTCGTCACAGAGACTAAATAACGACGTTTTTAAGATGTTTTTCTCCAACAAGTTTTGATTGGTCTTGGTGGGACCAGGTTTGAGACGTTCGGACAAGTCGCGGACGAGAAACGACGTCTCTAAGACGTCTTTGTGTTTACTGGGGTTGATACAGAATCGCTAAGAAGCTCCAGACAAAAAACTAACTATAGCTCCAGACAAAAAACTTCCACAAAACAAATATATCATGAATTTTGCGTAATAAATTTTGCGATTACCAAATTCAAATGTTTTGATAAAAATGAAGGGGACAAAAGTCATAGAAAAATACAAAAATGTCAACACGCCGGAAATATTGCGAATGTACCCTTAATAAATTTACTGCTTTTGTTAAACTAAATTGAAAGCATTTCGCGAACTTTGTTTCGCAATCTATTTGGGGGGAGGGGAGTTAAATGACGAAAATCGACACGACAGTATGTGTTTTTAAGATGAATGCGGATTTAGGAAAGCTACTTTACCTGCTGGTGTTGGTGAAGTGTGTCCATTAGGTTTTGATACATGAAATAACGCCTGGTGAGCTTCTTGTAACGATGCTTGAATATTTCTTGTTGATCCTAGACAATAAGGACGTTCTACCAATACCGCTTTGTCCTCTGGGAACTTATCAGTTTTAGATTGAGCGCCTATTTTTAACAGGTTCTTACGTATTTGACAAGAAAACCACGCAATAAGGTTTGTCACAATTGAAACATAAAAAGTTCACCTTTGTAAAGATTTTTTTTTTTTATCGAACAAAGTGAAATAGCTACTGAAAAATATCTGTGTAACTGTAGCGGATCGAAGTACACAAAAGTTGACCAATCAGAAAGAAGTTGTTGACTACAGGCTAAGCAGGCTGACCATTATTCTTATTTTTCTATTTTTCTAAACAATAGACCCATAGTTTTTCATCTAAAATTTTAGCCTCATATTCGTATAAAGCTTATTCTAAATTTCTCAGACAATAATGTGAAAACTTTTTTGTAAGGCTAGTAACCAAATTTTCGTTCGAGATGAGGAGACTCATAACGGCTAGTTGAATATTTTTGACAACTCTACCAATGATTAAGAACCCTATGAACTATTCTTAAATAAATAACTTATTTTGGGGTAAAAATTTGGAAGCCTATACCGAGGAAAGTGGAACCAATTGCCATTTGAAACTGATTTCTTTTGTAATGATTTGCAGACGGTGGTTGCTTTGTTTGGTGGTTTTCTTCCTCCAATGAAGCAGGATTTATTGATCTCCTTGAAACAAATAACAATACATAAAGCTTCTCCATGGTGACTGCAGTTAGAAATATTGTTTAATCATTTCAAACTAAACCGGGCAGAAGGTTTTACGATTTTTGCCGACGAAGTTTATGTATTGAAACAGTCCAAAAAAGTATCCATTTTTTTGACCACTTTTTACATTTGTTTACGACCTGTATTTCGCGTTTGTTCTTCACCAAACTGTTTTTCTGCGAAAGATTTTGCTCTTTAAGTAATGCACTGAAAATTCCAATTCATTTAAGTCGTAAAGAAGGCTAACTTTCAGCTTAATCGTTCTTGTGTAAACGGGAAAAATTGCACAATACTAAATTACATGGAAACGAGGAAATGTGCAGTAACCTGACTGCTATTTAATTTGTTAACGACACTTGGACGTAACACTCATATGGAGGAGCTAGCGAAAGTGCTTAACATGCATGTGAAGTACATAATACGGCAGATCATTTGACAGTCACAGTAAAAGTAATTTCGGTAGTCATTTGAATTGAAATTACTGCTACGTACCTTCGCAGAGTATCATACATGATCTAAACAAACAAAATCAAATACACAAAAACAAACAAACAAACAAACAAACAAACAAACAAACAAACAAACAAAGCAAATGTAAATAATTTAAAGCAAAACAAACAATCCCTCTATCATAGCTAGCTACCTGTAGTTTCTGATGTTGACGAGATTTTTCCTGATGCTGCTCGCTAAGTTCGTTGAATCGTCTTTTTGTTTCATTCAGTTCTTTTGACTTAGCTGCAACAAGTGAAAAAGAAGGTAAGGTGTACTGGTGTGTAGATAAAATGAACACAAAACTGGTGCAGTGACAAAAGGTATTGAAGGGATGCAAAAATAGTGACTTGGAAATTAATGAGGGACTGCGCATTTTTAGTTGGAATTACTTTAAGGGAAGATATTTTTTCGGGAAGAAACTTCTGCGGATCCGAGAGTTTCGTATACCTCTTGGGAGTAAATTTTCGCAGTTTCAGATTTCAACAATAAAAATCGAAATGTGATACTAAATTATTAGATTATTTTTTTGACCAAAAGTTTACGGTGTGTTGTATTTTTCTTTTGCAATTTTCGCGTTTTTCTCTTGAAGAGATTCTGCGGGAACAAGCGGTCGCGGTTGAGCAGCATAGGCGCTTTTTGTTTATACATGAATGAATGAATGAATGAATGAATTAGCTAAATAGCATACCTGATAAGTCAACTTTAACAGCTAATTAAAAAATGTTAATGAAATGAAAGCAAGCTACATAGTGATGCACAGAAACAAAATATAAGGTTTGAATACCCAAATAAAATACTTTTTTATTTCCTAATCAAAGTTTTCAGAGCTAAAAAATTGAGTGTTGTCCGCCTAAGAGGGAGAGTATATCTTTTATTTTTATTGCATGCAGTGCGCAGCATTCAAAAAAGTTATATTTTTTAACACAGACTTTCTTGTCGTGAATATAGAACGGGTAACAAAAGCCTTCAGATAATCGCCGGATCGTTTAAATAACCGTTGTTTCATTGAGGGCGAAATTTCGGGGGCTGATAATAATTAGCAAAGGCATGTAATGGCTTAAGAAAAAGATACATTTTAGCTCCACTTGTAGTTTGTTTACAAGTTGTTCAAAATAATGCTCAAGTTTATCTCGAGATTCCTTATTCTTCGCAGATGCATATTCATGGTAAAGTTTCTCTTGCTGCGCCTAAAAAAAAGGGAGGAAGGACTCTTGAAGAACTTGTTACGTCATTATACACTGCAGCTCTTACAGCTCTCTTAAAAAAAGTACCTAATCAAATTTTAAATATCTGCGCAAAGACTTCGACTGACAACTACCACAATCGATTACTCAACAGACAAGGACGATCTAACAAACTTTAAAATTAATTTTCGATATTTTATTAGAAAAGAAGTCATTTTACCTGATAAGTCCAGAATGCTATGGCTCTAGATGCTATTTCCATGATAATTTCGGGTTTCAAACCAGCAAGTATCATCTTAACATAACATTTGAATCAAGCGTAAAGCTTAGGAATATTGCATATGCATCCGATGAGATAACACAAAAACAAGGCTGATGTAGACATTGAAAGTAAACATTTCGCAACAACAACAAGAATACGAAAATAGTTCGAATTAGTGAATATTCGTGCTATCAAATAAATTTCTAATGGTTCTTTTGTTACAAAGAAGTTAAGATTTGATGGGAAGTTGCAATTATCGTGCAACTCAGCACACATATCCGTGAATAAAAGGCAACGTACAATCTTTTCTCCAAAGTACTACGATTGCTAATTTGTAGAATAATCGTCGCGCCATGGAACGTTACACGCAGGATTTTGACCCGGCGTAAAATACTACTGCACTGAAATAATACTCAGGATGATTAAACTCAGGGCGTAATCAGCCGTAAAATTTACGTAAATTTCCCGATTCATTAGATAAGCTAATTATATTTACCACAAAATATGGGATTTATAACCCATTTTATACAAATTGTAAAGGAGAAACTATTATTATTATCTGAAACTACCTGAAACAAATTGTCATTTGAAAATTTTTACTGTTATAAGTACTTACACGTTCGTTAAGACAAGGTAAAAACCTTCAAGGGCCTATTCGAGCATAATTTTACATGCTTATATACCCATTAAATCAATTATTTTAACATGTATATTATAAGTTAAGTTAAGATAGCTTCGGCCTTAAGTCCATGGTAATTTAAACCGTTCGGTTTAAAAACATTTAGTCCAATTACAACCACTTTGTAAGGTTTTAAACTTTTTAGTTAGAAAAATAAAAACAGAATAATAATCAAATGGAGTAAAGCAGACGCATTTCGCTTCAGGGTGAAGCGTGCGTGACCCAGAGTGAGTTCAACATGTGACTGCGTTTCAGAGTGAACCTTTGCTCCGGGAATTCTTTTCACACCGGTTACTTGTGAGTGCGTTCCGGAGTGAAGCTTTGCACACCGGTTACTTAAGCAAGTTCCAGTGCAATTGACAATAACTTACTGATTTGTATTGTTCATTGGGTTGGAGTTCATGTCGAACAATGTCATGTTTGCCATTCAGATTCGTATCGCCTATAAACCAAAACACATCATATTTTTACCTTTTTTGCTGACATATTAAAGGTATAAGATAAAAAGGTATGTATAAAGGTATATATATATAAAAGGTAGAAGTAAAAAAAAAAGTCTTCCACCATGCTTTGAGCAACAAAGTAAAATTTTCACTTAAAAAACGCGCCGAGACCCCCAAAAAGTTTCTTTTTTACTATGATATTTAAAAAAAATCATTATCTAGCAAAAAGTGGGGGCGCCGCGACCCATGTAACCAGCCATATAATCTCATCCACAGGCTTCTCTATTCACGGTAATCTCCAACAGCGAGAAGTCCTTGGACTGAGGCAAACCAACTACAACTTTTTCAAACATTAAGTTTTTCGCAAAATACAAAACAACGAAATATAACTTACAAGCTGGACAGACAAATGATTTGCTGAATTCTCTTGTGCCATCTTCATCACAAAATGTATCTGTGCTGAGTTTAAGGACTTGTACAACGAAATGATGAGAAACTGTTTGTATAACTTTTACACAAAGTAGCCTCCATGATAGTAGAGATAATAAAATCAAACATCGCGTTACTTTTTCAGATAGAATTTCTAACAATTTTTTATACTAAATTCCACGTTACAAACTTTCTGGTGCCTGATAAATTTTTCAATTTTTTTCACCTTGGGCATTCTCGTTATATACGTTTTAAACCCGTGTTCTAGAACTTCATTAAGTAACTAAACAATCACAGCCCAAGTAGCATGTACTATTATTTTGTTCAAATATTAAATAAACAGCCGAGTTGATGAGTGTACCACCATTGTCAACGTTTTGTAGTTGCACCTTCTCAATAGCGAGATAGTTCATGCAGCTTCGGTATCTTGTTAAAAAGAAGAACTTTCTTTCCGTCACACACCCGTTTTACGGTTAACAATGGTGGTTGTATACGTACACGTACTGCCACACACTCTATCAAATCTATAGCTACGGTACGATTTTTTTAACAAACCTTTGAACGTTCCCCACCTCATCAATACGAATATCAAAAACAAATAGATAAACGAAAAGATACGTGAACATGATGTGACCTATGATGTAGAGAAGTTTCTATCAAATAAGCAAAAGAAAAGGTGTGTATCTTTTACATTTATTTCGTATACCTTCTATGAGACGGTTTTTGTTTCTCTTTGTAACAGTTTACTCCGAAACTTCAGATATACAGTGGAATCTCTCTATCTCGACTACTCTCTATCTCGAACCAAAATCTCGGTCCCTTTGTGGTCCGCCTAAGGTATTTTCCTTTCTTTATCTCGAACTTTCTCTATCTCGAACAAATTTTTTGGTCCCTTGCGAGTTCGAGATAGAGAGATTCCACTGTGCTTCAGCTTGTTTACGAGTGTCTCTTGTATGTTACAATTATTTCTAGCATGAAAGTGACTCTTTAAGCTTTGTAATTTTCGCTAGTTTTACCGCAATTTCCGTATTTATTTTCGCTAGTTTTTGTGCTATTTTCACCGATAACGTTCAAAAAAGATTTTAAATTAGGCCAAAACTAGCAAAAATAAGAACACGGAAGGCCTATGACTTTTATCGTCCTCTTTAACACAACCGACAATGTACAACGTTTGATAAATAATTACTTTTATTATTATTTGTTATAACTTCTCTAACTTCAATCATGGTAAAAGGAAGATGTGCGGCTATATACATATCTACGCGATGCTCATTAAATTCTAGAGTACAACTATTACTATGCAAATCTTCCACAATGTAAAAAAGATGACATCTGAAGGTGAATTCCACTGGACAATGTCACGGTGAAATATTTCTGAGCATGCGCAAAATTGCTCAAAAACAGGTCGCAAAAAAGTAGAAAAACCTTTTACGGGATAGGAAGTATTCAACGAAGTAGAAGGCAAATGTTTTTATTATCGAGTTAAAGCATTTTTTGCGACACAACAGTTATATTAACCTCTATACAATCAATTGAAAATCGCCGGTTAACATTTTAACAGGTAATTGGACAATTACTCGCTACTGAGCTCGCCTCGTGGAAATTCACCTTAACTAACTAAACTCATCTATACAATGTAATCCTTACCCATGCTATGTTAACCAATCTCTTTCTACACTTCTTAAAGTTGCAAACTAAATCATTATCTACCATCGCCATCTTGTAACTTTTATACGATCTAAAATAACAAAACCACTGTTTCTTGATTTGTTTTTTCTAAAAAAAAACAAATCTTGCTGACAAATCTCCAGATTCTATTCTTTCAGTGAGTGTTAGATACATTTCTGTATAACAAGCTAATCAGTGAGCCACTCATTCCCACGACAGCTAAAATTTAAGAAACGTTTGAAAGGGAAAAAATAGCCATTTTGGTATAAAAAACTGCACAGATAAAATAAAAAATTTTCGTTGCCTGCTAATTTTAGTTTTGGTAAAACATATCTCAAAGTAAAGTTAACTCGTTTTTAACTTTAAATTTATCCACACAAAATTTGATCTCATAACAGTCTAAGGTAGAAAGTTTTCGGAACTAAACCCCTTCAACCCCTTCACTTGTATTCCATCACTTATCCAGAATATAATTTTTGAACAGTATTCAAGTTTGCTTGATAGATACTCGATTTATTACCGGCACAAGAAAATTTATCAAAAAATTTCCACCATCATTTAAAGTTTACGTTAAAAACCATATATAAAATCTAAGAAATCATAACATAATATTAAATTTTTCTGTAAATAGAAAAAAAATAAGAAAGTCAACGGAAATGCTTACGAAGTTTCGTCAACACACTAGATGTTTGTAATATACCTAGGGAGGTGTATTCTGTTAAAAATGGCTGCAAACAGTACTTATCCTTTGAAACAATTTAGACTGGTGTTACCTGTCTGCATGGAGGAAGAAAATCTTCCTTCCTCCATGCCGTCCGTAACATTTCTGCCAACATTCAGAAAATCTCTAGAAAATTCGCTTTTAAAATAAAAAGAAAATCCGTAATTCTCTTTAATCCTCTCATTTTTTCTGCAATGTGAGAAACAAACGGGATTCTATTAGAATAGTTTTCATTCGCAAAAACTAGCTAGAATCGTTCGAATTAAATTTTATATGACAATGTGACAGTTGATTGTATGCAAAAATTACCATATTGACTTGCCTGGGAACATTTTCAACTAAGGGAAGCCACGCAACAAATTGACGTTCAGGAGATAAATTTTCGCGAATTAATTAATTTTTGTTAATTTTAGCAAGAGATTTGTTCGTGATATTGTGATGGCTAATTTCGCGAATGAATATCACTAGGATTTTCCGTGAAATAAATGTTCACGAATCATAGGCAATAAGAAGAATGGTGAGAAGCATGAAAACATAAAATCTTCACGTGCTTGGCTACTTTCGCGAGTGAATTATTAATAGACTTATTTCAAAAAAACAAAAAGGGCACATATATATAAAATCATGGAAATAACAGTAAAAAATCGCTAAATTCACGAAAATAGTTAATCCCTTTAAGGCATTTCTGATGTTTGGTTCCGAAAGTTCAAAATATATCCAACACGCGGCACCTACCTCCATCAATCAGATAGGTGCATCATCATTCAAAATTTAACACTTTAAATTTTTCTATAAATATATCCTACATTATAATATAAATATAACAGTAGAAAGAGTAACCATTTGTTGGAAATGATGTAGCAAGATATAAAATATGGAAAAATAAATATACCTAAAGTACAATTTTGTAATCAAAAATTTATTATATACAATAAAAATGAGAAATAAAAGATGCTACAAATCACCAAACACAAAAATATATATTATAAACTAACAAAAAAGTTAAATTATATTTCACACATACAAATAACAACCACATACGTAGCATGGCCCATACTATATGAGTAACGGTTGGTAATAATCTATGGATAAAAATTTATCCTATCAAAAGTGACCACATAATGAGGTGCTTATCCAGTAACCTGCTTGTAGCATTCAGCACAATATGGCATTCCATCGTGTTCGTAAATTTGTACTTGAGCAGAAGGTTTCTTTAAACAACGCTAAAATTGAAATAAGTAGCTTTGATTATTATGATGAAATTTTGATCATTTATTTTTACGGAAAACAAAGTTATAATGACACATTTTGTGAACGGCCTTCCACCGAAAACAACAACAAAAATTTTTCGCCGACAACACATTCTTTTATTATTACAGGGTTGACACTCTTTTTAAATTTAAGAATTTGCAACATTTTATAAGATGGTATTGTCATAAAACAAATTGAGGAGATTTGAAGATAAAGTTGTTAAGAAATTTACTTTTAGAGGAGTTTTGAGGAAACTTTTAAAAGATGAGGAGATTTAGGGAGATTTGACAACCCGGTATCACTTTTGTTGTTGAGATGGTAGCATTTATACTAAGCACAAAACTTTTTAATAATTGGTTTAGGTGTTTACATGCTGTCTTGTGTTCCGTTATCACCAAAATCTTAAATTTTAGAGATTTTAAGCTAGCGGTAGGCTATTAGTAGTGCCATTGCGATAAAGGTGTCTATTAAAATCAATTTTTAATGGTGTATTTTCAGGATAACCACAAAATAATTTTTAGCTATCTCCCTTTTGCGAATTGATTTCATTGAGGTACAAAGAAGACTGTCAGGAAATGTCAAAGCTTGATTGAATAAACCATGGATCGCATCCTTGCATTTCTATTTTGCATCGAAGCATGGTTATGAACCAAGGTTAGCATGGTTATGAACCATGGTTGCTATTTTAGATTCATTACATATCCGTAAACATAAAAAGTTTCATGCCATCCTTTGTTTTTCGTACGTGTATTTTGCAGACGGAAAATGATTATGAAAGAAAGTAGTACCTTGCATGCAAAACAGTCAGTGTGCCAGTAACCACCCAAAGCATTTATATAACCAGCTGTGATTGGATTGGAGCAATTCTTACATTTTGGTGCGTTCTTTACAAGGTAACAATTTTTACAATACGGCGAACCCTCGTGTTCAACATATGATCCACCTAAATCAGCATTGCATTCAAAACATCGGAAGTGATTCATATGCCATATGCAGTTGAGAGCCTAAAATGTGCACCCAATGTTTTTTAAAAAAATGAATGAGACAAAATGAGCGAGACAAAATAGTTGAGACAAACTTGAAATTCTGCGTGAGTTATAAAACAAATGCTCCATAAGCGTAAAAACCGACTCCATATATCTCCTTTTACACAATTTTAATGTTCGAGACTTTAAAACCAACATTAGAACGAGAGTAAAGGTAAATGGAGGCGATACATTAACCAGCTGGCACATCTCATATAGTAATACTTGACTTTAAAAATACAGTCGCTTAAAAACTTTTAGCATAAAATGAATGACTGGTACTGTGGATTTTTAAGTTTTTGTGTGCTTGGCGGTTTAATGTTCGTGGTTGAACGATTTAAAACGATTGAAATTAAAACATTACATTGATTACTTCCATTAAATAATAATAGTAGAATACCATGATTTATACGATAGGCGGTTTTGGCTATGGATAGATCTTATTTTAATTATTCTGTCGCATTGAAGTAGATCCTGCCGTTAAAACAACGCAAGAAACATGCAAAATGCAGTACAATTCTAGAATAGTATATTATTTCACAGTCGCAATAATAAACTCACCCTGAAAAACTGTTCGTTTGGCTTGATCACATCATTACAATGCGCACAGACAGAACCAAAAAATTTCGAACGATCTTTTAGCGACGCCGGCAACACCTAATAAAAACACTTTAAAAAAATAGAATAACGAAACAGAACATCAAATCCGAATTTCACGAAAACAGAATAATTTTCTCACTTCAACCACTTTACAACCAGAACTGAACCCATCTAATTTGTAAACACCAGGTTCTGTGACATGATGGTCAATCAACTTCGTTTTATTTACCGCTTCCCAAGTAGCCTTGGAAAGAAGAATCTAAAAAAAAGAACCTTTTTAGTAAACTCAAATATCCAAACGAATGCAGATTTCCAGCCCTTTTTTAAACCTCCCATACTTATTGTTTACAGTTTCAATCGAGTATAGAACAGATTGAAAAATTAAAGGAGGAGGGTGGGGGGGGGGGGGAGTTATGGGGTACATAGTTAAATACTTGTTTTATTCGTGTGCAATTTTGTGAGTTACATTGACATGTGGTTTAGGCTACTGTCATGTTACTGTTCAACAACTTTACTTGAAAACTTGAAGGTAAGGGAATTATTGTAGGTTATATTCTATGACAATCTTGTATAGCTGTAACTATGAAATTGTTCTAAACTGTTATATTACTCCAATAAGAAATATTTCATCTTAATAAATCTTTACCTGTCCACCCTGGGCAAAATTACCAATTGATTCTGTCTTGAGAACAGTAACACCAGAATATGTCGTTTGTCCAGAACTATCTTTCTTATGAGATGCTTCACCACTGAAAAGAAAGTATATAACATGTTTTAAAGATTTAAACTGGTCATATATCTATCATAATAATACGAAGAGAGTGTCCGTCCGTCTGTAACAAGCAAAATGGATGTGTTCATTTTCCTTTGAAGTTGCCGAAAAACTTATGTCTCTTAACTCTTACGTCATCTCCCGCTCTACACAATAGAGGCCACGGCTAAACAAATTTCGAAAAAAAAATGTTTGTAAATTGGTTTGTCTTTGCTGATGTCAACAAACTTTTTGAAACCTTATATCTCCTTAATTGTTTGTTGAAAGTACGCGATCCTAAACATTATCTTGATCAGCGTTTCAAGCTCTACACAATAAAAGCAACGGCCAAATAAATTTCTGAAGAAAAAAAATGTGTATCATCAAAATTCAAATGACGGATCTTTTTTATTATTCTTCTGTCAAAGTGGATTTTTTTCACAGACCTTATTAACTAGTCTAATATATTAATACGAAAACTGTGTCTGTCCGTCTGTGAACAACAGAGTGAATATCTTTATTTTCCTTTGATGTAGCCGAAAACGACATGTCTCATATGATAACTTTTCTGACGTTACGGTACAACGTCAATAGCATTTTTAAAATTAGTGAAACCGTCGCATTGCACTTTTACGTTTGAGGTCTAATATCTTGGAAACGGTTGGAAATAACTGACGTCATCTCCCGCATAGGGGCCAGCGGTGATGAAATTGGGTAAGTTTCTCAAAGCTGTGTCAACTAAGCCGTTTCGTTACAGACGAGTTGATGACGTCATTAAAAAAGCCTTTAAACCCCAATATCTCGTCCGTGGAAAGTACATGATCTTTTACATTTTCTTACTGGGCATCCAAATATAACTGAAAATGACAAAAAAGTTACCTACATATTGGATATCCATAATTTATTAAATATAAGTACTTACCTTTCTAATTAAGTTCAAGATTTCTAATTAAACAAATTTCAAACCTTTTGAACTAGTTATAGCTATATCCTTCGAAATTTTGCAGTCTAAGCAACAACAATGACTTAAACATCTTTTAGAGGTATTAATTACCTTCTCAAAGCTAGTAACATAGCATTTTTAAATAAATACAGCTCCTCGTGCTGTCTCTGTTCCCTCGTCAAAACAAAACCTTTGATTTACTGATATTTAATATATTTACAGTCGTAGCTTATTTTACCGCCAAAAAGAATACTGAAGAAAAAATTTTCTTTTTGTAAAAAATAAAAATAAAAGAGGAGAAAATTCATCATAAAAAATTCATAAACAGGTTGTCTATGTGGTTCTAAAGTGTGTATCATTTCTTGCACCTTCACCTTTTGAGTGGTCCGTTTATTACACACCATTCTTCAGAAATTGCGGGGATTGAGCTTATTGAATCGTTTCGTAACCCCTTTAACCGTTCGTCAAAAGCACATGATCCTATATATCTTCTTCACTAGAGGCAAAAGTTAAATAAGTTTTCACCTGGGTCCCAGAATCTATTTCAGAATGGATAGGTTGATGACGTCATTAAATTTTTATACCCTTATTATTTCCTTAACCGTTCGTTGAAAGCACATGATCTTATACATTATTTTGATTAGCATTTCAGGTTCTATAAATACAGCCGACGGGCAAATTTTATTTTTCTAATCCGTTCCGACATCATCAAATTTTAAAAGAAGGGTCTCTTTTATTTTTCCTCTGCCTGAGTGGATTTTTTCACGGGCTTAAACGACTATTCTAACATAATAACACACACACACACCTGTGGATTCCAATTTGAACTCTTGGTCCATAAAACAAAGGTTTTGCATCATTTTTTTGAGAATCGTCAGGACGGACAAGCTAGGATCAAAGCAAAACAGTTACGTATATATGTGTAACAAATGCATAACACATTGTACAGAGGCTGCGGTGCCAAGGGTGCGGAAAAAGCTACACATGCCCTACTTTGCTACTGGTGTTTTCTCACAAAACAAAACAGCTATCTTAGAGGGTGCTAGTACGGTTTTGGAAAAAAATCCTTAATTTTCCTTATTATACACGGAGGAAAATTTCATTGAAATAATTTTTTGTCAATATCTTCCTGATTTTAATTAAATGTTTCAAACGAAAATTTAGGAATTATTAAAGACACAATTTTATAACATTAAAAGAAACTAGCAGGATTGATTATCCAGTTTGAGTGAATTGATAGTAATAGTGATGAATATAATCTTCTTGAAATATTAATCAGAAGAAACATTAAAACTGACTGAAAAAAACCTTGGACACACTGACAATGATTACAATACTCTTTTTTTGCAACATTCACTTGTAGAAAAATTGACCTTTAAGATTTTCATAAAAAAAAATAAATTCCCCAGATGTTCAGGTAATCCGGTGTATAGAGGACTGATTTTCTCTGAATTCTCTGATTTGAATACAATACTTGGGATCTGTACTGCAAAAAAATTGTGAGATGCATTTACCCTCCATGGTGAAAACCTGTGGAGAACTCTATCCAACCCGAATTACATATAAAATACAAATCAAATACTTTTTTACATCCTGGTGTTTTCATGATTCCATCACTCCATTTGTTTTCGTTAAAATTAATCTGTACTTTCATTGCTCTGAAAATAAAATGAAAAAACCACTCAATTTTCCAACATATTACCGGTTTTAAAGTGCATTTTAAAAATATGCAACAAAACAAAAGACTTACAAATTTATCAAGTCCTCTGAAGTTTCAGAAGCAAGCAGAAACTTTCCTATCTAAAAACAATTTTTCAGAGATCAGTATAGTGTAAAAATACACCTTTACATACACTGCTAGAAGGTTAGCAAATTTTAACCGCAAAATACTCAGACTTTTCCCTGATTTTTTCCAAACATTTCAGAAAGATATTATCATTACAAAATAGCAAAATCCCCTTAGGGTTGTATTTTGGAGGATGATTTGTCACAATGTTATTTTAAATGGCAGACTATGACTAGAGAAACATCTTTTTAACTTTTGATTACCAAAAAAATTTAAATTCACGCCACAAATCATTGACTGAACATCCCTGCACATTGTAGCTAAATATATGTTTTGTTCAAGATTATATGTTATTTCTTTAGTTTTGCTGTGTTTCCTTAGAAAATTATTTCTTAGTTCTGTTTTGTTTTATTTTAATGTTTTTCATCTAATTATCCTATATTATAGCCAAAAACACATTCATGATGAAAAAATTTATTTTGCAGAAACACAACAAAATGAAATTGCAAAAAATAAAATAAATAAGAAAGGTCTCTCGTACCTCTTCTTTCGCCTTGTAGACATTATTTGGCTGCAATTCTCTTGACACCAAATCATGAATATCTTCTAAGGCTCTATTATAAATGGAAAATAATATATGATAAAATAAATTAAATAGCAATGGAGGTTTATGTGTGCCAAGTCAGCAATGAGGATCCCTCAATTAAACATTGGCGAGAGTTGAAAATTTAAAAATAGCAGCATTCTGTAAATCAAGTGAGAATAAAACGGACCCAGACCTTTTTCAATCAACAATGACATCAAACAAATGCATCACATTATCATTACTGTAATATACCTTTCTATAGGGATTATATTTATGATAAATGAACTTTTAGAAATAAATTCAGGTTTGAAGTTTCAAATATCTTGTTTGTAGGTAGCAAGCAAGGTTTATAGAAAGACAGATTTTTTTATGTAAATAGAGTTAGTCTGCATAAGGTTAGCTAACATGTGATTCCTGTTGTGCACATTGTCTAGTGAAGGATGTTGTAGAAATTTTCTAGAAAAAAATCTTATCTTTTGAATTTCTTGAATTGCAGGGAAAAAATTATTTAAATACAAAAAATGACAAATACACAATTTTTAGTAGACATAAATCTGGGATTAGAACCAGAATTGAATCAAATTTTGATCCATTTATGCACAAAGGGATGAATTTTCCATCTAAAATAATCCAAAACTGTCCCAAAACTGATTAAAAAAGAAAGTCAATTTTTTTAACTGATCCAAGGTAGGATCAAAGTTGAACCAAAATGCATTTAACATTTTAACATGTGGTATGGATCGAATAAAGATTGAAAAAAATGTAACTGAAACAAAAATGAGGCATTTTTTGTTAATTTCGAGAATGCTGGATGTTATTTTTGATCAATTTATAAAAAAAATTAAAATCTGCAGTATATATATATTTTATTTAAATTTTAAAAACATTACAACAAAAAAAAGTTCAAAGAAAAAAATTCTTATTAACTCCAACCATTTGAGTTTTATCACACAAGGGAAATTGATTCTTACGTTTTGTCAATTTCAAAGTGAAATCAAGGATTTAGTTTTAATGCTTAGCCAATGGGTGCCTAGGTAGTAAGGTAATTAGGCCTATGAAAAAACATAAACCGGAACATGTTGGTGGTAAAGAGTATGACTTGTTACATTAATATAGTAGCACTTTTGATTAGCTCCTTATTTATTTCCATACATACTTCAATGCCGTGTCTTCATCAAGAGATTCCCAAAAAGAAGCAACATTCTTTATAGTGAACAGACCAAATGTAATATTACCAAGAGGAGCTTCAACCTAAAACAAAATTGTTTACAGAAAATGTAGTGGTCTAATATTGCTGGCTTGGTTGATAAGATAGGAGGATAAACTGAATTCTTATGAAAGAAAAGTAAAGAAAAGTTGTGTGTGAACTGTCAGTAACCTAATAATCCTGTATCTTATTGGATCACATACTACATTCTACCATTCAACCACATTCTAATGCAGTTTCTTATTTTGATTCCATGCTATACTCCTGCAAATAATTTATTCAACTTTTTTTACTCTACACATCGATTACAGCACAAAACACAAAATGTATGGTACTATTCCTGACACAAATTCTTGAACCAGTTCATGAAAGCAGGAATTTTCTAAAATTTATAATTTTTTTGATATATGAATTATGAAGTATCCTTCTCAATGCTGTTTACAAATACCTTGACTACTCCAGCGGAATAAAGTTCACTTTTCTCTTTTTCTGCAGTTTGTAATTTTAATTTCTCCTCTTTTTTCTTGATCCTCGCATTTAGTTTGTCCTGGAAAGTAGAGCTTTGTTGGTGTTTCGCAGCATCCAATCGTCTTGTATTTTTCTCATGTAACTTTAACTGTTCCTCTGCTTGTTTGGCAAGTTCTGCAGACATGTTGTTTCTAAAAACATTGAACCTTTTTTAAAGGAATTATCGAAGAAATAAATTTTAACCAAAAACATGAAGCCACAAGATTTTCTCTCAATGAACATTTCTGACATTAAATTACATGTCACAATATTTTTTATTAGATAAGATTTAGATGATAGGCCTATAGAAAAATAAAAAACGCAGAAGAAAATTGAAAAAAGATACTGATTTTAAACATTTTAAATTCTTTTTTAAAAGTTTATTTACCTATTTGTTATTGTGTAGAGCTTAAAGCGCTGATCAATAAAACGTATATAGGATCATGTGTTTTCAACTAACTGTTTAGGAGATATAGGGTTTTAAGGTTTTTCGATGACGTCATTGGTCGCTGTTTCCAACGGGTAGGGTAGGCTAGCTTTGGACAAATTTGACCAATTTTGGTCTTAGGTCGCCCCTAGTTACCAATACGGAAGATGACGTCAATTTACAAATAACATTTATGACGCCACTGGGGGCGCCACAAGCACGAACACAACTACAAATAAATAAATCTCTCCAGTTTTTTAATATAATATATAAGATTAACTTTAGAGCATGTTGAAGATCTGATTATCAAAACAATAAGGATTGAAGAACGAGATGGTGGAAAATTAAATAATGATAATTTTGTGATCAGACTTTCTTATTCACAAAGGTTAACAAAATTCTTGATTTATGCCAAAAAAATTTTGCTGATGTGACTTTTATTTAACTTGGATGTTTCCTGAGCTTACAATAGTTTCATTCTAATTTTCAGTTTAAATTTAACCACTGTTTATGTATAGGAGAGAATAAAATATGTATTGCCAAATGTTAAGAGCTGACAGTTTGTATGCAAGCATTGCAAAGGTGAGATTATATACAATGAAGTATTTTCAGCTTAATAATAATGTACAATAGTGGCTCGTTAGAGATAGTTGAGAACTTCTGATACTTAGGTGATATGTTGACAGTACGGCACTTTTCCCCGATCGGGGGTAATCACTCGATTGGGTGAGTCTGCGCGGCCGCTAACGCGAAATACACACGTTTCTTCATATAAACAAAATTGGCCCGCACTTTTGTCCAACGGCTTGCCCTTTTTCAAAACAGTTTTTTTTTTCACAAAAAGTACTCACAACCGATCCGGGTAAGTCTCAACTAATTCTCCGAGGAAAAGTGCCGTACTAGTTGAGGTTGTGAGAAGGGGGTGTTGGAAAAAGTGTTGCAGGATAGGTTCTGCTTGGAAAAACGAAATGAGAATGGTTAGGTGGACAAATACTCAAAACAGTGCATTTATGCTAATTACCTTCTTTTTTTGTTCTAGCTAGCTAGCTACCATTAAAAAAATAGTTCACTGTTTGTTTGTGTGCCGAATGCAGCTGACTCTTGTAAACGACACAGGATCAGATCTGCTTCATGAAGACGCTTTTGGGGTGCCGCAGGGATCTGTGTTGGGGCCCCTGCTCTTTCTTTTGTATATTGATGACTTAAAATCTGTCATCAATTCAAACTACCACCATCTATATGCAGATGATACAATAATTATTTCGTCTCATAAAAACTTGGATACCCTTGTCTCCCAGGTCGAGTTAGAACTTTCGCAAGTCGACCTCTGGCTGAATAATAACAAAATGACTATTAATACGGACAGAACTGAAACAATCTTTTTCGGCAACCACAGCCAGTTAAAAAAAGTTGAGAACAAAACTATCAACTATATGGGTATTCCTTTGAAGAGGAGCGAAAAAGTTAAATATCTTGGGGTAACATTTGATCAAAAAATGCAATGGGAAAAGCACATTAATGACATACTAAATAGAAAAATACTAATTAAATATTCTAAAATTAGAACCATTGCATCCTGTTTAACACCTCACACAAAAAACCTTTTAATTAATGCACTTGTCATGCCATATTTCAACTACTGCTCCTCGGCATGGGCTTGTGCCACCCAAGGTAGATTGGGAAAACTAGAAAAACGATTAAAATGTGTCCGTACCTTTCTTGGGAAAGAGAGGGAATATTCAATGAATAATTTACTCATCAAAAACGATGCCATATTAGTTTTCAAAGCCATGAATCACATTGCTCCTGATTACATGCGCTCAAAATTCCTTTTGACAAAAAACTGTCATAATCATCAAACAAGAGGAGCTTCAAAAAACAGGTTCACACTTCCCTTGGTCAACAAGGAATTTGGCAAAAAAGCCTTCCCATTTAGAGCTGCAAAAGTGTGGAATAATCTTCCAGACCAAGTGACCTGTGATGGAAGTCTGCTTTCGTTTAAGACTTCCATCTCTAATGTATTTGGCAAATTCTAATGGAGATCACTTTTTAACTTTTTAATTTTTGTTTTTTATTCTTTTTCTTTTCAATTTTCACAGATTATAAATGTTACTATGTTTGATTGAGCTGAGGCAGTCTAAGGTTTATCATTTTTTGTTTCTTTTTTGTTCCAGTGGCCCCCAGTGGAAACAATCCACTAACTATAGGTTTTTGTGATTTTCTGGGCTAGTCACTTTAAATATTTATTATTATTATTATTATTTGTCAATCTCCTTAATAAATTTGCAATATTTGAATTGTTTGTTTAAATTTATGTTAGATATATATATTTTTTTTGTGATGGTACACATTTAATGTTTGGGTTATAAAGTATATAGTTTTTAAAGGACAGTTTCTACTCTCATCTGAAAAGAAAACAATTTAAAACTGTGGCTGTTTGATTTTCTTAGTTCATATAATGTGGGCACATTTGCATTTTTAAGTGAAATAAAACACACTGCGCATTAATTTAAGGCTATCAAATAGATAACTTCTAAACCTTCACAATTTATATTATATATACGTACTATCCCTTTCGTCTTGAGCCTTCGTCTTGTTGGCGTCAGGTTTGTTTTGTTGACATTCTTCTGTCGTCCAGACTGGTCTGCCGCGATTTCTTTCCCCGGGTAATGTTGGAGACGATACGAAGAATGACTTCGTGTAATTTTCGCACCGGACCCGTTTCTTTTTCTGTGGCCGCACGTACCCTAATACAAATGCCACCTTAGTTTGGGAGAGTTGCTGGGAGAATAGGTTAAAACATATGGGCGCTGAAAATTCAAATGATTGTGCTGGTTGTTTATTTATGTTTTTCAGTGACGTTCGTAAAATTTTGCTTTACATCATGGTGTTTTAACAGTTTTTAAAATAGCTACGTAGCAGGGTTATGCTATTATATTAAACTTAAAGAAAACTGGCTTTTCTCAGACCTCTCACGAATATGTCCTGTTTTTTGTTTTGCCCTGTTTTTGTTAAGAATCCCTACTAACCTGCTATAGCAATCCTCTTCACAATTTACTGCAAAATTGTTTGCACTTTACTTACTATTAACTAGTATTTAGCACATTTCACATATTTTTTTGTTGTTGGAATATTTTCTTGCAGTTAGCTAGGTTATAGCCCCCTAGCTATAACACCGTGGTGTATTTTAGCTTTGTTTATCATTTTTTATCTTTGATATTTACCCTAAGCCCTTCTTATTACATAATTATCGAAGCAAATGTCTCTAGGATGATCTGGCAACTCTGCTCTTCTTGCTACATAACTTCATGGTTTTTACTATAACCCATCCCTTGAACCGCAGGGTCAAGTAAAAAAGGAATCAGCTGAAATTTCTTAGTTAATCATTTACATCATTCTGTGATGTGTTTATTCCAATGTGAGATCCACTGGAAATATTTCTAAGCATATTTTTTATGATTATAATGGTTGCAATACTTGCAGACTTGTCTCAGATGTAGCTAGTGGTTGCTTCAATTATCGCCATGTAGCTAGCTATCTTTTTCTATTTTTCTTGAAAAACAGGTGCAAATTGGAGCAACTTTAAAATCGACATTTCGTTAATAATTATTAAGTGACTGCATGGTTTCGTTGCTACATGATAGCTGCATGGCTGCAGGACTTGGTGACTGCAAACCCTAACCCTAACCAATGTTTTAATGTTGGATGACGCTGCAGTCGCGCAGCCACAGCAAGTTTAAGTCAAGGGTTTCGTAATTTAATGTGCATGTGGAGGGTATGGAATATGGTAAGATTTGATATATATCTGCAGAGCCATGCGGTCAGGTAATTTTAGTTTTTGATTTTTGTAGAGTAAATTTTAAAGTTTAGACAGAAAATTTGTTGAAGTGAATTAACAATGAGGGTCTGTGGAGGAGAGCACACATGGCAATGAATTTTTTTTTTTTTTTTTTAAATATTCTCCAGCCTGAACAATTACAGTGATAACATTAAATAGATAGATAGATAGTTTCGGAAACTGCAAGGACAAACAATCTTTCTCCCAGACTGCACTCAAAGTGCACAAAATTATCCTCACTATGTTATTAGCTTATGAAAAATATAATGTATGATGTAAGTGGACAGAGGCTAAACAGGTTGAATATATATTCCAGTGGTAACAGCTATTGCATGCCAAATATTAAGCACCTAAATTACCTAAGAGATATATTGAAGATATGGCTAGCCTCACAAATATCGAGGGATATACCCTGTCTATTATTTCCAGGAGGGGCCATGGCTTAGATGGAGAGTCCTAGAGTATTTAATGCTCATTTTGAGCTACGCAGACCCAATTAGGACCCGCGCTCTACTAGACAACTCCCGGCAACATCCAACGGCCCACATAGTGTGCCATCTCCCCAATTTCCCTCACATGGCTTGGGTTAAGATATATTTTTTGTGGCGCCGTAGATTAGTGGTTATAGCACTCGTACTCTGTGCGGGAGACCGGGGTTCGATTCCTCTTGACGGTGATTCAACATGGGCGAGTGAATGTTACCATAGCCCCGGGTTAACCCAAGCCATGTGAGGGAAATTGGGAAGATGGCACACTGTGTGGGTCGTTGGATGTTGCCGGGAGTTGTCAAGTAGAGCGTGGGTCCTAATTGGGTCTGCGTAGCTCAAAATGAGCATTAAATACTCTAGGACTCTCCATCTAAGCCATGGCCCCTCCTGGAAATAATAGACAGGGTATATCCCTCGATATTTGTGAGGCTAGCCATGTAAAATATGCACATCTATCTATCTATCTTTTTTGTGGCGCCGTAGATTAGTGGTTATAGCTCTCGTACTCTGTGCGGGCGACCGGGGTTCGATTCCTCTTGACGGCGATTCAACATGGGCGAGTGAATGTTACCATAGCCCAAGCCATGTGAGGGAAATTGGGGAGATGGCACACTATGTGGGCCGTTGGATGTTGCCGGGAGTTGTCTAGTAGAGCGCGGGTCCTAATTGGGTCTGCGTAGCTCAAAATGAGCATTAAATACTCTAGGACTCTCCATCTAAGCCATGGCCCCTCCTGGAAATAATAGACAGGGTATATCCCTCGATATTTGTGAGGCTAGCCATGTAAAATATGCACATCTATCTATCTCTATCAGGGTTAATTTGCTTTCTAAAGCAATGAGCAAAGATTTTAACTCAAATAGAAACCCAACATAGAAATTAAAGCTTGGATAGGTGAAACAAATATTTTTGCAAACATATCACAGTTTTCTGTTGAGCGATCATCAGAAGTACACTGTTGACGTATTGAGCATAGTCTTAATATTGTTCCTTTACAAAGATATAACATCACATATGCTGCAACACGTACCATTATTTAAATCAAAATGAGGTGTAAACATAAATGAGAGATGAATGTTTTTCTTTTTATTCAACCCAACCTAATCTAAATTTAAGCGGAGATGGTGTAGTGGTAGTGCATTCGACTTGTAATCATAAGGTTTCAGGTTCGAGTCCCCACTCCGGCGCACTTTAAATGCAGTGTTGTCAGCCCATTTGGTGCCATCTACTGACCGCTAACTGGCTTGTGTGGCAGGCAAGCAAGTTAGAGCAATGTTATACGTATCTCTGGCGGTAATGTAACATAGTTGCAGTCGGAGGGGAGGAAGGGCCAACCGTTAGGATGGAATCCCCAAGGACGTTAAAACTTCCTGTTACTTACTTATATACTTACTTACTTACTCACTCACTTACTCTCAGTGATGGAAATAAGTGTTTCCAGACGCTTGGAAATTGACATTTCAGACAAATGACTAGATTTTTGCCACGAAAGATTTGACAGAAAACAAAAATGCTGTGAAAGACTTAAAATATTGTCAACTAAAATATAGTCAGTAAAAAGATTTTACACTTAGATTTAGATTTTCTTATAAGGCTAAGCAAAAAACAATTTTTGTTATTTTTTTAAGTGGAAGGTTGCATAACTTGTTATATAATATTCAAAACAACACAAGTATATATTCTGTATAACTCAGCACAAGAATAATTCTTGCTGTATCAGGCCATTTCTTGAATAAAACTATGCCAGAGCTACAAAAAGCACCCGCTAAAAAAATTACGAGTGCTATGGTGTGCGAAAAATCGCACTCGTAAGCAAAATTTACAAGTGCGATGTGAATATTTGCAAGTGTGATTCCATTCACACTTAACTATTTTTTGTTTTACCGCAACGTTGTATGTTATTTAAGCTGTATAGAAATGAATTTTGTAAAACGTATTAACCACAAGTGCAAGGTTGAAACAACGTTCAACGCGATGATGTGTTGGCAGATTCGCTATATGTTTTTGGCATTAAATATATTTCTAGACATTTTTGATTTCTCTTTCTCCTTTTAAAAAGATTTTTTAAACTTTATTCAACATGTTTTTTCTTTGGTATTACATCACGAAAACATTCGTCCGAAAGCTGTATTAAGGTACATGACACCTAACCTCTCCCATGTTCTGGTTATATTTAACTTGCATGGGTGCGCACTCTTCTCGCAGTATTCTCTGTGATGATGAAGGTCGGACTGACTTGTGTCATGCTTCCAAATGGTCTTCCGTCTTTCGTTCGAGTCTCAGTGTAATGCACCAGCCGAGCATAAGAGTGTCAGCATGAAGGAAAGGGGCCGACTTTAATGTTCTCTATACTTTTTAAACAAATCAATCACGAAGAAATGAATGTTATGTAATCAGCGTAATAGCCTTTTTCATCGCTCTATAATATTTTAGAAAAAGAAAAATTCACGAGTGCGATAAAAAGCACTCGTAAATCTTTTTACGAGTGTGCGGGCGCGGGCGAGTGCGCGTGCGATCGCACTCGTCTCAAGGAATGGCCTGCTGTATATATATAACTTTTAAAACAGTACAAGAATAATTCTTGCTGCATACCTTTTAAAAACAAGTTTTTGAACATTCAAGTATTTTAATTTTTATCTTTTCACCTTTAGCTAGTTTTAATTTTAATAATTCAAAACAAGAGAACAAATTTATCTAAACATTTTTTTATAGTGAAACAAATTATTATGATTAAATGTCATCTCAAATGAACGTGTATAATGAATTTTTTGAGTTCTTCTTTTTATGGAAGTTCATTCATAACTATTTTATTTATGATCATAAATAAAATAGTTATGAACGAACTACCATAAAAAGAAGAACTCAAAAAATTCATTATTATGATTATTATTTTTCTTTTGCAACAAAAAATTATTAACTGCGTGTGTGATGCGAAAATACATAAAAAATATGCTCAAGGGCTGATCCAGGCCAATTTAGACATCGGTATACCGATTTTGGGAACATCCAAGTTAGAGACACATAACTTAAAATGCTTGAGAATTGCTTTATTTCTTATTTTCTGGATATTTTTAGAGTCTTCAACCACAGAGAAGATATATTTTCATGAAGAAACTATGTTCTTTACTAAAAAAGAAGACGGTGCATATGCCAAAGCCATGTATTTTTTTGCCCTAATTCATCTGTTGCGCTATCGACTCCCAAAATAAATTTCTGGATCAGCCCCTGATGCTTGTTGTAATACCCTCCTCTGTGTAGACACAGTAATTAAAGAATTAAAAATCGCACATGTTTATTTCAAACGAAGGAACACTTTTAAATAAGTTTTTTCCTGCAGCCTTTCTAATTCAAACCTTTATTATACTGTTTCGCCTCAGCATTTAGGTATTTCTTGGCAGCAAAAAAAATGATGACATGAATTTTCGTTTTTTGATTCGCCTTGGCAATCTGCAATTTCACGTTGGCCAGCTTGTTCACATTTAAACATTCTATTTCTGGTAAATAAGCAAAATGCTCAGCAAACACTTTATGATATTTATTAATTCTTGCGTTTAAGGAGTACTCTTTATTGCTGATATAATATGTATTATATATTCACAATAGATTCAAGGCAAATAAGGATTCTATAAACTTCAATGTCATATGCAAAGAAAAAATTCACCTCAGCAAAATTTTAGTTTTTTTTAAATCACTTTGGCATTCACCTTAGCATTTGCAGTGTGCCAACGCAAATTAGAAAGGTTGTTTCTGTATTCGCAATTAATAGCAATGCTTGTATCTCTGACTCATATTTGACTTCTTTCACACTATTTTCATAAATTTTGAACGAGTATTAAAAAATAATATCAAAGTTTTTGAAAAAATGATCAGACATTTTTTAAGTTTGTTAAAAAATTTTGCCCTACGCTTTCAAAAACGGTTGGACATGTCCGATGTCTGGACATTATTTCCTTCACTGCCTCTATTGTAATTTTTATCTATTCCACTGATAAAGCATCTGTCTTTTATTTAGAATGGATATAAAATTCCATATCACTAAAATTATTGAAAGTGGTAGCAATGGCGAAGATTGGATTGTTTTCATTGATCAACTCAAGCAGAACAAATGTGACAGAGACCTGCTTACACAGATTTATACAGTTGCTTTGAATAACATATTGAATAAAAAAACAAAGATTTATAAGAAGTTGTTGATTGGACTGGCAAATTTACAGAGGTTTGTTTTTTATTTTTTAATTTACAATCCCATGCATAATATTGTGTCATCCTTTTTGAAGATTAAGTCATAAGCAATCATCTCTATATTAATAGCCCTTTTGTCTGTCTGTTGAAAATGCAGGGTGTAATCCAGCCTTCTCAGTAGCTGTTAAATAGCTATTTCCCAATTGAAATTTGTCCCAAATTTCCCAATTTATTAACGGAGCTGATTATATTCACCACAAATTATGGGACTTATAGCCCATTTTATGCAAGTTGTGAAGGAATAAGGTTTCAATAATACCTACAAGAACAATTGATCCTCAAATGTGACAAAGTCAGTTGTTTGAGAATTTTTACGGGCCCAGTAATGGTGTATTTGTGGGCAAAACGGTTTAAAAATACGGATTTCAAACTTTTCTGAGGATCGGATTATTAGTTTCTTTTGTTGTTTTAAATCCAGGTAGGTCCATTGAAGTTTCGCTTGTTATAGTCCTACATTGAACGTTACCTATGTTTTATTATAAAAACAAGTCCTCATAAACAATAATAGATAAATACTTTGTATTTCCTGTTAAAAACATTGTTTCCTCAGAAAATTATTTTTAAAAGAGGTCAGTATTGGCCCCAAACTTTCATTAGGCATGATTTTTAAAACAAATTGATAAAAAAATCCAACAATTTTTGGACTTTTGATCTCATGTTTCTTTTCAGCAGCACATTTGCAGGTGAAAACAACCCACTGTTCGAAAGCCACTTCCCTCCCTTTTTTATTTTGTTAGCACTTCTATTCTTTATTTTGTTAGCATTTCTCACACATGGGAACATGCTATACAAGCATACATGGGTGCCAAATGTCTTTGGTATAGCTAGAAAGGGTTTAGAAATGACAAATGTGATAATTTACATATAAAGCCAACACTAAAAAACTACATTATTTGTGACGTTTCGGGTGTTCACACACCCATTTTCAAGCACTCAAAAACGTACGATGTTCTCCTAAATATATACAAGTTTAACAGTAACCATAGTTACAGATTAAATACTAATTGTATAAATACAATGGAGCAGATCTAATGTTGTTATTCAACTGGGGACTATCCCGCATTATGAACAAACTCTCTTTAATCTCTAGCAAATACTGGTTGTTACCCCTAGAGAGTATACTAAAATCGTCAAGAGATGATGTGGTGTGACATTCTTTAAGATGATCTTTAATTGCCGTAATATTAGATGAGGTTGATTTCTTACCTGTTAAGGGAGACACTCCGAGGTGCTCGCTTGCCCAAACCTTATTGTATTTATACAATTAGTATTTAATCTGTAACTATGGTTACTGTTAAACTTGTATATATTTAGGAGAACATTGTACGTTTTTGATTGCTTGAAAATCGGTGTGTGAACACCCGAAACGTCGCAAATAATGTATTTTGTTGTTGTTGTTGTTGTTGTTGTTGTCAAAGCCAGGGGCTAATAAAGGTCAATTTAGACATCGTTATACTGATTTTGGGGACATCCAATTTGGGCGCCCAAAATAGAGAGATGAAAACTGTGTTACTTCTTGTAATGATGGATAGAGAAAAAATGTGGTGGTAACAGTTCTAGTACTTTAAAATATTAACTGTTTGATACAAACAAATTCAGTTTCTCGTTTCCTGAAAGGGTTGAAAGAGAATTATAAAAAAATACATTTCTTGGATTCTGTGCAGAAAATAGAAAAATGTTTGAGCAGCTGACAGGGTACATTAACCATTGTTATATAATTTTCCCTTTCAGTGAAACATCTCCTGATTTGGCACGGACAACATTTCTAAATGCAAATTCACTTGACAGTGATTGTGCTGTGGTGTGTGTCTATCATGCACAGTTTGAGTACAAACAGCAGAAAAGAAATGCTGCCATTCAAATCTTGAAGTGTGGAAAGTGTGATGGACGTTCCCCAAAAGTGATTATAAAAAAGGCATACATCAATTTAAGACAGAATAAACCAAGTTTGTTTGACGGCGTACTTGATCCATGGGACGAATCTTGGCAGGACATGTCAGATACTATCACAAATACACAGTCGCCTACGAATCTGGGTAGGGGTCAGCTTTTTTAAGTTTATTTTTGTCTGGTTTGCCAATATGCCATTATACCAAATGTTATTTTGTGGAACAACAGCTAGAACTTAGAAATTGTTAGGGTTGCTACAGAATCTACCTGGAAAACCAAAAAAAATACCATTTTTTTAAAAAATATTCTTAAAAACCGGAAAAGTCGAAGAAAAATGTTTAAAATCAGGGAAAAGTGTGAATTGTACTATTTTTTCCGTCAGATTCTTGTGTACAAAAGCTACCTGAATTAAATTTTAAAATGTTTAGAAAGAAGTCAGAAAATTGTATTTTTTCATTTTTTATGGCATCGTACTGTGAGACCTTTTCACTGGATTTTCAATTTTTTTGTTAGACCTTGTGAACATGTCACAATTTGTATCAATTTCTTTCATTGCATGCCAATGATTATGTGGCCACTGTATACATGTTCTGCAATATTCATTTAACTTTATTTTTAATGAAAAGTCAAGGGTGGGTCGGAAAAGTAGCAATTTGGTTTGTGCGTACTATAATGGTCTAAAATAAACAGCAGACACTTGATTTTTCAAATAGGCTTTTAAGGAGATTAATTGAATCTTCAATGTTCCACTATATTTTTTCAAAAAACTCTTCTTTCGTTATCTAACTAACCCCAGCTTTTCCGCTTCCTTTTTGTGGCAAATATTTTGAACCAAAACAGAAATTTGAAGGAATAGTTACAAACTGTAAAAGACCCTTTTTGAAATAGAAAAGTGTTGTAATAATGTCAAACAAAACTATGGAGTATGTCTAGCAGCAACATTTTAGCTCAATTTTGCTCAGTTTAACAATTTTTCGAGGCATATGCAATGCAAGAGATAGCATTGTATGCACACAAACATTTTCGTTATGTCCCTGAGGCATTAACAAAGGGAAAGAAAAAACATCTGATTGTGCAAATTTTATTTATTATTTTAACTGTTTTTTTTAAGGTCTAAAAGTACCTCACGTGACTCGAAGTACAACTAAATTGACAAAAAGTCTGGGCATGCCAACTCGTTTGTCTGGGAAGACTCATTCTGCATCTAGCGTGCTCAAAGAATCCAAGGTGAAAAGCCCAACTGAAGAACTTGGTGAAAATTTTGGACTAATCTTAGGTGATAAAATTGAAGAGATAAAAGATGAAATAAAAGCTAAAAAAAGAAATGATAGTGGCATTTTCGTTGCTCCTGCTTCAGTTGAAGCTCTGCCAGGCAAAGAAAACAAATCATATGGACCAAGCTTGTCACCATTTATGAATGGCTTTGCATCACCACTCGTGAAGAACCGTACTTTGTCATTTACCGGAAGTACACCTGGTGTTTTTTTGTTTGACATGATTAAATCAAATGAGAAAGACAAGCCTATAGTTTCCCGCACAATAACCAAAAGGTTTTCAGAACTATTTACAAATACTGATGAGACGTGTAGAAGGGGTGACGTTACTAGTGATGATGGTTATATGTCTGCGAACACATCTAGTATTTCTAATAAGACACAAAATCTCACTGCAGTTGAAAATTCTCGATTTTCTTTACAAGCTGACGAAAAGTCTGCAAAGAAAAACACTTTAAAGCGTTCTCTTGGTGTGTCATTGTTACAGGAAAAAATAGCTATACCAGAACCCACAAACAGTGGCCTGACTCAGTTGATTGATGATATCGACTTAGGTTGTAAACCGCTGGAAGAAAAAGACGTAGGTCTGGTTGTTCAAAACGAAACAGATCTAGCAAAGAACAACGTCAAGCCAGTTCTTCCTCTTAATGTGCAAAAGCATCGAAAACCACTATCTCTTTTAAGTGAAACTCCTATACGAAAAGCTGACAACACGTGCATTAACCGAAATGCACTCTCCTCTGCGACAAAAATTGGTAATGCTGTTTCAAGAAATGGTGACTTAATCTATAGCGCAAAGAAATCGAGTGGAAATAGAATACCCTTGAGTGAGTTAAGAACTGTAAGCAGCAAACCTACTGAGGTTGCAGTTGTAAGCAGTGACAGCAAAGATACACCAGAAATGTCAAATGCTAAAAGTGTTGGAAAATTGTTAGCCAAAGATATCGCTACACCCGGAGTAGAAACAAAGAAGAAGAAATTAAACAGAATACCTCTGAGTGAAGTTAAAGATCAAGGCCTGCAAGTGAAACCTGTTAGTGACAAATTGAAAGATATAAATACTGAAAACAATGAAAAAGTGCTACAAACATCTGAGAAGAAGTCGATTGCACAAAGCACTAGCAAGAACACTACTTTGAAAGGAGCATTACCCAAAGAAAAAAACAAGGAACCAGTTGCATTGAATAATATACAGAGTACAAAGATACCTGAAAACTTACTCAGTACAAAAATGGATGTTGATTCGTTACTACAAAGTGGACTCCATATGCTGGGTCAGAATGGTTTCGACATGGATCGGAATTTGCGGCACATCCCCTCTGAAACAAAATCAAAAATATTCATGGTGAATGGAGTGAGTTACAAACAAATAAAGTGTATTGGCAAGGGTGGTTCTTGCAAGGTATGTTTGCTAAATGTTTTTTTTTTATATTAGGAATTTTTTGTGTGTAAATCTTTACATGTTTAGATGGTTTTGCAAGGTTGAAGTGAAACAATATCTTCTATTGTTATGCATTTTTAATTAAGAAATGTAGGGCTCCAATGACTGCGAAAACCTGGAAAATCTGAAAAATTTTGGTTGCACTTACCCGAATCTTGGAACAAAAATTACAAAATACTGTCAAACATCAATTTGAAAACAAAGAGGTCATATTTATTGTACTGCATCATCAGAAGGTTTAAGGGTATTATCCGGATCCATATCTCAATAAAAGTATTTATTTACATCCTGATAATCACACAAAGATCCTGTATTTTTTTTCAAGGAGGAATTATGAATTCTAAATTTTTTTCTGTATTTTTGCAGGTATATGAAGTGGTTGACGCAAGTGGGCGAGTTTATGCCCTAAAAAAAGTCAAACTTGAGGATGTGGATCAATTTATGATTAGTTGCTATATACAAGAAATTAAATTATTAGAACAGTTGAAAGGAAAAAGTCATATAATTGAATTATACGGATGGTGAGTGAAATTTTACTCTGCAAATAAATTGAAATCATCTTTGTCATTATTATTATTATTTTTGTTGTTGTTGTTGTTGTTGTTGTCATATATTTCAAGCATCCATAAATTACAATGGTTCTTATTGCTGAAATGCCTATAATAAATGTATGTGCAAACGTAAATATAAATTCAATCAGAAATAAAACAAAATGAACATGAGAAAAAAGAACATAGACCTTAATAAATCCACTTAAACGCTGGTTTGTTTTCTGCAGACCTTTATTGTCATTTGTAAATGTACATGGTTGCACTCACATTGAAAAACACTTAACCCTGACTCTCTGTTGCACTACAAATGCTACAACCATGGATGCAATATTTGGGAATTTGTCCGTTTTTAGCTCTTTCTCAAAAGGGGCGAAGAGCATCACTTGGCCTAAAATAAATAAAAACTTTACCCTATATCTATATCTATATATCAAAATTTTACCAAATAATTCTATGCTTCAGTTAAAGTTAAAATAATGATCTGAAACTTGGCATCTATGTTTTTAGACTAGTTTGATGAAATAGAACCAAAAAGATTTTTCACTATCGTAAGAGTTCCTAAGTTTCAGTATTTGGCCATTTTCGGAGACGTCGATAAACCGTTTAAAGGTCATATTAATTTTAATAAAAAAATACATAATTAGAAATAGAAGAGGCAATTCTGAAGATAGAAATAAGTCATATAGGGTCTGTGTACTAGGTTTGGTGCCAATTGTTGTATCCAGGGCAGAAAAATGGATTAATGCATAGTAATGGACTTTTCCCAGTAAATATTTGTTAGCAAAATAGGTCCTTGAATTAATGTAGAAAATCCTAAAAATTCCATCATTCAAATCTTGTTATGTAAAATTGATTCAAATAACAACTTCTAAATATAACCAGTGAAGCATGTAGTTCAATATTTAATTTGAATGCATCTGGGTGTTGGAAACTTACTACGGCTGATGGTGGCTGTTTCGATAACAGCAGATCTAAAAAAGAAAGACCAGTTAAACAAGAATACAATATTTGTGATGTAATACACAAGTTATATAAAAGCTAAATGTGTTCTTCAGAGAATTCCCACATTTGTCACATTGAATGCCACGTTTGACGACTTTTAATGTATTATTAGCCATTTAGCCATGGTTGCACTTTCTCAGACTAATTACATGAATTGACTATACAGGATATTTTTATACCAGTCTAATGGAATTACATATGATATTTTGTGGCTAGCTAGCTGTACTTTCCATATTCACAGCTATACTTTAATTTTGGCATTTAAAAAGTCAATGAGATTTTTTAAAAGAAAATTACAAACTTTCACCAAACAGTAACAAGTACGTATGAACTATTTAGGCTGCGCCGTTGTGAAGAACTCTGATGCTCAAATCCCATTACTTTAAAGATGGCAGCTACATAAAAAATGTATATAGTTGCTTGATTTTGTAGGTCGATAGTCATAACAGTTGAGTCATTATTTGTTATGCAATACTAAGTCATTAGTCACAACACTGGATGAAAATTGTGTTACGTACTTAGGGTCTGTTATCGAAGTCACACTTCGTCAATAAAGTCTGACAAAATTTACTTGTCACTCACTCCTTCACAGCATAGCCTATATGTAGTTAGCTAAGCTATATCAAATTATAAAACCTCAAATCATTTTACCTAGCTAGAGCAATTAGCATGCTTTAGTTTAAAAAGTGGTGTAGGCTGCTCAGGTTAGAGAATTAACTTTAATAAACGTTAATCAGCATCTCTAGCCCTAGCTACTACTAGACAGCGTGTTGAATCGAGCCTATTTGCGAGTTGAATCGAGCCTACTTGCGAGTAGAATCGAGCCTACTTGCGAGTGGAATCGAGCCTACTTGCGAGTTGAATCGAGCCTACTTGCGAGTTAAATCGAGCCTACTCGCGAGTAAAAATTAGTAGGCAACTAGACTGTGTTTTTTTCCGAATTTTCCGGCCTTTTCATAGCGTGTTATCAGTTACTAAACCGTTTTTCCGGGCTTGAACCTACTTGCGAGTTCCGGAACAAGTTATATTTTCAGGCAGGTCAGGTGCCCGTGGCAGTTTCGCTCAACTCAATATATATAAAAATCAGGCATAAATGAGACATGCAAAAGAAAAGTAAACCGGTTATATCATTTGCGCTGCTTTAATATGCATCCAGCGATAAACTATAGATACGCATGATTTTGATGGCAATCTTTTATATAGGTACCTCTAGTTGTATCTGACCCTGACCCGAAAAGGTCCGAAATATCGTGGAATTTGGGGCGTGCTGATGTCAGCATAAATTAGCACCCTTTAAGACTTTGAATCTAGATAAATAATCTGACATCTGAAGTCCTAAGTCTGCTGTGAACATTGCGATCTCTGAAGTTCCGCCCTTTTTCCAAATATATATTGTCCGGGGTTGTAAGGGTAGGGGTTAAAGGATTAGTTCGGGACATGAACTTAAAGGGAGGCATTGGTTAGTCAACTTGAAACTTATCCATGTTCGCATTAAATTGTTTATGATACATTAAACGAGCTCGAAAGTTGGACTAATTTCAAAGGGCGTGCGAGCGGTGCTTTTACAGCCGAGCACTTATTTAAATAAATTGCCGCCCTAGTTTTGTGTGCTAGCTTTAATGTAGACAGAAATTCTTTTACTGAAAAATTTAATTATTTTATATTCAGGGAGAAAGCAGCAGAATTTCTACTAATAGTATTGGAGAAAGGGAGCAGAGACTTGGCAAATGTTCTTCGACAGTCCAAAGAACTTTCACCTGAGACATTAAAACACTACTGGAAACAGATGTTGCTTGCGGTTAGTGTGGTCCATGAGCAGGGAGTCGTCCATGCAGACTTAAAACCGGCTAATTTTTTATTTGTTGGTCCTGTTTTAAAACTGATCGACTTCGGTATTGCTGACAATATCCAGGTAATAATTGACTGCAGTAGACTGTTAATACACACTTTTATAAGCATTAGGATTTATAAGATTTTAAAATTACCTTTTTTTAACATGACGTTTGCTTATATAGCGGAAAAAGGGGTTTACTGAACAAGTTCATAGAAAGGAAGAGAGTTCCACTATTTCGAAGAATTTACATACCTATTCTATATTTTTCTTTTTGTTCTGGCGCAGATCTCATCCTAAATAAACGGGACGCTAACAAAACCATAAGAAGCGCGCGATTAGGAAACGTTTTAATTGTAACAGAAGCTGGCATCTATGTTTACAGCGTGCGTCGCAAATTTTTATCTGAATTTTTGGGGTGGCGAGTCAATATGGAGAGTTGGGAGATATTACCTATTACCCTGTGCATTCATTTCTCTGCTGCGGTGTTAGAATTTTAAATCTCTTTTTTAGGCAAACAAAACAAGTGTTACCCGAGAATACCAAATGGGCACGTTAAATTATATGTCACCAGAAGCACTGATGTCTGATGTATCACATGAATTTGGGGCAAGCAAGGTAAGAATTTGGGGCAAGCAAGGTAAGAATTTGGGGCAAGCAAGGTAATAATTTGGGGCAAGCAAGGTAAGAATTTGGGGCAAGTAAGGTAAGAATTTGGGGCAAGTAAGGTAAGAATTTGGGGCAAGCAAGGTAAGAATTTGGGGCAAGCAAGGTAAGAATTTGGGGCAAGCAAGGTAAGAATTTGAGGCAAGTAAGGTAAGAATTTGGGGCAAGCAAGGTAAGAATTTGGGGCAAGTAAGGTAAGAATTTGGGGCGAGCAAGGTAAGAATTAACTTTGCAACGAGTATCTTACGTTGTTTGGGAGACATCGCAGGATCTTGAGGTACTTGCAAATTGATTAAATTTATTTTTTTTCAGATACACATGACAAAATCTTTTTTTCTTTGTTTTTGTATGTTCATTTGTTTGTTTTGTTGTTTGAAACATAAAGCATATTTTGATACCTAAACTTTAAAAGTTGATGAGTTTCTGTCATCTTCAATGTTTTGATTAACTTTTCTCACATGAAAATAAATATTCACATATTTTTTTATTTTATTTTTTTTTGCTACCTTAAAATCAATATAATGCGAATATTTAAACTACTACTAAAAATGACCGCGGAATCGAAATTTGATTGGTTTTACTGAGTAAAATTTGGAGTTAATTTTTACGCTTTTTACGCACAGTAATATTGGATCAGGAAAAGAATAGTTTTTAACATAAAAAATAAAAATCACGGCTAAGACTGTGATACAAATTTTATGACAAGTATCTGATGTGATGACATGGGGTACTTTGATTCTGTTTAGATCTCAAGGGCGTCAGACGTGTGGAGTTTGGGCTGCATGCTGTATTTAATGGTTTTCAAAAGGACTCCGTATCAACACATTAAAAACCAAAGCATGAAAATATTCGCCATTCAAAAGGGTGAAGCTATAAACATGCAGGGAATCAACGATCAATCTTTATACGACTGTCTTCAGGTATGCGAACATTTTACACCTGATACAGAGTTATACGTAAACATTCAACACCGCCGCATTTTACACCCGCGTTGTAACAGTTTTCTATATATATTAACTTATCCATACAAATAACCTGTCATCTAAAATTCCGTCGAAATTTTTACAGGACTGGAATAATGGCTTTAATCGTTTACGGGAAAATAGAGACTGATCACGTGATTAAAAAAAAAGCCAATTAAGTGTAACCGTTTGAAATTTCACCAGCGCAGGATAATCGTTTTAAATTTTTTTCTAGGGCTGTCTGAAGTACAACAAACGTGAGAGGTACACTATACAACAGCTGCTAGCACATCCCTTTTTGAGGTAGCTGCACGGTTGTTGGACAGGGAGCTGCCACTGGCACATACGTTGTATTGTACGTCACGCAAACGGCGAAATCATGTGGTTGCGTCATTCCTTGCATCAAAAATGTTTATATTTTTTTATATTTTATAGTTCTAGTTTTTGTTTAGCTCACGCTTGTTGGTGAGCGATGTATATTTATATATATCTATATCTATATACTACACAATGTAAAATGTATATCCCGCAACACTACAGTTTGATCTGAAAATTCGCACTTAGTTAGATTTCGTCTACCATACGATTCTGTTTTTAGAATAAGCGGGAAATTTCAAGCATTTATATTCCCTGTACCCATCAATATGCCACACCCTGTGTAGGGGTGCCGTGCACTTAGTTAGACAATAAGGTGACGTTTCAATTAAGCGCCCTTTTTAAATAAGAGATCATGCTAACAGATGAAATTTCCATTGCCCTGTCCTCTTTCCTCTGTCTGCTAAATCAAAATTTGAACAAAACTAAACTAACCTTGCAATTTATATGAACGTGTAAAATAATTCTGTATTGGAAGTTTTGAATGAAAATATCTCATTGGTAGAAGTTATTTTTATCTAACGCAAAACATCAATTAAGCCCAGATATTAGACCCGTCCAGCCTAAAACCTTAACCATTCAGCGCTTATAACGCAGTTAATTTTTATGCTAAAGATATCAAAGTTTTTGTCAGAATAACTAACGTATACTGTTTCGAATAAGAAACTTCCATTGCTAAGGTTTTACGTTAATCCGGGAAATAAATAACCTATGAAGGAGACAATAATTTCTTCCCTGTTAAAACAACGCTATGCACGATGTACAGGTGACTTGTTTTATGTGGTTTTATTACTGGCAGTTGTACATTAGGTCGCCGCCCATGCCACCCTACACCCTCTTTTATCTGTCAGTGTATTTTAAGCTGGCCCAAAGTGTCTTCCTTATAGAGATTTACTATAAATGTTTGACCTGAAATCAATCAATCCGTCCCGAGTGTTAGCGTCTATTAAGGATTCGAGTGGTTTTTCAGTTATATTGAGGTCCACTTTCAGACCATGTCCATTTTGACAATTCATAAATCTGCTTATATGTGCCCTATGTGTATAGTGTTATAAGTAGGTTGTGATTATAAAATGTTTAATTCATCCTTTGTGAGGTCAGTATGCAATATTGCAAAAAAAATAGGACATGGGATTTATCATCTCCATCATCATCTCCATCATCTCCAAGTCCTTCGTTTCCTCGTCCTGGTGAGAATCTTTTTGTTGAACGCCGCGGGTCAATATAGTTATAAAATGGATCGTATTTTATCGGCTGTTGTGATTTAAAACTTCGAAGATTTTTATTAAGACTGATTTCTAACGGAGTGCATCGAAGGAGAGAGGTATGCTTTAAAGGATAGTACTTAAAATGTTACTGTGCATTCTTTTTGTAAAAAGTTATTTAATTTAGCATCTGAGAAATTGTCGACAATTTGCAATTCCTCTCTAAAATATGAATATTATACGTTTCTAAACAATTTTTATTAATTTAAATAGACTCGCGTGTTGTGTATAATATATTCATTATTGGAACATCCCTGTGTTCTTTTGCTAACGCCTTTTTCTCCATAACCAAGCATGCTTTGCATGATGAGTAAGAGTACACATTTCTTTTTATTATAGCCCTTGGAAAATTCGCTCGCAGCTACCATTTTGGTTCACTGACTCATCACAAGCTCTTTTAAAAATATTTGACATTTTTCCGTCCCGCGAAATATCTTACATATCAATCATTCGCAAAAACTAATACAGCAATTCGTCATATTTATGATCCGCGAAATTATGTACTCGCACAACAGTACAATTAAGGTACGTGCACACATAGAAAATGTTTTCTCTAAAATATTTACAATATCTAAATACAACTTTAATATATCTAATTTTACACACTATGGTAACGCGAAAGGTTTTCGTAGAATAAAAATTTTTCGATTTAAGCTGACGACGAGATTCAAAAAGAGAATAAAGCCCTGGTGACGAAGTTGTTTAAAGAGTTCTCAGGGATCAAAAATAAAAACAGGCTTGGTTCGAGGTCAAAGGATCGAGGTTGGCGAATTCTATTCGCGCATCACTAAGTTACATTTCGTCAAAGTTACTTTCTATAAATAAAAATTCCAAACAAAATTGTCAGTTCACACTGTTTCATTCGAGGCTACTTTCTTATCTTCAGTGATAATATTCACGATCGATAGAATGAGGGAAACGAGGGAAAAAATCATTGCCACCCATCCTAAAACCAAAGTCCAGCTGTACTTCATTCCAATTTTGTCAACATGTTCTATTGTTTCGTCCATAAATAACGCCATCCCACTGATCATGAAGATGACTATAGCAAATAATTAAATCATAAACTTATTTTAAAATTATAAATAGAAATGAATATTAATATAAACAAAATAGCAGAAAAGTGACTAATATTAAAAATAAATTAAAAATTAATAACGAAAAATGTGTTAAAATTAATTCACTTTTTCCATTGAAGTCAGTTACCGTAATGCTTCGAATAAACGCCCCCCTCGAATAGACGCCTCTCCTTTTCAGTCATTTTTTAAATAAACGCCCCCCTCTAATAGACGCCCCCCTCTAATAGACGCCCCTCCCTCATAAGGGGCGTTTATTCGAGGCGATAGTAAAAGTATACTTACTTACTTAATTTTTCCTAAATCTTAGGTTTAAGGTTGGAAATTTAGTTTTTCGCTTTTGAAGTTCATTCTCTAAAACATGTGAATATCTTTTATTTTCTGTTGTGAAGATATATATTATAGGTATCCTTAAAAACTGCAAAAGAGGCAAAGTGTAAAAAATTAATAAACGCCCCCCTCTTTTAAACGCCCCCCTCGAATAGACGCCCCCCAAAAATGTCAAAAAATTTAATAAACGCCCCGGGCGTTTATTCGAAGCATTACACGGTATATAAAAATATTGTTAACAACCGTCTGGATTTTGCAAGCGGGCAGTACGGGGTTTTAGGGATTCTGATTGGCTTAGCGCTCTTGACGACGGGCCGATATTGAGCGGTATTGCCCGTCGTCAAGAAAAATGGTAGCTTAAAATGTAAACAAGCACGAAAAACAAGTTTTAAGAAGCATTGGAAATGATTATATATCTACCTCCTACAATACATAATAGGATAGAAACAACAAAAATGTCAAGTTTAACAGTTAAAATAACCAGATTCAGCAACATTCTGTCTGGATGCTTCTTCAACACGGCTAGTTAACTAGCTACATTGTCCATAAAAAACAATGATCTAATATCCAGTTTTATCAAAAATACTAATACAGGACGACGAAATTATAACAAATACGTCTCCTCCCATTTTCAGGCTCACTCCTTCAGCTTTTTTGTTACTCAGTCAATATAAAACTCGTTAAAGCCTGTGTTATTCTTGGCTAGCTAGCGTAACTAGTTTAAAAATTTAATTCAATATTCGCTGTAAATAAATTTTAGTTGCACACTCAACTTTACACACTCTTCTGTAAGTGTCGAACATCGCAATGTTTTGTTTATAAAGATTTTTTCTATCGAATTCTGCATAGAATGTTTATTTTTAGACAGGACTGTTTCGAATTTTGACCTCAAGTATTAACGAAAGTAGTGCCAGTGGATTATATTATTATAAGAACACCAACCGAAATTCTTATTTTTTATTTTTATTTAACTTAGACTGTTAACAAATACAATAATAACCGATTACCCCCCGGGCTGTACTGAAAATATCGCCCTCAGTCATTGCACCGACCTCGCAAGCTCGGTCGGCACTTAGACCTCGGGCGATATTTTGCGGTACAGCCCGTGGTAATCGGTTATTATTGTATTAAGATCGATTATCATGCTTGCCCTCCCCCTAAATACGAACGAGAATCCCTAGTTACAGTTTTTATTTTAAAATGTTTTCATTTGTCAACATTGTGATTTTATTTCATCCAAAAATAACGCCATCGGTCATTTACGGCAGGAAAAAAAGTGTGCGCATGCGCCATTATTTGTTGTCAAATTTTCTGCGGCAAGCGATCCATAATGGCCACCATCGCACGTGCTTCAATTTCCCCTTAAAAACAAATGTTTTTTGAGCCTCTGCGGTAGAGATCATCTCTGAAATAGATTTTATTTTAGTAGAGCAGGCCTTGGACTATACAAAAACTCTAGATTCGACTACCCGATCACTTTCACTTTTGTTGGGAGGAGACAGAAAGAGTAGCAATGTTTTCATCATAAAATTTTATATGTTGGTGGAAAATGAAGATATTTGCCTTCCAACGCAAAGTCATGCTTTGAGACATGTTTTTTCTGAAAGGTGATAGCCTGTTTTATCAAATAAAACCAGTGGTTTGTGGCTGCCACTTTTTTTCTGAAAGAAATTGGTCCTTGGAAATGAACTTTCACAAGACTTCATAAATCGGTAAATATCATTATTTTAAATGCACTCAATAAGATAAATATAAGCAATAAACTAGTGTTAGATGTGAAAAATGTTGCTTGTGGCTACCCCCTAACCTTTCACATATATATATATAGTCCCAGTTCCCCAAAAATGGTTAGGGTTTATTAATAATTCTGCTAAAAATAAAATTTCGTAGCGAAGGTTTGTTTGTTAATGAAAAATCTCATACCAAAAGAAATTGAAAAATCGATAATATTTTTCTATAATATGTATATAATTAACAAAACAACAAGTAACACTAAACCATAGATGCTCCTGTGCATTTATCTGTTCGTACCCTGGAAAAATTTTTGGACTTATATAATTGAGGCTTATGCCGAGTTTTTGTGGTGTCTGATAAATCATGAAAAATTTATGTTTATCTCGCCAAAAAAAATAGTTTCATCAGAAAAAAGTCAGGGATTTCACAGAAATATGATAAACATTAACTCTGTACATTTTTCATGCACACTTTGCTATCAATTTACATGCTTTTTTATAAAAGCATTAGATTTTTTAAAAGATAAGAGCTTTTTGTAGGCCCTGCCGTCTGCTCAATCATTGTTTTCCAAACCAAAAATAACCTAGCCTGATATTTCCATGGAGTAAGGACAATCCAGGTTGTGAATTCTCTTTCAAGCTATTGTTTTTGCTGGTGATTGTTTCTTTGCTCACCCATGTACAATATCTAATATTCACTATTTTTTGTGAACACAGAGCTTCATCACCAGCAACAAAGAAGTTTCAGAAAGATTTTTATATAACTAAGAAAAAAATAACAACAAAATGGTCTGAAAATGTTTGAAAATTAGGAGCAGCTAGCCTCAGCAGATTTTACTGGTCTTATAAAAACATGTATATACTTTTTATTATTTGCTAAAATTAAGATTCTTTTACATATCTATTTTACATGTATATAGGTTTATATAAGCAGGTAGCTTATATTGTACTTTCTGTTTTTTTTACATTTTAGGGAACCGGTCCCAAATTGTTCTATGATACAAAACATGTTGGCACGGTTTCATTGAAGTAATTTTGACCCAACAATTCACAATTTCAAGCGTCATTCAAACGTGATTTGCATGTAAAGATTTGTTGACAGAAGCGGTTAAAAAAAAAGATGGGACAATGATGAAACAGAAGAGCTTACTGATTTGCTTGATTACCACTTTTTGTTGGATGCGTTTGAAATACCGTAATACTTCGAATAAACGGCTGGGGCGTTTATTAAATTTTTTGACATTTTTAGAGGGCGTCTATTCAAGGGGGGCGTTTATTAAATTTTTTACACTTCGTCTCTTTTGCAGTTTTTAAGGATACCTATAATATATCTTCACATCAGAAAATAAAAGATATTCACATGTTTTGGAGAATGAACTTCAAAAGCGAAATTTCCAACCTTTTTTAAGATTTAGGAAAAAGGTTGTTTATAGAAAATTTCCTTATTTTACCAATGTATCAATATGAGAGATTGTGTTTAGTTGTATTTATGAAATTTCTATATTATAATAGCACCATTAAAATTGTCTTTTAATTAAAAGAGCAAAACAACAATAGTTATTGATGTTTTCATATACTTTTACTATCGCCTCGAATAAACTCTCACTTATGAGGCGTCTATTCGAGGGGGGCGTTTATGTAAAAAATGACTGAAAAGGGGGGCGTCTATTCGAGGGGGCGTTTAATAGAAGGGGGCGTTTAATAGAAGGGGGCGTTTAATAGAAGGGGGCGTTTATTCGAAGCATTATGGTAAGAATATATTCGTTAAATACAGATATATGATTTGAAATAAAAAATACTTGTAATAGCCTAATTTGTAAATTATTTTTATATAATTCAGATTAACTTTCGTGGTGAAAAATCTCACGATTAGGGAATGGTCTAGGCTGAAATGTCTAAAAATGTGTAAATTGTTAGCTTTTTCGTTTAACATATATAACTGTACAAAATTTTTTCATTTGCATTGAGTTGCTAGTCTAATAACAACAACAACAATGATAAATATTTAAAGTGTTTCTAGCCCAGAAAATCACAAAAACCTATTGTTAGTGGATTATTTCCGCTGGGGTCCACTGAGTCTGAGTGAAGCTAGCTTTCTCACATTTACGTTTAGCTCTAGCAGGCTTCTAGAAAACTAATCAAGACCAACCTTGGAGCTAGCTAAGGTTACAGATTAGATGAAGTATTTTTTTTCCTTTACAACACTAAAGTGGCATTTAAAATTTAATTTTAGAAGTATAATATCGTTTGTTCTTTGTTTATTAGCGTCTATTTTACATTTCTAATAGAATTTTCGGAAAGGGAGACTTACATCAACTTACATATTTACTCGAAAAACATTAAACTCGACTTATTTGTTATGGCCACAACTTCCCCTTTGCAATTCAGCTAAAACTAATGCACTTAAATATCAAAACAAGTTAATCACGCGGGAAAATTATTTCACATGTGTTTTCCGAAGCTGCAAAACTTGATAATACGTAATCGCGTTTCTGCAGCATTTAGTGTTGATTTTTATGGTTTATTATGGAATTAGTAGAAAGTGATGATAAAAAACGTAAGTTTTTTTTCATGTTATTAAAAAGCAAAGATTCAAGAGTGAACTGAAAAAGGAACACATTTATTGTTTAGAACCAACAAAAGGTCTCTCTCCTCCTGAAAACAATAAACGTTCATGGCAATTTGTACCGTTGGGTAAGTTAAGCACTAAAACGAGGCCAGTAATTAGTTTATTATTCATATTCAATGCTTAAGCACAATTTGTTCCACTTTCATTAGACTCTTCGAGCGAAGAAGAAGGTTTTCGTGGCATGAAAAAACTGGATAAAATGTTCGATGAGCTAAAAAGCGTTGTATATAGTAAGGGTTTTCCACTTTTAGTTAAGTACATACGAACCCGTGATTGCAATGGTCATTTTACTACTTTCGTTCTTATTTACAGAGAAGAAAAAGAGAGTACATAAGCAAATCAGTGGCATATCTGCACATAAACACGACACAGTCTCAACTATATTTAATATAGGTTAGTACACCGTTATTAGAGTTTAAGCAAATTAGAAAAAAATTGTAAGGCTGTAATTTATTGAATACGTTATTTAATTTTAGCCGACTTGAATGAAACTGATGAAGTGGATGAATACATTAGAAATTATTCTAGTAATGCAAGTGGTATGTCAAATTTTTGTGTGCCACTTGGTCACTTGTGTGTCTACACAAAAAAAATTCGTCTCTATGTAATACATAGTAAGATGAATTGATTTTACTTACGTTTAGAATCTACAGAACAAACTAAAGAGAAAAACGAAACAGCTACGAGCAGGAGTGAAAACAACCCAGCATCAACGTAACTATTCTTTGGGTTTTTTTAAACGCATTTTTAGGAGAATATTTAAATGTTTACTTTGATACAATGTTCTTTTAGAGAGAAAACGCGCGGAGATAGTGGGCTTTCATGTTCGGTATGCGGTTCTTCGTATTCCAGAAAAGACACACTTAAGAAACATCTGAAACTAAAACATGACATCGAATTATCATCTCTGTCAAAACGTAGTGCATGTACATACCCAGGATGCAAAGAAACGTTCTTCCACAAACGGAAACTAATTGAACATATAAGTAACTGCCACAAAGTAGATACTCGTACAGAAACTTTAACGTTCCAATCTGAAAGCGAGTTTTTAGCTTGGAAAGAAAAAGAAGAACTATCCAACCATGTTTACTTTTCGAAACAAAAAGGAGACTCCGAAAGCGAATTGTTAAAACATGCGTATTATGTATATCAGAATGATGGTCACTCAAAGCCACATCGAAAATCCGACGAACCTGCTCGTAAAACTAGTAGAAAGTTTCGTCGTGGCCAAATTAAAGCTGATAAGTTTTGCCCTGCCAGAATTATTGCACACACAGAAAAACTTTCTGGAATCATATCTGTTGAATATATCACCTCGCATACCATCCAATAACTGTTGAGAACACTGTTCATCATCCAATTCCAAAATCAATCCGCACTGATATTCAACACAAAGTAGCTATCGGTGTACCTGTAAGAGACATTTACAAAGATTTGCGCGATGGTTTAGGGAACCGAGAATCTCGAACAAATGAATGTGACGGTATAATAAGAGCACATTTAATAAGCAAAGCAAACGTAAGTGACATAAAACGCCACTTGAAATATAACAGACGATTGCATCCAGATGATAGTGTGTCAACGTATTATCTTGTTAAAAGATTGGAAAAAGAAGAATACAATTGTGTAATTGTATATAAACCACAAGGCGAAAAAACTGAAATAGGACCCATGACATACAATGAAATAGATCTGAAAAACGATCTTTTTGTCATTGGTCGTAGTGAAAGTGAAGATATAAACTGGGTGCAGTGCACAGCGTGTCCACAATGGTTCCACTGTTGTTGCTTGAACATGTCGTTGGCAGATGCTGACGAAGCAGTTAGCTTCAGATGTCCCTAAATCTTTAAGTTGTTTTGTAGATTATGCGGAGTATATATTTTGGTTTTTTACAGTCATTCTTATTTACGATAGTACTTACCCATCCAAATTCATGACTTTTGTTTTGTTTTAAGATTTCGCTTTTCGTTGTGCCTTGAACATTTTGCCGGATTATAAAAACTTATTAGCATATCTTTGCCTTCCGTCAGTAAACATAAAATTTTTTGAAATTATATAGACGTTGTATATAATTACGAGTTGTGAATGTATCATATGCTTATCTTGACTAAAAATAACTCAATAAGAAACATATGAATTTGTTTTATCTGCAAAAAAATCCATGCGCTGTTCATCCGACATAGATTTTGGTTCGGGTATAGAATGGCCACCGGGCGGGTAAATAACGTACACGGGGTAATTGTTTCGGCGAGTTAAAAGCTTTTCGAGTAAATATGTAAGTTGATGTAAGTCTCCCTTTCCGAAAATTCTTTCTAATAGTTGTCAACCATTTTTTTTTTGTGAAAACGAAAGTGAAATGTATGGTGTAGAAAAGCTCAACATTTTAGTACTAAAAAAAGTGGCAGCTACTACCTAATACGATAGAACGCTCGATAAGGGATACATGCAAACAGGAAAAGTAATTTTTAGGCAAAACTTTGCGTCAGAATGTTGTACAACAGTGTTCTTGTACTGGTAAATTGTGAGCTAGCCATCCGGGCTTTTGTGGACCTTGCCGTCTGTTTATGCTGCCCCGGGTAGCAACCAGAGGCGAAATAGTAGTCTATGGTCATCCTTCTTTAGTTTTAAAAAAAAAAAATGTTAAATTTTCTTTTATTGGGCGACTAAAACAAGATAATAGAGAGTGAGGTCAATATCGATGACGTCATAATTTTATGCCGTAGCCGCTTTTTTTAAAAAAAATTTCGGCGCATGCGCACACTTTTTTTCCTTAAAATCGCTGTTTTGAACGACCGTGCCACTGACATGAATAACGCCATCCCACTGACATGAAGATGAATATGAATAACTGCTTTTGAAATACATAAATGGCTATAAATATTAAGCTTAAATCCTCGTTTTAACAGATTTTTTTCTGAGAACGAGGCTAAAATGAGTTTTAAGCCAATAAGAATCCTAACAGTGCAACAGATTGTTTTATTATCCAATGAACACAATACTTTATTTTAAAGTTTATATGCTATCGAAAGTTAAAGCTCGTGCAGGGTAGCAAAATGAAGATCGTCTTATAATAATAATTGAGAATACTCAATGATTTGTTTGTAATATTTGTTTGTAATATTTGAATAAAATCAAACGAGTTTGATTTTAATAATATTGTTGGTGATCTGGTTTCGAATGTCTTTTGTTTGTGTGACAATAGATCTATTATCTGCTAGCGTTGTTGTGGCAACGATGTTATGAAATTAAATGAAATTATAACGATATTTTAACAAATTATAAGTATATTGTAGAAAAATTATAACTGTATTATTATAGAATATATTTAATGATATTATACAAGTGTATCCTGGCCTTAACTAACCTGCAATGTTAAAATACAACTCAATAAATAAAAATAAAATTCATCAATAATTAATTAGTTCTGCTGAATATAGCTTTAAGGTAGGTTTCCATACGACTGCATTTTCCTCTCAAGCGGAAAAAGCTCAAGAGCTTTTCCCACAAGCATGCGCAATGAAGTAGAATGACCGCTGACCCGACGTAAAAAGATGCTCCCGAGCTTCTCTCAAAAAGTTGAACTCATTCAACTTTTTCAGCGCGTATTTTTTCTCTCGAGCTTTTTAACCAATGAAATTCAAGAAAATGTAAACAATTGCGCAATCCATTTTATTCAAGAAAAATATTAGAAAAACAACAATTTCTTCTGCACTTTCTTTATTCACAAAATAAAAACACCTTTCAGAAAAGTGTTTGGTGTTAAGTACAGCAGAGAGACCTGTTAGCATTGAATTTGTGAACAAAAGTTATGGATTCATAAATTCCTTTCAAATCTTCCTAACAACCACAAAAATCAACTGCTTGTTGGGGGGCCATTGGAAGTTAAATTCATAAACTAACAATAAATAATAACTTTCCCCTTTTTCATGAAAAAGTTTTCTCATCTTAGTTGTTGTTTCCTGTTACGTCTTCTTTTAATTCGCTGCCATAAAAACATTGTTGTTATTATTTTAAAATTTCGTAGCCAAAGGTTTTTTCTGTTTACGGCAGCCATTTTATTCTGAACATCTTTTCTCTCAAGCGGGAAATTGATTTCCATTAAGTTCAAACTCAAGAGAAAAATGCTCCCGAGCTTTCTACGCTCGAGCGGAAAATGCAGTCGTATGGAAACCTACCTTAAGTCTACGTGCTTGAAAAATTGTACAGAAGGAAATGACGTAACATCAAAGATGGCGCATTATAAGACGATCTTCATTTTGCTACCCTGCACGAGCTTTAACTTTCGATAGGATATAAACTTTAAAATAAAGTATTGTTCATTGGATAATAAAACAATCTGTTGCACTGTTAGGATTCTTATTGGCTTAAAACTCATTTTAGCCTCGTTCTCAGAAAAAAATCTGTTAAAACGAGGATTCAAGCTTTAGCCTGGATAAGATTTAGGCGTCCAGGCTCTGGGCTGTCTCCATCTATCTATCTATCTCTCTATCTCCCCAGGCGATTTTAAAGATTCCGCCTTCGCCGGCGGAAATCAATAAATAAGGTAACGAGAAAAATTAAAGATTCATAACGTTCTCTGAACGGACAGGTCCAGAAAAAATCTTATTGTTCGTTATTTAAAACCCCTTTCAAACTTATTTCCAACATGATAATTGAATGATCCCCAATTATGGATAAGTTTCGGGCGTCCAGCCTAGCTGCGCTGTCTCTATCTATCTATTTCTCTATCTCTCTATCTCTCTATCTCCTCAGGCGATTTTAAAGATTCCGCCTTCGCTGGCGGAAATCAATTACTTAAATGGTGAATACTTCTACCACTACAAATCGTGGTTTCTGCATGTGACGTGACTGCACATAAATATGTAATGATAATTGAATCAACGCAATCTCAACATTTATTTCAATTTAGTGTCTGCGTGTCTATTCTTCACGCTACATTTTTCTTTAAAAAAACAGAAAAAAAGAACTCTGGGAACAAGGTTGTTTTCTAGTTACCTTTATCAACCTGACAGATCTACACGTTTTTGGGTTTAGTTTTTTTTACATTAAAGTCCTCAAGCACTTTTCCATTCTCTATAATTCGCTTTTATGTTTCCTTTTGCGTCCGCAAATTATCGAAATATCGAAAACAAAAAAAAGTATCGAAATTTCTCGCTCCCAGATTTGAACCTCCTTATTTACATCAAAATCCGCAAGCACTTTTGCATATCGGAATTCGATTAACGAGTTAGGATCCAAAATTCTCGCTTTTATGCTTCCTTTTGCGTCCGACAATTTTGATTGTCCAGACATTGAGAACAACATAAACATTACAGGCATTCCGGGTATAGGAATTTCCGCTTCCCAAGTTGTGAACGACATAGTTTTATTCACGAAACTATTTACGTCCTGAATTTTAGGTGAGTATTTAGGCATTCGCACATAAGCAATTCGCGAACGCTTATTGTCACTTTTGTTCTATTATACACTTCATATTTTTTAAGAAAAACGAACGGGGTCTTCTGTAATTGCAAGGAGTTTGATCGGATACTTCCCTGTCGGCAGGTGAAACATGTTTCACAGAAACGGTACCTGCTCCTGATGACGGCTGTTTTGTCAAACTGATCATTCTCGTTGTTTTGACAGTCTACACCTATCGTTTTTCTTTCGTTTCGTTTCATTTTATTTTGAGTTAAAATATTTCCGCAACTTTTTATGCTATAAATATGAGCATTTGGTTGAGCTTGGAGTTTCTTAAAATTTTAATAATTTGGGCTTAAAGTTTTTTATTTTTCCTTTAACTTATTTGACCCTAACAAATATTTATTGATACAAGGCTTTTTTATCTTTGGACTATGGTTTTGATAGGAACCACATTTGGTATGTTTGTACGCAATTTTGCCTTTCTAAGCCTAACAATTTTATATACTGGTTTCATGCCTTTTTTAGACGAAAGACAAAAATGCAAAAAACTTTCGAGTTCAGCTTTCACCGTTTTTAACCTACTGCACAAAATTGTGATACCATCCACATTTTATGTTTCTATACTATAAGCAGCTAATCAACACAACCCAGTGCTCCGTTGTACTTATGTTTCTGCCTCTTCATGGAAATGAGACCAGTCATCTTACCGTGAAGATCAAAACGTTGTGCACGCTTTTTCTTATATAAGAATATGCTTTATAAGAATATCAGACTGGGATTCCAAGTTAATTGTTTAAAACATAGAGATATAAGAATAATGACCAGCCTGGTTGAAATTTTGATATTCTTATAAAAAACGTGTAGTAGACTGTTTATTTTCAATTTTTTTTCTAAGAAAATAAATTTTTTTAGCGGTTTTCTCGGTCAGGTTTATGAACAAAAGCTTAACAAGAAGTCGCTGAATACAACAAGAGTTTGCTGGCATACGAGCCAAAACATATGGGAAAACATAACTTTGGCCGTTTCAAACACAAAAGAGCGGAAAAAAACCCGCCATCTTGACTAGCAGATACCTTAAGGAAAGAAAAGATTGCGAATTTGCCCAAAATTCGCAATCTTTTTTTTCCGCAATTCCTAGAAAAATTACGAAATTCGCAATGTTTTCTTCCGCAATTCCAAGTAAAAAAAATAAAATTCGCAATCTTATTTTGTCGATTTCCAAGATAAAGACGAGTTATTTCAGCCGTTGTTTTGCTATTATGCTAAAAATTATCAAACGATTTCGTGGAAAAATCCATGTATTATTGCTTCAATTCGCAATTTTAAATTCCGCAATTTCTTGACACAATATCATATTCTCAATCTTTAGTTTCGCAATTTACGATTTTTTCGACCATGAATTTTTAATTCCGCAATATTTTCTTGCGCAAACTTTTCCTTCCTTAAGGTAGCAAGACTTCTGCATTTTATACCTAAGAAACTAAATGGCTACAACAGGGCGACCTAAGATGCTGACGACAAGTCTAGTAGTGGCGAGCACAGAACTCAGCTCCCTGTAACAAGCTTCGAATAAGCGATTTTACCACTAACGCGAAAATCTAATTGATAGCACTTTTGCAACGCAACGCAAAACTACATTTTTCGATTCACTTATATATATACACATATAAATACTTCTGCTATAATTTCAATATATACATACATAGTTTGTATAAATTAAGATAGAATATCTACAATTTAATATTTAAAATAACAAATGCAAATAAAAAATAGCGGACACAACAAAAACACAAACTAGAAGAAAATGAAGTTACCTCTCTGATTTCGCAGCTAAAAAAACGAGAACCGTTCTATTTTTTCTCATAGAAATAGTTTTTGTGGTTATTTATGTTGAACTTTAAATGGTGTACAAATCTTCTAAAATATCCGTTATCATGTCCACGAGTTACAGTATAGTACAAACATGGCTGTTTCCTTGGGAACCTGACGGTGCGTTTCTTCTCAGATTAGCTACAAGAAAAATAGAGGACACATAATAACCTCAGAAGTTGAAATTCTCACATTAAGGACAAGGATAAGGATAGGGATTGAGAATAAGGGTAACCATCTCCAATCGAGGTGTCAACTCCTTGAGGTTTTTAGGACGAATTTCAACACGATCACTGAGGTTATAAAAACATCTTCAATTTTATTCGAATGCTTTTTGTTGATACTAAATTTTCCTCATAAAAAAACGAGTAGTAAAACGCACATGAAGAGTCAAGAAACGTTTTTTTATACTTTTTATATTGAAATCATCTGTAATAATTTTTTAAGCATATAATCATTTATCACACAACAAAAAATTTCCCACCTTCGACGTAAACTTCTCTGTCAAAATGTCCTCCTCCAATTACAAACCTAAAAAACAATGAAAGCGAACACGTGATAAAAACATCCATATATGGAAATCAAGCATAACATTTGACTTCCTGGTGATTGACAAGGCATTGGAAACGGAATATCCTTCATACGAAAGCTGAATTTTACAAACCAAAAAGTGTTGCCATGCTCGTCAGTGTATCTTACAGTCAAGATAAAAATGGCAGATAAATTGGCGGATAAAAATGGCAGATAAAAATGGCGGATAAAAATGGCAAAAAAAAATGGCAGATAAAAATGGCGGATAAAAATGGCGGATAAAAATGGTGGATAAAAATGGCGGATAAAAATGGCGGATAAAAATGGCGGATAAAAATGGTGGATAAAAATGGCGGATAAACATGGCGGATAAAAATGGCGGATAAAAATGGTGGATAAAAATAGCGGATAAAATGGCGGATAAAAATAGCGGATAAAAATGGCGGATAAAAATGTAAAATAAAGTTACTTACTTGGATTTGTATGGTTCAATAGTTGTTTCAAATATCGCATAAACGGGTCTAACAACAAGAAGCGATTCATAATGCGAATTACAAATCATAAAGTGTACGCTGAACGTCAATCGACGTAAGGAAAGTTCAACCGTAAATACATCTAGGTTTTGAAGTTTTCGTCTACAGAAGCGTATGCCCCAGTACTTATGATTTTGCGATACTTAATCTTTGATTTTAACTTCTAGGGACAGGGAGTTAAAACTGAACGGTTGATTATTTTGTAGTAGAAAGTAAGTGATAAAGGAGTACAAACAGAAATTTAAAAACACGGCGCATGTGAAAAAGGTGGAGTGATTGACATACCTATGATCGGAATTTTTTATTGTGTTACAAGAATTATAACATAATGATTTCAAATGATGTTGAGGGACGGATTTATGCATAACTCGATCCTGGAAGAAAATATAAAAATTATGTTCACCTAAAATCAACAACAATTTAAACACGTTTAAAATATAAACTCGATAAAATATTTTCTCTAGTGGGTTTGGCTTGGCACGTCTTTTTGCACAACATTTTGTTACAATAGAAACATCAACTTCACAGTCTAGTGACAACGTCAACAAAGCTTGACAAGAGTAAATCACGCGCCAACGAGTAGCACATGCATACCTGCATGCGATAGACAGAACGTTAAGATTATAGATTTATAAACCTAGAAAGATTGATTGATGTTACACCCAAAGGATACTTCGTGAATCTTCAAAACACCTTCAAATTAAAATTTCGCGGACAAAATTAATTCTTATGACTGCTTTTCAGATACGAACCAAAATCATTTTATACAAGTCTAAAAAATTGCATTACATCCGCCAACCCTCCCCCTCCCCTCCCATAGTTAACCTTGCATTTATTTACTTACAGTCCAAGATGGTACACGTTGCTTCGAAGATGTATCGTATATATCTGTATTTACGTCGAATTTATAGGTCGGCATGAAATAAATAGGAGCTTCGACGAATCCTTGAAATATTTTTCCACGTGAAAAAACATCATTTAGCTGATCATGCTGCAACAGTTCTTTGATGACAACGTCCTTGCTTTTGCGATGTTTGTGAATGAGTTTGTCAACAACATCACGTGGTTTCTTGACACGGAAATTAAAATCGCCAAACCAAAATACACGATCGAACCGAGTTGTCACATCTCCTATGTGGTTTAGTAAAAAAAGATTACGTTATGCACCCGCGGTTGTATAAGAGCACCCGTGGTTGTATCAGAAGTTTGTGAGATAGTACAGAGCGGCCACTTATTTTCAAAACGTAGATTCCAGGATTTTCAGAAGTATTCCAACAGTTTTTTACTTTTCTTTTAGAAGTAATTTCGTTCAACAACAACAATTTCAGTGAGAACAAAAATATTAAAAACGTATGGTTCTCATAACCTGAAGACTAAAAAAAGTCTAAACATAAAATAGACTCTGAAAAAATGTTTTCAGCAGTTTCAAGAAAGGTTCATTGATTAAAGTATTATGCTTGAAATGATTTTAAGAACAATGGCAACTCACTTTCTTCTCCTCTTGGATCAGCATATGGAAGTTGAATGTTTTGACATATACTTCTGTAATCATTGATCCTGTCACGAAGCTTCCCTTCATGTGCTAAGAAAGTACACAATCGCACTTTAAACGTCTGATAGGAAATTGATTTTTTAATCCCTAATACTCACAAGTAAATTTTTACATTTTGTAAACCTACATTTATTGGGCTTTTAACATTTTCGGAAATTGGTCCCAATTTTTTTGTTTTTGTTTTTGCAAATGAGAAAGTTAAAAACTTTTTGGTCATGTGAGAAATTACTAGTTAATGCCGGGAGAGAAAACATTGCCTTTGTTAATGAGAACAGGTTTAAAAAAGAAAGATTTTTCAAAAAAATAAAATAGGAATATAATGAATACACAGATGGTTGAACATTTTCCAATAAAAGAAGTTAAAACTATACTTAACATTTCGCGATTGAATTCTCAAACCATATATTCTCGAATTAACAAAAATTATGTTAGAGAAAAGAACATATATACAACAGTTAGTCAAGTGGCAGATAATTGAAAAATTACTTACACGTAAAATGAGATGTTATAAACAAGAAGGATGTACCAAATATACTGAAAGACATGGCAAGCGCACCCTAACAGAAAACAAATAATGTGCATGACATGAAAATAACTTGTTGAGTAGTGTTAAAACAAGTCTAAAATATCACAGCATTCCATAAATGTTTTGATTACACGTCTCGTTCGTCAAACATTTTCTATAACATATGTCCCTCCTTAAACTTTAAAGTTATGGTAAGGGTTCCATTTTCTCAAATAGTCTCTTTTAGTAACAAGTTTTCCCAAAACTCGGCGTTTATAAAAAAATTCAGCTATATTCATATTCAACTTAACTAAACATTAAGAAGGACGCACATTATTCTTGTTGGAATATATTCTTGTTTCCTCTACTCATAGCAAACAAAACTTCAATTAACAATCTTCCGCATTGAAACGCATAAGGTTTATTTAAAATTGAACGCTTTCCGCTAAACGCGCCTTAAAATCTTTGTGAGATAACCCTCCTGGGACTTAATTGAGTATTTACGACATCAAACATGCTTGCTTGATCTTGAATGGGAAATTTTCATGCACAGCTTAAACATCTGTCATTATTTGCACAACGAAATTTCCATGCCTAAATCGCGCAAATAAGTGTATTTCGCGAAACATTACAGTAACGACTACGGAACGTCCAGATTTTCTAGTGCTAAAAAAAAAAAAACGAAGCAAGGCAGCCTAATTATTTTAAGTTCTTGATAAAATTCAACTGTTAGTCTACCTTGGTTTTGATTTTGTGGCCCATCCGTGTGGCTGTTGTATCTTGTTCCACACCTAAAGTAAAGAAAAAATAATTAAAAGCTAAAACAATATACATATCAGGCTTTTCACCCAATACTAAACTCCCTACTTCCTGACATTTTTTGGCTTAAGTTTCTGACATTTTCCCATTTAAATAATGAATGCTAATTCTAAAATTCAAGCCTTGGCAAAATTTTGTAAATTGAAAAAGGTTCAGATTGACCACTTAGGCATAAAATTCTTGACATTTTCGTGCCATTTTTCTAGCATATCAAAGAAATAAATGATATTCCAGACTTTTTCCAGATATTTTCATATTTTGAAACTGCTGACAATTCCTTATTCTTTGACTGACCGGTTTTACAAAGCAAAAACTGCACCTACAAGCAAGGAGAGGAAAATTATTATTACAAAGGCCTGGGATTGTAGTAAAAACTTACTGGAACAAAACCAAACAAGTTCCCTCCGAACAAACACAGACAGCTGAAGAACGCCAAAATTACTGGACTGCATCAAGACATGTGATGGTCCAAATGTTTCTTGAAGTCTTACTTGCCATTCTCGTCTAAGAAGGAAATAAAAGTTTGAGCTGCGTATACATTAAAACAAGTATATTATTCGTAGTAATTTTTGAGCCAGCTCAGAAAAAGTGGGCTGCAGATTTCTTGTGTGATCGCTCCAGGCCAAGTTTTTCATTTTTGTGCATAGTTAATTCGCAGTTACCAACTTTTTTTGTTTTTATGAAAATAGTATGGGATGGATGGAGAGAATTAATATGTAAACATTACAGACAAATAAGAAAATATTAAATTTTATTGTCATAATTTTTCTGATAAAATAAGCATAAACTAAATATGTAGATGGATGTAACATGGATATTTTGAAAAAATTTGCAATTGAAATCACATGTTGTGTAAAAATTTTTATTTCAACCTACTGGATATGGGATCATAAAAACACATCAGCTTGTGCCTAACCTAGCCAGTCAGCTAGGATTAGCTTGCTTATGTGAAATAATTATGATAATAATAATGTATATAAATATATAGTGGCAATGTAATGTAAATAGAAAATTAATAAACACTAAATTAAACCGAAAAACTTTACTGTCATTTTTCTTGTTATATGTGGGAGAATGTTCATGATAAACAATTGGTAGAAAATGTGTGAAATAGATTTTTTCATTGTATGTAAATTAATTCGAGCAAAATTTAGTAAGAATAGAGAAACCCAGTCTATTTTTGTATCAACTTAACAATAAAAAAATGAATTCATCAATATTCCCCATTAAAACATTTTGTTGGTTTGTATATATATACAGATGTTTTTAGCATTGGAATTTCAGTCACTATTATGTGCATCTGTTGAAAAACCATGTCCTATATTTTTAGTGGCTTTATTTTTTTGGTTTGTTAATTGGGCAAAGACTGTTTTAGGCCCTACCCTATTATTTCATGATATCATCATGGTAAAGCCCAGAGGTAGACCAAGAAAGACTTGGCAGGAGGTAATAAGGACATACTTGATGCAGAGAAATTTGAGTTTAGATCTAACACAGTCTAGATCAGATTGGGAGACGGCTATTAATATACCCCATTAAACCCATGCCAAACCCATGCTAGCATGGAAAACAGACATTATGCCAAGAATGATGATCATCATCATCATCAAGTTAGACAGCATTATATCATGACCATCTTTTCTTGTTTCTTACAAACTTCAAAAATGTTCTATGTTTTTTAAAACATGACATTAATGCTGCACATAATGGGCACTAATTTAGCTTCGCATGATATAAACAAAGCAAATAAATAAAATCAGACTAACCTAAAAGGTGTTCCCTCTTGAGTACCAATTACATATATATCTTGTAAGTATATGCTTTGTGGAGGAAGCAAGAAGTCATCAAGAGAATCAGGCAAAAACTAAAATGATAAAACGTTTGTGATCAGTCTGCTAATATGTAATTTCGGAATCTTTATTTTGAAAATTGGACTTTGAACCCCTGTTATTAGTAGCAAAGCCTACAAAAAGTGCTAGAATATAGAGGCTCTTTTGAAAGATTTGCAATTTTTCTTGGTATGTTTTTGCTTATGCTTATATTTCAACATCATATTTTGAGGCTCTCAGTTCTTGCCTTTAAGATTTAATACCAAATGTAAACAAAAACATGTCAAGATTAGGTGACAAATCTCTCAAAATAGCCTCTTCTTTTTAGCATTTTATGCATACTTCGCTACTGGGAACAGAGGATGCAAAGTAAAACTTGCCTCACCACAAAAGAAAATTTAAGATTGTATCCTAATTCAAAAATCTGGTATATATACCTGAGAGATATAATGTTTCCATGAATCTTACATGCCTGCCAATTATTTTTATAAATAATTCTGTTTAGACTACATACTACTACTACTATTTTGTGTTTATATTTTAGATGGATCTTTGATAAATTTTTAGTTCCCAGAAGCTTAGATACTGGTTTTTATTTGACAGTATCACTTAATTTTTTGAAACTCATATGAAAATAACTTCTGTTGTATTAAACAGAATATCAAAGTTAATACATATTGCTACCATGTTGTTTTGTTTTTTATGTCATAGACACATAGCATAAAAGCATTAAGTGTTAGCAAAGTTAGCTTGATGCCTATGAATGCTGTTTAAACATATTTTTTATGGATAATGCTAATTATCAATCTGCCATTTTTGACTTTTTCAAATGCAGTCAAACCATGCGAAGTTGTAGTATGAACAAAACAACATGGTAGCAATATTTTTTTGCTTGTGCTAGCATTTTTTCTGTGACATCAACAAATGCTCAAAGTTGGCACAACAAGTGCTTGAAATCAATTATTTAACTATTGTGTTTATCACAACAAAAGTTATTTTCATATCAGTTATGGTGCCATAGCTTAGTGGTTATAACTCTTGTACTTTGTGCGGGAGACCAGGGTTTGATTTCCCTTGGCGGCGATTCAATATGGGGAGATGGCGCAATGTGTGGGTCGTTGGATGTTGCAGGGAATTGTTTGGTAGAGCGCAGACCCTAATTGGGTCTGTGTAGCTCAAAATGAGCATTAAATACTCTAGGACTCCCCATCTAAGCCATGGCCCCTCCTGGAAATAATAAACAACAATAATAACACTTCGATATTTGTGAGGCTAGAGCCATGTAAAATATGCACATCTAGCTATCTATCCACATGTTAAAGACACACATGGCCACAAAAAAATATATTATTCTAACTTTTCGGAATCTAGAACATTTATATCGAATCTGCATGACAGCATGTCTAAAATCAGGACAATTTTCTTATAATATACATGTATATATGTAAAATGAATAAAAACAAAAATTGACATGTGTATATATACAATAATACCTTTGTTCCTTTCATATTCCATGTACCAACAAATATTTTTAACTTTTTATCTGGAAGGTATTGATTGATATCAGCAAGTCTGTGGTCGTTTTTCCTACTTCTGACAGAGTTCGTAGTCAACTTCGGAACTAATGTTAAAAACGTTGCTATTTCTTTGAATGAACGATGTTTACTGTCTTTTCTGTCATATTTTTTAGACCTACCATCAATAGTTTCATATAAACCAGTACTAATATTGGATGAAGTGCCTGGTATAGGAGGCAATGGTCTAAATTTATACCCAATTTGTGCTCCTGGTTCACTTTCAGCCTCTGACTCATTTTTTACAACATGGCTGACCTTCTTTAAATCAAATTTATCAATAGAACGTAGGTCAGGTAGAGATCCAGTTTTATACATTGTTAAATTAGATCCTTGATTGATATGTGTCCTTGAATTAGATATTACTATTTTATTTAACATATTTCCATTTTTTGACTCCTTATTTTCATTTTTAATAGGAATGCTATACAATGGTTGGAACAAAGAATTTGTTAGCGTCTTGCCTAGTTCATCCTCACCATCACTGCTTTGAGCACCAGTTAAACTACTAACAGAGAAATCACTGTCTGATGATTGGTCATTTTCACTTGGACCACTAATATTTCCATACCGTTCATTAAGAAAGTCTTTATACAAATTTATCAATTCTTTATCATTTACTTTTTTTGACACATTTTTCGCACTATTATCTGTATTTTGCCCAGTATCATTTGAAAGAGTTGAGATTGCCTTCTGTGATCCATTCCGAGGAGCTCTTAATTTACCAGAACTTGCTTGAGGTTTGGGTTTTGATGGTGGTCGAGGAACAAATAGTTGATGTTTGTCATCTTCACAGGGTGTTTGTAGAAGCAATATTGAACCATCTGATGGTTGATTATCTTCTCTCATACCACCTTTCTTATTAGGAAAATTAGGAACAGTCTTTCTCACAAAAGAAGCTTCCATATGCTGTATATCACCCTCATCCTCGTTTTTATTACGGAAGTCATTTTCTGCATTACTATTTGAAAGTCTTTTTACACGAGGTAAGACAATATTTGCATCGTAAAAGGAGTAGTTCTTGTTAGCTGAAGAATCGCTGATATTATCCATAATTAAAAGCATAACAATTTGGGTTAAATACTAATTGCGAAGGAAGTCTATTATCATCGTTTTTATTATCGCAACATACACTATGACCGCCATCTTGAACTAGATGGTTTTTTATCTTGGTCAATTCTCGCTTTTTGAAGAGTATTATAGAAAATGAGTTTGGGACATCGAAGCAGCAAACTCTAATTTTCGTGATGTTGTAGCATCAAGCGATTTTCCTCACGATATTTGCATTTTGTCATAGCAACTTAGAAACTTTCATATTCAGACGTGGGTGACTACATACTTTTCCTTGTGACTATGGTGGCTATCGTGGGGAAAATATATTAAAACAAGACAGCTAATTTTTAAGTTTACCGCCACAAATACTTACAATAGGCTATTTTTATATTAGACTCATCTGCTTTGAAGTTGCTAACAACATCAATAATCTGAAGGTTATTTGGTTAAATCTATACTATTAAAATGCGCAAATTGTTACTGACGTCAACACGATCATTTTTGGTCATGACTGGATCTTCGTGAGCCCTGACGTGGGATTACTACGCTGTGCGGACATGATAAAGAATACCAGGAGCTAATTTTAAACGCTGTTCACCTGACCTATACGTGCGCAAAAGCAAGCATTTTGCCAACTGCAATACTGACCATTTTGACGCTTTTATCCATATTTGAAAAATGACAATAAAATGCCATTTTTTAACAGTTTTGTACACGTTTGTAGAATGATAATGGTTTTATTTTTTAACTTGTTGGTCAAAAGGACTAGCTATATATATTTTTTCCACCAGAGGTTTTGTTTCAATGCAATTCTATTGCAGAATGTAACTGAATTAAACAACCGCCTCCGATTTACTCATGATAACAAAAAGAAGACTATTCGCTTTGTTATAACTGCTATTATGATACATGGACACCTTAGTATGGTTATAGGTTTGAGTAACGAAAACATATATATAAATATCAAAAATATTCCGTATTTACTAGTCTGGTAACTATTTAAATACGCTTCATCAGCTTCAGGGCTAATTTAACACAGCTATTATTGTCTCTATCATCAAAAGCTGACTTTGGCAATTTTCACGGCATAAAAGGTGAGATAGAAAGGTGTTATAACCATCCTCGTTCCCAGGGATTTTCTCATATCAAAAAGCCATGGGGAAGGTGGTGTTATAACCATAAAAGTAACAGTACTCAATGTTAACGATATCATATTAAGAGAAGAAGAGTCGACATATATTTATAAAGTTAACTAGAGCTTGCCAGGTGGCGTAGATTTGTCTGAGCAGATTAACCTACCGTTAGTTTAGTTAACTTAGCTTTCTTCGAGGATATCAAAATTCAGTTTCTTTCGCACGAAATAGCTTAGACGCAAAAGAATGTGTCAGAGCAAATCCTGAACTCAATTCAACCAATAAACATAAACCTCAGAGCAAACTTCGAATTAAAATCAACCAATGAGCACATTTATTTAGGTGAGTGAGACCATTCACGTGATCAAGTGAGAAAAGAACAATAGAAGTAATCAATCTACGAGCGCGGTCACTATTCTAACTGCAGGAAATTCGTTTGCGACACCCAGTGTAATTTTTCCCACCTTAACTATTCCGATTTTACCGGGAAATCGATAAAAAAAATTTATGCTTGGCCTCCTGGCTAACCTACTGTTTAAAATGGTAAAACCTAGCTTAGGTCATGGAAGTAATTTAGAAAAACGAAATTTTTTTTTGCACTGTGCCTTATGAACCTGCCTATACGATTTATATGGCGATAAAAATATACATTCTACCATTTTTAAAAATTACTATTTTTCCCGCCATATTTTATTTGCGTGAGCATCGTTGTGTCACATCAAGTAGAAGGTGGCACTGTTAAAACCTCAATTACGCAGTACGCATATTTAAAAGTTTATATTAAATTCGCGACACAAAGGCGATATTTGAGAAATGAGAACGCGTTAATTTATTTTCAGAAACTGACAAAATCCTTAAATAGATGGCTTTGTTAACATCCGCAATGTTTGAATGTTAAAAGGCTGTTTTCCGCTTCAAGAAAATTTTCCGCGAAACGGAAAAGATGGGAACAGAAATGCTTCTGAGCATGAGTCCTTCAAATCACTTGAGAGGAAAACTTTCCTTTCCGTTCTGTTCAGAATTAAGTAGAATCGAGTCCAACTTTTACTGTATCCTGTGCGGCAACTATGGGTAGAAAATTAGTTACCAACAAGATTATTTTATTTCGTGAGAATTGCACAAATTGTGTTTACTTTCTGTATTGAAATATGCGCGATAATATATGAAGTGAAAATTGCTAGCAGAAAATTTTCTGTTCTGTTCTTGTCCGTTTCGTTCCGCGGGAAACTTTCTTGAAGTGGAAAACAGCCTTAAGAAATCTGTAAAGATTGTGTTAAGTAGTTCTTAGCTGTTATATTTGTCGTGTTTGTTTTAACGTGGGGGAGTAATGAAAGAAATATTAGGTACGAATGCGGTTCCTTGGAAATCTTTTAGTTTAATGGCAATCCAACCTGATAATCTAAGCTGGTTTCTTCTTCTTCATAAGACTTTCAATTCGCATTTGGTTATCCTGGACATAATGTAGTTTCGGACGTAAAGGGGAGGATTTTAACAAGAGATCTGTCGCGGTGCGTGACGACTAGCAATTGTTCAGACAGTAAAAGCTGCTTAAGGCGTGATAACTAACTGTGACATCGAGTCAAGACAAGAAGTACACACAGATTCCACTTTAGCGTAATGAGATATTTTTACGATGATCTCTAAAAACAACAAATTTTCGAGTGATATTTCGAGAGAGACAGTCGCCAAAACAATGCCTTGATATTTCCAAACCACACAACAAAAACAGGTTAGAAACATCAGTAAAACAATTTGATATCTTTCAAAGTAGCATTCTCTAAATTCTTTGCAACCTCGGACCGAGGGTTTTCTTGGTCTATGCATCGAAAGGTTTACAACCTGATGCAAAACACACCTGTCCCCAGGTCTCTTGGCTCCCGGTTGGTCATCACAGAGCGACCAATAATTAATAACTTTCACCGCTGTCGGCTTAATCATAAATGCAACATGCCCTGGGAGGTCAGATGTAAAAACATAAAAAGATCTGGGGACTAGGATGTCAATACTTCACATGGTATTTCACTGGCCTTCTGATAAAAATAACTGTTAGCTACCAACAGCTTTGAATTTTTATTAGTGTCTGTCATATCATATAAGTCTGTACTCTTGATTAAAAGTGACACGGCGAACAATAGATATTTCTATCGACTGTCAAACATATTTATTTAAAATACTCATTCATAAGAGGGATAAACAGTTGATTCGTCAACTACAGACGCACTTGGTATATAAAATCAACTGAAGCAACACACCACACGGCACATAGAAACAGAAACGTACAGACGCAATATGGATGTTATTTATTCGCTTGTTATTTTACTAATAAATGTTTCTGCTTATCTACAGGTCGAGTCGAGACCCTTGTCGAACTGCATTGTCACTGGATTGGATTTAGTTAAAGGAAAAAGAGATATAAAAAAGATTAAAGCCACCTTTGATATAAAGTCGGTAAGAAAAAACTGTCGCGTTGTCAACTCATTTTCTGCATGATTTAAGATTAGTTCGCAATAAAGTCTGTCATTGATGTGTAACTGTACAGGTTGTAAAGATAGGGAAAACTCTATCTCTTTGTTTGAGGCCGTCATCTCTTGTGTTGCTTTGTTGTACAACACGTGTTGTTATAAAGTAACTGTATTAAGTTTTATGTGCAACATGCTCCGTATATTTTTCTTTATTTGTATTTCTGTGTGACTTTTAAGTTGTTTTATAACAGCACTCTTTCCTTTTAATGTCTTAAGGTTTTCCAGGGTCAATCGCGCAGGCACGCTGTGGTAGGGAAATCTTTTTGTTCCTGCCACGCGAGCAGCGATGTAGTGTGATCAGGGAATGTAAACAACAACACAATCAAAAATTTCCTAGAAACTATGAACTACTTTTTTCCTCAATATAAAATAAAGTTAGTTGTGAGGGAATAAAATTTTGTCTTGTCTTGTGTTTTGTCTTCTTCATATCCGACGTTTTTTATCTTTATTCCCTGTTTCAAATTTCATACAAAACGAAAATTCTATAGCATGCTTAAATTGCGAAATCTGACAAAGTTGCATTTTTAAAATTCCCAGTTAATGCAAAAGAGGAGGAGAGGAAACAGCTGTTTATGCAAGTGTACATTACCAGGAATCCCGAAAATAATGGCATTGCGAAAAAGAATGCGAACAATCTTTTATATTGCAACAATCAGTGGAGTGATAACAGTTGACAGTACATCATAAAATCGCAGAGTGTGAACATAACGTTACACTCAAACGTCTAAATGTCGTGATATATTTTGATGATGATTGTCGTGTCAAACAAAGCAAAGAGATGTTTTGTACAACGAAAAACTTTAACCGATCACATTTCTAAGGTTATTTGATTGTTTGATTACATGTCAAAAGTACGGTGCCGATTCTTTTTGCCTTGTTTCCTGTGCACAGTTGGTACATATACGCGACCATATCATCTCTTGTCAATGTTAGTACAAAGTATATGCTTGTGGTGGCGCTATCACTTTGAAGTATATGCTAGCGGGAACGATTTATTATATTGACATACAGAGCACTCAGATTGTTGTGTTATAAGAAATATAGCCCGGAAATCCAGGAACAGGAAATAAGCAATTGAACATAAAAAAAGTTTATTTAAGTGATTAATCGAGAGGACTAATAGGTACACGATCGTGAGGAGGGGCGAGGGGTGAGGCTAAACCTGTTGAGACAACAAGATGCAGAAAACTGAAAAAAACGCGTAGATGTAAACATGTTTAAGCTTTTGAAAAGTTTCTCTGCGTCAAAAGCTAAAAAAAAGGTTTAACGACTGATAGCGCAAAAGAAGAAAATTGTTCAAATTTTTGGGGAGTAGGGCGGTATGCCAACCCTCGACCTTTATGGTGAATGCGCACATTCTTCAAGTGCATATAAAGCTAGCTAGAGCTTGGGTCCCATATTTCTAATCTCACGTGTGTACGTATAATTCTACTAAGCTCCTCGTCATTGTGGCGAGGTCCTTGAAGGTAAATCTATTTTCTGTTGACAACTTTAAGTTTACATAACAATTTTTTCACAAAAGGGGCGGAGTTGTTCTTGTTTAGCCGTTTAGGTGTGTTCACACTTTACAAAACAAACGTGACAAGAAGTAGTTGACACCGCAATATAACAACACGGAATATGCTCGGTCGTGTTTTAAGATCAACATGTTGAATATGTATCCGCTCAAACTATGTTGTTATAGCTACCTTCAGAGCATACACGGACGTATACCATTCATACTTTCGCATTCTTTGTTGAAAGTGACACTTTGAAGATTGAGGTGTGGAGCGTTCAACTATAACGTGATAAATCCATTTTGCGCGCTAAGATAGAAGAGCGAGTGTCAAATAAGTTGATATAATATAAAATTTCCGCCAAAATTTTTCAACGTCCGGCAATATAAGCAGCAACCTCGTCCCCAGGCCCATTTTTCTCTTTCTGAAAACCTCGGACGGCGAGTTCTTCGCGCCGTCTCGGATATCAAAAAAGCGAAAAATTGCCCTGGGAACGAGGTTGTATAAGCAGCTAAATTTCTTTTCGCATTGATTCACTAGCTGAATTATGAAAATTGAATTTCTACTACTCATAAAATATATCGACTGGCATTTTTTGTAATTTCTGGTGGTCGGAGAGTAGAGAGAATAAATTCCCAAATATGGCCAGAAAAGAAACCTACCTTAAGTGACTTAATTTTCGCAAAAGTCAAATTTTCGTTTGCAAGGAATTTTCTAACAAAATTTTTGTGAAAACTAATTTTCGCAGTTAACAAGTCCAACTATCTTACGGGAATTAATTTCGCAAAGTTCACAGAAGAAACTTAACGAAACTCTCAATTTATTTCGCGAATAACTAATTTTCGCAAAATTCGCGGGTTCTTAAAAATTATTCACTTCGGATAGGAAATTCACTTTTTTTTAGAATTTGGTGTTCTATCGTGTAATGTTCTGTGAGAAAAGTCATGTCTGCTTTGCTACGACGATGGAAAAAACGAAACAAAACGAAGCGAATAATGTGATCAAAAATGAAAAATTATGGTCAAAGTTAATGAGTACAATTATGGTAAGATATATAGCAAATTCGTTCCCAATCCATGTTTTTCGCTTTCTGATACTATAGGTGTAAATTTATTTTTTTATTCCGCCCTGAGTAATTTTGTGTGAGTTTTGATTTTGCTGAGCGCAATTTCCAGGACATTTTACAATGTTTTAATTGTTGACAAGAGAAGAAATTAGACCTCACACGCAAACGGAAAAATAGTGAAAGACGTCATGCTTCACGAGAAAATAAAGAAAACAATGATTTGCGTCGAATCACGCAATTTAAATGTAAACGGAACAAAACTGTGCACCTTTTTTCCAACAGGGATATTTCTTGACACAAGAAGTAGCATTGTCATTCTCATTGACTCTTGAAAGATAAGAGTAATACAAGATGTTCTGGGAACGAGGATGTCGAGATAAAAGTTTTACTTGTCAGCAACTGACTTTGAAAGTCATTTGACGATCTGAAGCTTTCAGTTTCCGCTCACGTCCAAAAACATTTACCACATCATGAACCACAGCGTTGTATTCCCATCTTTTTATTTCTTGAATTTTTTTTACCGTGATTGTGATAATTGCTTATTGGTTCAATTTGGTCCTGCACTTCAGCTTTTCCATTGGGATTAAAAACAAAGAAGCATTTTATAAGTTAAACAGAAACAAGCAATAGTGGTACTTATTTACCAGCCAATCAAATTTGTTTTTTTTTAGGGTCACAACACACTAGTTCCTTACTCACAAACTCTGCATGAACATATCTACGGTGGACAAAACGATCATTTTCATTGTCGAGGAAACTATTATATTATTATGGGACAGTCTCGTTCAAATACAACGACAGGTAGCTTGTTTATAACTTCGTTTTACGACGGCGTCGTTTTTATGCCGTCACAATTTGGACGATTTTGCTGAATGCCGCGTCTTTTTCAGACATGACGCTTATAAAATAACAAGAGAGGAAGGTGAAAAGTCAACCATTAGCCTAGTTAACTAAGCTTTTTAGAATATCTAATTCAGTTTCTCTCAAACGAAAGCATAGACGCAAACAAATGTCGGAGCAAATTCTAAAATTTAAATCCACCTCACAGCAAACCCCGAATTACAATCAACCAATAAGCACAAAGCCGGCGTGGTCACATGGTACCCTCTTGAATAATACAAGAATTAATTATATTTGTTCAGGTGAGTGAAGCCATTCTCGCCTAAAACAAAAGATTTCCCGATATTGACCACGTGAGCAAAGAACAATAGAATTAAACAATCAAACAGCGCGGTCAGAAAAATCCTTTAAGACCCAGCGTAATTTTTTCCATCTTAACTATACAGATTTTCTGGTAAGAAAACTGATGCTTGGTCTCCTGGCTAGTCAACCATGTAAAAATTTTCACTTTTAAATTGCCAGGCAAAAGTCTTTTCTGTTCTTTTTTTTAACGAACAGTGATAACAAGACAACATATTGAACTTCCACTCTCGCTTTTAGCATGATGAGACCAAATTCCCCGGCAACGTTTTCGCCAAAAAAATTTCTCCCATTATTAATAAAGTTAGAAAATAGGATCTGGTTAAATGTATTTTCCTTTTTTTTTAGAAGATGCAAAAAAGAAAAGAACTTGCTTAAACAGCAACAGCGGTTCCTGCTTTCGGACTTGTTCTCATTCCATCCAAAAGAGTTCGAAATGTCAAGAAATCAGACTAAATTGTTCCTTCGATATGTGTCGTAAAAGTACGGTAAAGAAAAAGAACACCGGTTGAAAATTATCTCGATACGGATTTACCGAAATGTAAACAAACCACACGCATGGCATAAAATGCAGGATATTATTACAATGTAAAATAAGAAGAACATATGCAAAGTAATTTATTAAAAAAAGTTCCATGAGAAACGCGATATTTAAGTTATGGTTGTGAAAAAAATAATTATATTGGTTAAATAAGCTTTGTCTTGATTTGTCTCCCCCGTAAGCACTCGATTAAGCCGATATCAAGCCCCTTTTGTTCTAATTAGGCCAACGCCCTCAAAATCATTTCTAACAAAAAGTCTCCGGGAGTTGTTTTGAATATTTACGGCATATAGTCAAATAAATCTTATTACTCTACTAAACCATGCTAGATGATGATATACAAGTCTATAAAAGCCATCAGTCGAAACTACTTTAAGTCGGAAGTCCCTCCCCCTGTTCTGGATAATACCTTATTAGTACATTTTTTTGCTAGCTTTAACATGGTTTTTTGTGCAAATATGCATAGTCATACTCTCACAGATAAAAACTTTCATCCGTCGTATGACTCGCGAATTTATATTGAAGATATCGAAAATATTCTGCTATCTGCGCTGATAGGTGTGTCCTGCAACCACGATTACATGCCAGAAGCGTCTAGAAGGTAACTACCATGTTATGAAAATGTTCCCAATGTTCTTTTGTTTAATGCGTTGTAACTCAACAACAACAACGATAACAAACACAGGAAAAATTAATTTCCAAGACTTATATCCCATTTCCAAGAGTTTTAAGAAGTAGTGACAACCCAGCATTTTCTCGAGTCAGAAAGAGAACCAAGACCTAAGGGCAAAAACCATTTTTTTATCATTTTTAATTGTTCTTCTTTTATGGCAAAAAGGGGAAACGTTGATTTCTTTCTATTCTTAGTCGGGGTATTAAAAAATTAGAAATATCAGATACCATGTCACGTGTATGGTAGTTTCGGACCATGATTACATAAAAAAAAATTATTGTTAAGAGAGTCAAGTTTTTAAACCAATGTAAAATTTACCATACCGATGTACATCTGAGTAAAATCCAGAAAGACCGCGTTCTTCAGTCTTTTTTTATATCCCGCCCTTACCCTCCTTCGCAGCGCCGAAACAAAATTCCATTTTCGATTATCTAGAAATCTACCCTTTATATATCAATCATATCACCCCTTTTCAGAGGGAAATGTTCGGTTGATGGGAACTGGGGATATTTGTTAACTCGACCCCGCTCCCTTGGCCCCCTCGGAGGTTCGAGTTGTCACAAGATGTCATAACTGATATGCACAACAGTTTAAAACACATTCTTTATATTATCTACAATACAAATTCTAAATATGTAATACAGAATACTTTAAAGTTCACATTTTAATTTTTATTTCAATAGGTGAAAAATTAAAAGGGAACAAAATTATTTTTACAAAACACCTGTGAGAAAAACCAAATCTTTCTATGCCTTTACCGAAGTAAAACTTGGAAGGTGACGTTATCACAGTTTGACCAGCGTGCAGACGGCCGGTGGTAAAATAGGACCGGAATATCAGGCTAAGGGAAGTTGACCTTTTGTTTAACGTGTCGGAGCGCATCTGGTTTTTCGCTAGCGCAAGATAAACCTTACTCAACCTAGTGGCGATAATATAGTAAGAATATATAGTCTAATACCTACAACATACACCTTTACCATGTATATATTATATCTGCTCATATGATATATATATATTATGTGCTTTGGTGTTAGGTAACTTTTGTTATTACTCCAGCTACAATTTGTAATAAACGTACGATGTTGCGTTATTGGGAGAGAAAGAACAAGCATATGTAACTCTCATTATGGTGCATATACTTTAGTGAATATAAACCCGGATTACAATAGCTTTATGGCTTTAACAAAACGTTAAACTCTAAGTTGTGTACGTTTAACGGCCGGCGTTGACTTGTTGTCGATTGCTATGTAATCGAGAACAAGAAGTCGGTTCATTTTGAGTAACATATAGTCGAGGATGAACCATGTTTTATCCACCATCTTGAATTAACGTTTATTTTCTATGCTGATGCAAGTTCATGAGATTTTAACAAGAATAACGTAGACAGAAAAATATATATGTAACTGTAAAAATTGAGAAAAATTAACACCATACAAACGAAACTAGCACATGAACGATACTAAATATTATTCTCACTCCACGATGGAAAGTTACGTTACCTTTTCCACCACCACTGTAGCAACAGTTGTACAAAAATAACAACAATAACAAGCACTACGTCTCTGAAACTCAAAATCCCCGCATCAGACATACTTTCTCGAAAACGTCTTAGCTCAGCTCGCAACGCCGTTAATTGCTTCTTTGTTTCGATGTTACTATCTACGAGAGGCTTCAGGCACGTTTTTAACGTATCTTCGATTGAAACTCGTTTCATTTTTCCAATACCAGTAAAAGCGTCGTCTTCGCTTCGAGTGGAATAATTACTCGCCCTAAGAGGAGAAATTTTAAAAGCATTAAAAAAAAAGAGATTTACATTCCATATAATTAGGTTGTGATGTTTTGCCTTCATCCAAGTCGCTCTATAAAAATGATAAAACCGGAAGGAAAAGAAAATCACCTTTAGCTTTCTTATATAATACGAACTAGAGGAGTATTCATATGAGCCCGGTCAGCTCTCTTAACAAACTCTCAAAATTAAACAACCTGTCATATGCCAGGCCGGCTGACCGGGCGGGCTGACTCTTTCCCAATGATACCTCCAGCACGGCATACTGGTCATAGTGGGCTGACTTTTCTATTTTTGTGCATGTTATCTGTACATTAGTAACAAAAATATTGAAAAATATACTTTCATTAACAATTTTTATATAATTTTTTGGTTGAATATAATAAAGTTTTAATTAAAAATTATAATTTATTTAACTATTTTTCAGCCCGAGCTGAGAAAACTTGCATGGTTACACTGTGAACAATCGATTTAAATGTAACTGAAGCAAAACATGTTTAAAAATTAATAAACAACAAAGTCATAAATATGTAACGAATATTGGACCTTGTAAATCGTGGGAAAAAAAAATACTGACCGGTCGTAGGAGTTTTTACGTGAGCCCGACTCCGAATTCGGTTCCCTGATCGATGGCAGTCGTTTGACTTTTTCAGGCGTCGTATTGGTGAGAATATTCGCTATGCTGGTGGTACGTTTGACCAAGGGTACTTTATGTCTGGTCTGCGTTTTTATTACTCCCTTGTATTCGTATTGCATCAAGTCTGCACCTGTGTCCCACGCCCTCAAGCTGAAATGAATGAGGATGAAATCAAATCATGGAATACAATACAGATCAGCTGTGCGGATGCAACAGCTTTTCATATAAGAATAAACCATGCAAGAATACAAAAATGTTTTATGGACATTGCTTTTAAAAAAATAGTACTGTAACAAAAAATATGTGATGTATTGAGACACTGAAACCAAAAAATCGAAAATTTCATAAGAATAAAAAGTCATGCATACTCCTTGTATTTATATATCCACGCATGCGTATTGGTTGAATCTGGATCGCGCTCGAAATATCTAGGCGTCCATTGTTCGTCTTTTTCTTTGAGTTCTTTGTGAAGTTTTCTTTGCGCGTCTTCCAGGACTAATTTCTCTCGAGTAGCAGCCGTCTAAAGTAAAAGTATAACATTTTTATTGTGTTACCAACAACAACAACAGCAACAGCAATGACGACGACGACAATAACACGACAACAACAATAACAACAACAGCAACAACACGACAACAACAATAACAACAACAACAACAACAACAACAACAACGACGACGACAACGACAACAGCAACAACAACAGCAACAGCAACAACATGGTGAGGAAGAATATTGACACTGACCTGGTCCGCTTCTTTTATTGCTATCGACACCTGACTCCATAACCTCTCAGACTCGTACTCCTCCTGAGCGTCGTCCTTGACTGTATGACGCTTTAAACGCGACCGTTTCACTTCAGCTGTGGGAGAGAAATAGACTTCAGGGATAGGATCTTCCACAGTCTGATTATCTTTGATATACTCCGTAATGAAAATTTCGCCATCCTGTTAAAAAGTTTAGTTCACAAACCCTTGCAGTAAAAATAAAACTTAATAATCTAATACGCATAAAATATTAACCCTTAGATAACATACATTGGTCGATTAACCATTGATTTTTTTATACCGCTCAATGCTTGGGTGGCAATAACGTTAGGGTGGCAATAACTTTTGGGTGGCAACAACTTTTGGGTGGCAAAAACTTTTGAATTTCCTGATTTATTTTTTAATACATTCTCTACTAAATCTTACAAAAAAATTCCACAAGAGTAGGTTAAAAGTAATCCGAAGTATTCTAAATATTGTTTTTTCCATCGCTTTAAAGGGATCCCGAGGTACTTTTACAAGTTGGACTCACCCGAAAGATTTGCATGAGAAATGCTAAATGACATATTCACTTTTTGTTAAAACTTCATGTAACTCCAGATATAGCTTTTTAAATATTTATTTTTCTTGTCGCTCGACCGCCATCTTGGTTATCTTCGACCTTCTTCTTCGTTAAAAATTTTCATTCTAGCTCCAGTCTTTTTTAGTGGCACGTGACCCTGTTACGTATTATTTCGGTAGCGCTTTAATTATTACTGACTGCATAGCCAGAACATATACCTTCGCGCGGCAAAGTGAAACGAAAGCTCTCTACGAACAATTATTTTTTTTAAAAAAAATTGAAATAATTCTGCATAAAGTTCTTTACGAACGATTATTTTTTTAAAAAAAATAGAAATAATTCTGCATATGTTCTCACATAGCTGAGCAATCAAACGAAAAATAAAATGTGCATGATTTTTATTTCAAAGGACTGTTATTTGAGACGCAGGTTGTGAAAGTTACTGATCATTCAACATGTCACACATTTGTGTATGGTTTTTATTTCAAAAGGATATATTTTGGAAGGCAAATATAAATAACAAAATATCAAGGTGTGATTATAAGCCCATAAAAATTTATAGAAAAAGTTAAAGGGGGAAGGGAGAGGGGGCTGCATCACCCCTCCCCCTCCCCCGCGTCGGCAATAATTTGACGTGGTAAAATCACACATAAAAAGTCCCTAGGCCTTGTGGGATCAGACGTGTAAAAAATAGCCGAAGATATAACAACGGAAAAAAGTATTTGTTTTTCCACAGCATAGTTCAGTTGCCTCCTACGGCAATGCACGAACAACAAACTGCAATTATTACATTCAGGAGAGCGGCAGCGCGGAGTTTTTGCCGACGTAATTTTGTTGTGAAATTTAAATGAATGGTGTTATTATGAAGAACGTAAGGTATAGAGAACATTAAAGTCGGCCCCTTTCCTTCATGCTGACACTCTTATGCTCGGCTGGTGCATTACACTGAGACTCGAACGAAAGACGGAAGACCATTTGGAACCATGCCACAAGTCAGTCCAACCTTCATCGTCACAGAGAATACTGCGAGAAGAGTGCGCACCCATGCAAGTTAAATATAACCAGAACATGGGAGAGGTTAGGTGTCCTGTACCTTAATACAGCTTTCGGACGAATGTTCTCGTGATGTAATAATACCAAAGAAAAAACATGTTCAATAAAGTTTAAAAAATCTTTTTAAAAGGGGAAAGAGAAATCAAATATGTTTAGTAATAATAATCGAAAAAAATGTATATCGTATTAAAAAGAAGTCCAGAAGTTCTGTCTCCCACACGACACAGCAGGCAATAAGTCAGCCCTGCCCTCGGTTTTGTGAGAGGAGATGTTCTGCGAAGACTCTAACAATTGAGTCTCCTGTACAGTTTTGCTTTGCATTGAACTGTGCCTGTGACAAGCATTTTCGAAGCATGTCACCGGCGACTTCTGCGATATTCAACTTAATGATGCCCTGACCTTCAGTTCGTAAATAGCACGTGTACAACTTACTTCCTAATCAGTTTATCATGACCAAGACTGAGTATGCTTTTAAAAGGTCTAATCATGGAGGTACAGAGCAGCGTTGATGTTAGACAGGATACCTGTCTCTCTTTTCTGCTTTCGCGCTTCGATGTCCGTCCTGCTTTTGTAACCCTGCTTATTTTAGCGCGCTATCGCAAAAGGGAAAAATGATGAGTTTAATTTACAAGACTACGTTGATGTTTGCGCTACATATTGGAAGAATATCATAAAAACAAACTTTAATTAGACAGTAAATTCTGCCTCTCTCTGTATCGTGGGATAAATTAAAGTAGTATTCTTTTCTATTGATTTTTTAATATTTTTTAATAAAAAATATATCCATCTACTGAGTAACTTAGGCAACCTCGTCCCCAAGGATTGTTGAGAACAAGGTTGGCAATACTCACTTGAGAATCATACCCGCCTAGGTCGACAGGTTATAGATCAGTAATTTTTACAACCTGTTTGTTGAAATAAATTCTTTTAAATTTGAAATAAAAGAAATCATGCACACACCTGCTGCTAATATCTTATTTTTTTGTTTTATTGCTTAGACGGCTAGAATATCATGTTGAATTATTTTTTTTAAACAAAAACAAATCATTCGTACAGAGATCGATGTGGAAAGTACGTTGAATTTTTTTAACTTTGTTGCGACAGTATTTTAATTGTTTTTGGCTATGAAAGTCATTAATAATAGCGAGTGAGAGTCAGTAATGTTTAAAGCGCTACTGAAATACTACGTAACAGAGTCACGTGCCACTAAAAAAGACTGGAGCTAGTCTGAAATTTTCAACGAACAAGAAGATCGAAGCGGCCATTAAGGCGGCAAGAAAAATAAATATTTAAAAAGCTATATCTGGAGTTACATGAAGTTTTAACAAAAAGTGAATATATCATTTAGCATTTCTCATGCAAATCTTTCAGGTGAGTCCAACTTGTAAAAGTACCTCGGGATCCCTTTAAGTCCTGACAAAATAGTTTACAAAACTTCTAAACATTGTTCAAGTGGGTCATTTTACAACAAGAGATTTCCACCTACCCATCGTCCTTCAATTTTTGACAAGACATCATTACCCATGCGAATTTTACCAGCGATATAATTACATTCTCCACTCTTCTTCCAAAATGGCTAATAGAAAAAAAATGTGTAACATCAGTATCACGAATGCTCAAACAAACGCCCGTGTGAAAACCTGAAAAAACTCAGTAAACGCCTAAACTAAACACGCCCCTTTATAAATAAAGTAGTGGTCAACTTTGCCTAATCGTCAGAGCTATGCCATACCGCGTTTGCTTTTCACATGCTTTCTTTGTCAATATGTTTGGAGTTGAACGGTTTAACACTTCGAGTTAAAATAAAATAAATAGAAAAGCCATACCTTTAGTTTAAATTCAATATCTGCACGATAACCAGTTTTTTCACATTTAATATGAACCACGCCGCCATACTCAGCCGTAAGTGAACCAATCAGAATGCCTAAAATGTTAAGCGCATCAAAGATAAACATACACGATTGGTCAACTAGTAAGAAGCACAGCAACAGAGAGTGGGGAAGGAGTGCAACACTAAACCTTTCACATGTGCGTATGGCATGTTGACTGTGTAGTCTTCACCAAGCTTTAAAAGGGTGATTGTGGCTGTCCCATCCAAGATGGCGGATGACGAGTTACCTGTAACACAATCAAATAAGTTTTTTTACGGTGACAATGAAAGTTGTCGACGAATATATTATAACTTTTGCAATCCGAGTTTGCAATTGTGGTATATAAGAAAGTTAATTCAACTTTTGCTATAAGTTTGCTACTACGAAATAATATAGGCTAGGGACGCACTCACCATAAAATTTTGATTTAGCCAATATAGAACCGCCAATTGCATATCCATCTTTACGGTTAGAACAATAAAATGCTGACACAGGTGGATGATGGGAAACTTGCTCTGCTATGAAAAACGTCCGGGATCCATTGCGTTCGTTTGGCCAATGGCAACGAAACATTTCGCCGATGATCGGATTGTATGGTTTTTTTAATCCCTAGAATGTAAGGAGAGAGGTTCTGGTACCATGAACCTCAGACACCTTTCAATGTTACCGAGGGACCCACAATAGCAACATGTGTGAAATGTTGATTGTGGAAGCATAAGGACTAACAATAACAAACCTTTGGTTTTTTATAAAATCCAGAAAGATACCACTTAACCACTTCCTTCATTCTTAAGTAGGGATTTTCCTCCATTGCAGTTCTAAAGATATTACATAAGGTTTTAGTATGTATACTGCTAGCATAAGAATAAGACGTGGAGAGTTCTCACAAAAAACAGAAGGCGTGTATTTAACAAGTTTTTAAGCGAGTTTGATTAAGCATGAAGATATTCTTGTTTGCTCATAGTTTATAATGAAATTCGATGAAAACAAAGTAATAAGGTAACAACATAATTTCTAAAATTAAGAATCATTGATTAAAATGAACATACGTTGCTAAATAATCGGAATGGTAGTAATAATCGGAAAGTTTGTCGAGAAAGGATCTGGGTTCTAATATGAATGTAGGTAGCGTCACTTTTGATAGGTCCATTCCCGGCCGAACCTACAACAAATAAGTCTCATTCTATACACGCGGAAATTAAAAAAAAACAAGCGAACGAAAGAACGAAAGAACGAACGAAAGAACGAACGAAAGAACGAACGAACAAACACGAAAACAAGCGACAAAAAAACACAAAAAACAATCAAGCGAACGGACTGACTGACAAACGAACGAAAAAACGAACGAACGAACGAACGATCATGTGAGAGAGAATGAAGCAAGGAAACAAACAAATAAACCAACTTGTTTCAACAAAGCCCAGAGTATGCTTTTGTTCTCTTCCTCCATCTCCTCTGATGTTTCACCAGCCTAAAAACAGCATGGGAGCAAAATCGTTAAAATTTTTATATCGAATTCTGTCGTCAATACTACTATTTATGATAGACCCCTCTTACCTTACGTCAAATGAAAGAAACATAGAAACTCTGTATAATCGCGATTCATTGCACTGTAGAAAGCTATATTTCTTATTTAATATACCATTGCTAATTTAAATTGGTTAAATTGTTTCGCTTGATAGCGGAATGGGAAGGAGGAGGTACCCATCCCCACACTGCCACGTCCTAAAGTAGTGTTATGCAAAACATATACCAATGTCCAAACAGCTCAAGATGTTAACAGAAAGCTGTTGAGATAGCGTATCGTTGCTTGACGATAACCATGAAAAAAGTAACAAGTTTGACAAAAAAGCAAAATTTTCATTTCATAGTTACTCACTTCACCGAATTCTTCATGTTCTACTGGAGCAACATAAGAAGTTTCTTCCACCGGCTCATCTGTACATGTGAAAGCTCCATAAGCTATTAATACAATTCACAATTTTGAATACAAAATAACTTTTGGTCAAGTTCTGATTTAGTTCACTTGTTGAATAATTTATTTATGCACTCACCTTCTTCTTCAGGTGGGTCTTCACCACTGGAGTAATCTGATTTGTCCTAAATAAATATAAATAAATATAAATAAATAAATAAATATCAATAAATATAAATAAATATAAATAAATATAAATAAATATAAATAAATAAATATAAATAAATAAATATAAATAAATATAAATAAATATAAATAAATATAAATAAATATAAATAAATATAAATAAATATAAATAAATATAAATAAATATAAATAAATATAAATAAATATAAATAAATAAAAATAAATAAATATAAATAAATATAAATAAATAAATAAATAAATATAAATAAATATAAATAAATATAAATAAATATAAATAAATATAAATAAATAAATATAAATATAAATATAAATATAAATATAAATATAAATAAATAAATATAAATAAATATAAATAAATATAAATAAATATAAATAAATATAAATAAATATAAATAAATATAAATAAATATAAATAAATATAAATAAATATAAATAAATATAAATAAATATAAATAAATATAAATAAATATAAATAAATATAAATAAATATAAATAAATATAAATAAATATAAATAAATATAAATAAATATAAATAAATATAAATAAATATAAATAAATATAAATAAATATAAATAAATAAATATAAATAAATATAAATAAATAAATATACAAATTATTAACATAAAGTTTAACGTCCTAAGAAACTTCACTTTGATGGCAAGCTCTTCATGCGCTCTCATTTAAATTTCACGGAGATGCACACAGCATTTCTCTTACTTGCTTGCTTGATACACAAGTTAGTTTTAGTAGACAGTTCAAACGAGCTGACAACACTACACTTCAAGTGCACCTGGCTGGGGATTCGAACTCACAACCAAGAAAAACACACTTGCATGTCTAATACACAGATATATTAGAAAAAGGCTATGATGAGATATTGTAAAAATAACCAACTTACACCAATAAAACCATCGTCGTAAATATCTAAAATGAAAATAAATAAATCAGTAAGAACGGAAAGCTAGAACCTAAATAAAATGAGCAGTATCATGTACCAGGATCTTTTATTACTTTATCAGTTTATCTGCAAATTTTAAAAAAGCTGTTTTCTGAAAATTAGTTATTAAACTCACTTTCAGCCATAGAAGTATCCTTGTGTTGGGAGCCATATAAATCACTTTGACTAAATGAAAAGGTGAGAAGTCAAAAGAAAACAATGAACTTTGGAACACTGGTTGCTTGGCACAGGTCTTCTGGTCCAAATTTGAAAATATGTACAGCAATATGCATTCGATCTATTAATTTTTATTTTTATATCTTTTAATACACCATACTCTTGTTTATTGTTGTTTTCACTTGAACTTAACTCTGAGCCTGAAGAAAATTTCAGTAAATAATCTTCTAACTTTATCCTGAGATCTTATGTTCCGAGGCGGCGAGCTTGAAATTTTTATTTGGTAACAAATTCCCTTAGTAGAAATGGATTTATACATAGAGATCTCACTCACATTTTATCAGATGAACTGATCAATGAAGTACTCTGTGCAACCTCCAATGCGTCCAACCAACATCGTCCTAAATGATGAGACAAAAATATACATACAGCCACACCAGCCCGCGACAGTCTCACGTACATATACACATGGGAACAAAGACACTCCATTACTTGCATCTAATATTGTAATTAACCTACCTATTTCTTCATTGGCTGCACGAAATATCAAGTGATCTTTAGGCATTGGCTGCACTAAAGATCCAGCTACCTCGCCTTTTGGCCCCTAACAATAAAGGAAGAAATTTTGAAGCTCGAAAATTAAACAAAAAATATTTTTGAATGCTGGGGGGAAGGGGGGGAGGTATTGTATACTGTACCCACTGCCAAATTCATATGTTTTTAACAAACTGTAAAACTGAAATTCAAGCCTTATACTTTCACTGTAGTTATGGCTTAAAAAGGGGAACGTTAATTACTTCTTTCAGGTTTTAGGTTTTACTTGAGTGCTAATCCGTGAGAGGTGTTGTGTTAGCAGAACTATTTAATTCTGCCTTTGTTGAAAGATAGTAGCACCTGTTATTAGCCTTGAAGTCGGCGTATAGACGGTTAAAATTGGGATAAGAAAAAATATAGTCAATAATATAACCTACCTTATAGTCAGAAATTTTCGCGACATTTTAATTTCGCGATAAAAATTTTGGGACAATTTCGCGATTTTTATTTTCGCGATTCGTTGCCTTGAATTTTTTTCGCGACATTTAATTTTCGCGAATTTCATAGAGTTACGGAGTGGAGGAAAAACAAAATATGATTTTTAAGTGCGTTTTTCTGCTCTAATAATGACATCTGTAAAAGGAAGCTTTTTTCATAAAAGGCGTCAATGTTATAATCAATAAGGTAGCGGAAGAACCTTTATTTTTGATCAAGCGAGGATAGTACAACCTTTCAAACTCGCCTCGGCGTTTGCCTAAATAATGGTATTGACGTTAAGGAAAATGTTGAAACGAAATCCCATACTGTCTTTTAGACCCATGTCCTCCGACCTCTTCTGGCCTTTGGTATCTGGTTAGGAATGTCACTAGGGATAAAAGAATTAAAACTGAAGAGGTTTCATAGGTGTAAGAGTTAGACAGGAAAGTTTAAAAAAAGAGGAAATTTCATAAAAAAGGAGATCAATGATTTATAACACAAAATGCCATTTAGGTTAAAAGGCAAACCGCCTTCTAAAATTGTGTTTAAAAGTGCATTTCTTCCTTAATTTTCCCGGGTTTTATCAAACTGGGTATCACCAGAATTATTTTGTTGCAAAAATTTTACGTCTGCCACCCTGTGGAGTCTAAAAAATGAAGAAAAAAAGAAAATATTTCGCGGTTTTTATTTTCGCGATTTCGTCAATTAAATTTTTTTCGCGGCATTTTAAATTCGCGAAAATGCCCAAAAATCGCGAAAATTAGTTGTCGCGAAAATTTCTGACTATAAGGTATTCAATCCAAGGTATGATTGTAGGGATTTTAAATTAAAGACAATGTTGAAGATTAAGAAAGAATCATTTCAAGAAGCTATTTCAAAAATCACAAATTAACTGTTGAATATCAATAGTCACATAGAAGTCAAAAAATAGAAATCTTTACCTTTGTCGCCCATATACTCTGTCCATAAGGTTGAAATATTTTGAAGCAAAATCCTTCTTTTGATGAGGGCCTTTCAATGAATTCACAATTATTGATCAAAATGGTTCCAACCCAGTGGTGTTGCTGAAATTATTGAGAATAACACTGCAAGAAACCTCAAAACAAATATTTTTCTTTTGGATATATAATATTCTTAATAAACTCGTGTACTAACTTTTACGAAAATATTTTTCTCTAAATTGCATATTTCTTTGCCAAATAATTTTAAAGAAAGATAACGTTTTTGACATTCCGCATTGATAGTGAATATTACCATGGGTTAATTTCACAGGTTTTCAAGTACTCTGTCCAAATATGTCCCCAGCAGGTTGAGAAGATTATAGAGCAATTCTTAGAATATAAAACATACTGAATCACTCTTGTAAACAATTATCACTTCAGGTTTCACCACGCACCAGTATTTTGACCAACTTTTTAACGTTCCTCGAATCTAAAATGCAGCCAGGTTAATGAAACCAAAAATAAAATTATTGTCCACTTTAACAAGTTTTAAATAACTTGTACCTCACACAGCAAAACTTAAACAAGAATAAAATAAACTCCATAAACTCAATGTACCACACACCATTAACACGAAATAAAATTACCTTCAACCAGGAGGAGACAATTGTAACTGACTTGTCTTTAATTGCAGATGAAAATTCTTTTTCTTTCTTCTTCTTCTCCTTCTTGTATGTTCGTTTCCTCACCTGTAAATAAAACTCGTAAAATAATACAAACAATTCCTAACATATAAAACCAAAATTACTGCCAATCCTTGTGTCACATGGCAAGTTTAGAATCTTACGTAAAAAATACAGCAACCAAGAATTGCCATTAAATCTTCAAGTTCTTTTTTACTTCAGCTGACAATTACAATCAGTGACAAATTTTTTTGGCACAATGACAGATTTTTGGCCATTTTTCAAAGTTGGCAAGGAGCAACTCGCCAACATTCTGCAGCCGGTAGGCTGCAAAAGTGCAACTTCCATATATGCGTAGGTATGCTACGAAGTGTTTAGAATGCGCTAGTCAAACTTTCTAACATGCTGGAATGACAGAATAATCCACGTCAGTTCCCCTGAAGTGCCGAAATATCGGAAAGAGGTCAAGCTGACGTCAGCAACAATTAGCATGTTTCAAAAATATGGATTTAACGAAATAACCTAAAGCCTGCCGTTAACATTGACAAGTGAACTTTGACCAGTTCAAATGATGTGAAACAGTCAAACTTTATAATTGTGGCATTTTTTCTCACTGATTGTAGTTACAGATAAAATACATTTTGTGTACATAATTTTTCTTTCAACCTTATTTTGCCTAGAGAGAATAGACAGTATTACTATAAAATAAATAAAAATCGATAATGCAATGTCTCTTAAAACAAATGTGTTCAAAAAAAATTCGAAAATGGGCTACCAATATTGAATAGACTTACTGACAATGATAACTATTTTCGTGGCACTAAAGGGGAGCAATTGCTGCTCACGTCTCCATCAGAGCTATACTCCATTTGTTATTTTATTTACTAATATTAAGTATATTTTGATATTTCTTTGTTTCTCCTAAAGTTTTTGAAACTTTAACTTGATCCTGTATTTAAAGATATTTAAAATTGGAGAACACAAATTATTGACATGAATTATTCAATACATATCTTTGATGTTGTAATTCCATAAGCTGGAGATTGAGAGGGTTAAAAGATAACTTGAGAAACAGATTAAATAAGTGTGGTTTCTTCACAAAAAATCAAATAAAAATAGAATAGTGCAAGAAGCCTTCTTTCACATTAAATTGTAACATTTCAACAAACAGAAAATGTTTGAACAGATTCATTGCAGGTGAATTGAAAAAAAAATAATCTATAAATAAGCAATTAAAATCATGAGAAAAAAACATTTCACAAACAAATGAACAGTTGGCTAATGTTAGGTTTATTTTTTTAGACCTCCTAATTTTCATTTCACAGCCTGACCAGAAATTTTTTCAACAGCCTTGGAATTTTTGTAGATGGGTCAAAATGGCAACCCTATGGCTTTTTGGAGACTAAGAAATAAAGGTGCAGCTATTATTACAACATAATACAGTAATAAGGCTACAATGTCAAAATAGGGACGTACATCAAAAACATTATCCGTACCCTTCTTTATATTAATAAAAGTCAACACTTCTAATTTTTATCTCTTTTAATATTTTTTTTCAAAATAAGTGATGGAAGCTCATCAAAATTCTTTAGGTTTATGCCAAAATTGCAACAAACTCTTCCATAGCAATCAAAAATTAGTAAAAAAAATCTACTTGTCAAAGATTTCTTGGTTTCTTTTTTGCAAAATCCATAAAAATGAAAAGTGGATCATTTGCAAATTATTTAAGAGGACTATATATGCAATTAAACTTCATGAATATAAAGCATCTGCAACACCAAACAAAGTATAACTGTGTTGAAAAGGTTGGTAGCTGGTTGGCCCTGTTTTTATAAATTCCTAGATTCTTACAACTTGCTTTTTTTTTTAATGAGAAAAACACATTGTACCATCGTTTTTTAAACGCATACGTAATCAACTTTCCTGGGGCTTCAAAATTACACCGATATGTTCAATCTTTACCTTAAAACTTTCTTTGTTTGTTAACTTGCTTCGATCATCTGAAGGATGTGGACTAGGTGATGTGGCAGCTGTTGGCAATGTTGGCGTGGAACTCTTCTAAATAAATCAATAGAATAATGTTTACAGTGCGGTCAGGCAAATTAATACAACAATAGATTGTCATATCCAGACATATTATAAACTGAAGTACAGTAATACAAACAGATGTGTAGCATGCTATCTGTGTTTTATAAATGTAGTCGATCTGTATCCCTATTATATCCATGTTTTTCTGGTCCATGTAACATTGAAAGAGGGGGAAAAAAGTGCCGTGGCTAATAAGTCTTGAACTTAAAATGTATTGAAACTTTTTACAATAATAGAACAACTTAATACATCAAATTTGGGAAATTTACATCTTCAGTGCCAGTAATTTTTTTTTGCACTTTTTTAAAAATACACCCAAGATTGGAAGGAAAGTAAAAAAACTGGAAAGTGAAAAAATCCAGGTCTTAGGTGTATTACTCCTTTTCAAGAAAACTTCATAGGAACTTCGGTTTATATGTTAAAAAAGAATACAACTTTTATTATATGAAAGTACATGTTTCGAACTCCTTCTGAGTCCATTTTCAACTTATAAAAAGTTTTACAAGACAATGCAATATATATTCGACTTTTATCACACAAGTAAATTCAGTAAAATATAAGTTTGACCCGTAGGAAAGTTTATACTGACACCATCCATTTTTCTTATGGTACTTTTGTGCTGGATTTTATTTGTAAATCTTCCCTAATCTAAATATTTACATCTCTGATTTGTATTAGAAGTTATGGAAACAACTTCGGTTTAAATGAAAACACAGGAAACAGCTCGTCCAGCTAAAACAATCACTTAGCATTTTACAGTAAAAGGTTAGCTACCTAACTGCATTTAGCATAAGAAAGATTATTTGAAAATTCTGTTGCAGGAAACTGTATTTAACTGCTATAACGTTTTAGTAGGTAGCCACAACCCAAGTTGCAGCTGAGTAAAAATTAGATTGGAAACATGTTGGCTAGGACAAAAATGTCTATACGAAACAGAATAAAAACCTTAAAATGTAGCAATAAGGCCAGCTAGATATAAAATCAACTTGGTTTAGTTTGTCTTCCCTGTGTTAGTGGCTCGCTATTTTGTGCGCGGTTAGCACATCTAGCGTTACAGACCGACAACAGGTATTACTAAAATAGAGACTAGTTGGTAGCCCATGAATAAATCTACAGGTTCTGCACCCATCCTTTATATATTGCATTTCGTATTTCCATAGCATGACTTTTTTCTTGTGCACAAACAGACATTATATGGGCAATAATAAAGAAATTTTGGTCCACAAAAAGTGAACTACTGATTCAGCACCAGAATTCAACTTTATAACCTTAATAAGGAGACTAGTTTTCTTTATTAAAAGAAATATTTTCAATTTATAATAGCAGGATTAAACAGAACATACTTTTACATAATCAATAAAACAACTAACCATTCTTTTTTTAAACAAAAGTATGTCAACATACAATAATTCAGACAAAACATTATTTAGTGTTCTAACTGATGACCTTCTAGCTTTATCAACAATAACATATCCACTGCTTTAATTCATGCTTTTAAGACAAATACTAAATATTAGCTAGCAATAAAAAACTCTTTAAGCTTATTCAATGAAAACTAACACCTATTCACAAATATTTAACATAGTCTTTAAACCATGTGCCACAGTATTCTATAACAGCAGTGATTTTTCTTTGTCTTCTGTTTTTAAAAACATTCAAGTATGATTGCAATAAAGTTTTGTGAGAAGAAATTATTACAGCAAATCAAATCCAAAAATATATTTCTATTGAAACTCAACAGGTGTATTGTCGTTTTACATGCTATTTCGTCTTAACAAAACACCCTTTAGCCAGCTTTTGTGGTTTTATTTATTCTTCTGTTCAAACTGAGGAACAGTATAAATAATTTAACACAAGGCTAACGGAACAATTTTCAATAATTTTCAAAACGAATTATGAAAGTACGAAAATAAATAATAATTCATATTTTTCTATAGGTTCTATATAAATATTAATGTATAAGTGAAAAGAAATAAGAATATATGTTAAAAATGAAAACATTTAACTTTATATTTAAACATATCTGTGTAAAAAACCATTAACATATCTATCAAATAAATTATTTTTATACACAAATGAATGGTTAGGCTGGTGGAGAAAAGCTTTTATTTAATTTATTAGTGAATAAAAGATATAACAGGTGGTCACTCATTTTGGGTTTAAACATAATGCAATAAATGGAGTTTGTGAACAAATTTAGTAAACAGAAAGTTACCACTTAACACAAACTTCTTGCCAGTAAAATAACCAATCAAAGTTTAAGAAATCACACCCCAGCCAAAGAAAATATTCTTTACTGAGTAGAACTAGTTGTGTGCTTGCAAAAAAAACAGCCGTCACACTGAAATAAAAGCAATACAAAACGAAATAAATTGCTAAATACATCTCAGAATATTATGAAGTTTGATTTCTTAATTCCTATTTTTTTTTCTCGAAAGGTGGGAATAATAATTTTGGGGGTTGAAACCACAATATAATAGATGAACATTAATGATTAATATGCGTAAAAATTTAAAGCTTTAACAAATCTTTTGGGTCAAATAGAGCATACGCTTCTTAAAATTAGGTACTCCAGGGTATCACTAATGATAATTCCTTTGCATGTTGATTTATTTATTTATTTCCTGCTAATCAAAAAGCATAATTATCATGTGGTCAATAAGAAATGACACAAAATATAAGCAGCAATACAAGTGTGACATACAGACGGAATATATGTGCTTGTTAGCCATCCAACTAAAGCAAGAGCAGAAAGATTTGGGTCCTGTGCATTGCTATTTTGTGCAAGTTGATTATAGATGCAGTCCTGTGTACAAAAATAAGGCTAGACTAATTATTGTTAGTTTGCGAGTCAAGTTGATAGCTGAAGCTATAACTATGAACGAGGTGAAAAAGAGATAAGGAAAAAAATTATTTCTTGAGTGCTCTTATAGGTTAGGTATGATCTTGTAATTTTTTTATCAAAAGGAACTGTCAATTTTCCTGTAAGTGGATACATTTTTTATGTGATAGAGAACAAGGAAAAAAACTGATGATATTTGACCAAATGATATTTCTTTAAACATTCTGTAAAATATTAATTCATCCTAGGGTTCAAATAAAAAATAAAAGTCGTTTGAAAAAGTTTGCTGACTGTAGAGAAGAAAACCTCTTTTCAGCTGTGATCTGGGATCACTGCAGGCCACTGACCATTTAGCCTTTGTTACTGGTTATTTTATAGAAATATAGGTGAAACAAAAGATTAATGAAAAAATGAGATTCACAATTTTAACATTTTCCTTGTAGTCACAAGGATAGCATTCCAATTCGCAAATTGCAACCTACATTGTAAAACAGCCTGACAATAAATTTCACACAACGTTTTGTTTGGCATCTCAATTACACAATATCATGAGCTGGTTTTAAAAACAAATGTATAGAGAAGATTGAACAAACTGATTAGGTGGTATGCTTATCAAAACATTATAAATTCACTCCCTTAATTCTATTTTTCTTTTTACAACTCACCACACACAACAAATATTCAATTATGTTCAGTCAAGCCTGTCTAACATCCTGAATTATTGATCAAGCTGTTGCCATTACTTTATCTATGTTTACACCACAAACAGTTGATTTATTGCACACAAAGTGAAATAGATAAATAAAAATCAGTTAGCTAAAATTTAGTGAAACATAATTAGCTGGGAAAACAATACAAAAAAAATTAATCTGTAACTAATTTAATTAATGCTGCCCTGTGTTCACTCAATTACTTCCTTATTTTCCTGACATTTTCCTCATTCTCAAGATATTTAGGCCGAAATTTCACAGTACTTGTTGGAACCATGGATTACTCTTAAAATTTTAATTTGTACATATTGATAAAAACAGACTGTTAAAAATAAATGCAACCTTGTTAATTTGATTGACCATTTAAACTTAAAATTCTTGACATTTTTCGGACATGAAGAGATTACTGATGTTCCTGCCTTTTTCCTGACAATATTCTGGAAATTCCTGATAATTTCCGACTCTTCTGACGTACTTGACACTGTGTTCAAACGCTAAGAAGTTTATAATAGCAATTAAAGTTTTTTCTGATATTGATTCCAAAACCTTGTGAGAAAAAAACAATGTTTAGACTTCATCATTTGCATCAAAACATATAGTCCTCTGACCTGGAATATTCCTATATAATTTTATACGGTGGAAATGCATAATGAAAGTTTTAACAACACTGCCATGTGTTGACAATGACTTGTAAGAAGCAAAATATGTTACATAAATACCAAGACATGAATAGTGCACTTGCAGTTCTTAACAACACAAGACATCAATCTTTTGATAAAACAACTTTTAATTTAAAGGTGTTTGTAGATAATTAAATAAGATGTTTTAATGCCGTCACAAAAATATAGGCATCAAATCTTACATTCCAATGTTACTGTCTCACAGCCCTTAAAATTTTCATGATTATTCCTTTTTTTCCTCTTTTGACAAATTATAACGATATGTTAAGTTAACAATTATTTATCATTAAAGTATATATGGTATTTCCTATTTTTCATGAATTTGAGGCTAAAAATATCTAGTTACTTTTAAAGGTTTGATTTGAATTTGCTAATCTGTTTTGTTGTATAAAAAAAATTTCCTGCAGTTGAGAGTGAGCAGTTGATGAAAACAAAATCACAAACCAAATATATACATCTTAGTTAGCTTTCAACAATTGTAAAGGTCAGTAAAACGCAATCTTTAAAAAACAAAAAAATCAGCGTTTAAAATAAAGTACTAAACTTGTTATAGAAAAGGTTGACTATGATTAAAAAGAAGAAAAAAGCCTTACAACCTCTCTAAACAACATCAAAATTATGACAAAAACTATTTTAGGCTTTTCTTGTTTCAAATAGATTATGTTTTGCTTTTGTATATACTTACATGAAATGTTTCAATTTCATATTCTGTTCTTGGAGATGAAACATCTGAAATAAAACAATTCTATTTGAAGAATATATTTCAGATTTTACACCCATCCAAAACATTTTGTCCTTTATTTCTTATCTTTACTTCTGCACCAGTTATCACAACTTTCAAATTTGGGGTTTTTCAAAAAAAGGACAAACCAAAAAACAGAAATTTTTTAAGAAGGATTAACTAGGATTTGTTGTAATGTGTAAACACTCTTCAATGTACATTCCGATTTAATTTTGTCATATATATTTTCTATATACTGCTATACATAGCATTTTTAGTATTTATTGAAGGGAAAACAACGTTTGCTGTTCTAGTTTATAAAAAATTGAACATCAGTAATATATTATCTGTATAACTGTAACAATCTTAAGACAAACCAAAGGGAAAAAAATATAAAAACATTACACATTAATAATTTCTAACTAATAACAAAAAAGCAGATTTACCTTACCTGAAAGAGATGCTCTTTGCACATGTTCCTCCATCTTCTTGTGTTAGTATATACTATTGTAAATACGAAAGATGTGCATATTTTATAATTCATAAATAATGAACACATATTCAATAGCAAGTGTAGAAAAATATTAAAATATTTTTAAAAATCATGATACTATTACGGCTCATTAAAAAAATTCAAAAACAGCAAATTAATTATTGTATGTATATATATATACATGTTTTTTTTAAAAAATAAATAAATAAGAAGCTGAAAATGCTTAAAAACTAAAGAAACATTCAAGAAATATTGTCAGCCTGAAGCAAAACAAGAAAGACCTAAATTTATCCCAAAAAGACAATTCTACCTTCAACAGAATCAAGTGTGATAATAAAGAAGATTATCATAAAAACAAAAGAAATATAAAGAAAGCTTATTAAAAAGAGAAAAAAAGGAGATTAATATACATGTAGCATAAAAACACAAAAACATGAGAAACAAAATGCTTAAAAACTTATAAACATTCCAGACTTAAATGAATGATTTCTTAAGCAACATTGAGACTGCTTGCAAAACCAGTTTCTTAGAAAAATCATGTATATATATAACATTTTTACTAGACAGTAAAGAAAGAAACTAAATAATCCTTTAAAATTTTTCATGTTAATGATTTTTTCACTATAACATCAAATAGATTCAATATTTTAGAAAAAGGAAAGATTTTAATCAATCTATTGCTTCCATCTGGGTCCGTAAAAAAGTTAAACTTTAAATGCTGTGATCTGATTGGTTGATTTCGATCCTCTAATTATATCCTAAACTAATAAATAGCCAAAGATGATTTGATCATTGTCCATTGATAACAGCTGTAGCTGGCGAAACGTATAGCCTAGAATAAACTCGCTTGTTCATGACATGATAATATCTATATTATTCAATGACAATGACTGAACAGATAAGTGGTAATATTTTTAAAGATTCAATATCCAAACCAACCTAAATTTTTCCATTAATGATTTTTTCAATGTTACATCAAATAGACTCAATTTCTAAACCAACCTAAATTTTTCACGCTAATGATTTTTTCGCTATTACATCAAATAGATTCAATCTCTAAACTAACTTCAATTGAAACTACAGCATTATCAACATAATCATATATAAAATCAGATTTTTTAAATAATATTACATTAGGTACATTATTATTTCTCATCAAAATTTTATGTCTAGTTAATCCACCACATCAATATTTTATTTGTTATTCATATTGTTTTGACTGAAACCTATAAAAAAAAACATTTATTTGACCTGTTCTGTTTACTTCATAAAGCAAAAAATGACATCATAATTTCATTAGCTTGTATTTTTGAACCCAAATTATTTTTTAAATCATGAGGCAACAAAATAGATAAACACATCCCTATATGCTTGTCGTAACACCCTCCTCCCTTATGATAATTCTAATTAATATTACAAATTAGTATATTGACTGCAGAAAAAAAATTCTGGTTAAGTAGATTTAGTGCGTGTTTTTTATTATACTTTTGTTACGAAAAAACATGTCCCTGTACGTTTGTTGTAACATCCTCCTCTGTTATGTTTATTTTTTAATGTTACAAAAGACTATGTTGATTGTGAACATGAACTTTTATTTAGATTTTTACCCTGACTAGTTATGCTCAAGTGTATTTCTGAATAAATAAAAGGAAGAAGAAATGATTTATGAAAGTGAAAAGTGAAAATTTTTCACTGCAGTTAGATATTATGGTCAAACTCTTATAAAATTTAAAAACGTTAAATTACAATAAATCCTGTTCTAATAATCTTTTGGTATTCTAAATTTCCTATGTTATGTAATTTTTGCTGATAAATCCAAATATTCCACTCATTTTTCTCAAAAGTTCCTTGTTTTCTTTTTCAAAATTTAATAATGTTAACCCGGATCAGAGAATTACATGTTATGTGCTTTACTATTCTCTCCACATGTCTGTATTCTTTTTAGGGTAACCATTATAATTTAAGGGAAAACATGCCATTCACCCGTGGCCAGCCCCTCAAATAGGGGGCAAATTTTTCATAATTTTTTTTTTCTAACTTCAAACCTGAAATATTGATGTGGTTTTAGGTGAGTTTTTGCTAATTACGCATTACTTTAATTTAGGAACCTGCAGTTCTTGTTTAATCAAAGCTGTGAGAGTTTCATGTGAAACGTTATGTTTTCCCTCAACTGAAATTGGTATCAATTTATTTTGTTAAAAATTTTATTTTTGTAATCTAACTTAACAAATAAATGTATTTACTTACTTTACTTACCAGGGTAATTATTCATAGAGCTGTTTATTTCCTGGTCTCCCTTACTACAGCTATAACTGACTAGCTACAAGATCTAATAAAACAAAAAGGAATGGGAAGCACGATACAGAATATAATAGCTACAGCTACTAGGTAGCTCTTGAGTTGCCACACCACCAAGTGAACTCTTTCTTGGCCGAATCAACCCATGAAAGGCGAAATAGCAAGAAAAGCAGGTATAGAGCAAGGGCAGGCAGCGAAACAATCACAAAAAAGTGAAAAGAAGGTCACATTTGAGTCGCTGTGTTGTGAGTTATGTGCAGAGAGGTGGAGGTGAGGTGATTGTGCATATACAAAAAACAGAAACAGATTTCAAAATCTCGGACCCGTTTTCCCGATTTTAGCCCTGTTTATTTTTGCGAACATTGTTTTTTTTGTTGTGGGTCATTTCAGCTTGCCTGCTGGGATTTTTCAATCTCGTGTCCCAGGTTTTTTGCCTGATGTCACTTTGTTCCATTCGGAGTGTGCAGCTATACGGAGTATAACTTCGTATAGCGACATGTTTACTCCGTATAGACAGAAATATTTATTACAAAAAGCTGCGAGCCGCGCAGACAGCTTTGAGAGTATAATTCCGACACTGGGTTTGGGTAGACATTAGCGAATGCAGCATAAGCGTCGAAGTCTAAACTAAGCATTCTTATTAAAAATTTACTCTGGGCTATTCCAGTTTAGAAAATCGTGCTTAAAACAAGCAAATAATTTGTGTAAGAAGAAAAAAGTCTAAAATATGAGACAAACATGCAGAGTACCAATTAGTATTAGTAGAACTGCGAACTGTCACACTCCGTATAGCATACTTCGTATATTAAGCATGTCGCACTCCGTATACTAAGCATGTCACACTCCGTATACTAAGCATGTCATACTCCGTATACTAAGCCTGTCATACTCCGTATACTAAGCCTGTCACACTCCATATAATAAGCATGTGACACTCCGTATAGCATACTTCGTATATAAAGCATGTCACACTCCGTATAGAATACTCCGTATGGCATAAACCTTATAGCACATTCTGCATACTCCGCATAGCAAATTCTGCATAATATACTCTCGGTATCTCACAATCTGTATGCCATAATCCGTTTGCTGCAATCAAACTAATGTTTCCACACTACGTATAGCTACAATATACTTCGTATGTTTACGATGGATAAAAAAGTAGGAAAATGATGTGCTTGTCTTTTTAACTTGTTCTTTATGGTGATTATTTTTTATTTATTTTTTGGAAATACTTTTAAACAGTCATATATTGCAATATTTTAAGAACATTCGTTGGCAGACTCCGTATAGCTAAACCAAACTCCGTATAGCAGCTATACGGAGTATAGAAACCACACTCCGTACGTCACAACTTGACAGCTGGCTAATGTCCGGAAGGTATTTTTCGAACTTTAATTTCTCGAATTCCCTGATTTTTCGAACAAATCTTTCAGTCACGGGAAGGTAATATCCTAAAAACATAGAAGAGAAAACTATTATTTTGCGAGGTCCGGTATTGAGATAACGATAATGATGGGTATTCGTAAAAATTATACAACTTCGTCCCTAGGGCTCTTTTACGCCTATGATATTCTGATGGGACGCTCCCGTCTATGGCTTAGCTTAACAATATAACTAGCTATATCATTAGTAGAATTCTTCGTCGAAATCGTCCGCGCGGTCTTCCTGACACCATTCATTGTTCACTCTCCACACTACTCCATCACCTTGTTTTAAAATCAACGGACTCTGTCCAACTAGCCATTTCTGTTCAATCAAAACGTTCATCGAATCAAATTCCTATCATCAGCCTGCACTAGGGCTATTACGGAGCCGTCCCGTTAGAATATTATATACGTAAAAGAGCCCTGAGGACGAGGTTGAAATGTTATGTTATATGCTTGGTTAGTTCTGTACTTAGTATATCTACAAATTTCACATGTCCTTTTAACTTAGAAATGGAGAGTATTTTCATGCCGGCCGTCACTGGTAACGCGAAAAGTTACATTCGTTAATACTGCTTCCCTCCGAAAATCCACTGCCAACCTTACCAACTGGTTGCTTTTACTTCGGAAAGGAAACAAATTGCGTTTATAAGATTTTCTTAAAATAAATAAGAAGAAATGACATAAAAGCACGTATTTAATATTATTCCTTCGTTTTCTAACGACTGTTGCCCATCGATTTTCTGACCTCGGACTTTTTTAACCTTTTGGGGGGTTCTACACTGTATATACTACGCCAAAAATGTGCGCGGTGTCTATTGAGAACGACAGCACCTACTACGTCTTACCCCCTGTCATTTATTGTATGTCTGTTCTTTTACTTGTGTGACGTAGAATTTTTTATCTGCAATTTTAACATATGTCATTTTTTGGCGAAATAAAGGGAAAAGAAAAAAAAGAGAGCACCGAATTTTTTCATTTTTGAATTTTTTTCCCACCCCTAGCGTTTATTCCAACCCCCTATTCCCGCTCCTTTAATTGATATGTTGAGATGAGCATTATTTGATATCCAGACTTTTGGCTAGCTGCACATCATTATGCAGTAGTAAGTGGTGAGAACGAAAAACAATGTTGCATGCACTGCAGCGACATCATCACTTGTCAATTGTTTAGCACACACACAATTGAAAACCTGTTTATTTGGTACTCCAGATAGAATATGTATTTTTATTTTTGAGAAAAAAAAACATAAATGCTTTTCCTCCAAATATGCACGTTTTTTTATTTTCTAACATCCCAATTGTTCCCCCGTCTCCCTTCTTCCCCTTCCTTAACTTAGATTCGGCAATGTTCTTCTCGTCGTCGTTCAAGATTGTCAGAAAAAGAAAAGGAGTGATGGGTCGAGGCAACCTCGTCCCCAGGGCATCTTGTATCTTTTCTGACCCCGGGACGGCGATACGAACATGTTCGTATCGCCGTCCCGGGGTCAGAAAAGATACAGGATGCCCTGGGGACGAGGTTGGGGTCGAGGTTGCCCCAACTGTTAATTTCCAGTACATTTTCTATCCTCCACACCATCCTTTTAGCTCAATGCTAAAAAATTACGCGGGAATGTTTCTTTTGGTTATCGCCCATAAACTTTCCAACATGAAGCTCGAGAGTGTAGAAGAAATCATGGCTATCGTAACACTGAAATATCATTTCAGAATATGTTTGTTGAATAAAAAAAATAGTTATTCTTCTTGAGAAAAAGAGTTGACCTCGTCCCCAAGGCAATCAAAAAGCGAAAATCTGCCCTAAGAACAAAGTTGGTGATAGCTGTTTACTTACAAAGAAGGAAAATATTTTGTGCTTTTCACAGAACATCTCTTTTATGTAAAATTACTCTGCAGGCTCTTTTATCTGTTTATCTCAACCTCATTCTAAGCGCCTTTTTTTATATCGGGACGATCGCCGTCCCGATGTCAGAAAAGATATCAAGATGGGGGAAGAGGTTGTGTTTATATTTATGTGGGCATGATTTGTCATTACAGCAGGGGATACTTCCAAGCCGTTTCATTAAAAAAACGTCTTCCTTCTATCTCGCAGTTTGGTTTTCCCCGTTCTACCCATGTTTTCTTTCAACTTCATTATTTCACATTTCCTTTGTTTCGCAAAAAAGGAATATTTTTAATATTTTATTCTTAATGTATGCAATTATTGAAATTCTCTTTCGTGTTTGATCCCCAAAATCGTTTGATGGAATTTTACCTCTCAAAAATTGAGCGTTAAAATGTCAGATAATTTGTAATCGTATGTATTCTCGCTGAGGTATCGAGTAATTCTTGGGCGGTACGTGATAAGGTTTAACGGCCAAGCGAGATTAAACCTAAAGAGAACATGCGGGGCGCTATCAAACAAGCAAAAGACGAGGAGATTAAGAAATATTAAGTAGCCAAGCCATCTATAAAGGGCTCTCTTGTAACTGTCTTTTAACGAGAAGTGAGACGCCTACAGTCCACTTCGGTGCACCCATTTTAAAATTGAACTAACATGGTTTGGAATATGGACAACTCTCGCTGCTACTTTTGCTCTATGCTACAGAACTAGGGGAAATGTGAGAAGAACATGAGTTTTTATACGCCGAACGTCTGCGGAAAAGATAAATAGGGGGAAATATTAACCAATTTCGTGCATAATGAAAGACTTACAGAAAAAGACTATTCAACACAAAAGCTTAAATCCTGGGCACGAGGTTGAGGCACAGGACCAAGCTCGACATCAGGTATAGGTTAAGATAAATAAATGGATGGTTCTTCAGTGATTACATCAAGTGGTCAAATCAACGTTTGTTTTGTTGGCCTAACATTCTGCGCAAAATGAAAATAAAGTTGAACTTATTTCCGTTAAGCGAACCGAGGATTCCTCTTCCTAAGATTTGTTGACTTTTTTACTTATCCATACCCAAGAGGTGATCGCAACAAAATGCTAATCAACATAATGGTTTACAGTCTGATAGACTAAGTCTACTTTGTCCATATTTTTAACCTTATTTTAAACTAGTTTTTAGATAATTTTTGGACTATCGTAGGATCCGTAGATATTCCAAATATTTTTTCCAGGATTTTTCGACTCTGTAACTATTTTTATATTCTCGAGAACCAATTTCACAAAAACAAAATACGTTCATAACTGAAAACAGAGATCGAATTGTAAAATTGATATTTGATTTTTCTAAATAAAAAACAAATTCCATTTTGATTTCGAGTCATTCTTGTCCCTTTATTTCGTACATATGTCCACATACAACGTCGTTGATTGAACATTGCATTTAAACTGTCGAAAGTGCTATTTTACAGGCTCGTCCTTCTTCTTCTACGTTTAGTAGCAACAATAAACCAGTACAAATGTCTCAAATCTTGATTGACACCAAAAAACGATTTGGAATGGATCATCAGGTCAAGTAGACGAATAAGGAATGTTTGAAACTGTGCACTCATTTTCCGCACTATCCCAGGAATTCAACTTCCAGCCATTAAACAAAACCATAACATTTTCAATGTTGTCATTCACTACCACTGAAAAAGGAAACGTATTAAGTGTTTTTAGGGCTTACATGGCTTACTCTGCGGTGCCGAATACAATTTTACGAAAGTGTTGCTTCTTATATCATATCATACTCACCTCTATCTGGCCCTGATTGGTCTCTGTTCCAAAGCTCCTAACACACATGTCTCAAAATCCCACTTTGATGCTTCCATTTCGAAAAACAATCTCTAAAATATTTATTTCAGTAAAGTTTTATTGTCAATATTTTTGCCACGTTTCTAGGTTATCACAGACTGGAGGAATATCTCTAGATTGGAAAATGTTAAAAAAGACCAAAAAATGGTATTTTTTAATGCTCATATGGGAAGCGAGGTACTTAAAAAATCCCTGCAAACACAACGAATCACAAGACAATGTATAATTATGTCTTTTGTGCATGCCCTGCATTTACTAAAATGTGAACGTAGGACCTTTCAATTTTCACCCCCACCCCATTTTAAGGGTACATTTGCGATATTTTATTATGACCCTCTCCCCCTCCTTTTATGAAAATTTAGAAATATACCCACATTCTGCTTATTTCACACACTACTACAAACAAGAAAGTATCTAGACAAATGATTTTAGAAAATTATATTTTTAAGTTTTCAAGGTTTTCTGCAGAGATGGATTTCAGTTTCAGAAGTTAACACACCTTAAAAATCAGATTTCCGATTACGAAAGTAATGCACATGCGGCATTAAAAACAAATTAATGCGATACTATTAATACTTCAACCCTCCACAAAATATACTGATACTAGGTGGCAATGTCCAAAGTTAGGCCACACAAATAATTGTATAGTCTATTTCTATACTATGTTCACTTAATTTGCACTTATTAAACTCTTAAAGTTTGTTAACGGTTGCAGACGTCACTATCGACGTTCCTTTAAAATTTCGTGGCTTCTGTTGACTCTGAAGTGTGTTATTCCCAAAACTAACATTTTCGAAAGTGCGACTTGCGCAATTTAAAGACTGCATGCCTGATAAAGTAGCACTTGCCTACCAGCTGGGCAAGACGCGTTTTGCAACTTCGTAAATTGACCGGAAAAAGTATCGTTGTATTTTAGTGAAGGGTTGCAGAAACTTCCCGATGTCTGAAGCATACTAAAAGCCTTTAGTCAGAAATAATGAATTCTGACTCCCAGTCTAGTTGGAATGAAAGCTGGTGCACGGAAGCTAGTGAATGGAAGCTAATTGATGGAAGCAAGTTTATGGAAGAAGCGTTTAGAAACTAGTTCATGGAAGAAAGTGTATCGAGACTGGTTAATGGAGGTGTAAATAAGCTTACGTCATCACGATCTATAATTTCTTGATTCAATGCTGCAACGTCAACGGGAGGGTTGGGATCTATATAAAAGATAAAACTATGAAAAAAAACGCAGCGAAATTAATTTATTCCAAAGATCAAAAAATAAAGGAAAGATGATAAAAATAAATAAAAAAAACAATGCTTACCGACCAGTTCTAAATCTTCGTTGACATTTGCACTCTAAAGAAAGTAATAAAAATCTATTAAATTTAGAATGGTCTTTTTACCTTGTACAGTTGGTGGAAGTAAACGTAATAAAAGTTTTTAAAAATGGAACAAAGTTAGGATTATGTACAAAAGTTATGATTCAATATTTTTTTCGATTTTTTTTTTGGTGAATATGATATTTAAAATTGAAATGAAATTAAGTTATCTAAAAAGCCTTGTTGGCGCAGTTATCATCATAAAGTAAGGCTGGATTTCAAAGCTGTGAATATCGTTACAAATATACAGTCCTCACAATGAATAGAGAAATATTTTTTTCTAAATATTATGTGCGACTCCACCTGTAAAGGAAGGAACTGAATTTACCATCTCTGACCTGAGAGACCATCTGCTCGTGTTGTTGCTGCAAGAAATTTATTGTGGTTTCTGGGGTAGACTGCTCTTTTGTATCATTTTTTGGAGTTTGTGGACGCCAACCAGCATAGGTAGCTGCTTGCTAAAATAAGAAAATGACTTGACCAGAGAGCTGCATTCGTTGAAACATTGACATATTTGTAGGAAAAACAAAACAGTATTTAAATGTGCTGAGGTTAGCGATATTTCAATGATTACTTTATAAAATATAATAAAACAAGCAGAAATAGTGCAAACCATTATTATTCAAAGCTCCACAGATAAAAAATAAGGTGCTTTTCTTACTTGTGCAAACTGCTGACATTGTTGCATGTATTGCTGCATTTGTTGCATGTAATTCATTTGCATCTGCATCCAGCCAGGAAATGCTGAAGAATCAGTACCACTTGTTGGATTACCAAACTGATTTGCAGGTTGACTCTTTCTATAAAAGGGTCATTTAATTCAAAAAAGGTTTTAAATATGAAATTAGAAAAGAGGGATGATTCCGAACTTGAAGCTTCCCAGATAAATTCACTTGATGAAATACACAAGTTGTAAATTTCAAACTATGATCACAACAGTAGTTATTCGCCCTTGCAAAAATGTAAAACTGATCAGAGTTAAATGCGACTTGTTCATCTTTATTTCCGCTGAAGGCATGATTGTAACTTGGATATTTAACTTTTCCTTTAATTTTAGTATTCAACAACCTTCCATTTGACTTTGTATTAAAAATTAAACAGGCTAAAGTTTTACCTCACTGATTAACCGCTCTTACCTATTCTTTTAATACGACCAAACTCACTTCAGTGAGCACATAAACAGACATGTATTTTTATGTTACTCTTTTTCCGAAAAAAGATCTTCTATATAACATTAGGCTATCACAAATTTCTCATTTTTTTCGTTATGCTGAACCGATACACGTTATAAGTTTAAAAGTAACTGTTACTTTACCCTTTTGATGCTTTATTAACACGTATTTCTCTTTGTCCCAGACCTTTCATCCCTTGCATTTCTTTTAGAGCTCGTTCATGTTCTTCTTCATCAAAGAAACGCACAAAACCGAATCCTCTAAATCGCATAAGAATTTAAAGGTCAGTACAACATTGACAAATAAAAAAAAACAGAAACGTAATAAACAGCAAAACATACTTCGGCTTTCCAGATTTGTCCTTAACAACTAAAATGAGAAGAGAGAAAACAGATGCAGTGACAATTTATTTGTTTGAAGTAAACTTAGATGTCTTAAAGAATGTCCAACTCAGTCTATACTCACCTTTAGCAGCTCGCACAGACGGATACCTTACACGAAAGAAGTCCTAAAAAATAAAAAACTTTAAAAAGAAAATGGATTATTTACAAATACCTTAATTTAACTTTACTTAAAAACACAAAAACACACGCAGGCAAATTGATTGCATGCTATTGCCCATGCAAAGTACCAGATTTTATGAGAAGTTAACCAATGCAACGCACTGGTGTTTTAGGTTTCATTTTAGGTGTCATAAAACACCTTATGTGCAATTTAAAAAATATATATAAACGTACAACTGTATAAGGGGGAGAGATCTAAGGTATTATTCGTTAAACATCAATGAAACTATTGATTTTGTTGATAAAATTACTCCACTTTATGGAATTTGAGAAATTGGAGATATTTTAAATTTTATGCAACTCTGATTTGTTCCAAGGCTCAGGAATATCTGTTTACATTTAAAGATACAAGAGATATTGCATTACTAAACAAGAAGATCTGTAAACATTCTGTCTAAACATAACTAAAACATATATGGAAATTTGGGTAATCCCAGTGAAATCTGGGCCAGTTAATATTACTGGTACATATACTTAATCAAATAAGTTTTATATTATAAAAGTTAATCATATTTAAAAAAACATCAAATCAAAATTTAAAGAAGTAGACATTTAAAAAAATATAGCTAAAAAAATTGCTTTTCCACGAATGCTAATTTCGTATATTTTGTATATATTTTAGGACTCAAAGCATAATATCAAAATTATAGCGGGTTTGCGCTCATCGCAGATTCGCGCTTAAACTAGTTTTTTATTAGTCGTTGGCATAATTATGAGGCAAGGTGAGAATGTTATAGTATACAATTATGCTCTAACTTTCTCCTTATTAATACTTGCAGCAAGATTGAAGACATACACAAACTTCACCCTTAGCTCAAAAGTCAAAAGAACGATAAAAAAATAGCAAGACATACCAACAAGTGGTCATCAGTAACTTCGGATGTGATATCTCCAACAAATAAAGAATACTCAACGCTGCCTCTGAAATAAATGAATTAAGACATGCTATAAAATTGATCCACTTGAAATTTAACAGGAAATTTCTCCCTCTTCCACTTCATTCCATATGTTTTCACTCAAAATATAACTTAAAAATAAACATAAAAACTGATGCGATGAATAAAATAATGCCAAATACAATAGTGACGTATAAGTACCATTTTTTGTCAAAAAAAATGAAAAACACATTACTAACATGAATACACTGATTGAAAAAGAGTATCAAGCATGATACTATAAACACAATTTGGATTCTTTATACATAATACCGTTTTCAGCACATTTTGCACCACAAGTTAACATTTCTCTGACTGTTATAAGAATCTGTCTGCTTATTCTTATAATTCACACTTGCTAACTCCCACCATAGGTCTTACCCCGAACTTCTTCCATATTCTGATCTGTTCAACTTAAACTTCTTTCCCTAAACAAAGAAAAGGTGTATTGCGTCTTGCATCAAACAGCAAAGGAAAATTGATTTACTTTACTGTACACAAGTCGATATATTACTTTACACAGGCTATATTTTTTAAAAATGTTATTGATGGTAAAACATAGTCACAGCTCTGATTTTTGCGTAGTAGAAGCAAAATTACAAATCCCCCATCACCACAAGATTTTTTTAGATGCTTTTTCTTAAACCATTTCAATAATGTGTACAAATGTTAGGATCAGCCTGTCATTCTTGCGTTCTGTGAAAAGCCAAGAATACAGCATGACAAAGAATAAGAATGTGGTTTTAAATTTTTTTCTAATGACAATAATTGGTTGACTCAAGTAATTCATTTCAAGACAGATGCGACAATTTAAGACTAATTTTAAGATGATAAGTCGATAGTGTTGTCTTACATTTTTTAAAGCACAAGGAATGTTGTTGTTACCTCGGTTCCTGGTATTGGTTGATTATTTATTTTGATCAGCACTTCCCTTGCTATATTGATATCCCCGAAATCCACAAAACAATAGTTCGCTCGAGCACTAAACAATGAATTTTTTTAAGAAACAGTAAGACAGCAATGAGTGGTAAAATTTTCAATATAACAATTGTACAGCTTATTGGAGGAACTATAGCAGTCTTGGTTACAATTTTATTTTCTGTGCAGCTTCAAAAACTTAGGGCATAAAAAAGAAGAAACAAATAGGCATGCTAAATAACAAAAAAGTATATAGTAAAAAATATCCAGAGATAAACTCTCATGTATATATAATTGAAATTATATTCAATTATAGGTGAGAATAATTACAATATTAAAAAAAACAAAAAAAACTGATAAGTGGAATATTAAGGAATACAACTTCCAAATTAGGAACAAATTTATAAAAAATGGGCGCATTAAAGAGCACACAGATTTGCAAAATGAAATTGTTCTTCAATTGCCCTGTGGATAAATCTTTCAATGGGTTCTACAAGTGGTAAAATTTCAAGCTAAAATCTGAAGACATCATGGACATAGGAATGTTAAACTTGGCATTCAAAAGAATTATTAGGTAGAAAGAACGATATGCAAAGCCATAATATCAAAATTTCAAAATTCTCACTCAACATACCCATCTGTTTTATGAAAAATTTCTTTTACTTCGATTACATTGTAGCCCATGTTACTAAATGCTTCAGTAATAAATGTTGTATCCATTTCTTCAGTAATCTTAAAAATAATTCAAAAATATGTTATTGTGTCAGCTAAAACACCATAGGGAAAACTAGGATATTCTGATCAAATTGCTTTTTATATTGTTAATTATTGACAATGTAAAAGAAAGCGAATTAGAAAACCTGATTAATAGTACCAGGGTTCTTCTAAGTGATATAGCATGTTTCGTAAATTAAATAATTATGTATTTTAGCAATTTTAAAGTTGAACACTTACAGCTCCCATCCATATTGTTGCACTTTCCATCATTATTGTAAATTTAATATTTATTATTATTAAATACTAAAAATAAATAAATAAAGCAAGAATATTGTCTATGAAGCGAGGAATGGAAATCTAAGAGGCAACTAAGGCTATATGGTCAAGATGAGTTAAATTTATAAAAATAACTTTTGCAAAAACAGATTTTCCTCAATATTAAATGAAACCTAATTGTCACAAACTTCTGAGTGCTTAAAAGAGAAATATCAAAAATCAGTAAGAAACTCAAGCAAAAAGTTGGCAGAAATATGTTACAAGACCCCTTCCTTTATATAAAAGCACTTCCAAGAAAAAACTGTTGACGCTAACAAAAAAAGAAACGCTGCAATATATGACAAACATAAAATAATGTGGGTGTTCAAATAAAAATAATAACACTCAAATCAACACATCGTTTTATGCAGTTTGATAAAGTTTAGCAATTCATGGGATGCATAAGTACAGCGGTTTTATATATTATTAAATCACATTAGTTCATTATATATATTATGAATAAAAATAGTTATATGCCATAAAACTTTCTAAGAAATGTTTTTCGTATATATTAGCGCTTAAAATAAATATTTGACCACTGCCGGTCATACTGACCGTCGGAGATCCAAAATGGCCGGTCAAATTGAATTTTTCGGCGGTCAAAAATATATGCGATTCCTTGCGTAACGGTTTCAATCACGAAATTTGATATTTATTCCACTCTGACGTTTTAAATTATTTTTATGCCTCTCTGATGAAGTACAAGTCCCATTGACCTACCTTCCCGTTGGTGTACTTCGTTAAGTGAATACACAATGAACGATAATTAGTCAACTTTGCTTCCCTCGCGCTCATAAAAGCAAGCTGCCTGGGAACTAGGTTGCACATGTTATTCACGAACTAAAGGTCAGGGCGGGAATTAAAAATGTTTCTGAATTGATATAAAAAAATTAAACGATTAAGAGAAAAAACTATTTAAAACGGCATTACTAATAAAAGAATAATATACAAGAATAACATGTTTTTTTAACAACTAAAATCTACTCGTCTCTGTCCTCTTCCGATTCAGTGTCACTGTGATTGACTAGTTTACTGGCTTTTTCCTTCAAAGGTCTTTTCTTCACAAGCTTAACACGTGGTGTAGCAATATTTGATCTACCGAAAATGTCTAGTTTTTTGTGCATGTTAAAGTTGTTGATGTCTTGCGTGGTTGAGCATGATGAATACTCAAGTCTTTTTATTGCACATGAGGCCTGGTTTGGGAACGGACTCTATATAAAAAAGTTATATGGCTACGTTGGGTTGACAAAATAAAACAAACGAATAAATTAAGGATGTTTGTCGTTCTTCCATACCTAACACAAGAGATTTTATTATACATATCAGGTTCCATCCAGTTGTAAGAAAATTAAAAAGCCTGGGAACGAGGTTAATACTTTCTCTATATCAAAAATAAATAAACAAACGGCCAATGGCGAAGCCTTTTATTTGTAGTCAAAATGGTAGCATTTTAGCTAGCTAGCTACACTAAAACTAAAGACGAAAAATCTATATGAAAAAATGTGTATGAAAAGCGAGATATTTAGATTATTATCTATTCTTAATAGTAGATAAATAATATTTTTTTTGCGAAGCAAGGAATCGATCGCCCGTCAGTCTGACCGCTCGTAACGTGATCATGACGGTCAATTAACAAAACTCGGCGGTCAGTGACCGTTGACCGGCCGTTATTTTAAGCGCTGTATATGTTCTAAAATATGGGGAAAACAAAACAACAGAAAATGTAGTGCAATTGCTCAATTCTATCAAAGAACTTTATATCTTAAAATAGCCCCCATACTTTTTGGGTCTGCTTCAAATTCAAATGGTTTTCTATATCCTTCAAATAACTCTTTGGGATATGTTGTCAAAACGCCTTCCTTCTCCAGCTTACTGATTGTCTCTAAATTCACATACGGTTCGTTAAGATATGAACTCTTTGTCAGTATGATTAAAGTTCCTCCTTTCTTAGTAATTCTGCACAATTCCTTAAAACAATCTGTTCCAGGATGAGAGGAAGACAAAAAGAATACACCAGCTGAACACACCATGTCATAAGAATCGGAGGAGATATCTTTCAGTCCTTCAGCACTTTTACCAAGAATTAATTTACTCATAACATTTTTACCAGCAGCAACATCCAACATGCCTTGATTGCAATCAACTCCATCAATATTTAAGAAACCAAACTTTTTTAAATTATCTGCAACGAGACCTGTCCCACAACCAAAATCAAGTATTTTTACTTCTTTGTTTTCAGCAAAGAGCTGGTTTATTTTTTCAGAAATTTTAACAGGACCCATGCATGCTTCTACTCGCAAGGCTTCATCGTACAGGGTGGCAAACTCTGTATATATGGCTTGCTGCTTTTCATACTCAGAATTTACACTCACACTTTTACGACTTTCGTCCATCCACTTTTGAAATCCATTCATCCAAATTTCTTCCAGTTCTTTATCGTCCTTGTATGTCACAGGTTTAGATTCCATTTTTTAATTCTATAATGGATATTATAACACGTATTAAGCACAGTAAAAACCTTACGTTTTAACTTAATCATTCTTCTGTTTAAAAAAGAGGATTTCAGGTTTGATATGTAATTATTTAATCAATAAAAAAGGACTGTTTACTTTGTCACCTTTGTATGAATGCCGTCTTAAACAAAATAAAATCTATTCCAACTCAAAATTTTTATTCCACGTTTTAACAATGAATGGTGTCGTTGCTTAGTGGTTAAGTCTTGCACTTTTGTGCAGAAATTTGATTCACCTCCTTTACTTGCAACACTCCATGGTCTCAAAAAAAATATTTAATTATGAAACATGTCTGAGTGAGAGCATTCAAACTGGTAATAGAACGTCGGTCGCTTGTGCTTGAAAATAATTGTGTCTGTTCCAGTCTTTTTCAGGAATATTTGAGTAGGTGTGCGATGATTCGCACGTGTAAATCAAGTAACGCGTGCGATGTAAAACGCACGTGCAAAGAATGTTACGCATGCGATACGGGCTCCAAGGTTATTTTTGTTGCGCATTCAATTTGTAGTAGAAAAGTGGGGGACGTTTTAAATCGTGAACCCCAAACACGATGATCGAGCGTCTACTGGTATAGCGACTCTTTCAATTTTAACTTCCTTTTCTACATGTCCGAAATAGTATGCATGACTATACTGTCATTTTTATATTTATTGTTTATTTTTCAGGTCATCACAAGCAAATAGGCAAAAATATGCTTTGTTTTCAAATTAAAAAAAATCTTTATCCACGTGGCTTAAATAAAACTTCAAAATTCATTCAGAAAGTCCAGCTACACTTTAACAAAATTTTTACAGAAAAAAAAATTATACCGCACGTGGGTTTCGTTTTTACAGGAATAAAGAAAAAATCCATTAAATTCGGACCTGCTATGGTTTCCAATTGTTTTTTCAAATGAAGAAATTATCTACAATTAAATCCTTGATAAAATGTCTATTCCGCCTGTAAGTGCAGTTTTGCAGACTTGCTTCATCCGTGCTCCATCAGCGTTCACCTCCGCATTAGTTAAGAACTGCATGGCTGGATTTCTTGTGTAAGACCTGGTTACCAACGACGAAGGGGCCAGGCAAAAGAGATTTATGTCTACGTAGTTCTTTCAACTAAGTCAGGAGTCGGTGAATTAGCTAGGATGGTCAGGTTGGCTATGAATAGGCTTGCTCGTGGATTAAAAGGACCAGGACTATTCAATAATTTCTGAGATCTAAAAGTGTCCGACCAAGACGGAAATCTATCGGACGTTTTGTCTGACGAGTCTCCAAAAATTATTTCGAGGGCTGCCATCGCACGCTACAAAATGGATTTTATAGGTTGATTTTGAAAACTCAATATTTATTTTTCAGGCGTGCGATTAATCACACGCCTCAAACGATTTAGGCGTGTGTCAAGGCGTGCGCGTGCGATCGCACGCCTCTCCTGAAAAAGACTGCTGTTCCGCCTGTAAGTGCAGTTTTGCAGTTTTGCAGACTTGCTTCATCCGTGCTCCGTCTGCGTTCACCTCCGCATTAGTTAAGAACCGCATGGCTGGATTTCTTGTGTAAGACCTGGTTACGACCGACGAAGGGGCCAGGCAATAGAGATTCATGTCTACGCAGTTCTTTTAACTAAGACAGGAGTCGGTGAATTAGCTAGGATGGTCAGGTTGGCTATGAATAGGCTTACTCCTGGATAAAAGGACCAGGACTATTCAATAAATCTGAGAACTAAGCAAATGGGAGTGTCCGACCAAGATGGAAATATATCGGAAGTTTTGTCCGATGAAAGTTGATTCATACACATTTTTTTCAATTTTTCGCCAATTGCGAGACAAAGAAATGCAGAGGTCCCACTTCCGTACAGTTTTTGAATGGTAGAAAGAAAACGTATGCACGCCAAGTATTTAGGCGTGTACTACGCATGCGTAACTTCACTTTATGACGTGCGGTCTGTTGCACTCGTCAACAAGATTTTGGCGTGTGATGGCCCGCACGCCAGAGATTTTACTCCTGTCCAAGCCTGCTTTTCAATTGCCTTAAATCTAACGTAAATATAAAATACTGATGCAGGCCATTTCGATTCCGCGCATGCGGTGTGCGTGCCATCTTAAAAAATTAAATTTTCAAAAAGGAAAAGTACAGTACTGGAATCACGATAGTAAAATTTTTTAGCATCGTGAAAGTCGTGATCCATCATGGGCTTGACTTTCACGATGCATCGTGATTTTCGCGATCCACATCGCGATCGTCATGATACATCTTTAAACATTATAATAACACTTAATTAATGTCATGAGAGAATAACGCCATTGAATATAAATAATTATTTTGTTTTTGTTTTTTAAAATCAAAAATATTTTCGTCGTCGTAAGCTTCTTTCTTGTTTAGACGAATCCAACCTAATTAGTTGTTCTACGGGCCCGAGCGTCCCTAATTTTCATGAAAACAAAAAAATAATAATATCAAGCAAAAAAGTTTTTAAGAAAAAAAAAATTATAAACAAACAATTTGTTTATCTTATCCCATCTCATGAAAAAAAAATTATTATTGTCGTAACACCCTCCTTCGTTATGATTATTATTATATGTTTAAAATTACGCTTGCAAAAATCTAATACTGCAAGACTTTTACCGTATTCTCTCTAAAACACAATTCTGGAGGTAATTTTTTCTTTTGTGTTGAATGTAATTCTAATCTATTTTATATCTTTGCAATCACATTGAGCACATTGAAATGATATGCTTCTGGTAATAGAGCAGTATAGCAGGTATCATTTTTAGGTGTTATTGACATGTATTTCACAACCTAGTGCCCAGGACTTAATTAATTATTAATTTCTGTTAAAAATATTGAAAAATGTAAAATTAAATGTATAGATAATAATTTTCTTTTCTATCTTCGCTACCTTCAAGCAATAGGTGACCATTGAAAATATGAATAATACAATTAAAAATACATCATCATCATCATCATTCTTGGCTTAACGTCCGTTTTCCATGCTAGCATGGGTTGGACGGGGTATATTAATGACCCTCTTCCAATCTGATCTAGACTGTGTTAGATCTAAACTCAACTTCCTCTGTATCAAGTCTGTCCTTATAACCTCCTGCCAAGTCTTTCTTGGTCTGCCTCTGGGCTTTGCCCGAGGAACTATCAAGTCTCTATACACTTTCTTACCCTCCTCCATTCTTTACAATTTTAATATAAGATACATGCAACTATCTCCTCCCCATTGCTGCAATTTATTTTATCATGCACACTGTGATTGCTGAGATATAAATGGATAACAAAATTCTATAAAAATTAGAAAAGAATGTTCCGCACATCGCTGTTACAGACAATCCGTGATAATTATTATGTTGTTATCTTTTCACCTTGAGTGCTAGTTCCATTGTGAGACAAATTATTATTATTATTTTTCTTTGCAACTAAAAAATATAAACTGCGTGCGTTATGCGAAAATACATAGAAAAAAAGAGTTGTCGTAACACCCTCCTCCGTTGTTATTTTTTTAATTTTTTATTTGTTGTTCCGACCAAACATTCTCGATAAAATTATTTTTATTTCACCGACTGTAAGCTACTATCGACTTCGCCCGTAGAACAACTAATTATGTTATGGTCGCCTTATTTCTAAAATCCAATTTCCAATAAAAATATATTACAAGATGCAAAAGAATTTTTAAATGTAAAAAAAAAAAAGATTATACCCATCTTATTCACAATCCATCGCGACAATCACGATTAATAGTGACGATCGCGATACCATCGTTATTTTTTTATACATCGCGACTATCGCAAAGTTCTTCGGTAACATTTTTTCTATCGCGATGGCCACGATAGGATTGTGGATCGTTTGTGTCGCGCATGATACGCGTGTCCTGATTCCAGTACTGTAAGAACAAAATTCCTTTAACCCCTTACACCGCCCAAGTTCCAACAAAGTTCACAGCTGGGAATTTAAACCCATGGTACAAAAAATTGCAAGTAAAGTCATTAATTAAACTTACGGAAAGTTGAAGTGTGGCTATAAGGATGGATCATGAAATTTCTTACTCAAATAATTTTCCGCTACTATCAAAGATTTTAGGATTATAATAAAATCTTGAATTTAAAAAGCAATTTGCCAACATCAGACACCAAAATTAAAGTTCATGTCACCGTTTTTGCCAACATGAAATTGTGGATTGCTGAGGCTAATGAAAAAAAAACAAAATTCATATCAGAATTTTTTTGCAACATAAAATGGCTAAATGCCGACGCGAAACAGTATATATATATAATGATTGCCGACGCAAAAAAAAATTGAATTAGAAAGGCTGGATAGAGAACTACGTAGAAGATATCATCAACACTGCCCCTTCGTAGTTGTTAACCGCAGATTACAGCTGAGTGATCCATCACTGGCGTGGAGGTAAATGCCAATAAGACATGGATGAAACAAGTCTGCATAACTGCACTTAAAAGCGGAACAGGCAATATATCATTGGCATTTTTCCATTATTGCAAGTTGCCGCGCTTATCAGGAAGTTATGTATGTATGTTATCGGCAGTTATACAGAAATAAAGCTTCAAACCTTAAAAGAACAATTTTTAAAACTCAGCTAGCAAAGTTCACATAAGGCTGAAATTAAATGGAAAAAAACTTGAATTCTCATCTCATGTAAGATATCTAGGTATATTAATAGATGAATTTCTAGATTGGGATTTTCACATATCTTATATTGGCAACAAATTAAGAAAAACAAATGGAGCTCTTTGCAAACTAAAATATTATGTGCCTAAGGATATCCTACTTTCAATTTACCATGCATTATTTTCTTCTCATATTTCTTATAGTCCGCAAGTGTGGGGTCTCACTTCAAAGTCATGTAGAATTTTTCGCCTACAAAAAGCTGCTCTCTGAATCATTACTTTTTCTAATTTTAACTCACCATCAAATCCTATTTTTCTTAATCTTAATATTCTTACTCTTCCAGATCTTATAAAATTTCTCAACATTATTTTAACTTTTAATATTATAAATCTGCATTCTCCAGGTAATATTTGTGATATTTTTAAATTGGTCTGCCATTCATCTAATCATTCAACAAGAAGTAAATCCATTAAACTTCTAGCTAGACCTTCTGTTAGGACTACCTTATTTGGTCTCAAATCTATACGTTACCAATCTATTATTAATTGGAACAATATCCAACAACACTTTCACCAATACGACCTAGCCTCTCTCACTCTAAAACAACTAAAAAAAATTTGGAAAACTTATCTTCTATATAGCTATAACACTAATCTCTCCACTGCATAAAAAAGATTTTACTAAAAATTTTTTTTTTTTTTGTAGTGTCATACTGCTTATTGCAATCGTTTGATCTTATATAGGTGGCCATCACCTACATTAGTATTTATACTATCTGATGGTCTCCCCGTAGGTATTTATTTAATGTAAATATACAGTTATCTCACACGAAATAAATACTACTACTACTACTACTACTACTACTACTACTACTACTAGCTATGTAAATCATTTCTTGTTTCTCTGTTTCTGCTCCGTCTTTCACTTGTGCTTAATCTTCTTTTGCTGCCTCAATGGACAATAAAATTTTAAAATCAAAGTGCAATTTTGTTTCTAGGACCTATATTGAAAAATCATTTTGAAACTGGCATAAAATGAAGAACTGTTATGTGTGTACTGCTAGTTTGACATAATACTCCTAATTAGCAGAAAACTGAAGTCTAATTTGGGTAATGAACGCCTAATTAAGCTGCACAAAATACATATTCATTGATTAAACCAAGATAATGTCGAAACCGAAAGCTCATTTTGAGAATCACACACACAGAGAAATAGATATGGAGCCAATTGTTAAATCTGCTGGAGCCAATGTCAGTAAACAATCATTTCGTAATGCATCTAAATATGGCTAAAAGGATCATCAATTGCCCAATTACGTAATTCTTTTTTTGACATCTTTAAAGAGTTTAAAGCTTACATTGTTCTGTCAAGATTGTGCTTCTTTGCACTGATTATGTCGCAGTGACCGGATTATGAACGCTGATTCAAAAAGGACCAGCTAGACATAGACAGACCTGGCGGTGGAATAATGAGGTTGACCAGTGTATAAAGGAAAAAAGGAAACTTTGGAAAGAGTGGAAGTCAGGTGGTAGTAAAAATATTTAGTTAGAAGCTAAGCGTCATGCTCGTACAGCAGTGTATAAGGCAAAATCAGAAGCAGAGAGAAACAGATTTGCAGATGTGTTAAGAAGGGAAGACCAGCGCAATGAGGTATTCAAGATAGCAAAGCAAATGAAGAAGACTAATCAAGATGTTGTAGGTGAGAAGTGTATACGTAATGATGAAGGTGTTTTGGCTAGCACAGAGGAGGAGAAAAGGGTAGCTTGGAAGAATTATTATCAGAGGTTGCTTAACACTGAGTTTGATTGGGATGAGGATAATTTGTCTGATGAAGATGTTGTAGAAGGGCCAGCTATGCAGATCAAGACAGAATGGGTAGTGGAGGCTATTAGGAAATTGAAGATTGGCAAGGCTGCAGGAGTATCAGGTATTGTTGCAGAGATGGTAAAAGCATCTGGATATATTGGAGTTGAGCTTATTACAAGTCTTGCTAATCAGATTATAAAGGATGGTGCTATTCCGAGTGAGTGGCAGTCGAGTGTAATAGTGAATTGTTTCAAGGGCAAGGGTGATGCATTAGAAAGAGGGAACTATAGAGGTTTGAAGTTGGTTGATCAAGTAATGAAAGTTATTGAATGAGTGATGGATAAGTTACTTAGAGAAAGAATTGATATAGATAAGATGCAATTTGGTTTTGTTCCAGGGCGTGGCACTACAGATGCAATATTTTTACTCAGACAGCTTCAGGAAAAGTATTTAGGAAAGAGAAAGAATCTCTATTTTGCCTTTGTAGATTTAGAGAAAGCTTTTGATAGAGTGCCACGTAAAGTTATTTGGTGGGCTATGAGAAAATTAGGTGTGGATGAGTGGCTAGTTACGATGGTACAGTCTATGTACAGCAATGCTAGAAGTCGTGTCAGGATTAAAGATTCACTTAGTGATGAATTTAGTGTAAATGTTGGTATACATCAGGGTTCTGTACTTAGTCCTTTGTTGTTTGTTCTAGTCTTAGAAGTGCTGTCGATGGAGTTCAGAACAGGTTGTCCATGGGAGTTATTGTATGCAGATGATTTGGTTCTCATAGCAGAGTCGATGAAAGAATTAGTTGAAAAGTTTGAGAAGTGGAAGAAAGGACTAGAAGAGAAAGGGCTAAGGGTGAACACAGCAAAGTCTAAAGTCATGATTAGTAGCATTGCAGCCAAGTGTGACCTTGTAGTTGAAAAGTGGCCTTGTGGAGTTGGCAGGAAAGGGGTTGGTAGTAACTCAATTTTTTGTCAGACTTGCAAGCATTGGGTACATAAGAAGTGCAGTAGTATTGGTGGAAGGTTAAGAGCTGACATTCAGTTTGTATGCAAGCGTTGCAAAGGTGAGATTATAGTGAATGAAGTATTTCCAGCTTTAATGATGTGCAACAGTGGCTCGTTAGAGATAGTTGAGAACTTCTGTTACTTAGGTGATATGTTGAGCAGTGAAGGGGGTGTTGGAAGAAGTGTTACTTGCAGGATAGGTTCTGCTTGGAAAAAGTTCAGAGAGTTACTGCCTTTGTTGACTAGCAGAGTCTTGTCAATTGAGGTAAAAGGTAGGTTGTATGAGGCCTGTGTAAGAAGTGTTATGTTGTACGGTAGTGAGACATGGGCAGTGAAGCAGGAAGATCTTGACCGTTTAGAAAGGAATGATATGAGAATGGTTAGGTGGATGTGTAACGCCAGTCTGAGAGACAGAAAGAGTTCAGATGAGCTAAGAAGCAGGCTAAGTATCCGTAGAATTAAAGATGTTATCCAGATAAGAAGATTGAATTGGCTGGGGCACTTGGAAAGAATGGAGGAGGATAATTGGGTAAGAAAGTGTAGAGACTTGATAGTTCCTGGGGTAAAGCCCAGAGGCAGACCGAGAAAGACTTAGCAGGAGGTTATAAGGACAGACTTGATACAGAGGAAGTTGAGTTTAGATCTAACACAGTCTAGATCAGATTGGAAGAGGGCCATTAATATACCCCGTCCAACCCATGCTAACATGGAAAACGGACGTTAAGCCGAGAATGATGATGATGATGATATAATGGCTGGCAGGCTGCGATTGGCATTTTCTTCAAACTTTTGTGAATGAAACATTGACGGATTATTGTTACAGAATGATGGATTTCGTGGGGTTTTTTCTCTGCAACATAGAACACCATTAAAAACTAGGCATGGCGAAAGAAAAAAGTCTTGACGCAATTTATCTCTACAGGATAAAACACCATTGAAAACTAGGCATAGCGAAAAAAAATTAATTAATTTTAAGTAATTCTAAATATAAGCTCTTCTTGTGAGTACATTTCAACACAATATACTTTGAAGTAACTAAATTCCATTTATTTTTTGTGGGAATACACGTTTTCACAGTTATTATGATAATATATACATATATACATATATATATACACGAAGTAGTACAGTACTGTGAAAAGGTTTGTTAACATCGTGGTTCAGGTTTATTTCATGTTACGCACGAACCACGATAGCCCACGATGCGTATTTTTTTAACAATCGAAATGCGATGTAAAAAAACATTTCTATCACCGCCTTACATTTCTATCGCCGTTCTTCTTTCTTAAACTTTTATATGCGATCTAAAAAACATTTCTATCGCCGCTTTTCGTTTATAAACTTTTAAAATGCGATCTAAAATAGCATTTCTATCGCCGCTATTCGTTTTTAAACTTTTAAAATGTGATCTTAAAAAACATTTCTATCGCCGTTCTTCTTTCTTAAACTTTTATACGCGATCTAAAAAAACATTTCTATAGCCGCTTTTCGTTTATAAACTTTTAAATGCGATCTAAAAAAACATTTCTATCGTCGCTTTTCATTTATAAACTTTTTTTAAAAAGCATTTCTATCGCTGCAGACAAATTTAACTTTTCTAGACAAATGACATTTCGTAAAAATACAATCGCGTCCATGACTAAAAAGTATACACCAAGCAAAAACTACGAATACGCTTTTTTAACTTGATAAAACCTGAAACAAACAAATTAACTTTAATGAAAGACTTTTTTGAAAAGAAAAAAAATTAAATTATACTGCTATAAAAATCGTGGAGCTCGCGAAAATAATCGTGGGACACACAATCCTTCGTGCAGATAATAATATTATCCTGGTGGCCACGATAGAATGTTTAAATGTTTGTGATACATAAAGACCACGATTTTATCGTGGTTCGTGTGCACCACGCTCGTTACACGAACACGATGTTAACAAACCTTTTCACAGTACTGTAGTTTCAAAACACAATGCTGTGTCGCTATGAGGAAAATATGCACGAAGGCTACTGCGCAGAAAGTGAAGAAAAACAACAATAAACACGTTTGCCAGCCCACAGCAGTGGGTATTTTTGGTAAAAAGGAAAGGTCGTTTTCAGTTTTAATATTGAAGTTATGTCTTCTAAATTGGTGGATGATTAGTATGGGGAAACTAGTTGTACGGATAACTTGAGTTGGATAAAATAAGGGTATTTTATTTTTACTCAACTGTGAAAAGGTGTATTGAATTCTTGGAATGACCTGAATTATTCGTTTTGCGGGAATACACTCAATCATAGTGCCGTATTTTTCCTGCGCGCGCAGAAATGGAGGTAACTTTTCCACTTAGTTTGTTTACATTTTTACCTCCATTTCTGCGCGCGCATCGTGCATTACGTAATCACTTAGATGCGTGCGCAAGTAAATATCAGGACTGTGATTCCATGTATTAAGTTTAGTGAAAAGTCATAGACCTTTTTGAATGTTTACATTTTCTGGGGTAAGCCCTTCTGGCTCTAACAACTGTGTGGCAGGCAGAAAGATGCGGAAGCTTGCTGAAGAAAGGTCTTTTTCAGCCCATTTCTTTCTACGGAAACATTTTTGAGGCTTTAAACTATTATTGAGTGTAGATGGATAATTTCTGATTGACATATATTCATATAAAGTCGTAATGATACCGTCGTGCGAAGAAACAGACTAAAAAGGACCTCACTTCATCTAGCACCTGCATCTTTTTGCCTGCCACGCAATTGTTAAAGCCGAAAGGGCTTACCGCGGAAAATGTCAACATTCAAAAAAAGGTCTATTAAACATGCGAATCCCAAAATTTAGTTTCCACGAAATTTCGTTTCATTTGAAAACAAACAATTTTGCCACAAGGGCCAATTGCTTGTCAGAAGTGATGACGGATGATATAAAAGCTGGTCTGCCCCGACTATGTTCGTTCTATAAGTCTCCAAGTTTTGTGTAAATACATTTTGTCAAAGAATGATAGTAGTTGGGGTAGAGTGCAGTTTTTACAACGTAACTTTCTGTCTGCTACATGGTAGCTAGAAGGAATAAAAGGAAGAGAACATAAAATATAGGGTATAAATAGAGTAAACACTAAACAAGTGTACAGAAAAAGAACCGATGACAATAATAATAAATCTATAGCTCACGATCTCTGGCTATAAGCATGGCTGGATGTGGTGGAGAGCCACTCGCCAGACTCGCCATTTTAACCCTAACCTGTGTCCTACATGGGGCAAATGTTAACATGTGAAGCTTCGTACGGATGCCCTACTTTTAATTGAAGTACTACGATGGAGACCAAAAGGGCAGGATTGTTCTGCCCGGATAATAAACGCTGCCCTGATTAAGTACGGCAGCTTGCCCCGGTTAAGAACAGGGCAGGAAATACATAATCAGGGCAACATAATCAGGACGGGCCGGCTTATTACTCAAAAAATATTATTTGGCACTTATAAAAGGAACATAATCAGGGCAGGCCAGTTTATATACGACAGTCTAATATTATTTCTCACTTATTATAGAACGCACATAATCGGGGAAGGCCGGCTTATGCATGCAGTCAAATATTATTCGAGACTTATAGAACAAATATAATCGGGGCCGACCGCTTTTATATCATTCGTCATCACTTCTGACAAGCAAATAGCCCTGGTGGCAAAGTTGTTGCTGTTCTCAAATGAAACGAAATTTCGTGGCAAATACTAAATTTTGGGATTCGCAAGTTTAATAACTTTTCACCAAACTTAATTCCCGCAAAAAGAATAATTTAGGTTCCGTAAAATTTAGTTACTTCAAAGTATATTATGTTGCCAATCACAGCCTGCCTGGCCAGCCATTTATATCAGCGTTCATAATCCGGTCACCACGACATACCAGTGCAAAAAAACATAATCGGACCATGCGTACATAATCCGGCTGTCCCGGTTGTAAACAGGCCGTTTTCGCAATCTGGGCAGAACAGGATTATTTCGAAATCAGATGTTTTTAACTTTTGCATTTTGCATTATATGATTAAAACAGTGTACTTTGTGGTTGTAACAACGGAAGGTTTGTTGATTTTTCACCTTTATTACCAGGCCGTGGCTATCCAGGTGGAAGCAGATCCAAGGTTGTTTTGCTATATATTTTAAACATGTGCTCGTGCCCATTCCATCTGACAATATATAGATGCTTTGCCAATGTTTGCTAAAGTTAAAAAGTTTGCAGTTTTTTTTTGCAAATACACAAGCATTTCTGTAGGTAGAAAATATAAACAACAGACCACAGTAATCAAAGAAATCCATCCAAAAGAAATTATATAGTGAAATTTTTGGCATATCAGAAAAGTGGGACTCAGGACCTGGTATTCTGGAGCCGGGATTTGGGACTTGAGACTCAGGACTCAATTTTTGCAAATGTGTATAAACCAGACCAAAAGAAATACTGAAAGTCAACAACGTTTTTTCTGATAAAAAATATACACAATATAATCTCTGATAAAAAATGTAAGCTAGCTAGCTAGCGTACGATCCTCTAACTTCGGACACTTTTTCAGTTTTACCTCTCAAAAACCTTATCTACGCAACTTCTAACGCTGGTTCCGCCATTTATCGTTCGTTCCAAGCTACGCTGCCATATTTACGGCGAACTTTCTCTTGTGCCAGCACCGCACACTGGAAAAAACGTTCAACAAAGAGCTCCACCGAGTACCCCTACACCCTAACGTCGGACAACTTCCCCTAACATCGGACAATTGTGTTTTCAATGTTAAAATGTGATGTAAAAATGCCTTGATCAACACAAATATAACCTTATAAAATATCACTAGGCATCCTTGAATAAGAAACAAGCAAATTTGTGCCCATACCTTAAGTTTAGAAAGATAATGCAAGATATGCAAGATATCTGAATTAACACGCTTCACCTGAGAGAACAAATACACAGAAAGAGCGAATAAAGCAAGGGTGTGTAATTTACAGAACAGATCTCGCCGATGCGGCATATGTTTATATTTTACGGAATGGCAGATCTTTCTAGAATTTCTCGCGCGCTATTTCAATGCAGTGAAGCTTACACAGAGATTTTTATGGAGTAAAGTGTAAACTGTCCGAAGTTAGAAGATGTCCGAAGTTAGAGGATTGTACGCTAGCTAGATCAAAGAACAAAATGTAAAAAATTGTCAAAGGAGGAAAGGAAACATTATGCTCAAAATTATAGTCGTTACTGGAGTTAAGTATAATACACAAAGTGATGCAAAGTATAAAAACTTGATGAAGTGAAAGATAAAAAAAAGGTTCAAATCTGTTGATATTATAATTCGGACACTTTTAAAACAATAACAAAAGATAAATACATGTAAAAGATATACCAGTTTTATATAATAATTAATTGCTAATGTTTCCAGAAAAAACACAATATTAGAAAGACAAATGTATTTCATTTAACGACTTTGTGATGTTAATATAAAGCGATGTTTGGCGAAAAGGGGTGAGGATGCTGGGCAAGCAAAATGACACAAAACTCTCCTGCGCGTGTACCCAATTTAATAACACTCTCCGTGACACCTATCCTAATCTCATAAAGCGTATTTGTTTTCAACAACTGTCCTTCGTTGTTCCCTTCTCACAATTTTTTACAACTGTCCTTCGTTGTTTTCTTTTCTCTCTCTTTTTTACAACAGTCCTTCGTTGTTTTCTTTTCTCTCTCTTTTTACAACAGTCCTTCGTTGTTTTCTTTTCTCTCTTTTTTACAACAGTCCTTCGTTGTTTTCTTTTCTCTCTCTTTTGTTTCCTTTCTCTCTTTTTTATTACAACTTTTGTTGTTTCCTTTATCTCTCTTTTTTGCAACTTTTGTATTTTCCTTTATCTCTCTTTTTTACAACTTCTCATTGTTTCATTTCTCTCTTTTTTAAAACTATTCGTGTAAAATTGCCCTTATCTCATGAGTACGCACACACCACAAAACGAAGGCTGACGAAGTATTCACTCTCCTAGGTAACAACTACCTGTTGTACCTTCCTTTCCTTTAACCGTCTCATTGTTTATTACGCTATGTTATAACATACACCTGAGCTTAACACACCGTATCCTTGCTGGGGTACACGCACGATGACACACCATAAACAGTACACTCACAAATGCTGCCCAACATGAACACCAAAAAAAACAAAAAAAAAACATTAGAGCTTGAGGTAGGCCAATTGCTTCCACCACTGGACAAAAACCTTGGTGATTCATAAAGCCAAATCGAATCAATGCAAGGAAACCGTGTAGCTAAAGCAATTGGACAGGACGGCCGGTGAAGATTCATGTCCATGCTGACCCACTCGATGAAGTGACCATGATACCAACGGACGCCAAGATCCAGTAGTGACAAAGGTTGAACATAAAAAAAAGAAAATAGTGTTAAAATGCATTGGGTGGGTGGGTGGGTGGGGAAATCTTTCGTTGTTTTTTGAAGACAATGTTGTCAGCTTAGGTCAGAGGCCAATGTGATGTGAAATTCTTAATTTATAGGCCATTGGTAACAGAGGCTAGGCTCATTGGCCTGGTTCATTGAGACAATACCCAATGTGGGTAAACAAAACATCATGCACCAATTTTGAAGCTCAATATATGTTTTTATATTTTAGTTCACCCAACCAGCTAGCAACCCAACTGGAAACTGCAATTAACATGAGCTAAACTGTGTTTAGCTCCATTTAATTGCTAATGTTTCCAGAAAAAACACAATATTAGAAAGACAAATGTATTTCATTTAACGACTTTGTGATGTTAATATAAAGCGATGTTTGGCGAAAAGGGGTGAGGATGCTGGGCAAGCAAAATGACACAAAACTCTCCTGCGCGTGTACCCAATTTAATAACACTCTCCGTGACACCTATCCTAATCTCATAAAGCGTATTTGTTTTCAACAACTGTCCTTCGTTGTTCCCTTCTCACAATTTTTTACAACTGTCCTTCGTTGTTTTCTTTTCTCTCTCTTTTTTACAACAGTCCTTCGTTGTTTTCTTTTCTCTCTCTTTTTTACAACAGTCCTTCGTTGTTTTCTTTTCTCTCTTTTTTACAACAGTCCTTCGTTGTTTTCTTTTCTCTCTCTTTTGTTTCCTTTCTCTCTTTTTTATTACAACTTTTGTTGTTTCCTTTATCTCTCTTTTTTGCAACTTTTGTATTTTCCTTTATCTCTCTTTTTTACAACTTCTCATTGTTTCATTTCTCTCTTTTTTAAAACTATTCGTGTAAAATTGCCCTTATCTCATGAGTACGCACACACCACAAAACGAAGGCTGACGAAGGCAGCCCAGCATCCCCAAATTTCCCCAAATTCTAATGTCCTACCACATAACATTGCTTGTGTGTACAATATACAACAAGATAACAGTTTTCACAAATATCAATCCGGGCACAAATAGAACCCTGTCTTAAAAATATGTACAACTTCATCACAGGGAAAATGTCATAACAATGACACCCATAACGTCCGAACACAACTACGACAGCATCATGGAAATGCAACACAAGAACAAATATCACAGTAATACAGGAATTGTATCCCAAAATTTAGTAACACCACTGAGGCATGCGAAACAGATGGTCACATCAAACTTACATTCTAGCAGTGAAAAGAAGCAAAGTTAAAGGCAAGCAAGATCAAATGTGAAATGTGTGATCCCCTATAGTATTGACTAAACACCGCCCATACCACCATGAATGTTGGCAATAGAGGAAGCTTATGTAATGCAAGCATGATCAAATGTGGAATATGCATACCCTTTTTCTTAGAGAACAGAACCCTAAAGTAAAATTAATGAAAATCGAAAGCTGGACCATATGAAAACTCCAACTCACTGCACTCAATGTGCTTCCCTTCATTTTAAAAGAAACCCCTTGCCACCAAGGATGTGTGTTAAATGTAAATAGCAGTTCCAAATAGAAGCCTGACCTTATTTATTAATTACTCTGGGGCAAATTTGAACATAGCCATAGAAAAAGAATCACCTGAGAATCACCTTGTCATCACGGATGTATGCCTAATATAAAGGGAATACCTAAAATCGGAAGCCTAACCGTATTTATACCCCCAACCATTCTAAATTAAGGGCCCTGACAATAAAAGCATTTCCAGATTTCCAAAACTGCACAAAATATAAAGTCTGATCGAACAATTTTGGGTAACATTCGAAAATGCGGCTATGTGAAATGCTTATAAATTGATCCTAAAGACTGTACACATATTGCAAAAATAAAATTAAAAAATTCCATGTTAAAGTGGGGTAGGATCGCCTAAGTAGAAACTGCCAATGAGAAGATACCTGATCTTCTCATCTAAACTAGTAAACGGTTGAAAGCAACGCAGAATTCTATTAAAGGCGCCCAACAAGGCTCCCTTGCGCCCAGGAGTCGAGTTAAATTTTTTCTCAACTCAGGAGTGTTTGACGAGGCTGAACTCTCTGGTTTTACGGTAGTCCAACTACATTTTGCCGCATTTCGCTGATTGTTGCGCGATGCCTTGTTTTCTGTCGTAAAATAGTCGACTTCGGCGGCCGCCGAAGTGTGGACTTTGACCCTCTTAAACAAAAGAATTTTGACGTCAAGAAGAATCGCGCCGAAGTGTGGACCTTGGACTCCTGTAAAACAAAGAATATGTGACGTCAAGAAGAATCTCGTCAGAAGTCGTCGAAATTTACGGTAAAGAAAGATTGAAATTAGGGATAATTTACTCTACCTATTGTTATTGCCTCCCGGTAGCCGGTCGGTTTGATACGGTCGGATTCAACATGTCTAAAGGCTAAGAAAGTTTTGTATTGACTTGCAGCAAGTAAATGGAAGGTTTGAATATATGATTGGGGAATGAAGTTGAGCAAGGTTGCTAAGAAGAAACATTACTGGAAAACATTTATTCTCTGTGTCGCCTGTGATTGCAGAAGAAAAGCAGTTTGGCAGAAAAAGCAGGCTTTGAGTTAACAAAATCAGAGCATTAACTTTTAATGACTACGTTTTCAGGTACATCTGTTTACTTTGTGCTAGCAAGTGTGAACATGAAACTGTCCACAGCTCCACTCCCAACAAATCTAAAAAGCTCTGTGTCGAATTCAAAGTGCTTGTGTTGTCTTGGGGTTATTTAAGTAACAAGACATTTGATAGCAATACAATAAATCGAATAGCTGCATAACAACTTTGTATGTTTACTTTTGTAGATTCAAAGCTTCTGGCAATAGACACTTTCTAAACGATTTCTTAACATGCCACAAGGCCACGGACGAGAACACTAGTTTTGGGAGGATGACTTCGACAAGACTTGATGATGTTTTCGTTTAAAAGCTCTAATCTCATATCGAAATAATGCCTGGGAACGGTGTTAATTATAAAATTAGGAAAAAAGCATGGTTTTAATTAATGGGTGAAATGACAAAAGTTGTTCACATTTCACTAAAGAAGTTGTCATGCTGATAGGCATGGAAACTGTTTGTGGTTCTACCAACATGTCGAAAATTACTTAGCACATATACGTAAAAAGCATGGTTTTAATTAATGGGTGAAATGACAAAAGTTGTTCACATTTTCACTAAAGAAGTTGTCATGCTGATAGGCATGGAAAATGTTTGTGGTTCATTTTCACTAAAGAAGTTGTCATGCTGATAGGCATTGAAAATGTTTGTGGTTCTACCAACATGCCGAAAATTACTTAGCACATATACGTAAAAAGCATGGTTTTAATTAATTGGTGAAATGACAAAAGTTGTTCACATTTTCACTAAAGAAGTTGTCATGCTGATAGGCATGGGAAATGTTTGTGGTTCTACCAACATGCCGAAAATTACTTAGCACATATACGTATACAACCCTATACAGATGGACAAAATGTGTAATAATGTAGTTAACGATATCTGTTTTCAAATGATTTTGTTTTGTTAAAAATTCAAGTATTTATAGTAATTATCGCATAACAGCTAGGTATTTTCAAGTTTGATTCAACATTTTAAAGTCTGAGCCAAAAACGGTTACCGAAAAATAAAACAGTGTGTTTCCTGGTAGGCTAAGGGCTAAATATTTTTGACTGAATGTTGTGCTAAATCAGTGTTCATTCACTTGTTGTGGTAGGTTGTGTTGTTTTTAATTAGCTATTGCTGCTTTAAAAACCAAATTTTATATAGCGGCCTTTACCTGTACAAAATCTGATATAATTTTGCCATTTTTATTTGATTTGTCTGTTGTTGTTTATGGTGTACTATGATCTAATAATACAAATAAAACCTATTTACATATGCATTTTGTGTTGTTGTTTTTGCTTATTTCTCTATGAGTCTCCTTTTTCATGTGATTAAATGTTTTAAATAGATGAAATATGAAAAGTTTGTATTAGCAATAGATACCGTTTTGCATGTCTTTTACAGAATCTAGTTTCTCAAAATTTATAGTCTCAATATTGGCCAAAGCTATTATATTCACCCATAACTTACGAAAACAAGCCTGCAAATATTTTTCTGGATGTGGAAGAAAGAAGTTTTTCTGGCTAGCTAATTTTAGTCTTAATTCTTTTGAAAACATTTGGCTGTAATTTAAAAATGTATTACCTTATAGTCAGAAATTTTCGCGACATTTTAATTTCGCGATAAAAATTTTGGGTAAATTTCGCGATTTTTATTTTCGCGATTCGGTGCCTTGAATTTTTTTCGCGACATTTAATTTTCGCGAATTTCATAGAGTTACGTCACTAGAGATAAAAGAATTAAAACTGAAGAGGTTTCATAGGTGTAAGAGTTAGACAGGAAAGTTTAAAAAAAGAGGAAATTTCATAAAAAAGGAGATCGATGATTTATAACACAAAATGCCATTTAGGTTAACAGGCAAACCGCCTTCTAAAATTGTGTTTAAAAGTGCATTTCTTCCTTAATTTTCCCGGGTTTTATCAAACTGGGTATCACCAAAATTATTTTGTTGCGAAAATTTTACGTCTGCTACCCTGTGGAGTCTAAAAAATGAAGAAAAAAAGAAAATATTTCGCGGTTTTTATTTTCGCGATTTCGTCAATTAAATTTTTTTCGCGGCATTTTAATTTCGCGAAAATGCCCAATAATCGCGAAAATCGCGAAAATTAGTTGTCGCGAAAATTTCTGACTATAAGGTATAAGATTGCAAAGTGAAAACACGAGGCCAAAATTTCACGCAGAGAAGATTGCAAAGTGAAAAACACGAGGCCAAAATTTCACGCAGATAAAGTTTACTATATACAGGTTGGAGCAGGATCGTATCATGATAGTCTATCGCGGTGAATGAACAGAAACAACACTGTACATAACATAACGAGTTATCATAATGGCAACCTGGCTACAAGGTTGGCGTTACTTGTATAAAAGCCATAAGGGCTCCAGGGTGGTTAAAAAGTGACAGTTTCTGGGCTCCTAACATGATAATAAAATATAGCATGAAACAAACCGACCTGGCTACATGCAATATCTGTGCTGAAGAAATATCCGAAGGTTTTTGCTAGAGTCATTGGATGCGTTGCCATTATAGTAATTGAAGCCAAAAGATGGAGTTGATGATAGGTTGCAGTGGGATAGATGCTTCTTGAAAACGTGGAGCTAGCTAGCTTACTAAATTGAAATCTTTCGTTGTTTTTTGAAGACAATGTTGTCAGCTTAGGTCAGAGGCCAATGTGATGTGAAATTCTTAATTTATAGGCCATTGGTAACAGAGGCTAGGCTCATTGGCCTGGTTAATTGAGACAATACCCAATGTGGGTAAACAAAACATCATGCACCAATTTTGAAGCTCAATATATGTTTTTATATTTTAGTTCACCCAACCAGCTAGCAACCCAACTGGAAACTGCAATTAACATGAGCTAAACTGTGTTTAGCTCCATTTATAAGAACACTCAACTTGAAAAAAGCCCACAAATGCTTTTTGCTTTTAAAATTTAAAGCCTTAAGGGGGATTTTCACGAAGCGAATTGAACGGCGAATTCGACGGCGAATTGTATCTGAGCATGCGCAGTTTTGTGCAAAATCAAAACAAACAAAACTGCGCATGCTCAGATACAATTCGCCGTTCAATTCGCTTCGTGAAAATCCCCCTTTACAGGCCTTGCCATGAGCAAATAACCTCCCAAGCAATTAATTGCTCGCGTCAGAGTGTCCACGCAAGCAATTTTGCTCGCCATATTTTTCGCTAAAAAAACATTACATTTATTCTCTCAGGGCATCTTTTTCAGGAGAGGCGTGCGCCTTGGCACACACCTAAATCGTTTCAGGCGTGTGATTAAAAGGTTCGTCACATTTCTAGTTTGGTCGGACATGTCCGTAGCTCGTTTCGAACTTTCGTCGGTTAAAACATCCGATAGATTTCCGTCTTGGTCGGACACTTTTAGATCTCAGAAATTATTGAATAGTCCTGGTCCTTTTAATCCACGAGCAAGCCTATTCATAGCCAACCTGACCATCCTAGCTAATTCACCGACTCCTGACTTAGTTAAAAAACTACGTAGACATAAATCTCTTTTGCCTGGCCCCTTCGTCGTTGGTAACCAGGTCTTACACAAGAAATCCAGCCATGCGGTTCTTAACTAATGTGGAGGTGAACGCCGACGGAGCACGGATGACGCAAGTCTGCAAAACTGCACTTACAGGCGGAACAGACAATTTATCATGGATTTAATTGTAGATAATTTCTTCATTTGACAAAACAATTGGAAACCATATCAGGTCCAAATTTAATGGATTATTTTCTTTATGCCACAACTGTTATTGAAACAATTTTAAAAACGAAACCCACGTGCGGTATAATTTTTTTTTCTGTATAAATTTTATGTACCTGACGTGTACCTGAACTTTCCGAATGAATTTTTAGTTTTATTTAAACCATGCGGATAAAGATTTTTTTTAATTTGAAAACGAAGCATATTTTTCCTATTTGTTTGTGCTGACCTGAAAAATAAACATTAAATTTATGAAAACGACAGTATAGTCATGCATACTATTTCGGACATGTAGAAAAGGAAGTAAAGATTGAGAGAGTCGCTATACCAGTAGACGCTCGATCATTGTGTTTGGGGTTCACGATTTAAAACGTCCCCCACTTTTCTTCTGCAAAATGAATGCACAACAAAGATTAACCTTAATGCCTGTATCGCACGCGTTTTACAAAATGGCGAATGAACTGTTGCACGATGGGTGGAAAATAATCACACCAAATATCTTTTCAGTTTCAGGTTGAGCGTTCGTGCAGGAATTTCACTTAAAAGACCAATCAATTCTTGAGAAAAACGTTTACACTTATCTCAAAATGTTAATATTTACGCGAGCAATGAATGCTCGGGTAACGAGCATTTACGCGAGCACTACGTGGGCGCGAGCAATTGCTCGCGACTCATGGCAAGGCCTGCCTTACAATTTTCTTCGATCGTTCTTAATTTTCCTCCTATTTTATCATTTTTGAAGTTTAAATATTTTTATGTTTTAGCCCCATCATCAAAGCTTCCTTCACAAACTTTCTTCCTGCTTTATCCCCCACTCTTTACATTTTAACTCCTTCATAGCTTGTTGTGGCCTTTATGATGTTCTATAAGATAAACAGTAGGGAACGATCCTCTTCCATCCTCTTCTTGTTTCTGGGAAATTTTATTCGTTAAATTTGGGTAGACTGTTTGCAGCTGGTGGTATTGCTAAAGTCTTAATACTTAAAACACAATTTCCGTTAGGGTGTATCTTTCTTCTCATTATCTATTTTTTCCCCACTATTGTAGCGCTATCTAAACAGATGAACCTTTCTTTCTTCCATGATGTGAAAGATAAAGATACTGTAATTGCCCATAATAAATAGTGTTTTTAATAATAATTATCCACAAACAATACCTACAATTACCTTTATTGTATATACAGTACTGTGAAAAGGTTTGTTAACATCGTGTTCGTGTAACGAGCGTGGTACACACGAACCACGATAAAATCGTGGTCTTTATGTATAACAAACATTCAAACATTCTATCGTGGCCACCACGCTATTATTATTATCTTCACGAAGGATCGTGTGTCCCGCGATTATTTTCGCGAGCTCCACGATTTTTATAGCCAGTATAATTTAATTTTTTTTCTTTTCAAAAAAGTCTTTCATTAAAGTTAATTTGTTTGTTTCAGGTTTTATCAAGTTAAAAAATTTGTCTGCGGCGATAGAAATGTTTTTTAAGATCGCATTTTAAAAGTTTATAAATGAAAAGCGGCGATAGAAATGTTTTTTTAGATCGCATTTTAAAAGTTTATAAACGAAAAGCGGCGATAGAAATGTTTTTTTAGATCGCATTTTAAAAGTTTAAAAACGAAAAGCGGCGATAGAAATGTTTTTTTTAGATCGCATTTTAAAAGTTGATAAACGAAAAACGGCGATAGAAATGTTTTTTAGATCGCATTTTAAAAGTTTAAAAACGAAAAGCGGCGATAGAAATGTTTTTTTTAGATCGCTTTTTAAAAGTTTATAAACGAAAAGCGGCGATAGAAATGCTGTTTTAGATCGCGTTTTAAAAGTTTAAGAAAGAAGAACGGCGATAGAAATGTTTTTTTAGATTGCATTTTAAAAGTTTAAAAACGAAAAGCGGTGATAGAAATGTTTTTTTAGATCGCATTTTAAAAGTTTATAAACGAAAAGCGGCGATAGAAACGTTTTTTTACATCGCATTTTGATTCACGAATGATTAAAATCTATTAAATAGCTAGCTTTATGACAACAAAATAAAACAACAAGTGTTAATTTATTTTTTTGCCGACGGTTTTTGATTTAATTAATATAAGTTATCTATCGTGGACACCACGGTGTAATGTTTAATTTTTGTTCGTGTAGTCCACGAAACATGATCGCGAGGTCCAGGATTGTTAAAAAAATACGCATCGTGGGCTATCGTGGTTCGTGCGTAACATGAAATAAACACGAACCACGATGTTAACAAACCTTTTCACAGTACTGTAATTCTCTATTGTAACTCTATAATAGCAACAGGGTGACAAAAACATGCTGAAGATAGTTCGGTCAGTATTTTACATATTGTAATTTTCAGGGTCCTGAGTGCTACATCTCGGGTCCCGAGTCCTGGGTCCCAGGTGGTCAAAGTCCCAGGTCCCTAGTCCCACTTTTCTGATATGCCGAAGTTTTATAAGAAGAATTAGAAGAATTTAGTTAACATTTAATTCCAGTTTCAAAAATATAGAAGAATGTGCCTCACCGTAATGATAATCTTGTATAATAATACGAAGTGTATGTGATGGTCATTCAGGGTGGCCACTCGTCCTTGAAAACCTTGAATGTTCTTGAATTTTATTTGGTCTTGAATTGTTCTTGAAATAGTATGTTTTTCCACCCTTGGTTCTTGAATGTTCTTGAGTTTTTACAATTCTATGAAAAATCTTTTTAGAATAGTAAAAAAATGTCTAGTAAAAAAAGTACCAGAATGCATGGAAAAAGTATTTTTAATGAAAGTTAGTTGAGCAATGAACAGTTTAAAATATGGTTGAAAAGGGGACCAGATAAACACAAAGCATTGTGTAGACTTTGTAACACAGTGATAGACATAACTATAATGGGAAAAAGTGCTTCAGCATCGCATTATAAGGGCAACAAGCATCAAGTGAATGTGAAAAACTATAGTCCAGTTTCTGGTCTGTTCTTCAAAAGTAACCCTCCAAAGCCATCATCAAGCAAAGACGCCTCCCCCGCCACTAACAAGATTGATTTAATGATGAGTACATTAGCAGTTTCTCATGCTGAAATTCGTTGGGCTCTGAAAGTACTAACATCACATCATTCATTTTGTTCTTGCTTGAATTTGAACCAGCTATTTTGTGTGATGTTCCCTGACAGTGACATAGCAAAGTCATTCCAGTTATCAAAAACGAAATGTGCGTACTACATCGTACATGGATTAGCCCCATATTTCATGGAAATCTTGCTCCAAGAAATTAATTTGAATCATTATAAACAGGAAGAACAAATGGACGTTCAGATTCGTTTCTGGAATGAAAATCTCTATGAAGTCCAGACACGTATACCTAACCTCAAGGTTTTTCAGGCGCCCAAATGCAGATAACATCTTGCACGAGATTCTTCAAGCAACTGATGCGTTACCCCAGAAATCAATGGTCATGCTTTCCATGGACGGACCAAACACTAATTGGAAAGTTTATGAAAATTTAAAATCGTACTGAGAAAGAATATCCCCAAATTAATGATGTTGGTTTGTGTGGATTACATGTGGTGCACGGAGCCTTTCAGACTGGCGTAAAAGCAACTGGCTGGAAATTGGAAGAGGTTTTAAAGGCCATATGGAAGCTGTTCAATGATTCCCCAGCTCGAAGAGATCTATATATTCAGTTCAGCAAATCAGATGTTTTTCCAATAATGTTTTGCCAGACACGCTGGGTTGAGGATAAACCTGTTGCCATCCGAGCAAAGGAAGTTTGGGAAAATGTTGTGAATGTCATAAAGCATTATCAAACCTTATGCAAATCAAAACAACCAAGCAAAAACAGTTCATATGACACCTTGGTCACCCACCACACTGATAGGTTTATGCAAGTAAAGTTACAATTCTTTGTTGATGTAGCCAGCATGATGTCTTCGTATCTGAAGCAATTCCAGACGGATAATCCAATAATGCCATTTGTTTCGGAAATATTAGAAAATATTATCCATCGGTTAATGAAGATTTTCATTCGGAAAACCGTTATTGATGAAGCTGATTCAGCTTATTCTTTAATTAAAATTGATTTGCAGAAACGAGAGAATCATTTACCACCGGAATTAGTCAAGTTACCAACTGTCACCAAAACCTTGCTTTCGTCCCTTCAAGCCATTTTGACAAAGAAGTTGAAGTTTAAAGGAGGATGTGCTGCACTTATTAAAGGTATTATTGAAGAGCTACAAGAACGATCGCCATTGAAACACCTTTTTGTTCGATCTTTGTCTAGTCTTGTTCCAAAGAATATGATTGAAAGTAAAAACTGTCTACTTAAGTTTGAAAAGGTCGTGGACAAGTTTTACACAACAAATCACACCAATTCAAAAGAAGCAGATATTGCCAAGTTGCAGTTGGAGGAGTTCATCTCAAGCACAGCTAAGACTCATAAAGATAAGTTTCTTGGCTTTAGCCTTTCTGATAATCGTTTGGATCATTTTTACAGCGAGTATTTAAACGGTTCTGATAAATATAAAGATTTATGGAAAGTCATGGTGATGGTCTTCACTATTTCACATGGACAAAGCCAGATCGAGGAAGATTCAGCATCAACAAAGAAGTCACTATTGAAAAGCTTAAAAACAAGTCACTATGTTCTCAGCGGTTGGTATATGATGCCTTAAAGTGTTGCAAGAAAGATGTGCATGATATTGAAATCACTGCCAAAATGGTTACATCATGTAAAACAGCCCGTTCTAGGTATGTATTTGGCCTTGAAGAAGTCAAAAAATCAAAAGAAAATGAAGCAGCCAATAACAAGAGAAAGATAATAGCATATGAGATTGATAGTGTTAAACGCAAACGAATGAAGGTAGATACATGTATTCGATCATTGAACAAAGATATGAACAACTGTCTTGACGAGGGTGAGGTTAGCCATGACATTGCTATGTTTCTGAAAGCAAATGCATGAGAAAAAAGTGACAATGGTGGATTTAGATGAGGCTATTAAAAAACTGGAGGAAGATCTCAAAAACTAATAACCTACATAATACTCGTAGTTTGTTGACATTAATTTATTTCAAGATATATGGATTATTTATTAGCTTCATATTGGCGTCATTTTGTCTGGTTCATTTTCTAATTTGAAGATCTTCTTATACAATACACTATATGTTCTATTTTTAATTGAGAAGTAAAGTTTTATAAAACACAAGAAATGAATCCTTTGGACCGTTTCCATAATACTGGATAAATAGATTTTAGAAACAAGAAGAGAAGAACACTATTTATTGAACTTTGTTATTTTTGTGACTTTCATATTCTGTTATTTTTAGTTTTACACTTTTGTTACTATTTAATTCTAGCTTTCTGATAAGTATCTTCAAACTTGTACACAAAGTAGCTATGTACTCCTAAAAGAACGATTTCTGGAACGATATCAACTTTATTATCAAGGTTTCGACATGTCTACACTCTTTTATTTTGTTCAAAGTATCACAGATTATGCTATATTGATGTATAAAGTCAGTGAATTGATCAAGATATTAGCTTTTGTTGAAGTTGTTAAAAATTATTTTTGTCCTTGAAAACCAATATTTTGTTCTTGAAATGTTCTTGAATAGCTCTTGGATTTTTTTTTAATTTTGAGTGGCCACCCTGATAGTGGATATCATCATTTTCCTTTGATGTCGCCGAAAAAGTTATGTCTTAAATGTTAAATTTTCTGGCGTTCGGCGCGACGTCAATATCATTACTTATACGTCAATATCTTATATTAAATTAATGAAGCCATTGCAGTGCACATAAAACTTTAAGGCCAAATAACTTGGAAACGAGGTGGACGGTTGATGACGTCATCAAAAAACCTTCAAACCCTAATATCTCTGCAACCGTTAGGCAAAAGTACATGATCCAATACATTTTCTTGATCAGCGTTTCAAGATATATATGATGAAGGCAACATGTATACAATTTTCTAAAATAATTTTTTTGGGTTTTGACGGGCCATTGCTGATGTCAGCAAAATTTTTAAACCCTTATATCTCATTAACAGCTCATCAAAAGCACATGATCATATACATTTTCTTGATCAGCAGTTTAAGCTCTACACAATAGAGGCCATGAAAACAATGTTCTTATTTTTTTGTGGATGGATTGCTGACATCATCAAAATTCAAATGACGCTTTTTCATTTTTATCCTGCCTCAGTGGGTTTTTCCACGGGCTTTATCCACTAGTTAGTCATAATAATATTAAGTATATAATAATAAAATACAAAAATAAACAGGCCACACACATGCATCTGTCCAAATTTTTTACTGACAAAGGAACCCGACATCCCCATCTGCCAAGAGGCGCCTCTGGGAATAGGAGCATTGATAGCACCACTGGACAAAAACATTGACAACTCTTGTTTCCAAATTGTTGTACAAGGAAACTATGCAGCTAGAGCAACAGTGCAGCCATATTGATGCTTGGGTGATTATTGATCAATGACCGAGTGATGTGAGCCAATCCAAGAGCTTGAACACCTGCCTACAGTGCTTAACCAGTTCGTTATAGCTTGTTCCAGTTGTTGCATGAGTTTATTCAGTGAGTGTTGTTAAGTTTGGCAGCACCTGAAAGTAAGAAAACATTGTTATTCTAAGAAATTGTATTTAGTTCTACCTATAGGATAAAGGGTGTATGGGGTCCTAAAATTCGAAGAATTCTTGTCTTTTATAGCCCTCACAGTTCTTTATGGCTCAAGAGATTGGACTGACACATGTGCCTGTATATTTATTGACATGTTTCATTAATAAGCAAGGCAATCGATCGATCGAGGCCATATAGGGCCTATACAAGCTTACGCAGAACATTTTACTGCAAACAAAGTAGCAGATTCTGAGCTATGGAGTCGTCAGCGCAAATGTCAAAAGGCCTGGGACAAGCAAATAAAAGCGTCATTTTGGCAAAAAAAAAATTGTTAATCAATTCACCTTTATAATATCTATATGCATTGATAAAGTTTGAATGCACACCCCTTAGGTCTTATGCAGCATAATTAAATCTAAACTTCTTTAAATGTGAATATCTTAAGAACGATCCAACATCATCTTCCACCTTGGGTTCCCTTTAACTTTTTTGAATTTTTTTCATGATTTCTATATTTTAGGATTGCTCACACAAACAAAATTATTGAAGGTTAGGGTGCACAATTTATTGAACGGGTACTTTTTTCTTTTTTAATAGTTGACATATACATTGTTCAAATCAAGATAGTTTCTGTTTTTATTGATCTGTGTATTGATCTGATTTGTTTGCGATTTTTAGTCATTTCTGAATTATTGTATTTTCTGTGGTGTAACTCAGCAAATATTATAGGTTGACCAAAAATGCGTACTTTAATTTTGGAACTGGCTGACATGAGAAAATAACATATATATATATACTGTGTAATCGGATTTCATTCCTTTTTTTAACTGAACAGGCCCTGAACAACCCCAACGCTTAGCCACAATAACTTGCATTGCTTTATATGATTTAAACGGTCCATTTTGAAAATGTTTACTGCTAAACAACCAGCATAAGATATTTTTTGCAAAAGTTAACAATACTTTCAATTGTCTCTTTCGCAATGACTTTCGAATTATATGAATATTTTTGTTTCTTGAATATGTACAATTTCCATGCACTTTGGCCTTTTTGTTCCTCATAAGTTATAAGGTTTTCAATTCAGCTTTAGTATAAAGTTCTTACGCAGCACTGCAGCTGATTTGTTTTGGTCAACTCCTACTGCTGACCCCTAGGACTGCTGGCCACTGGGTTTGCAGTTTTACCTATATATTGGCCATGCTTTTCCCTCCCATTCCTCTTCAGTTCTTCTTCTCAAATGCTCCGCCCCTCCCCCATCACCATGGTTTTTCACTTCAACTATTGCCTAGACTTTGCTATTCAATCGTTTTTATGCAGTTGTTAGTTTAGTCTTTGATACAGTCCTTAGCGTTGTTGCGTTTTATCATTCAGCAGATTATACTCTTACTATATAACATAGATGTTTTTACGTATTATATAGCCTTCACTTTGTTTTATGAGCCTTGTTTTTGTATTAAGCTTGTAAGAGACTGTTTATTTTCATTTGTATGTTTGTAGTTTGTAGTTATTATAGACACTTTTGTAGAAGAACTGACACTATGCACACATGACGTCTTATTGGTTGAGTTTAAATATGTCAAATTTAAAATTTAAAGAGGATCGTTTACAGCAGCTGCCTTATTACCTTGTGTATTTCATTTTGTACATCAGAAAATCAAAGCACAATGGGAATTGATTTCCATTGACTGTTATAAGTTTAGACATTTATGCCATTCCACATCACCCTTCGCAAGCTCTATGTAAGTTCAACATCACTTCTTATACCTCAGTATCTTTTTTATAACGAAATACGTTCATTTTCGATCACGTCATTTGAAAAAGTCTTGCTTTATTTGGAAGGAGAATATATGTTCTGGACTGCAAATGTTGTATTATGTTATCGTAAAGAAAAATGTTCTAAACACTCCATGTGTGACCATATACCTTTATATGTGCCAGGTTTCGTTTGTTTTTTCCTCCCTTAAACAACTTTTTTGAGGTAAAGGTGACCATAGTTGATTTCTCTGTTATAAACATTATACTAGGAGCCAGGTTGTCTATTTCATTCATTAAAGTTTATTTGGAACTATTCATTACCGAAAACTAAGAGCAGTATAATTATAAAGATTTATTTTAGATTGTATTTATTGTATATATACATATAGAGAGAATTTTCATATATTTGCATTGGCTATTGTATATATATAAAATTTTTAAGTATTCTCATTGGCTGGAACTGATATTACTTTCAATAACTGTACTTGAAAACAATTTCAATTTTGACCTTTTTAAGGCTAGGAAATAATACCTTTTCTAGTATAATAAATCCTGGAGAAACAGAACTCCAAAATGGTAGCAACACTACTTGAACAAAAAGGTTTTATTTAAAAAGAAAATTTTTTAACTTGCATTAGGTAGGCAAAAATTGAATGTATGAATTTGTTGATCTATTAGTTTGAGGTTAATATTAATAATGTTTGTGGTAAATCTCTATTCTAATAAAATAAACATGGAATTTTCTTTCAGCAGAAAATATAGAATGATATAGATAACAGACAAAAAACTGTAAAAAATTTGAGACAAATAACTGTGAATAAATTGAAAAAAAAACACTTACTTAATATTGGAATGGCTCTTAGGTTTCCATTTATAAAAGAGGCTTTTAATTTGTTCAGAAAAAATATTTTTGCAAGAGTGTTTATGGAGAACAGATTGATGGATCGTTCATCATCAGTTGCTTCTATCAATGAGTTGGTTGGCAATGAAGAAGACAAAAGTTTGGCAAGAACTGGTGAAGAGATCTGTTTGACCAAATGCGAAGATGAAGTGTTCATTGCAAATGCGTATCGATATTGTAGCCGTTACCTTATTGGCAACTGGGCAAAATGCCCTCCTGAAGAATTCGATGTGCATTATGTCAGGTAGGTGAAACTTATGTTTTTGTGGTGGTACCGTCTCAAGGCAAAACGTGCACTTTTTAGGTATACTTTCCTGCATTTGTTTCAAAATTAGGGTGTATCTTGAAATTTTTTATAAGTTTTCAGAATTTTGAGCGAATTCTGAGCCTTGTTTTTATTTCCTTTAAACTTTTTTATTAAAAGATTAACTTACAGTGTTGCTTATTAAAGATAATTTACAAATATTGAAACGGAATTTTAAATTTCTTAATGTGTACCGGCGTGTTGTTATAAATAAAGATAACATGAATTCCTTGTGGTAGTGTGACCACCATGTTTGTTTGTTATTGTTTTATTATTCATTTGTTTATTATTGGTTTGTTTATGTTTTTCGAAAGAAGTTAGTTCTCGAACCCATCAAAAAAAAAATCGTGTTTTTACTTTTGTCAAAGTTAAAAAAAATTTCACGTTTTAGTCTGTTTGGTTGAAAAATTATCTTTTTCTTTCATAAAATCATACCGCAACGTTTAGAAGTCACCCATGGTGACTTCTTCACACCAATAGTTATCATATAAATTATCTGTCAACCCAGGTGTTTATTTTGGGAGAGCATTCATTTGGTTTAGTCCATACACAATTGTCAACTTTCTCCCTGTGAAACAAAGAATATAAAGCTTGGGCCAATGAAAATTCCTTTCTTAAATCAAGGTGGTTTGGAATACATGTTTTGCACAAAACTATTCCGTATACTTTAAGTAAAAAAAGGTGAAACATGACTAAATTTTGTTTTTATTACTAACTAATTTCTGATGGACGAATTACTTCATTGTCAGAAATTTTTGTGGGAATTCTTTTTCGCAGTTGACAAAAAAACCCTAATATTTTGCGAAATTTACGCAAGATTGAGCCTCGGCCGAAATTTTCAGTTGCTTATAATATAATATAGTTTAAAAAACTTTCACTTATATTCTTGTTTTTTCTTTTTTAGTGGTGGGCTGACAAACTATCTGTACATGTGCTCGCTTCCCAATCACGTGAGCCTCCTGGAGAACGAACCAAGAAAAGTGTTAATAAGAATATATGGTAGTATTGTGGACAGAAAGCAAAGATTCAACGAAGGGGTTGTGTTCACCCTGCTATCCGAACGAGGTTTTGGTCCAAAATCATATGGTGTGTTTTACTCTGGCCGTATAGAGGAGTATATTCCAGTAAGTGTGTTTTTCTTATAAAAAATATAACGAGAAAATAACCTAAGCATTCTATTCCTAACCTCAGAGATTTTTCGTTATTTTTATCCTTGCATTTTTCCTTGCATTTAGAAACTGGTTAAACATACCCGAAATAAAACCCACTCCGGCGCGAAATTTTATTTGCGGGAGTGAACCCACTTCAGTTTCCTTTGAATCTGCTGTAAGTGGGTGCACGTTTAGGGTGAAATAAAACTACACGCCGGCATGACTTGACTTTGGGTACGTGTAACCAACCACTTAATATTGGCTGTTAAGTCAACTTTCCCTGTTGAGGAATATTTTTGATGACCTTGCAAAATATTTTTTGTTATAAGCTAGGTTGTTTTTCTTTTAATAAGAAGCCATGCGAGGCATTTTCATTCGATTGGAAATAGAAAGTTAACCGTTCTGATTGCGGAGTGATTAGAAACAAGGAATCATGATGCAATTTAGAGTTGCTGTTATCATAAGTTATAACCTTATTCTGGAATAATTATTCTTTTTTGTCTCTTAGCGACTGGGCCGTCAGCGGCGTTTAGCGAATGTTACGTTAAGGGTATTGATTTTCGCGATTTTCGGGAGTTTTTGTCATTTTTGCTAAAATTAGTTTCCGCGAAAATTATTTCGGTATTCGCGAAATTCGGATTTACAGTTTTTTCCGTCTGATTTACAGAACAATTTATATGTGAATTTCGACTTCAGTAGTCTAACGTACCCTACATAAAAGACCTTGAAAGACGATATCAATTGAAAATAAAATCGCATCAAATTCTTTTTTATGCAAAATTCGCGAAATTTCATTCTCGCAAAATATAAGGACTTGCTAACTTCGCGAAAATTAGTTCTCGTTTAAATTAAAAATATTTTTCAGAAAATGTCTCGCAAAAAGTAATTCCATTAAGTTATTCATACGTTGTGTTCTTTCTTTTGTTTTAGTATCGCCACCTTTATACGAGAGAGCTGGCTGATCCAGAAATTTCAAAAATGATTGCAAACAAGACAGGACATTTCCACTGCATGAAACTTCCACTAAATAAACAACCGGTGTTTCTGTGGGAAAGTTTTGAAAAGTAAGTGTATTTGTTTGCTTCGTACTGTGGGTGGCTTTCAACATATTGACCGTCCCCTAAATCACAACCTTGGTATGTATATTTTGAGAAATTCACTGCAAAAGCTTTTCTATGGTAGGTAGGTAGGAAGGCCGCGGGACAACGTAACAACGTAACAACGCCCGAATAATAACACAATCGGAAAGTTCCGAAAAGTGAGAAAATTGGGGAGTGTTGACGTCAGCAAGATTAATTATTGTATAAGATCTTGCTAACCAAAGTAGATCTATCCTTAATCAGCTATGAACTTCGAGAGGTTTGAAGAATGTGACGTTGGTAGAAACGGTGTTCTCTATTGCTTGACGACCTTCAAAATTTGCCTTTTCTGCCCAAGATATTTTTCGCAGCGTTGTAGGTTAAGTTTAGCGATAATCAGCCTAAGTGACGTCATTTCAAAATATAACTATTTTTTTGCTTCTACTTCATAGATTCCTAAGCATGTGCAACGACATTAAATTTGAAAGCGACGAAAATCAAAAGTTGTATGAAGCACTTATGAAGGACTTTGATTTCCACAAAGAATATGATTGGTTAAGGTATGTATGATATGGTATGTCGTTGCTATAGTAATGATAAGACACGTCTTTTTTTCATTATTTTTTTATAAACACTGTATTCCGATTAGTATAGTAATTTTTATCATTTTTCATCTGCGTTAAATCTTTTTTTTCGTTATTATTGTTGTGCCTACGACCTTTTCAATTCACGTCACGCGATTGGCGACGTGTTAACAAAATAGGCAGACAAATAACAATCACGTCGGCAGTTTTTTGCCGACGTGAATAAATTTGAATTAGAAAATCTATAAAACCATTATTTATTGACAGGGGGAGGTTACAGGGATCGACCATACGTCGGGTTGGCGTTTAGTGCACACTTTTTGATTTGAATTTGAGAACAAAAAGAGTAACAAAAAGGGTGATTTTCGTCAGGAAGAAAATAATTTGCTAGTGACAAAAGTCATGCAGACGATTTTTTTCCTGATAAGTTAGGCGTAAATTTATACGCGTAAAAAAGATAATTTTTGATTTTCAAAACTTAATACACGCAAAAAACGTTGATGTCTCCTCAATTTTCCTCTTTCCTGTCTTCTAGGACAATGTTGATTCAATTGAATTCGCCAGTTGTCTTTTGTCACAATGATTTACAAGAAGGTAAGAAAAATACCTGTTATTGATAAAATTAAAATGGCCGACGACAAACCTATCCATTTTCTTTTTGTAGGAAACATACTTTACATCAAAGAAGACAAGAAAACAGACATAACGCTTATCGACTACGATTACAGCAGTTATAATTACAGGTGTGAACATTCATCGCTGCATTTAGTGTTTTTACTCAATCCACGAATTAGTGGCAACACTTTAGCCGGGGATGCGATTTTTTGCAAGCGCGCGCAACGCCATTTTGTTGCACTGCAGGCGTAAAATTAACACACCTTTCCGTTTATTCAGCAAAACGCATGCAATAATTTAGAAAAAAATAGGATGCATTTCAGATTTTTTTTATGTACAAAATAACATAACTTTATCAACTAAAAAATAAAACGCGGTATAGCGTTTTGATTGGTTTATTAATATTATGCATCAAGAAAAAAATTGCAGCCTATGCACAACAGTAAAACGTTTTTGCTGCATAGAGAAAAAGTGGTGCATGAAATCAAATTAATTTGATTTGTTGCAAGAATTTTGTTTTGTCAATAAATAAAAACATGCCCGGTAACCTGGTGCAATTTTGTTCGGACGTGCATTGCAACAAATCTAATTGCATGCGCATGAAAAGATCTGATTACCTTTCATTCAACAGCCGTCTGATCCAGTTCTTGGATTTAATTTTTATTTCCACAATTGTGGCTTTCGCGTCCATTCCAGATGTCCGCTTTCTTATGTTTTAGAGGATTTGATTTTGGAAATCATTTTTGCGAATTCATGTATGAGTACAAGGACGAACATGAAGATGGATTCAAAACATATCACGATGGATATCCAACCAAAGAAGAACAGGTGAGTAATACCGAATGTTTTTTAACTCTGGAAAGGCGGCCATTTTTTTAAAAGCCCTTTCTTAGTTAATCAATAATCAGCTTTTAAAACACTTGAGCTGCCATTGGTGGCTAAGACATAGACAGTTTGTGTTTGGTACCGGTGGGTAACCCAATTCATCCTCTTTCAAACACATGCGGAGCACTTTTCAAGACACCTAGTCCTCATGAAACTATAGCAGTTTAATTCTGGGACTTTTTTGCCCGATTTTGTTTGGATATTTTTTCAGCGTGAGCGCTAAAGCACTATCAGTAATAGAAGGTATTTTCATAATTCCAGCTGGTGATAAGCTAAACCATTTTAGATACAGATGGGAAAGTCTCATTCGTGACAAACGCACGGACATTGTGACCCTTATGTCCTATTTGTGCAAGCAATGTAACATTTTCGGATTGTCCATTGATGTATCTTACTATTTAGATTATTTTCGCATCGGAATATCTGGATACTTTAACACAAATCAAAAACAAGATTTTGCCAGGGGAAAGTAATACTGATAAAACATGTGCTACCATTCATATCTGTAGTGTCGAAGAGCTTCTGCATGAAGCTAACAGGTGGGTTTGTTCTCTTTTACTGCGTTGTGTGTTGTGCGTTGTGTGTTGTGCGTTGTGTATTGTGTATTATGTGTTGTGTGTTGTGTGTTGTGCGTTGTGCGTTGTGCGTTGTGTGTTGTGCGTTGTGTATTCTGTATTATGTGTTGTGTGTTGTGCGTTGTGCGTTGTGCGTTGTGTGTTGTGCGTTGTGCGTTGTGTGTTGTGCGTTGTGTGTTGTGCGTTGCGTGTTGTGCGTTGTGTGTTGTGCGTTGTGTGTTGTGCGTTGTGTGTTGTGTGTGATGACATGATCACGTTAATAATTGCTAACGTCGGCAAAAATTCGCAAAGTTGCGATACACTGATTGTCGCAATGCTTATTTTGCAGGAAAGTTTTAAGGTCGCAGTTATAGTACTTTCGTAGATAATGCTTACTGACAATATTTATCAGTATGCCCGCACAGCCTCAAAAATAATACATCATGTTTTAAGCGGGACATATTTGTAAAGCAGATATTTTATCTGAAGTGTTTTATTCTGTATAAATTGTGATAAATAAATAAATTCAAACTGTTATAATTTTTTAACAATATGTCTACTCAACGATATAGTGTTGACTTTCTTTGTGCGCCGAGTGGAGTACCAAATTTGCATGACCTACGGATTTAAAAAATCCTCACTTTTACACACTACTCGCAAAATTTGCGTTCTGTTAACATTACTACTAGCTAAACCTTTTTAAAAGTTGATGCAACTGGAATTTGCTGGTATTTTGATTATTTTTTTTCTTTTTTGCTAACCTCTCATTTATTTTGATTTATTGATTTCTTTTTTAGATTTGCTCTAGCATCCCATTTATTTTGGGCATTATGGTCAATTATACAAGCTCACGTGTCAAAAATCGATTTTAATTATTTAGTAAGTATATCGAAATTTTTGATAAATTTCTTTCTTTTTTTTTCGTAAAATAAATACTGTTGTTTTCCAATAAAATCTGTATTTGTTGTACAACATCTCGTGTCGTTTTGTTATACAACATCTCGTGTCGTGTTTCCAATAAAGTCGTAAAATATAAACTGACCTTTTTTTTATTCTCTTTACCAGAAATACGCAAGAGTGCGCATGGAGACATACAAGGAACAGAAGAAACAAATAGACTACGAATGATGTGCGCAGCATTTTTTTCTTCGGCCAGATCTCCATTTCATTTCACAGGTTTTTTTTAATTTCTGCTTTTATATTTCTTTATTTTTGTAAATATTTAATCTTTTATATTATATATTATTAATATGAGATATATATATATTATTTCTTACAGTTTTTCTTTTTATGTACGTGCAAACTACGTCTTGATGTTGTCAGTTCAGGCCAGCTTTCGTTTGCGGAATAGTTTGCCGCGCGAGAACATTTTAATCGCCTGCGTTAGCGGGAATATGAAAAGTTGGGGAAAACTAAATTTTGCTTGCAAAGAAATGAGTACCTTATCGCAGAAAAATGACGATTTTTTGTAGATTTTTTCCGACAACGTACCGATAGCTCTGAAACAATGTTCTTTTCTCTCTCAAAAGGGGACTAAATTAACAAGAAATACAAAATATATCTGCATTAAACAAATGTTTTCAAGCTTTGGCGAATTTATTGTAATAAATTATATTTGAGATAATAAATATAAAGATATATTATAGCTAAACTGTCTGCTAATGTATGATATTTGAAGTACATATTAGATTAATAGTTTATTTGAAATATATTTGTAATAAAGTAGAAGGAATTGTTTGAATTTTTATTCAAGAATTTTAGGAATTTTGTGGAAATGAAATGGCTATATAACATTGTGTTTTTCTTAACTGTATACGCCAATCTGCTAGTGGATCATAATTTATCACTTCATATATTATTGGGAGCTTTTTTTATTTGAGGGATGAGAAGATTGAGCTGGTTGGGACACTGAAAAAATGGAAGAGGATATTTGGGTAAGAAAGTGTAAAGACTTTAATAGCATCTGGGACGAAGCCCGGAGGTAGTCTGAGAAAGATTACGAAGCAAGTAAGAAACTGAGACTTAATGCGGAGGAATTTGAGTTTTGAGCTAACACAGTGTAAATCTGATTGGAAGAAATTTTTTTTATAAAACGGACATTAAGCCGACGATGATGGTGATGTGATCTTTTTTTCTCACCAGAAGGAAAGAATTGTATTCGATTTTCATACATTTAAACGTACTAACGATAAATTTTGGTTAATTGCAGAAATTTCCGTTAAAAATTTCAGAAATATTTAAATTTCGTTCTAATCATTTGTTTTATACTTTATAATAAATATTAGTAATACATAATTTTTTAAGGTTTTTCGGCCTTTAACATTGTTTTTATTGCTAATTTGGACAATGTTGACGGACAATGGACATGTTAGACAATGTTGCACAATGTTGACATCTTCAACTCAGAAACGGCGATTTTTAAAATGATATTCGTCAACTTGCTGTTATTAAAACAGCTTCGTTCCCGGAGATACAGTAGCTTGAAGTGACTCCAAGCAGGACACCCTGTGGTTCTTATTGGTTTTTACTTCAGCAGAGTTCTATTGCCGCGCCAGAAGATTATGGATGATCGAAGCACTTTCAACTCGATTTTGGCTGTGTATGTTCTTTTGATTCAACCTTTCGAAAGGATTCAGCTAAAATTTTGACAGCCTCCATCAAGAAAGCAGAATGTCGATCATCTGACTCTCTTGACTCTTGCAGTCGCTTCTCTTCTATCTCTAATCTTTTTTTCTCGATTTCAAGAAAGTTTTCCATTTGTCTATACTGAAGATTTAACAGTTCTTGGATAAAACGCAACGAGGAAGAATTAAGGTCTGTCTCAGGAGAATAATGTTTACTTGCAGGATGCATCGAATGTTGCAAAGCGGATTTGTAGCATGCCGATGTCGCACATGCTTCTGTGCACACGTGGTTCTGTTTCGCTTCCATAAAACGATTGCGAATGACGTTTTGCCGCATGGGTATGTATCTTGGATTTATTTCTTGAAAGCGAGGCAAGTGTTCTCTTTCTTGAAAGCGAGGCAAATGTTCCCTTTCACTTCCCAAGCATGACTTTTTATTTACCGGCTCACCGTTGCAGCAGTTTTTGTGACTGTTCCAATACGATTGCATAAAACCTTCTGTCGGAATGTATGTGGGAATGACATTGCCCGGATTATATGCATGGAAAGTATTGTGTCTCACATCACCGGTACGTACTTTTTCACCGGTTATATGAGTACGGGGATCTTCATTTTGTCGTTCTGTTTCTGCCTTAATGTTTACCTTGTTTGATACCGAAATGTCTCCGGATTCACTTTCTTTTGTTTCCGTGTAGGAGCGTTTTCGCTCTTTGTCGCAGCTGTTCTCTGCAATTTCCCCGGTATCTTCACTGCCACTTTTATCGTCAATTAAACTCGAAAAATTCCCATCTCTTTTTGACATAATTCGATCGACAATGTCAAAATATTCTGGCAAATCCTCCATCGATTTTTCAGATCGTCTGTTGTCAACAGTTTGTCTGTAAAATTGCAGCAGATTTTTCATTCGTATTTGGCACTGACTCGGTGTTCGAAAAACATCTCTTTCAGCCAGTATTTGAGCTATCTCCTCCCACATCTCCTTATTAACGCGCACTCCTTTACTTTGCTTCCACCATCTTGTTTGACATATTTTGTCGCGCCAAATTTCAACTAACGCTTCCGTCTCATCTTCACGCCATCTTGAACCTGCATTTTTGGTCATTGGCTCTCCGTTAGACTCGCTTATATCAGATGGTACAACGTATACAAGATTGTCGGGACAATGATTTTGATAATTGTAAGTGTTGGGATATCCAGAGTACGCATGATGGTAGCTGGAGCTGTTAGCAGTGTCATCTGAATGTTTCTCTCCATTGGATATATGATGTCTGAAGCACAAAAATATATTTTGTTAACAAATACACCTAAAAATGTAACTACGCCCCAGACCCGTTGATCTTTATTTTTTTTAAAAGCTTTAAAGAGATGTTATAAAGAGGTTGTACGAATGTCTATCTATCTTCACCTGCTGTATTTGGTGAAAAAAATAGAATAAGTATAATTAGTTTTTTGTATATTCTGAGCACAGCGCGAAAATATTTTTGTAAAACTTACGGTGACGACATTACGTTTCTTTTTCCCTCCACAACGTTTAAGCTGTTTTATGTTGAAGCCACCAGACATGGATTGCGTGTGGATGTTATGTTCATTCGAGATTGTAGGAACGAAACATCTTAGTGAAAATCGTGATACAAAGTGATGAATACTTTTACTACAAGAACGAAATGTCTTTGAAAACTATCCAAAGAGATAATCTCGCGCTAAAACCGCTTTTTCAATACTTTATCATTATCGAGCTCGCAGAAGAAGATGTCTCTTATAGATAAGCGCAGGGGGGTTGGCAAAAGTATTAAAAAACGAATAGTTAATAGAAATATTTAATATATTTTCCTCAATTAATTATCTTGTTTTTATTTCTTTTCGTTTCTTTTTTAATCAGAAGTTCAATCTGTTAGATTGCCACCATAGAAATAATTAATGCATTAAGATTTAAAGATAGCGACACAAATTCCAAGAAGGTTTGTTTATTATATACCTTATTGGACTTTTATTACGCAAATCTTGTGTCAACTCCGACACCTTTTAAACCAGTCCTTATTGAGTTCAAAGATAAACTTTTCGCACAGGACGTTGGATGATTTCTTTTGTCACTCCATGGACCTCCATGGTCACTCCAAATTTCGTACACACAGAGGGGCAAAAATGTAATTAGTTTTTACATGATCAGTTTTATTCTAAAGGCTGGTTCACACTTGTGACGCAAGAGAAGACGCAAGAAAAAGACTGAACACCTTCAATGCAAGCATAATCAAAATAACACAAGATATCAAACCAGAAAACGCTAGTAGACGCAGATGCAACAACAAACGCAAGAATATTCTCGGGAATAAATATAAGAAAACTGTGGTAATATGATGTCGGAAATATATTATAAAAGTTACTAAAACCGGAATTTGTTGAAGAAAATATGGTAGACAAAGTTGCTTCTGAAGTATTCGTTTTGTAATGAAGGATGATAAAAAGGATGATGAACCTCTATTTTCACTTTATTCTGTCTTCCTTTTCTCATTTCTTAGGTAGTTATAACATATTATAATACAGATAATCCAAATATAATTCTTATATGTCTTCTTTAATGTTTCATAGTCTAGTGTGAACTTCTTACGTTCAGGTTTGCGCCATTTTTTTAAATTTAACCTTGCGCATGCGCATGTTTCTTGCGTTAGCGCTTGCGTCTGAAACGTAAACCAGGCTTAACGTAAAACTATTCATATTCGCGCGAGACGGTGTTAAAATCTTTTTACAGTCACAAATTTTAGGCCTACTTCAAAGCGCATAGCGGCCCGTTTAGGAATTTATTTTCGGCGTTACGTTAGGGTATTATTGTAGATCCGGTATTAGTCCGGGTTTGGCCTTAAGTTATGATCGGTATTAATCTAAGCCCTGTATTGAGTTAGGACCAGCATAAAGTTGGGGCCAGTTTAATAAGGGCAAAGCGATTACAGGAACATTTTTAACCTCCAACCCATACGAGAACAAAGCGGCTGGTCTCATATCAAAAAACGCTACAGACCCTGACTTTAAGGTTAAATTGTGTGTCTTATTTTTTCCTTAAATAAAACTCCCGCTAAAATTAATTATTTTTTGCACACCTTCATTTTTAAAAGATCTAAATAACTGCTGTAGCCAGGAGACCCAGCATAATTTTTCTTACCAACTGGAAATCGGAATAGTTAAGGTGGAAAAAATTACGCTGGGTCTCAAACGTTTTTTTTTGCGGTCAGAATTCTGACCGCGCTTTTTCATTGGTTAATTCTATTGTTCTTTGCTCATGTGGTCCATATCGGGAAATGTGTTTTCTTTTAAGCGAGAATGGTTTCACTCACCTGAATAATTAACTTTTGTATTATTTAAGAGGGTAACATGTGACCACGCTGGCTTTGTGCTTATTGGTTGATTGTAATTCGGGGTTTGCTGTGAGGTGGATTTGAATTTTAGGGATTTGCTCTGACCATGGATGCACGAAAATGTGTATGTGTCTCTTTTCGTACATCCATGCTCTGACATTTGTTTGCGTCTAAGTTTTCGTTTGAGAGAAGCTGAATCAGATATCCTCGAAGAAAGCTTAGTTAACTAGGCTATAACTGGTGATAAGATTTTAATAACGTTTTTTTTATTTTACTATTTGACGATGAGTGACTTTTTAAAAAAATTCAAAAAGAAGGAAATCAACTTTTTTCATCATCTGCCAAATTAAAATTCCCGCCGAAACTATTTATCTCTGTTCTTTTAATAATTTTTATTAACCGCCCTGTGGCTACGGATTCTAAATAAACATGTTTGCAAACGGGAAGGAAACCTATCGAGCGTATCCAGCAATAGTGTTTTGATAAAATTTATCTAAATCGATAAAAACTTTGTACTTTTCAAAATGGTTACAAGGCACTTATTCTCTTGATTGCATCTCCTGTTGTTCTTATTCTGCCAGTGATAAATCATATCGCCTTTTAAAATTCACACAGTGATTTCGCAACTTTTTTGTTTTGCTATTTCCATGGAGACGATTATCTCAAGATGGTGACCACGTTAGGATTTTACACGATATAAAAAATAGATTGTGACAACAAAAGAAAAAAAGTTTTTAGAAAATAATTAAAATTGAGATTTAAGAAAATAAAACAAAAGATCAGTATATAACTTTCTACAAAGGCGAACTCTTTTCTTCATCATTTAGATCAGAATAAAATAATAAAATTAAAGTAATACCCCCGTCTTGTGTACAGATTTTCAAAGATTAGAAAAAGGACGTCCACAGGAGAGCTTGAAATGCAATAACATGTTTTAATCAATCTCGATCTACACGTGAAGCGACGAATGAATAAGACCAGTTATATCTTTCTAGTTATTGTATCTTACTTGAGCTGAAAAGAGATTGAGTTATTTGATTATGATGTAGCGATAACACGGAACACAGCACTGCGTGTAAACACAAGAAAAAACTCTTTTGCGTCCACAAGAAATCTTAAAAATTAATTTCGTGGAAAAGCGTTTTCAAAAGAAATTAGAACAGGATTAGGGTTCCCTATACTATTTTTCATTGCTATATTTACCCACGAGAGCCTCTTTAGTTCCTGCTATCAGCGAGGGTCTTGCGAAGGGGGTCCTAGTACATTTAAAGCTCCTATTTGAGCAACGAAAGTCGTGCAAGCACAGTAATCGCTCAACTAGACAACCGCCTAAGATAGCAATTCTTTTTCTCATGCTGAACGCTAAGCAGAAAGGATAGATTCACACTTTTATAGTCTCTGGCATGCTTGGTCGGGGTTTGAACCCAAGACCTCCCGCACTGGAAGGGAACGCTCTGCCACAAGGATACCAGTAGATCACGAAGTTAAGCCAAAAAATCTATCAAATTTTGCCTAACCAGAAAAAAATCCTAGATCCGCCCCTGTTTTGCCCTGGGCTTTTTTTTATTTACGAGTATTTTGTGTGTTTAAAATGCCAGCACTACATTTTCGGTCCAGGGCGTTTCTGTCAATAACTTATCCGCAATTTCGGCTCGAATCTCAACACATACTATGGCCTGGTACTTGTTGCCACGGCGACGTCATAGCTAAAACCCAACCAGTAGCTCTTCTCTTAAAAAGTTCATTTGTACCGTTAATGCTCGATTAAGCGCCCACACTCGAATAAGCGCCCATCCTATTTTAATAATTTTATAAGCGCCCTTCTTGAATAAGCGCCCAGGGGTGGTTATTCAAATATATTACTAGAGCCAAAGGGGTGCTTTTTTAGAAGAAACGATCTTTTACTTCAATACAGCTTTCTCCCTAAAATCATCTACAGCATGAAATTTCATGTCAAAAGGTTTATATCCATCTTTTCGTTTAAGCAGTTCGTTATTATTTCATTGACATAAAGAAAAGTTAACTATAAACATTTACGCTCAGGAACATGTTTTTAAATAAACGCCCCTTTCGATTTACCCTATGGAATAAGCGCCTACCTCAAAAGTTAAACTTTTAAATAAACGCCCGGAGCGCTTAATCGAGCACCTACGGTATGTTCCAAGGTTCCAACAATACTTGTGAGCAATAAATGATATCGCTACAGTCAGACATTTTTTAACATTCCTCATCATGATATAATTCTCTACCTTTTATTTTGATTCTATCGTTAAAAATTCGCTTTTGAAAAATAGAAGAAAAACTGGAGTGTAACTGTTGTATTGGTCTCATGTCACGTGATTCGGCGCCTAGCTTATATAAAGAACGTGTGTGAATGAACAAGGAGAAGCGTTGACGTTTATGAAGATACTGATCTACTGATGTAACAAACTTATATAAAAATATATAAAAACACCTTGTGATTAGTTCACCATCTATTATTACTGACTGGTGTGTTGGAATACCAGTGTTTCTTTCGCGTCCGAAAAAATAATATTGAGAGCTGGCTGGCTGCACATAGTTTCGATATTGAAGAAGCATGAGTGTCGTATTGTGTTTTCCACTGTTGTCATGAAATGTACAGCTTCGCCATTACTTCTTGGCCACAGTGTATGGATGTTATATGGCGAATATTACGTGCTTTAAAGAAATCAACTAAGTCATTACTATCCCATGGAGGTCTGTTGTCGGTTTTTATATGCTCTGGAAATCCTAAAAAAATAAATATTTTACCTAAACATCTTGACACGGTATGATATGCTGCCGTTTTCATTTCTTTTACAATCGGAAATTTGTAAACATCACCAAAAATTGACGCATGCGCAAAAAAGGTGCTGGCTAAAATCCGATGGCATCCGACACAAATCAACGACACTGGTTTGTTGGTCCATAAAATGAAGCGATGAGAAAACAGTGCGATGACTGTGAACGTATACTTGTAAGTATGATAGATGCAAGTGTAGGCAGAGACTTGTGGTGGAGGGTAAAAATTTTTATGTTGTTGCTGCTCACAGGAACACATCACCTATAATGGAGGCAGCTTTGTATGCAACTACGTTAATCATGTCTTTTGATCTTTGGGGACAACCCGGAGTGCTTGGCTAAGTACTCTCGGATCCAGACCAAGGTAAAAGAGCTAGCCTTCAACACCTTCTCTTCCGAAGTTTTCAAAAGGGGTGGTATGTCTCTAGGAAGCTAAAGCAATGGAAATATAGGTAGGTAGAAGAGGCATATTTTTTAAGATTTTATATTTTCCTCGTTGTCTACCTCTTAGCACTATCTCCGCCCGCTCACGATTATCGATGTTATTCACCATAGGTTTCACTCGCTGTCGCATCTGTTCCTTCAGCACCATATAGCGCTGCTTTTCCTGTAGAATCAAGCTGGACTTATAGTCCCTTACAACACCATTTTCTATGGCCTTGGCAAATAAATCAATAATCGAATTCAGCTTTGAATCTGCATGCAATCTTATAGTCTCATGTTTGTGGGCCTTTATCCCTAACCTTTTCGAATCATTCTTCAGACCTGCTTTGCCGATTCCCATAGCTGACGTTACACCTCCAATAGCTAAACACAACGGCTCGCCAAGTCCAGTTGCTAACGCGCCGCAGCCGGTAGTAATCACGCTAACTCCTAGTAGTCCGTAATCACAATGCCTTACCCATGTACCATGCATCTTGGCCCTTTTCGCGAGGGCATCACGCTCTTTAATCTTCTTGCGGAGATACTGTTCAATCTCTTCTATCTTCCGCAGCCTGTACTCTCATCCTGCATACTGTCATCATCACGCGCACTCGGCGGCAATGATGGGTTTATATGCTTTATACTATCCTTCTTTATTCTATAAGCACCTGCATTGTGATAGCTACGAGAGCTACATTTTTATGGTAATGATACTAGTGGGTCAGCATAAAATCGAACCTGTCTGTTGACCCCTTTACAGGGAGGTAGACAGGTGTGTCAAAATTCCAGGTGAGCATATCTCTCCAAGTTGCTTTTTGGTGGGGTGTATGGCCAGAATCTTAGACATCTTACCATCAAGGAGGCAATTGCCTTTATCCAGCTGTGAGCAGACAAGTCGTAGTCGATTTTAAATATCTGTCTTGTACCATTGATCGTAGTCTTCCTTCGTGAAATACTTACCACCAGCAGAAGACCCAGCAGATTCACGGTTGATTTCACAGTTGATCGATAAAGTCGTTCCATCGAGTACACAGAGCCTGCAGAGGCCATTCTTAAGCACATAAACCATGGCTTTTCCTTTGGCATCTGCGTTAATATGTGCTGCTATGTCTTCAATCGTATACAACCCGTTGATGAACAGAGTCCAGGTAACGTTTTTGTTCGGGCCAGTCCCCACCTTTCTGATAATGGAAGCGTTAAGCCATGCAGGTCGAATGCTGGTCGACTTTAAAGCGATCCTCGTACATTGACCAAGGTAATCTTTAAAAGCGTAGGTTTGGCAATATCTGTGATGTAGAGTTGCTTCATCTTTCTTCTAGAAGAAAAGATGAGCATTTACTCATATAATCCATGTGCTAAGTACGAGTTGAACCAGGGAGAGTGGCCTCTGGGTATTCACAAATCTTGAACATCAAGATATCTACATATCAACGGGCAACGCACATATACCTGTGGTATTCCACGAGTTTACGTACCCTATAAGTACCCTATCAGTTTCCAACGCTTACACATAATGATCCCGTGTAAGTTGGATGACAGGCTGGGCAAACGTTGGAGGTCTGGCAGGCTCAGGTCAATTTCGCAAAGCAGCACTGAGGATATCGGCAAACATATGACAGGATCCGTACCACTTATCAACAGCTTCTTTCGATTCCATGTCTACTACCATACACGACTTATACTCGGAAGAATTAAAGTGCCCTTGCCTTCCGATGATAGTTTTACCGGTACAGCAAACCTTACTTGACATCTAGAATTGCGCAAGTGTGTCGCGGCAATGGTGCAGATCCTCAGGGCTTGTATAAGTTCAGAGCAATGAGTGCTTCACTTACCAACGATGAGAGGTGGCCACAAGTTGATGGTGATTGTACCAAGTTTATGATGCCTAAAGTCAGGACCTCACCTCGGAAGCGCAAGCGAAAACCTCTCTGATAGGTTCTGGTGTAGACAACTGTACAGCGAGACATATCCTATTACAAAACTTTGAAAATATGATCTTGAGAGCAGACGACGTGGGGAAAGACATCACCTTCCAAAACATGCTGCAGTATCCAAAAAACTTCGGTGAATTTTGTCGTGATAGCTAGCGTGTACATGTTGACTTCGGATATGAATCTTCATATCAGTAAAATTCAGGGATGCAATAACACCATTTTGATAGTCTCTTCCACAATGAACCCTGGGATCCAAGTCGATGTAAAGAAGTTAAAGTCTGACGTTAAAGTTACTACACGGCGAAGCCTAGCGGACGCGCAAAAGTTCAGAAAACTTCCACAGGCACGCACAAGCACGTGCATAAGCTACTTGCTCTGCCAACTAAGCACAGTGCTTCACGCTTTGCCCTGCCACAGGTGAACCGTGAGGCCGTACTTCCTAAGCCTAAAGGCTAAAATACACGGTAAGTGTAAACGGACCGTTTAGTTGTAGGAAAAAACTTGTAAGTTTAGTTGCAGGTTATATACCTTTCTACACGTTAAGATAATATGTATAAGTTTTTTTAAAAACTCTCTTTTCACAATGAATATCAAAGAAAGAACACGTATTTTTTCCATTGCGGTTATTGCTATAGCAGTAGCAGGGATAATGGTGTAGAAGAAAAAAAGCGGTTGTGATTAGAAACAGAAAAAATATGCTGAAATCTTTAGTTTAAATAACAGCTCATTAATCATTCTGTTAATTTCAATAGAAAAAACTTAGCAAAAGTTGAACATGTCCAACTTAAAAAACTTATAAAACCGAAAAAAAGTTGTACATCTTTCCTGTTTACACGGTAAGTTTTTTTATCTAGCCTTAAGAGAGCGCGGAAAAATACGACATGCCAAGACAGTGTTGGTAACAACAGGGAAAGGCCTTATCCACATATGGTTGAGATAAAGTGGACACGTTTCATGTGGATTATTCCACACAAAAGCGAAGTCTTTACAATCTTTTGCCTCTCTTACCTACGTATTCTACGATGAGGGTGACAGCACCACCAAGAGCAAGGTATAAGTGTTGGGCAACAAACTCTACAACTTTTGCAGCTGTGCGATGACTATGTTTCCAATAATTCCAGAAAGTGCTGCACCTGCCTTGCCTGCGAGATATTTCAAATACTTGAAAAGTATCGCCAGTTGTTTTTGTACAAACCCCTTACTCCCCCCTCCTCCACCTCCGGTGATCGCAAATGCAACTGTAGAGATTAACATACTAACAGCAGTGAAGTTACTCGCGATATTGATCCCCTGCTCCTTGAACAGAATCTTAAACTTCTCGGTAAGAGACGTATCATCCTCTACCTGCTTCAGCAAGGTCTCTTTTATAACCGTCAGCTGGCTCTGATTCTCGGTTGACAAAATCCCATACGCTGCTTGTGCAGTCTCTTCCTGATCTTGGAGTTGTTCCAGATCCTCCTGAACTTTGGTAATTTTGCCGTTCAAAAATTTTTTCTGCTCGGCGGAGACTCCTGACTGTGCCTTTTTTCGCCTCCAGTCTCTTTACCTTGGCCTCAGCATTTCTGATCTAACTATCGTACAAGATCATCTGGATTTCTAACATTTGATGTGGTGGCTCTGGAGTTTCAGGTCTAACCCCTTTCGTTCCCGTTCAGTAAAGTCTCTGACATAAGACTTTCGTATCATCCAGGGACTTTTCCAGCTGTGCCTCCTTTTGCACAACTTCGATATTGTTTAGGAGTTTTTGGGCTTTGGCTTTGCTTCCCTTCTTCGGTGTAGTATACTCCGTGAATCTTAGGGCTGGTACACGGTCTGCCTTTAGATACTTATTTATTGCACCAGCCGCTCGCAAGTCCCCTTTCCCTTTATACACAGTATCGCTTATATCTACATTCTTATAGATAGGCTTATTTCCTTCTAGTTTGAAGTCGTCATAATGCCTGGCGTTTGGTATTCGAGAAGTTCATAGAGAGGGTCGACTTTCAATCTCTTTAACTCCTCTCGAATTTTTGCTTAGGCATCAAGTGTTAGAGTAATAGGCTGTACAGGGAGGTCCTTAGGTCTGCTGAAGGACGTGTCGTCATCTGTCTTGTCATGACCGTCAGGGAGGTTTCTCGGGTATAAAATCAACATCATAACCTGGTTTTATCGACATTTATTTTTAACCATCTTTTCACCTAGAAATAAAGCATGAGATTATGCTTGGGAAGAAACAGGGTGAAAAGATGTCTCATGTACCAAGTACGATCAACCAGGGCGAAGACCTGTTTGTAAACCTGCCCAACATGGTCCAAAATGATTTCATATTTCCAAGCAGTCTAAGGCTCTTGTTTGACCTGGAGCTGACTAGTACGAATACGCAGCGTAACATAGTCAGCAATATAGGGAAGAGCATCATACAGAACCTCCGTATCACTTTGAACGGCAACAAGGTGCAGAGAATTAACGACTATAATGTGTTCTCTGTATACAGAGACTTGTGACTCACCAAGTTAGAACGTGAGAATAACCTGATCCTCGAGGGTATACATCCGATCGATGGTACGATAAGAAAGCTCCAGGTCAAAGCCAGAAACCTTGTTGCCACAGACGAGAAAAAGCGATGGTCGCAGCCTACGGAAATACCTTCTGTATACCTCTGGGAAAAACGTTGAGCTCACCAGAGACCTGCCTTTTTACCAACTAGATCTACATGATCGATTTCAGTTTGTGTTACACTTTGCAGCGTATTCAGATGTGATCAAAGATGCAGGTACGGCTGCTTCAGGATCTACCGCAGCCTGCCAATTCAACCTACAAAATCACCAATATTGCAATGGATTTTACAAGGTAAATCACAAGGGCTCTGCAAGTGCCATGGCATCACAGTACAGTCGCTTTTGCCTGTCTTCGAAAGAATACTCCAAGGCAAGTTCCTTACCCTGGAAAAGGAGGATACGAGTTATAATTTGCAGATCGATACTCCTGCCAAGAGCTTGTTACTCTTATTCGTGGATCCTACCAAGGTAAAAGCGTACTCTGGTATTAATGAAGTCCTCTAAGATCAAATTAATCTCGATAATTGTCGAAGGTGAGCCCAAAGAACTCTACTCACACGCCATGCTACCGAAGGACCACTTGGAGCACATTGTTAACCATTTTGGTGGCCATGCTTCCACGGTAACCATCGAGAAATTCATGAGCGAGAGATTTGCGTTTTTTGTGGACTTCCCATAACCTCCTGATCATATGCTCCATGGCAGCGGAAGATCTCTACAACGGCTTAGTGACGGTATTATTCTGCACATAACGAAAAAAAATGATGGTAGCGGAAAAATTCGCTCTTATGTATACCTCTTTTCCGACGCATAACTCAATATTTTAAGTGATGTATATCCTTTTCCCTTTTTTGCAGTCATAGTTCACTAAATTTCTCAAATAGAATGATAGAGTGATACGTTGTGATACGTTGTGAAGATATAGACAATTACCTTTTTAACCAGTTTTCGTAATCAGATCTAAGCCTTTGTTTACTTAAACTGAAAATAGGATTTAGAGTTTATTAGTTGATTCCTCATTAATAATATTCTAACGTATTTGATGTTATTACAGTCAAGTATGTTTTTATGTGGTTATGCTGTCTGTAAACACAAGAATTGTTTTGTTATGGTGTTTGATGGAGAAGTATCAAGAAGATAACACAAGTTCGAAATATGTATTTTAAAAAGTTATACAATTTTCAACTCTGATTTATAACTTATACTTAACGTTAAAAATTTCATTACTTTATTTTCTATTTGTTTTCTCTCTTTTTTATTCTTGTATAAACCTTATTCTTATGGTTTTATTTCTCGTTTCACAAATACGCGTAAGCCATACAACGAGTTTTACAAAAAGTTTTTTTTATTTAATTTGTCCTTTTTTTATTGTATTGATTGGATTGGTCAGCGTATCGACCTCGCAAGCTCGGGTAACCTCGGGTAATATGTCACGGTATAGATAGACAAAACAGTTTATATTGTATTAAAAATGCACTAACAAGAAGTCCTTAATTGCAATGAATACACTTGTTTACTCAATTTTCCACTTCAACCAACAAAATGACGTATACTCAACTCTTGTTAAATTGTTATTTATATAAAGGAATGCAATGGTTTTAATGGTTTCAATTGCAGCGATTAGCGATGCGTTGGCGACAAGTCGAGCAGAATTTGTTTTTAAATTAAGACAGAGCGGAAAATTAGAGTTGAATTAATACAACCGTTGAACTTTTTTTATGGTTTATATATAAAGAATTTATCGTATGGCAAGGAGCTAGTAATCTCAAAACCGTCTAGCGACACGCTGTGAGGGTTTATAGAGAATCCACAAGACAATTAAAAGCAACACAATTCTCAATTTGCAAAGATAGAAAATCAGTAACTACCTGTTTGTGTATATTCTCCTATTCGTGTATTAGTTTTGTTAACAATATTCCCCAAAGAAATAATACTTCTTACACTGAAATAATTTCTATAAACATATTTTTATCATCAATATTTGCGTTTATGGTTAATATCTGGCGACTGTGAAATGAACTCATCTTAAAGGTAGTTCATAAGTGTTAAAGTATCTGATTTAAACATTTCCTCAAACGATTTTTTTATAAGAAACTGATTAGTCGTCTTCTAAAAAAATAAAAAACTTTTACTAGTCGTAAAAAATTTTTAAGTAAGAAATGTTTTTCACACATGCCTTCCATCAATCACAATAACATTGGAATGGCATTCAGGAAATTATCACCTAGTATAACAAGAAATTAGACAAATACCCAGTAGACTACCTAAAAATTGGCGATTATTACGGAAGAGATGTAACTATAGATGATGAATAAAAGGCGAAGGCGTTATTTCATCTTTTCTTGAGTATAAACTAAAAAGCAAAATGATACCAGAGTTTAAGAAACTTTAACTAGTTGGCCGTTTGCTTAGTTTCTCATAAAAGAAGTATCTTTTAACTTTCGAAGTTAGTTTGAACAAAAAGCTTTCGGATTAAGATATGCAGTCATTCATTACTGCTGTGCCCGAATCTCTACTTAAATTTTTATTTCATACATAATTCTTAACGAATTAACGTCATAGCTACCAACCATAAGGGAGTTTGTACGTCATCATTTTATATACCTCAGTTTAAAACCAAACGTTACTAGATAGCTATTCATTTTTTATTTAACTCGTTAGAATTTATTAAATCAATTAAAATCATTTTTTATTAATTACTTATGCCATCACGTTTTTCCAGTACATCACTTGTTTACGTAGTGAAAATAAATGATTTATATACATATGAACTGGAAGAGTAGTTTCTCGTTGTGTTTTTGAAAGTGCTACAAGTGATTTACGATGTCAGCTTCGATCAAAGTTTTTTTACTTGTTTTGTTTTTATATGATTTACAGGTAAGCAATTTATAATACTTTTGTTTTAAGTTTAAAGTTTAAAATAATGCTTCACCTCCCTGTATAAGAAAATTTTTTGATTAAAGTTTGAATAAATAGTTAGAATTATTATTTTCGCGAAACTATTTTTTACATCATATAGTTTCTTGTATATATATTTTTTCTTTGTAGATAATATCCTCGGTCACTAAAGCCGAATCTCCATTAGGCAATATTCGCGACGATTTTTGTGACGAAAAGTAGAAACCAATTCAACTTTTCGTCATGACGAAAATCGCGACCAATCAAATTCGAGTATTGATGACGATCGTCGTAAAAATCGTCCCGTGGAGATTCGCAATCTCTCACTCGCTCACTTAATTTTCTTTCGTTTTAGTTCATTCATTCAAGCAACCCTGTGACAGGTATTCAATTTACATTTCCCAAATTAACATGAAGAAGTATTCTACGATATAGTGTTTTTTTTTGGTTCTAAAAAAGTGTGTCTAATTAAGACTGGTATTTTTTGCGAACTTCACCTGGAAAGTAGTGTTACCATCTGATGGAGCGATCCGATAGCTCAATTTATTTGATAAAACGTATAAATTCTATAAGCTTCCTTAAAAATTTTGCAATCCCTTAGATGAAAATCCCTCGGATTTTTCCGATCTGGAATTCTGGCATTTGTTCTGTACGTGGAACAACACGTCAGTTTCTTTGACAACTTTGCCACATTGTTTGAAACTTTTGCCTTTTTTTGTTAAAACTATTAGAATTTTGGAACTTCTTTAGTTCTAATATTTCAAAATTTTCTCCAAAGTTTGTTTCTATAACTTCATAATCTACTCTCATTATCTCTTTTTAAAGGAAGAAATTCCAATCACAAATTTAATCTCTTACTATTGAAGTCTTAAAACAACAAATGGGTTTCAGATTATTTACAAACCAATTTTTGAGACTCGTTTTAATTTGACTGCATTTTCCCCGCGTGCGCCCTTAGACATAATTTCTGTAAAAATTCGCTGGCGCTAACAAAAAAAATCGGAAAATGCAGTCAAATGGAAACCATCCTTAACTAAGAAGCTTTTTAATTGAAAACCTAAAGCTAAGGGGGCACGAGGAACATTTTCATGCGCGTGCTATGCAACACTGCTCCATTTCACGCGCATGAAAATAATTGCTCGTGTCCCATATCTGCTTTTTACTGCAATGGAGCAAAAAAATGTTGCATGGAGCAAAAATTTTGCTCCACAACTTCGAGGACAAAATAGATCTGAATCTATTTTGTGCCAGTGCTCCAGGGACAAAATTTGATGAATATTTTGTTGCATTGCAAATGTTGCTCGTGTTCCCACCTTCTGCAACATGTCCCGGGAAAAAAATTATTGTTGCAGCACATTTGTGCCTCGTGTCCCCATATCATGCAACAAATATGTTGCAAAATCATTTGAAGCATAGTGTAATTGACCAATGAAAATGCAAGAAACTGTAAACATTGTTTTTCTTGAGAGGTCGAACATCAAGTGAAGAGAGAAGATAGGAGAAAAGGCAAAAATGTTGGAGGAAAAGAAAAAGCTGTGTGATGAGGAAAAGACAATTTTGATCAATTTTTATAAAGCAAATCCTGCGTTACGGGATAGCAGTGATGTTTATTACAAAAATAAAAACAAAAAAGAAGCTATAAAGCAAGATCTTGTTAATAAAATCAACAATGCATATAGCTCTGACAACCTCAAAAACTTTCCATTCTCTCCAATCATTTATGCTTCAGGTAAATCGAAGTGCTGGAAGCGAAGTTCCATTAAGGAAATGGAAGTTTTATGAGCAGATGGAGCTTATCATAACTGATCTTACAAAAGAAAAGAAAAAATCACAATTTACATCCGAGGAAACAGAAGAGTTGAATAAAGCCTATTTTTCAAATCAAAGTTTTTCATAACACTATTCTGCAGCTAATGAGAAGGGGCGTCACGAGAAACATTTTCATGCGCATGCTAAGGGACATGTTGCATAGCACCCGCATGAAAATGTCCCTCGTGTCCCCTTACCTTAAATCTAATCGTATATTTACGGTATTTAGCGGCAAACACTCATAGTAGCAACATCATTTATTTTCGACAAAACGTAAAAATTAGCTATCCAACAAATAGTATCGGCTTCTGTTACAGCATTTATGATATTTTGATTCTGTATTTTTTTAGAGACTGGTATCTGCAAAGAAGCCTATTTTACAGAACATTACGCCAACAAAAGTGAGTTTTAATAGCCAGAGCTTTATCTACATGAAATTGAAGGGAAAAATGCCACTAGATGCATTTCTGATCTAAACTTCAAAAAAATAAAAGTTCAATTTTCTTGCCAATATCGTAAGAAGCATTCGCCTTTTAATGTAAGAAAAAACATTCTGGGAAACAAAATCCCTAAATACAGTCGATAAAATATAACTAATATAAACTTGTATTAGTTCTCTTGTGGATTTATTCTTCATTTTTATCAAAATCTTATAATACACATTCAGTTATGATAGCCATCCTTTTTTCCATTATAAGAAACAAATAAAAAAGAGTTTATAATGTTGACAAAAAAGGAACTCCTTAATTAAATTTATTTAATATTATTTCTTTCAGAGAAATACATATCTTTAAATCAACTATCCAACACGTGCAAAAAAGGATTATGTTTTGGGCCGCTAAAGAACTTCAAAGTATTTTTTAATTTTAAATGGAATCCACTTGAATGTTACATAAATGTTGTCAGTCGTGAAGATATAAACGAATTCAGTGAAAATAGTGGTGAGAAATCCTTTATATTTGTATCTTATATGTTGACATGAAGTTAAATAATTAATGGTATTCATCGACAGGAAAGTGTAGACATTTAATGTTTAACGTGTATACTCAACGTGTGTACTGATCAATTTCTACATACAACAGTATGGTATACACTGCAATCTACATTAGGTTGTTGGGGATATGCATATGAATATACAACAACAAACGGAACAAATACAACTAATTATTCTCAATTCAACAAGGTGAGTAATACTACCAAATACAAATATTTTGTACGCACATGCTAAATTTTTTCCAAAGAGTTCTAGTAATTTTGCCACCTAAAAAAGAACGTCCTTGAGACAATCTAATAGCAACGCCTTTGTAAGTACAATGAAGTGAAAATCTTTGCGGGCAAATTTGTTGCGGATACAAAGAATGGAAAACGGTGCGGAACAAATTTTTGCGCCTGTTTGGCTTTTAATTTTTTTTTTAGAACTTACTCTTAACCTTTCACGTAGGGTATGTCATCTAGGTTTTGAAACTACTACTTAGAATACAATTCCAAAGTTGAAATTTTACATTTTTAGAGTTGGAGTGAGGCTGTATTCACCATACCAGTAAGTTGCAGTGAAAAACAAACTTACAATTTCTCGATATATTATCTACCTACACGTTTGTTGTCCAAACAGAGTTGGACATCTTTCAGTAAGCACTTTAACTAACATCATTAATTATTTTGATACCCATTTTTATTTTACCCAAATGCCTAATTTGATAGTTACCTATTTTTATTTTTAGGCAAATGCGAATTCGCTATTCTCCAATTTTTACGACAAAGTAAGACTTATAAATTATTATTGCATTCTTTAATACATCCCGGTGGAGAATAAAAACAGACTCTTGCAGTCATGATAATATGTATAAATACTTTATACTTCAAGTATGAATACCTTGTATAAAGCACCGTTTTTTAAGTATGAATACCTTTAATAAAGCGCTGTTTTTCAAGTATGAATACCTTGCATGAAGCGCTGTTTTTCTCTTAGCATGTGCCCTGTGTTGTTTTCTGGATCTGAAACTTATCGACTTGGACTTCTTTTCGTTTTTGATAAAATTTGATGTAGAATTTGAAAAAGTCATGAAGAAAATGATGGTGGCAATAAAATTTAATTTTTTTGTCACCTGAACAAAAAAGCATGCTGAATTGATGGCTAAAATATCTATATGTTAATGTCCATATGTCGAAACTGTATTTTGACAACATTTAACATAGTTGACACACAAACCATGTTTAAAATGGTAATCGAGATGTCGATTTTTGTGTCCAGTTTAAAAATACCATTTTAGGCCAAATATTTAATATTTTCACACCCAGTACAATTTTTTTTAAATCTCAGTCAGAAAGTAAAAATCTTCTCTAATATTTGAAATTTAGGTATTTTTTCTACAGTAAGAGCATCGCATTCATTCTCTTACAATTTGTCTTATCTGAAAAAATGTTTAAACATAAATAAAAATATGGCAGATCGCTGGCGTGCTTGTGAAGCACGAGAAAGTTGTTTACACATAAAAAGATAAATGGAGCAAAATATACAGGATTAAATGTAATTGAACTCATATACGAATTAAGTTGTTATTCAGAAGAAAACCTTTTGGTGTATTTTACGCTGGTCGAACTATTAAAATTATTATTACGAATATTTATGCAGAATATAGCCACTTCAGAGTTGGAAACACTATTACCAGTGTGGATCACGTGTTCTAAATGTATCATTAGGTATACACCGGCATTGCCTACCCAATTGTCCTCACATGCCGTGTTGTGGACCGAACCATGGATCTTGAGATCACGAAGCGAACACCATAACCACAAGGCCACGCGTTATAAAAGACTTTTTGTGCTATATAAACATAAAGAGTAGCTACTTATCAATGTTGAAGAGGGATAGCTTAAAATTAGAGTCTTTTCCAAGTGCGTCTGGCAAGAAAACTCGTCGCTACAGCGGAAAGTACAGACAAATGGAAATGAGCCTTTAATTAAGCTTTTCTTAAGTGGATGAAGAGAGACATATGGTCCATTTTCTTATTCTACAACCAAATAGAAATAAACTTTTAGGTAATAATTTTTCTTTACTTGATTTTAGACGTATCGGAAACAAGATGTTTTAATTCGACAGGTAATACACAACCATATTTATTTTGTGAAGAATCTTTTGGAAAAGATAATTAGAAAATTTATTGTACCAGATTTACCTGGTATCTGTAAAAATATTCTAACTGATATTTTTTGCAAGAATTTCCTATAAATCATTTAGATTCTTCATAACCCAATGTAAAAAAGACTGTAAAATGTTATTGATCGTTTGTAGCAGGTGGCTGCCACCCAAAGCTTTTTTTTCAGTATATTAAGTATATTACGTTTTAATGTCAGCTAACTACTTTACAGCCTTAAATGAAAGAAGAAAGTTTGTTGGAGCGATGTGCAAAAAATACTCAGACAATGAAGAAATGGTTCTAGCAGATCTGAAAAATAGATTGACTGCAGAAAACTGCGCACATGAAATACTGGTCATGTCTGGAAAAGTTGGTATGTGTCTTATTAAACTATTGAATTAGTTTGTGCTTTGCCGGTATTAAATTTCTGCAAGAAAGAATAATATTTGCTCTAGTTAATCCTGTTTTACCAGGAGGTCTTTGGTCAGTGTAACCCTGAGTTGAAACTTACAACGCTTAGGAGTTGAAACTTCTAACAGTAATAGAAAAACGCAATGCAAAATCGTGTGCCAAAAAGACTTTTTAAAAATAACGTTACATTGCCAGTACCAATGACTGACTATAGTATATCTCTTGAGGGAAAATATTTGCAAATCGTATAGATAAGTCGCGAAATGTCGCAAATTTGCAAAAATTTCTTAACTCGAAGTATTCAAGACAAAACAAATTAACCCTAAAAATCTTAGACCATTAAAAGTTAGTGAAAGACACGTAATTTCGACATTTACAAAAAAGGTATGCATAATTGAAAATGCTCTAGGCTCTCGCAGTCACGCTTCTGTTTTTTACCAGGCGTACACAGATTATAATAAATTCTTCAGGATCACATTATACAAGTGTGTTTATTGAGCATAAAAAATTGCAACAGTCTAAATAGCATTGACGAAACTGACTGAACTGACGGAAGAAGTTGATTAGAAAGTTTATTCAATTTAGATTTTGTTGTTTTTAGACCCAGATTTTATCTGCAATAAGACGCACTTCATTAAAGCATATGCTAGGCAAGGTAAGCATACACATTTATTTTTTATATCAACAACAACTCCAACAGAAAGAAAGATGATGGAACATACCAAAATGTGCAAAAACTCTCCTTGTTAAACCAGAAATACAAAAGTATTGACAATCAACGCTAAAACATATTGGGACAAGGCGTAATTTAGGTTATTCCTATATTAAATTTAAATAATTTGAATTTCTCAAATTTCACTTTTCAATGTTTACAGTGAACTTAAGTATCAGATCAAAACGCTTAAGCTGTGCTCAATTTTTGCTAGCCTCAGCATGACTATTATTTCTGCCATTTCGGCACTTCGTGCGACCTCACTTGGTGGGTTAGATAACCATTGTATCTGAACCGTCAGAACCGTCGCAGGCTTCAGTGCATTGGCGATTTGATGCTTCTTACCAACTTTATAATAAAATAACTCCTTCTCTTTTTAACATAGCTGCTTATAATACTCGTTTCTTCTCCATTTTTTTCAACAATACACGCCCAGCTTGTTTTAAATAACCATCTATCTACCTCTTTCTTTACCTTTTACTGTTTTAAAAAACTATCAAGAAAGGGGTTAAAAATACTGGCACAAACTAAAAAATGTCTGCTATTTATTTTGTGTCTAGATAAATACGTATCATTAAAGAAATTATCAAACACATGTCGTAAAATTAACGAGTATAATTCAAAATGCATCGGACCGGAAAGGAAGTTTAAAGTTCTTTTTGATTCAAAACTGTATCCAGATCAATGTTACATTAATGTTACCAGTCATGAAGATATATCCGAATACAGTACGAACGGTAAGAAATCCTTTATATTTATACCTTATGTGTTGACTGAAGTAAAATAATTAATACTCATCTACAGGAAAGTGTAGACATTTAATGTTTAGCGTGTGTACTGATCAATTTCTACATACAACAGTATGGTATACGCTGCAATCTACATTAGGTTGTTGGGGATATGCATATGAATATACAACAACAAACGGAACAGATGCAACTAATTATTCTCAATTCAACAAGGTGAGTAATACCAAATACAAATATTTTGTACGTACCCGCTAAAATTTTTCTAAAAAGTTCTAGTGACCAAATGGTGCCACCTAAAAAAGAATGTCCTTGAGACGATCTAGTAGCAACGCCTTCGTAAGTACAAACTTTGCGGGCAAATTTGTTGCGGATACAAAAAAATGGAAAACGGTGCGGAACAAATTTTGGCGCCTGTTCGACTTTTAAATTTTTTTAGAACTTAGATGTGCTCTTAACCCTTTCACTTAGGGCATGTCATTTAGGCTTTGAAACTGCTATTAGAATGCAATTCCAAAGTGGAATGTTACATTTTTAGAGTTGGAATGAGGCTGTATTTACCATACCAGTAAGTTGCAGTGAAAAACAAACTTACAATTTCTCGATATATTATCTACCTACACGTTTGCTGCTCAAACCACTACAGTGGAGTCCGTCAGGTAGGTTATTTTTTTTATTCAGTAATATAAGAACTTAAAGTAATAGGCGTAATACAACTTTGATTTGAAATTTTAGAATCATGTGAATACCGCGTGCTGGACTATTTATATCGGGGTAAGGATCGATCTGAATTTATTTCTTGAATATTGCTCTTGCGTGTCATCAAGTTAGTCATAAATAATCTTTATAACCGTTGAATAAACCAAAGGCTCACCCTCACCCTCATTATCTGCTCCGGAGAAGTCCCGTAATAAAGCTTGCCCCCTTCCATTATCCACGAGTTTGTTGTTATAATTCTAATCGTCAGATTTTGGCGCGGTGGGCATATCTCAGGCAACGCCAATTCGACTCGGCTACCATTTTGAACAGAATACAACTATTAATAAAAGAGATTAGTTGTTAGCCCGTTGCAAATCATCAAGTATTCGCCCGGCGCAGCAAGGTCGATTGAAATAAAATGCATTTGTTATTCAGAGCTTGAAAATTTCGCGCGTGTTTACCACCCCACGCTTTTGGTCGACAGACAAAATACGACTAATATTTTAGGGAAGTAATATTGTGATTTTTTATTTACTCTTTAGAGGCTTCGAATAAAAGATGTCAACCTATTCCTGGTATTCATTTTTATGATTATTTTTCTGCGTATTAATTTACACTTACAACAATTAAGGGTAGATTCTACTACTACAATATATTCCATACAATTTTATATTCTTGAACAAGAGATTGTACAGGACTTCAAACCACATCAGTTTCCGTTTAAGAAACTTGTAAGTCCCTATTGAATCGATTTCAAAGGAATTAAATACCTTTTTGTTTTCTGCGCATTTAAGCAATATCGAAACAAAAGTGTGAACTATTTAAATCCTTCTTTTATTTATTTGCACTTCAGTTATTGTAAAATATTACGTACAATATATTGTAGCAGTGAAAACTTTGCTTTTAAGATGGAGAAGGTAGAGAGGGTATAACAAAAAGATATTTCGTTATTTCTAGACTGGGTGTTACGAATTTATTTCGTGCCAAAAAAATCCTACTTCTTCATCCCCCTTTCCATCTCGTACTGAAATAGACCATATTTTATAAACTGCTACACTTTGCGAAGAACATCCATCAACTTTTTAATTAACATTTAGATGCATCCGAAAGATCAAATTTCGCTAAGATACTTTGCAAGAACTTCTCAGGCAACGCAGAATTGGCTGTAAAAAAGTTAGAAGATTGTTCACCTGCTTTCGGTACGTTGAATCCATTATTCCTTGGGATCAGATTTAACATTGGAATTTAAAACTAACTTTAATTGTAGTTTGCCTTGTTACAACTGTTTATAGGACCCCATTTTCCATTCATAAATGTCCATAATAAATAAACGCAATGCAAACGATTAGGTTTTAAATAAACGTTTCCTGGCCCTCGTCAAGTGAAATCCCTTCTCATGAATCTCTTCTACCCAATAATTAGCTAGAAAAATTTAATTAACGCACTAGTCATTCGAAAGAAGCATTTCAGTTTATAGCGTTGTTTTGAAAAAAAAAATAGCACACAAAAAATAAAAGGAAAATGTCGAAATAATATGCAAAAAATTACTGCATTAAAAGACAATAACTTTTCTTGAATTGTGGAAATGCAGGAAATGAAATTTCAGAGTCTAATTAGATAATTGTTTACTATTTCAGAGTCTAATTAGATAATTGTTTACTATTTCAGATCCTAAATCTATCTGTGACAAATCATATTTCAAAGAAAATTACATCAAGCCTGGTAAGTGTTGAATAACCCTGATTTTTTGTGTTTGTCAGGAAGATGTAAAAGCATGATATAAACACTTAAGCTGTGCTAATTGTTGCTGACGTCAGCATGATTCTTTTTTCCGACATTGCCGTGGACGTTGGAATAGGCACCTGCGTTCGAACTATCCACCACCGTAACCATCTACGCCATTCGAATTAACTTTTAGTCATTCGAATTAACTTTTAGCCATTCGAATTAACTTTTAGTCATTCGAATTAACTTTTAGTCATTCGAATTAACTCTCGAAACCCTTACCATAAACGTCCCTTACCAAAGCATGCTTTTTTTGAGGAAAAGATGGGGATGGGTTTGACTACTTCTATCTCTATAATAATGGCCGTATTCCGTCTGTCTGTTTGTGCGCGAAAAAAAACATTGTGTTACAGAAACACGAAATATGCTATATATAAGAGACGGGTGACCCCGTAGATGTTTCCACGGGTGACCGACTAGTCTCTTTAATAATAGCCGTATTCCGTCTGTCTGTTCGTGCGCGAGAAAAACATTGTGCTACGGAAACACGAGATATGCGATATATAAAGGACGGGCAAACCCGTGGATTTACGCTAAAATGTATAAATTTCGCCATCTACTAGAAGTAATAATTCTTTTTACCATTCCTACTACAATCCTGGACATAATATTATTGGAAAAGGCCGATTTTTGGCTATTTCTCGAATTGGTCAAATGGAATGGCCTTGTCAAAACTCTGCAGCCGGCAGGCTGCAAAAGCTTCGCTTTGGGAGATGTGTAGGCCAGGTAAATACCGTCGAAAATGCGCTACTGGCAGTTTCTGCCATGTCCGCATTTCGGAACAATCCACACGACGGCCCGCTAAGGTGCTAAAATTCGGGGAAACGGGGTGTGCTGACGTCAGCAAAAATTAGTATGGGTTAAGAATTTGAAACTAACCAAATAACCTATAAGTCCTAAGTCCGTTTGCGATCATTGACAAGTTCGTAATGCCTTTGTCTTTTGTAGAAACAGTGTTTATAACTGCTGGTGGGACGAACTATGAAATTCGGCCCTCTTTTCCAATAAATTAAGTCCGGGATTGTAGTTCCAAACATTTAGTTTCCTTGGTTGCGTGGTTACATTCAGTACATATGGCATTGTATATTTTGCATTTTTAGATAAATACAAATCTTTACAGAACTTGTCTCAAACCTGCAAAGAGACGTACTATAACACCTGCTATGGAAGACTAATAAATTTTAGCTTTTCGCTTATATCAAAACCAAATTCAAATTGCTTTTTGCTCGTTTTCTCATCATCAGAAGATATACACAAGAGTAGCAAAAACATTGGTAAGCAGTGGTATTGTACTTAGAGGGCTATGTATAAGAAAAAATAGTCACTGTTTTAATGACATTTCCTATCACCTTGATTTCAAACAAAGGTCCTACCAACGTGACATAATTGCGAACAGCATGAATATCAAAATTCCAAGACTCTTCAAGTTTTTAGCAAGAATCCGCACCATGCGGTTCAATTTTCCATTAGAATTAAAAAGAAGAAACTTAAATTAAATTGCAAAGGGTTCGTTCAAATATTTGCCGAGTACTATGCGATCCACACACTTTCTGATTTTCTTTGCTAATGCAATTTGCAATGCACGTTTTTTTAAGGAACTAGGATTACAAGAGCACCAGGCTTCAAAAATGTAAAAGTTAAGAACATGTTAAAAAATAAAGGGCTTTTTTCTCCATGAAAATATGAACAAAAGATAACAAATCTAAATAATTTAATTTTTTACTTTTCTATTTCACATACAGTGCCGATCGCGAGTAACTACACGAGTATACGAGTACGGGTACATTAAATGCCGAGTACAGTGCAAGACGAGTACGAGTAATCGGCGAGTATACTACTCCATACCCTCGAGTATAGCCTCTTGCGCATGCGAGTACAATAAGTGAATGATTTGTGAGTACGTGTGCGAGTATAACATAAAAAACGGGAATTCGTCGTAGCATAATTTTTATCGATAGCTCACATTTGTCTGCTACCTTACACATTGTGAAAACTTTTACTTCGTATTCGCGTTGTAAGAAATAACATTTTATTTTACATTTTTTTTTTTATGTTGCAACAAATTCTCTTTAATTTACATGAAAATGTATACGTTGCTGTAATGGCTTTTTATAACTTTGAATTTATATACTTCATTTCTCACCGACGAGGAAACCCTTTGCTATCTATCTGCTATCTAAATGCTTTTTCTCCTAGCTAAATGTTTTGTTGCTACATTCAAACATTATTCCTTTTTCTTCGCAAGCAAAGTCCATTGTTTAATCAATGGACTTTGGAGACTAAATTAAGCCAATCGCATTTAATTTTATTGTTTTGTAAGTAACCAAAGACAGAGAAATCTTGAATCCAGTGAGAATGATGTGCAGCCAAATTTTGAGTGAGTGCCCTAATTACTTCAAAACGGGCTGCCATAAATTATAAGTAGCTTTTCAAGTCTATCGTGCACCTATCAGCATTTTGCCCTTTTGAAAGTTTAAAGGAGTATTTCAGCACTAAATTTCAGCACTAAATTTCAGCACTAAATTTTGTTTCTATGAAGCTTTATCTTCTTATATGAAAAATATTATATTAAAAAATAACGAAGAAATTACTCGTACCCGTAGTTTAATACTTGTGTATAGTTACTCGCGATCGGCACTGTACGGTACATTCTTTGTTGCAATTATCACTGAATTAGCTGAAATAACAGATTTTAGAAGGTACAAAATTAAGAACAATTTAAGAACATTTTGAGGGTTCAAATTGGAAAAGTTAAGAACATTCAAAGGCTTTCTTCAAGATGAGCGTTCTTATTAAAAAAAAAATGTAGTATAATTTGAAATTAGTAGCCCCACATCGGCGAGTGAAAAATGTCATCCTTAAATTAACTATCGCATCCATGATAAACATATGGCTGATCAGAAATTGTTGCAGTGTTTCTTACAATTTATATATGGTAAATATTTATGTACATTTATTAAAGGTTGTTGGGGATTTGCATACGAATATACATCGAATGGGAAAAAAATAACTAATTATTCTCAATTTAACAAGGTGAGTAATTGAAATCATTTTTCCTTGCTAAAATTTCTAACGTGGTCAGATCAAGTCGAACTTGATGAACAAAGCAGAGATTTTGTTGATATTTGAACTTGCAATTTACATTTAAAAATGTACGTTTAGCAGTTTAAATTTCTTCGATTTCGTTAAAAATTGCGAAAATTGAATTGCTGGGAAAATTTGACTGTCTGCGATTTTTACAATTCATCTTGCGAGGTTAAATGTCACAATTGGATGGATACACATGTTGTAGAACAGAGTGACACAAGAAATCAGTTCGATCTCTACAACAATCACGAACTTGAAACCTTGTAGCTGGTGTTCAGATATATTGCAATTCATTAAGCAGATTCCTCCTAAATCCAAGAATTAACTAAATGTCCCATCCGTGAAGGAAATCTGCGAAATTTTATTCCCTCAAATATTTGTTCCCTATGTTTAAATTGATTTTAAATTACAGTATCTAAAACCTCTTTTACATCGTCACATAACCTTCACACGACGGATCACAAAATTATCTAGGCGAAAATCGCACAAAAACAGCCTCAAAGTCTGACTGCCATATATCCTTGTCATGAAAAGTGCTCTGCATGTTTTAGAAAGAGGATGAGTTATCCAGGCGTGTCCAGAATGAACCGTCAAGTCTCTTCATCAGCGCCCTATCGCAGCTCAAATTTGGGAAAACTAATAATTTCTTGGATCAGATAAAAATATATATACGATTTAAACTTTCAGTTTGAATTGGAACGAATCGGAACTGGAAATTTTATTAACAAATAAGAAATCACATTGTTCTTTCCAATCCGTTCAGATCTTATCTGTTTTTATCTGATCCGTTCCGTTCCGATTCGTGCTGATCCGTTTCGATCCGTTCTGATGAGGGTTTTTAAGTGGAAATCCACCTTTAAGCAACACTTATGTACCGCCATAGAAAGTTAAAAAAAAAATGAAAAAAGAAAATCTTTTTTTTTTAGGAATGGAATGAAACAAAGTTCAAAGTACCCATAAGTTGCATGGAAAAAAAGACATATACCATTTCAGTATTTTTACTGCCGACACGGATTTTATTGCGTGAACTATCATGGACTTCGAACAGTAAGCATCATTACCAGATTGTTCTTAATTCAAAGTTTTGCACCAATTCTGCACTCAACTAATAAGATTTTTGTGTTTTTTGTTTGTTTTTAGATCAATGTGAATTTCAAGTATTACAACTTTTACGCAAAAGTAAGATATATATTTCAATGATTCCACACGATTTGTAGTCGGATATGTTATGTCTAATGAATTCCCTTTTTTTTAGAAATTACCGAGAATGGCTGCTACAATGCTATAGGTTAGTCGGGCAGGATTTAGTCATGATTATTAACCATCATTTCGCCGGAACTTTAATTCATGTTATGTCTAAATTATAATTTTATATTTAAAAATACTTGCAGAAAAGTCTTAAAGGAAATAACGTTAGCCTATTATATCTAAGTCGGATTAGCTGGGTTGGAATTAAAAACTAGCCCATGATTCGATCCTATTTTCAGTGTTTGTAGCTAGCTTGCTCTTGTCGGTTTTGTCGGTTTTGTCCGGATTGGCTTTTTACCAGGACGATGAGACGAACTTTAACGAAAGAAAAGGAAAGTGATATGTTGCTGAATGTTGCTTTAGAATTTTTTATGTGTTGACTGAGAAAATTATTCCTGAAAAGTGCACACACTTTTTCAACGATGGTGTTTACAACAAGTCCTATGTTCAACTTCTAAACTATGAAACACCGGTACGAGCAATTGTTGGGGTAACGAGATACCCTAACCATTGGTCTACTAAAGAGTAACGTGACTATTAAAAAGAATTGCATCAACTTTTGCAAAGACGATCTACTTTATTTATAGACTCGCATACAAGACTACAGTTTTCAAGGATGGTTTGCAAGAAGTATGCCGATGTATTAGAAACCCTAGGCGATTCCTTGTCTATTCAAAACTGCGAACTTACAATACGTCGTGTGTCTCACGAGAAGCCAAATTATAAGGATATCATAGCAGGGGTGACATCTTCAGCAGTCTTTTTTATGATCCTTGTTATATGCATGCTTCGATTCATTAAACGAAAGAGAAGTCGTGAATCCGGAAGTTATCTAACTGAATTTCCACTCACTGCAGGTATTGTGATTCATAAAAAAATTGTAATAAGAAATACCTCTAACTAGTGATAGATGTTGACCTAGAAGACTCTCAATCTTAAGATAAATTCTTTGTCAGTTGTGTAGCTTTGAAATACTTAATTTCATCTATCTATGTGCAATGATAAAGTCAATTATTGTGGGAGAGACTACAATCCCGCACATAATTTATTGCAAAGGCGTGTAGAATTTCAGCGTTCGTAACCACAAGTAATTGTGAAAGCTGTTCGTATGTAAGTAAAACGAACTCCGAACTCGTGAATGTGCACTCGTCAATCTATAAAGCAGACTCGAGATTTGGATCATAGGTTATTTGGTTTGATCCAAAATGTTATAGGATATTAATTTGTGCTGACGTTATTACACTAGAATTCCACGATCCTTTGCACCTTTCGGCAGCGCAGTACCGACGTTAGTTACTCGGCCTACACCCCTGACAAAGTAAAGCTTTTGCAGTCTACCGTCTTCACGGTACTGGCCAAGTGATGTCCCTTGGCCATTTCAATAAATAGTCTTTTGCTAAAAGATTATGTCGGGAAGTGTAGTATCATAGCATTTTGTAACAATGCCATAAGTTTTACATACACTGTTGCAACGTCTGTTAAATGATAAAAAGCTGAAATTTGTGAACGAAAATGTAATCTAGCTACCTATTAAAACGTGTGTAATTAAGTTGTCAACCAATGCGTAATCAATTGTGTGTGATTGTGTGTTACGTGCCAACCGTGGTTTTATATTACATGCTAATGAATAAAGAGGATCTTTTAATTTAATTCCGCGAAATATCAGTTCTTTGTGAAATGACAAAAATGAAGTTTTTAGAGCAATATAATATTCTGGTTGGATTTTATTTAGATTTGAAGAACATAATTATTTTGAAAACGAGGCTATTCTTAGAAAGCTCGGCTATATAAAGGGTTTGACCGTAACTTTAAGCTCAGAATTGAGGCACTTAACGCACAGAAATATTTACGAAATTAGGTAATTTGTTCTACCTTTTGCTAAGGAACTTAGGGATAAGAATCATTTTTAGTATCGACCTCTTTAATTGAGTTTGGCATAATTAGGAAATTCGGGAAAGGTCTAATGTTTCTGTCAAATGGCGAAAATATTTTCATGCAAAATTTCGTGACGATAAAAGTATTATAGACCATTTTATTCGTGTTTTAGACGAAGATACGATAAATGATGCAGATGCTCCAACAGTCATGATCTTAAATCGGCCAGGATGCGAATTGTTGGAAAACTTTCTCCGTGACTTTGCATTTATTCTTAAATCATACGCAGTCAATGTTAAAATGGCATTACTGGAACAAAACGAACTTGATGCAGATGGTGGGATAGCAACATATATGCAAAAAAATATTTCCAAGTGCGATTATATTCTGATTATGTGCACTGAAAATACGGATGGTGAGTGCTTACTGCGAATCTACCCCGTTCCCCTAGGCCCTTTTCGCTCCTTCACTGGAAAGTAGAGATACCCAATCGAAAAACGTTTATATTTTGTATCTTAAATCATAAAACGGAAAAAACTCTTGGATTTATTGATAGCTGTTTATTTTTAATTTTAAATTTTAAATTTATAATTATACTAGTCGTTAGCCCGTGGAAAAATCCACGGGTTGGCCCGTCCTTTTTATACCGCATTGCGTGCTTCTCGCTACTTGCGCAGCTAAGTTACCATTTTGCGTGACAGACAGACAGACGGACAGACGTATACGGGTATTATAATATAGATTATTATATTATTAATTGATTTAGCCCAAATTATAAAAGCGTTTACGTTTCTGTCAAAATTTTGAACTTCGTCCCGTATGTTGGCATTTGCTTTACAATCCTTGCTGGAAACTATTAAAACACTGCTTTTGCAACATTACAACCTTCATTGTCGAGCTTTTTTTGTAACATTATTATTACCAGTGTGTCAAAACTTCCTGTGCTAGCCAGAATAACATAGCGTGTTGTAGGGAAGTAGCCAAGAAGAAGAAGATACTTAAATAGACTTTCCGCTAGTTTTTACTTATTAAAATACATTTTTTTTCTTAATAGAAAATCATGTCATCATAAAACACAGACCTTTTGAATTCGCATTAAAGATTATTGGCGGAATGGCGTTCCACGAAAATGACTGTTCTCGTTACATTCCTCTATACTTGACATCCTACCAAGAGGCAGTGTCAACTTTGCCCTCGTTTCTAAATGCATCACAAACATTTGGATATCGTTTACCCGACGATATCACAAAACTTATTCAAAACCTTACAAACAGAAACAGTATGTCATCAAGTGCGGAAAGAGAAACAAAAGATAAATTTTTCATTCGGAAAATGATGGATAACCGTAAAAAGATGCTCGCATTAGAACATTCAAATTGTATCCAGGAGTATTGTACAAAAGTAAGTTTTCATTTACTGCGAAGAAAGAAATGTCAGACTATTTTAGCCTCAGAAGTAAAAAAAAACTTATTTGAGTACGGGTATTAAAAAATTTAAAATTTAGAAGATAGAAATCTTTCGACAATTTATTTTGCAATGGACAGAATTGGAAACTGCTATATTCTCAAAAATAAAAAAAATAAAAAATACATAAAAATATATTTTGGTCGATATCATGAATAAGTAAAATTATTGCAAATTGATCCTGGTTTTGCTTAGTTTTACAATAGTAACCAATGAGATTAAAAACAAATGCATCAACATTCTAAAGTAAAAGTTTCTGGTCCTATACGCAGAGTAAAAATCGAAGATGCTAATCTTTTTTCTTTTTAATAAAAGGTTCCCTACACACTGGATTATATTCATCTTTAATTTTTTTTGACAAATATTTTGATCAGTTATTATTAGCAATCGTGAAAATTAAAATATTTTTGGGCTTGATGAAATTCTGAAGGTGCTAACTTTCACAGAATTGACAAATTTCTGCGGGATATCATTAGAGGGCCACTTCACAAAAAATGTATACACGCCAAAATTTCTGTCCTTAAGGTATCTTTAAGCAAAATGAACAACCAGGATTTTTTCCATAGGGTGCGTCTAGAGGTAGCGTTGTAAATTTATCATCCATTTGGCCATCCACGGTGCAATCAAGATGGTCATCCACAGAATCATTAGACTGTGACGGTAGAAACGCAGGAATGGAGTTGCTACCGTCTGACAATACAACCATGATGTGCAAATATAACACTATGTTGAATGGGAAAGCAATGACTGAAGATGAAAGGAAAGAAAGAGTCAAAATGATCAATGGATTCATTGAAGATCCTGTTTGAACACGAGAAAGGAAATGTCTATCTCTAAAAAGATTAATGGTTGCAAAAACGTTATTCGCCTTTCTGCCCGATAAAAAATATAAAATATATAAAAAATGTAATGTAATGAATTGATGGCATCTCCATTTGCCAGATTCAAATGAAAGGTTATCTCTAGTAAACATTGCAACAAATTTATTTTGGTTATAGTGTAGAAATTATTCCTATACCAATGTTCAATTTCACGCTCGGCACTGATAATAGTGTGGCATATTTATTTTGTAAGCACCAAAGCATGATATAATACTTGTGCGAAAAACCATAAAAAACGAGACACATTTGTCATTTTTTTTTCTATTACACAACTGTCCTCAACTTCATAAGTACAAATAAAAAATTTAAAAGTAAAGTCACGTGATCTACAATACTATAAATAAATATGAGTCTCTTTCACAACTAATTACAGTTTCCGATAGCACATTATTTTTTTTTTCTCTTTTAGAAGGTCCATGTGATATTCATTCCAATCACACGCTTTTTGTTATAGGAATACCAAAATTCGTACCAGACGTAATTATTCTTATTTACAATAGTTCTGTTCTGAACAATAAACCTATGGTTTTTAACCTGAAATCCTAATCTTAAATAGATATTGGATAAAATTATTTGACAGAGGAATTTGCTTACTTGTGGATGATAGTTTTATAAAGCATATTCTTATAAAAAGAAACAGCGTGCATTTCCCTTTCTATGATTTCTTCCACATTCTAACAGTGACAGAATATAGAAAGAACACACAGATACAGACAATGTTTTTATGCTTTTGTAACAGTTGCATGCCTTGTCATAATGAATTTCTAGCTGACAAAAAATCTGTTTCCTGCGTTTTTAGTAAGGATAAAAAAACGAAGCTACTTCTGGTAAGATGAAGAAGCCTCAATGTAATTTCAAATTAACGAAGTATTTCCAAAGACCGGATTATTTTTTTCAAGAAGGAGTAAACTGTTCTTGTTCGCCAAAACGCCAGAAATTTGCTTATATGCGACGACTACTAATATTTATTCGTCTTGATGAATAAAATATTTTCCCAGTCAATGCTAAAAATCATCTTTTTGATGCCTCTGTTTTGACGCCGCTGACGTAGATGAATGTTGGTCCTCCAAGAATATCATGCAGTATGGACCATTTGTCACCATTCATCCACCAGTGATATAAGGCATGTACAGTACATAGTAACACTCTAATTAGCCAAATTCTGAAAACTTAGCTACTTTTTATTGTTGGCTAATTAAGTTAATTGATACCCCAACTTCCTTAATAAGACAACTTGCTCCACCTTTGGATGCATCAATTAAAATTCCCATCCCAAAATAAATGCCTACTACCTCAAATAGAAAACATTAATACGTTGCATAACCACAAAATGTTAAAATGAAAGTGGATAAATTTTACATATTAAGCATTCACTTTTAATTCAATGCGGAGCAATGAAAAGCGAGCGAAGCGTGTGTTTGGGAAACATAAAACGTTGCATGGAAATGAACTCTGATAACGTAACTTGGATTATTAGCTACAGATTATACGTTGGAATATATAGTGTCTTTTTTATACTCCATGATATATAAAGACTGACAGATTTTAGCAGCGAACAGTAGCGTGCTTTTTTTTACTTAGTGACTTTATTAACCGGATATTTATAAGGTCGGAAAAAAAAGCGAAACAAAGTCCAATTCGCAAGATTAAATTCTTGCGTTCGTGTAACATTTAAACATAATGAAACGAATTAAATAATTAGTTGTCTCTCGCTATCTCCAACACCCGCTATCTCGAACTTTGGGCTATCTCGGGTAAAAACTTGGTCCAGTCAGTATTTACAGCCCCGCTTACTAACATTTGTGCCGCTTTCTCAAACTTCGCTATCTCGAATTTTTCGCTATCTCGAATTACTTTTGATCCCTTGCGACGAATTACAGTCGTTGTTTTGAACTTTTCAGAAGACGTCCTTTTAGAAACTATCATGAACGTTTTGTTTGTGTCTTCGAATGTTTTTAATCTTTCGAAGGTAGAGTTGTATTCTTTAAAATTCGTTTTTTCCGAGTACAGTCCAACTCCATGTCGAGTTATAGTCCAACTCCATGTCGAAAATGGCGTTATCTCGAGCTTTTTGTCGGATTTGTTAAAAGTTTATAACGGGATTCGACTGCATTATTGTTAACTAGACTAATCAGAAAATAGACATTTGTGAAAATTTCGGGGTTACAAGAGTGATACAGGTTGACACTTATTTAAAAAGTCATTTAATGCGAAGGTTTCTGACACTATCGTGATTGTAATATACATGTATGTACAAGGGGCGCATTACCATGGATTTTTCAACGGACTAACCACTGATTACAGTAACATATATACCTTATTGAAGAGCAAGTTCAGGCAAATAAATTCTGTTTATTATTTGCATCCCTGTAATAATAGTCGTATTCTACCTGTTCAAAATGGCTGCGCGCAGTTTCATGGCAGGTTCTACTGCAGAGTAAATGATTTGCTGACGGGTGAACCAGTTTTGTTTTCCATGTATTATTGTTTCGATTTAGAAAACTATTTCACTTTCTTCGTCAGCACATGTCCTGCAACTAGTCAAGCTGTTTGGTTTAACTTAATACAAAGCGTGGTGTTTTCGGGCGTTTACGTAAGTAGAGGAACAATCGATACAATAAATAAAAATGGTAGATAGCTTTGTTTGACAAAGATGTTGATAAAAATGTTCTTTTTGTTTTTTAATTCGCTTTTCTGTAATCATGCTTATGCTTATTTTCGTTTTTACCTTGACGAAAGTCACTCTTGAAAACTACTCCCAAACAACATTTTCCCGAGTTCATGATTTTCCCCGAATAAATTTTTTTCTGTTGAATAGGTTTCGTTGATTGTGCTGATTGACTCTGTAATCCGAAGAAAAGGAGCTATTCGCACCTTCCCGAGAGAGCCTCTTTTCGTTTTTAAAGGGAGGCGGACTATTTATTATTTCTCGCTTTCCCAAGAAGAGGTAGAAATAAGGATATAAAAAACTGAATCACGCATGTGATTCGTCAGAGACAAGTAGATAGATAGATGTGCATATTTTATATGGCTAGCCTTACAAATATCGAGGGATATACCCTGTCTATGGCTTAGATGGGGAGTTCTAGAGTATTTAACGCTCATTTTGAGCTACACAGACCTAATTAGGGTCCGCGCTCTACCAGACAACTCCGTGCAACATCCCGTTGGATGCCCACACAGCGTGCCATCTTCCCAATTTTTATCACGTGGCTTGGATTAACCCGGGGAGATTTATAACCACTAAGCTACGGCGCCACAAAAGTAACAAAATAATTTGCTAGCGACAAAAACATTTGACAAATGTTTCCCCGATAAGGCATTTTCTAAATTCCAAAGCACTAATTTTAAATCTGCTTCATTGTTATGCCATTGTTTAAAAGCTACTTTCACAGATTACAACGTTTTGTTTTCGATTGAATGTCTTAGCGCCTATTGCACTCAATATGGTGGAAATCGGATTAAAAAAACAGCACCAACATATGTGGCTAAAAACGCGGTCACTCCTAAAAATACGTAACGCAATGATGCGCGGTTGCATGAAACCTTGCATTTTGATTTTGAACTTTAGAGTTTGTGGACTTTTCTGGTTTATCCCCGCCTCCGTCTCCTTTTGGAAACATTTCCTTCTTATTATGTTAGTTAATTGTCGGACACAAGTTTGGGCACACAAAAAAGGTTTCCATAAATGCAATAGAAATTGTCGCTGAAAAAGTTGAAAATACTAAACGGAGTTTTCAAAAACATCCGATAATTCGAATGCTTTTTGCCGACTTTTTTTTTACCGATAAGGTATGTGAGACACGATATCTTCAAGTACATTTATAACATGTAATTTCTGTTATCAATCATAATTATACTAAATAAATAAATCTTATATAAAACGCCAAACTGAATGACTAAAAATATATATAGAACCCTATATAACACCTCACGCAGAACTATTATGTTCCACATAAAAGTGGAACTTTAAAATTCAATATCTTAAGAAGTAATCAAGATTTTTCAAAAGAACATACGAATTCCTAGTTGTTTTTACGAGAAGTATGTTTAAAGTTACTGATCACAGATCCATTAATATACAATCAGTTATTCAATTGATGCACGGAAGGAGATTAGTGGGAGTAAATAATTACCTTAATTTTGCTTTCTATGATTCTATGAAAGTTTGAACACTTGTCGGTAGGCGGAAGTTTTTCAAATTATAATCAATCCTGCTGAGCTAACAAATTCTTTGCAATGACTATGTGCTATTTTTAGAACAAAGAGAATAACAATTTAAAGCAAGAAAAGTTTTTTGTAATCAATCAATCAATCAATCAATCAATCAATCAATCAATCAATCAATCAATCAATCAATCAATCAATCAATCAATCAATCAATCAATCAATCAATCAATCAAAAAATAATTGTAAACAAACAAAAGATGGAGACGAAAGTGATGAATATCCGAAAGGAGAGTGACAGATAAACAATTAACAAACATAAAAAAAAACACTACATGAAAAGAAGCTTCAAATGAACACGGATGCTATATACCCCTCTCACATTAATTAGCCTTTTTCAAAATTAGACATGACTTCACGAGAAGTAAGTGCAAGTTGATTTTTCCCTAACAGCATCCTTGTCCATTCAGTGTTACGAAAGGAGAAATGTATGTTTATTACCCCAGTAATCTGTCATAAATGACTCTCTCATCCGCGCTGAAAAGTATATATAAGGCTAAGCGTTGTTTTGACAACAGTGTAGAAACTGTCTGAACAATATGTCGTCACAATATGTCGTATTATTCTTCGCTCTTGTTGTTTTCATTCTTGCGCTTGCAAATCCAATAGATAACACCGTCGATGGCAGCAAGCAATGTCATTTTCGATGTGGTCAAGCACCATGGCATAAAGCTGGTCAATGTAACACAACAACTGGTCGTTGTACATGCGTTTATGGCTGGAGTGGTCCTAACAGTCGATATATTCCAGGAACGCGTAATATTATCGAGGCAGATTATTGTATGGACGCTTGCCATTACACCCACGATCATAGGTATGTTGAATTTCAAGATCTTTTTTTTCTTATATTTGAGTAACTTTAACTCCCTACTCAAGGATTGGCTAAAAATAAAGTTCACTTACTAACTACGATGTGGTTAGTAGTAAGACTGTATTTCGCAATGTCGTTTTACTATTCAGAATATCAATATTCTCTTTACTTTAGAAATCCTCGTTGTATTTACAAACAAAAAGGAAATTTTGTTAAAGAATGCGATTCAAAATGTGGAAAAGGAATATTTTACGGAACAGGAGAATGCCAAGAAAATGGACAATGTCTATGTTGGTGGGGTTGGACAGGTCCTGGTGCGAAATACGTTAGTGGGGGAGCGACTGATAAACGTATAACGGCTGATCAATGCACGATGAGATGTCACTATACGCATGATTATAGTAATCCACTTTGCGCGAGCAATTAAAGATGGTACATCCTAAACAGAGAACACATGACTACCTTCCGTATTGACAGTAAAAATATGAGAGAAAATCATACACAAACTGGCATTGCAAACCAAATTTTTTTTTGGCAAGTGAGAGATCTCCAGTTATGGAACTCTTATTATATTCACATAACGTTTGTAAATACTATAACTTATTTGTTTTTCTTTAGCTGTATACCAAAGGAAAAGATATTTCTTGTGATCATTTTTACAGTATTTTATAGCGATATTTCGCCTACTTTAAAGGAAGAAAGTTTTTGAATTTCACGATTTTGCACCTAAAATTATATCTTCTGAAATTTATTTCACGAGGTAAAAAAAATTCCTTTACATCACTTCTATCATTGTTTTAAGGCTTGGTGCAATAATTTTAGCCAACTCTTTGAATCGATCTAAAATCATTTGTTTTTGCACGCTACTTCTAGATCTCTTTGAACATATATTGAAAAAAACATCTATGCGTATCGCAAACTTTTTTCCCTCGATTTTGAAATTGTATTGACTCGCGAAAGTTTCTTCCCTTAAAGCAGATAATGCTAAGTAACATCAATATTTTTTATAAGCAACACGAAACAAAAAACACTTTTAAAACGAAATAACTGGTAAGTAGCAGCCCGGCCTAAAATTGATAAATTAAAAAAGGGCGAAACAGGAATTATTAAAGAACAACAAATGTTTCCTAAACAAATCCTGTAACGTGATTAAAACTAATGTTTGATTTCAATTGGTACACCGGTCTAACGGATCAAGCAAGAATTTAAGATTGGTATTCATAATGGATAGTTCACAAGCAACAACTGATCAGTTAAACTTGAGAAGGTGTTAGCAACATTAAGCCTTGACCAAAATTTTAGTGCTAAAAAAGTAAGCATGGCGACAATTACAGCGACAACAAAAAACATGTATAGAGAATTATGAAAACGTTGAAAAAAAAGATTATAAATGAATATATAGTGTTAATACCAAACATCAACCCATCATAACTATTAGTTTTCAATAATATCAAATGTGGTTCCCTTTCCGGAAAAAGTAATATAGCTAAGAATCCCACCGAGCGAGTTAGCTAAATTTTGGGTTTTTTAAAGATTTACAGCTGGCTAACCTTAAACTATCTCAATATCAAGTAGTGGTTTAAGCTGGGTACCTTGCTACTTTCACCGCCCTGATAAAATGACTGTAGATAGATGCTACAAGGGATAAACAGTTAGCTAGCTTGCTAACCCCGTTTAACAACGCGTGTGGTTGCATTTTTTAAACCTTTATACAAGAGTCTATTGGTATGTAGCCTAGTTAACTAAGCTTTCTTCTTCGAGTTGATAAAATGAGTTTCTTTCAAACAAAAGCTTAGACGCGAAGGAATGACTCAGCGGAAACCCCGAGTTTAAATCGAACAATGTGACTAATCGGTTCGGAGGCCATTTTAATTTATCTGTGAGTTGTTTACCAAGCTTGGCCAAATCTGACTCTGGTAAAAACTTTGTATAATACTAATGTTTGTTAGGGTGAGTGAAACCACTCGCTGGAATATCCGGGATGAAAAGGGCTTTCCCCGGTAATAATCACGTGAGCAGAGAACAATAGAATTAGCCAATCAAAAAGCGCGGCCAGATTTTGGCCGCAGAAAAATCGTTTGAAACCCAGCGTAATTTTTCCCACCTTAACTACTCCGATTTCCCGGTGGTAAGAAAAATTACGCTGGGTCTCCTGGCTAATTGGTATGTATCTATGTGACGAAGAACATCAAAATCACAATAAAATGCCGGTCCTCTTCTATTATAAAAATGAAAAGAAAAGAACAAACCGTGCAACTGCACGGTGAAAAAACCGGTAATGGTAATGGTAGAACACTTCTAAAGGCATGAATTGAACAGTTTTATTCAGTGAAGATTTGTGACGGTTAATTAACAAGCTCTCCTTCAACGTGAATCTATAACCATTAAAGTCACGAGCTAAAACATTAAAAACGACGAAGAAAGGGAGAATATAAGTGCATAAGGCTTGTGGTAGTGAAATTCCTTGTCTTGTTTTGTTTCTTATTGAGTACCTCACAGCAACAACTCTGTTATTTTAACTAAGATTACAACAGGAATCAGTACACATTCTAAGACAGATTTAAAATACATGACTGGGCGTTTATTAAAGAGTAAGAGGGAGGAGGAAAGAGGGAGGAGGAAAGAGGGGGGGTGCATTTTGCAGAAAACTACAGTTTCAGGACAATAATCCGAATGGTTATTTTACTTACTATTAAAAACAATATTTACACATTAGTCTGGTACAGGTTACCGCACTTCATACCCGATACACTATTATGAATGTTCTGTTGTGCCTGAAGATATTGAGCGTATTTACGATTTACACAAAATGACAATTTTCAAATCATACACCAAACAGTGTGAGTAAAGTCTCTCAGGGGGAGGAGAAAACATGCCGACGCCAGAAATTAGAGAGGTGTTGGAGACGAAGTGTGTCCTTACCTCTCTTTTTTTAAACAAATCAATTAAATTTATAGTCTAAAGGCTAAAATACACGGTAAGTTTAAACGGACCGTTTAAACATAAGATAAAAAAACTTACCGTGTAAACAGCAACGATGTACAACTTTTTTCGGTTTTATAAGTTTTTTTAAAAGTTGGACATATTCAACTTTTGCTAAGTTTTTTCTATTGAAATTAACAGAATGATTAATGAGCTATTGTTTAAACTAAAGATTTCAGCATATTTTTTCGGTTTCTAACCACAACCAGTGGTAGTCCGCTTTTTTTCTTCTACGATTATCCCTTCTGCTGCTATAGCAAAAACCGCAATGAAAGATATACATGTTCTTTATTTGGTATTTATTGTAAAAAAAAATTTTTTTGAAAAACTTATACATTTTGTATTAACGTATAGACAGGTGTATTACCTGCAACTGAACTTATAAGTTTTTTTCTTACAACTAAACGGTCCGTTTAAACTTACCGTGTATTTTAGCCTTAGGCACTTGAAATTCACACATGTAGAACGTAGGATTCTTTTGATCAAGTGAACAGAGAATCATATCACATCAGTTCGACTATACTTTACATGAAGTTTTTATTTGTAAAAGATGCTTGTTTCACACATCTTAGCGTGTGAGGTGAAGTCAGACATCTTAGCGTATGACAGGAAGTCAGACATTTACCTAAACAACAGAATGTAGAGAGTTTGAATTATGCAAAGGCGTCATACGTAATACGTTTTAATTTATGCGACCAACAATGACGGAACTTTAACAGCCAGAAATTTTGTATTCCAGCAACAGAAGAAGTAGCTAAAAATATTGTCACGACTAAAATATGCAAGAAACTACCAGGCAGTATGTTAGTGATGCACAAAGTAGTGCTTCTTCAATACGATTTACACCAATTACACTCACCCGTCATGATCGAGGTCTGATCGGGGTGAAACATTCTCTGTTGAGAATGTACCATGAACAATCACCTATTAAAATTTTCTTGGTATCTGCAATAAAATGTCTTTAAAGTTTGGAAGAGATGTTGTTCTGTTTTACCAGCAGGTTCTGGAAATACGTAACAGCTGTAATATAGCTAGGTACTTTCTGGTTAGATATTTTGTTTTGCGAGCGGACGATTCATTGTTAGATTTCTTAAAACCCGTACCTATAGACAGTATGCTTCTTTTGAATACGTGAGCAGGGAATCATCAAATTAGAATGGCTATCTCGCATAAAGATATCTTTTGTAAAAGATGTTTTTTTTAAATAGCTTAGCATGTTGTCTAAAAGTCAGATTTTTAGCAAAACAATAAAATGATGACAGATTAGTCGAGTTCTAAGTTTTTCAGCGGATGAAAGTTATTTTAAAATCTACAGTGCACTATCATATCCCAAGTGTTTTTTTTATCATTTCTAGAAGTAACAACATAAATGTGCTAATTAGAGCAGTTTGTAATTATAAATTTAATTATTTCTTTTGCGCGAAACAATAAAACTTACAGTTATCAATATTAGACACGATGCTGTAAAAAGGTTATTAAAAGCACAATACTTTAAAGAAAAAATTTACAATTCAACACAGAAGAAAAAAGCAGATTTATAGTTGTGAAAAAATATATATTTGTAACTGTTAATTAACATCAAGGGAACGAAAGTTAAAGGTTGGAAATATTATTCTGGAATTATGAACAACATGATAAATTTTACATTTGCTAAGGCGCTGATTATGATGGCTAAAAACCACGACACGATCTCGGACAGTGTAAAATATATAATTATTATAACCAGCTTTATCGTGTGTATCATATCATACTTGTTATATGCAATTGTCTGTTATTTGATACTAACACGAAAAAAACTTCAAACCAGAGCAAATTTTGTGACAAGTATGTTATTCGTAAGCGGTGCTATTCTTGGTGTCATAGTAATACCAATGATTATTGCTGAGCTACTTAGCCCAAAGTTACAAAGAACTGAATCATACCGAGCAGCTGAGTCGTATTTGTTAATTACTTACGTTATAGCTAACACTAAAAGTATAAACATGATATCTCTAATTACAGCAATAAGATTACGGACTCAAAAACCTGTGAAAAACAGGTATATTATACTCGGCATGATATTTTCTGCTGTAATTTCTGTGGTATTACCAGGTGCACTAGCCCATATTCGTTTAACATATGGTCTAAAACCGCTTGGTTTAACTGTAGCATGTGGAATAGCTATGTCGTTTGTCACTTTGTGTGCTTCATATGGATTTGTGATACACGAGGTAAAAAAATCAAGAAAAAGATTAAGTTTCACTGGTGGCCAGACGCACAATAGCACGTATGACAAGAAGGTGAAAAGGACCATCGACCGTATCTTAATCTCTTTCGTGTTCACGAACATTTGTTTGTTTGCCAGAGGGCTGGTATTGACATATCAGTCGTTTGATGAGGAATTCAGAGTAAAATACAGAGCAGAACTTATGCATTTTGAAACGGCTGCTTACCTCGCATTGATACTCGGTATTGTGATCAATCCACTGATATACTTTTACACCCAGTCTGATTTAAGAAAGGAAGTAAAAACACTTGTAATATATCAGTCCGTATTTTCGGTACGCACTGAATCAATTGAAATTCCGGAGAGATAACTTTATTAAAGTTCATCAAAATTAAGATAGCTGTCAAAGTATTAATATCTCCTTCGCTTTTATAGCCTAATATTTTTTATCATTAGTTTGTCTCTGTGTTAATAATAGCCGTATTCTGTCTGTCGGCCAAAAGCAGGTCGTGCTAACCACCCATGGAACCTTAGAGATACAAAGAACAAATATATTGTTATCGACTTTGTTGTGATCGCTAACGCGTAGTAAACCAACTACGAACCCCTATTTTTATGAATAGCCAATCAAGAAGTTTTCGCGGCCCTTTATATGCTGACAAAGATTTTCGTGGATTTTCCACGGACTAACAACTACAATCGTGGACAAAAATATTGAGACTAAGGCAGTTTTTTACTCATTATCCAAATATGGACAAAAGAGTCAAACAGTCAATAATCTGCAGCCGGCAGGCTGCAAAGTCGCTACTTTTGTACACAAGTAAGCCAGGCAGAGAGCGTTGAAAAGTTGCTAGTCACATTCTTTAGCACGCCCGCACACCGAAATAATTCACGTCGGGGACCACGAAGGCCCCGAAATTCGTGATTAATGGCCTTGCTGACGTCAGCAACAATTAGCCCATTTTATGAATTTCGTATTTACCAAATAACCTAAGATCCGAAGTCCTAAGTCCACTCTGAACATTGACAAGTGAACTTTCACAAGTTCAAGATGTGTGAATCTAATATAGAATGAGCCTACGCAATTACTTGTGGTGGCGAAATTCGAAATTCGTTCTCTTGTCCCAACATATTGTGACCACGATTGTAGTTATGATTTCACGATTTGGTGTAACCGCTGGTTAGTCAGTACCTTCTTTACCCAATTTTCACGTCTCTTTTGCCAAGGACACCCGCATAAGATTTTGTGTACCGTCGAGCGAAAATTTAATGAAAACATTTTTTACGCTCTATACTCATAGGCGACATTCATTTTCGTTAGCAAGGGAGACATTGATATTTGACTCGGCATTTTAGATTCTTTTTATGAAATACTTTTGGAGTTTATCATTGTATATATTTATTTTGAGGGTTTTAGATACCCATAAACCTGACATGAGATCCACAGAAGTACTTTTTGTTTTCTCGCTAGATGCAGTAGCTATCTACATTCATAATAGAAGAACATATTATATACTTGTTGGCAAAAACGACCATTTGGATCTATGTTTTAAGACCTTTATCGCACATTTTAACGTCCCTTTTTTATATCCCACTATCAAGGCTTATAGTGTTCGAATATTGTGTAAATAAAAACTTTTGTACAATTTTTTTAATTCACTGATCTAATTTTACATAATTTTACATAATTTTACATAATTTTACATAATTTTACATAATTTTACATAATTTTACATAATTTTACATAATTTTACATAATTTTACATAATTTTACATAATTTTACATAAATTTACATAATTTTACATAATTTTACATAATTTTACATAATTTTACATAATTTTACATAATTTTACATAATTTTACATAATTTCGTTCTGCTAGTGTTGCCACATCCACTGCACACGAGATATCACGCTACGATTTATGGTGACGATCTAGGTACGTTCAAAAGGTTTAAAAGAAACATCTACTATCGTTTTCTGTGTTCATAAAGCATGAAACATGCGCTATCTCGAAGAGAAACTTTGGTTCCGTCAGCATTTACGGTATCGCTAACTGAAATCTGTCCCGCTATCTCGAACTCCGCTATCTCAACTTCTCGCTATCTCGAAATAATTTTTATATAGCATTCGAACAAAAACGAAACTGGTTTCTATCAGTGCCATTAGTAGTAAGGAAAGGGCGATATAGGCCGGTTTCGACCTCCTTTCACACCTCTACCCCCCAAAACACCGCCTACCCGACCTCCCCCCTCCCTCACCAAAACCAACCTGCTCGCCAACCACCTCACCACCAAAAACCCCTAAAAGCCCCGCCTCTTCCACCTTCCACCCCGCTTTTTACCAACTTGTCCACCTCCCGATCGACAAAACCCCGCTTCCACCCCCTCCACCCCCACCCCGAAACCGATAAATCTAACGCATGCGCACACGCTGATAGTGATAATGCTGACATCAACAAAATCCAGAGCATGCGCAGTTGAGTAGGGGGGGAAGTCCCTTACTCAAAACCGATATTTGAAGTTGAAACCGGCTCATAATAAAAGATGAGTTGGTTCAGGAAAGCAATCAGTAAAATATATAGCACTGTGTCGGCACCAGTAGCAGCAACACGAGACGCTCTCGCCGATCAACTACGGAGCGTGCGGGATACCGTTACTTTCTATTATAACAAGGCCAAGGAGCAAATCACAGGAGCGACAACGCTCCACGATGAAGTCCAACGGGTCACCATCGAAGATGAATACCAGGGAATTGCAGACCTCAAACACATGTTCGGAGGGGGGAAGGAGCAAGCCACGAACCAGGAGGGAATCGAGGACATCCAGAACATATTCGACGAGAATGACGCGCAATTTTTGGAAGATGGAAACCGCATCAAGACGTGGCAGTTCAACAAAAACCTTAACCAACCTCTGACAGAGGCCATCATGCGAAAAATCACGCCTCACGTAGACATGCGAGTCAAGGTAGTCTACAGTTTCAGTTGTGACATCTACCGAGGTGGCGGAGACGTATCGGCATACCACAAGAGCAAGAGCTCGAACTCGTTATCAAGCCTGGCGGAAATCGAGGCCTTCATGGAGGAATGCGAGATGAGGCGCCTCGATCTGGAAGATGCAGAGTTCTGGACCAAGGCCTATCTACCACCCGACAGAACCATCGAGACCCCCGGAGCGTATGAAGGTAAGATAGTTTTTAAGCATATGCGGGTTAAGCTCATCTCTACGAGGGAGCCTTTACTCGGATGTGGACCACTTCCGGACTGGCTGAGGGGTAGAACGTGCATCTACAGCTTTGACAAAGAGGATGAAAGAACGGACAGCCTGTGCTTCTGGAGATGTCTCGTGGTGCACTATCGGGAAGAGCGAAAGAAGCGTGAAAAGTTCCTAACAAGGTCGGCCCTTGCCCTAGCACGCGAGTACTACGAGGACTCCAACCTAAAGCGGGAAGAGGTACGTGCAACGAAGCTCGTAGACTTTGAGGGTATCGCCAAGTACTTCAATATTAACGTCCGAGTTTTCGAACCGAAGAAGAACTCTGACAAGGCACCATGGCGGTTAGTTTACGGGCAGAATCAGTACAAAGAGAGGTTAGACACGATTAACCTTGGTATGCTGGATGGTCACTGCTTCTACATCAAGAAGATGGATGTTTTGACTAAGAGTTGGGAGTGCGAGGCTTGTACTCAAATGTTTACAAAATCCTGCAACTCACGCGACATAAAAAGAACGAGTGTGAAGGCGCCAAAACAACGATCATTTGCAAGGGTGAAAAAGTCCAGCGCATGCCTAGCAAGTCGGAATAGGTCTTCTACGAGCAATACGCATCCAGCTATGCGGCATGCCGATGGATTGAGGCATTGTCGGAGGAGGCTGAAATGCACATACATCACGCGCTCTGCGGGCATGGAGGGGAGCGCGTTATACGTGAGGGTGATAAGGAGGTATATAGAGTAGATGGTTATGAACCGCAGACCAAGACAGTCTATGAATATCACGGCTGCAAGTGGCATGGATGCCCCTGTCAACCCAACAGAAGCAACGCGGACAAAAATCAGTACTATCTCACTAAATTCAAGGAGGATCACATCCAAAAACTCGGGTACAACCTAGTCACCACTTGGGAGTGCGATAACCCCCTAAATGTTAAGAGGCAATTCAAGAAAGAATTTCGGCCCTACCCCCACTTCATCGTCTTTGACTTTGAGGCTCTCCTAGCACCTTTAAATTACCGTCAAACAGACGATCTAACATACCTTTCGGAGCATATCCCAGTGAGTGTGGCCATCCACGATAGTCTCCAAGAACATCCCACGTTCATCATGCACGAATATCCCAAAACCTTGGTGCGGAAATTCGTTGAGCAGCTTGAGCAGAGGCAAGCCCGCATCGTAGAAGAGGTTGAAAGGCTGCACCCCAAGCCCGATGATTTTGACATGCTTCCGAACCAAACCCAAAAAGCTTGGAACGAGTGGTTGAACCAAGTGACGGTGATCGGTTTCAACAGTGGAAAGTACGACATCAACCTAATCAAGCGGTATTTTGTCGAACGAATTGCGGATGACGATGAGGATAAGATCAAAGTAGCAAAGAAGGACAACGACTACATGTTCCTCACGACATCAAAGTTCAAATTCATAGATATTAAAAACTTTCTAGCGCCTGGAATGAGTTATGCCGGATGGTGCAAGTCATTGGATTGCAATCTTGAAAAGCTCGTGTTCCCGTACGAGTGGCTGTCGAGCTATGAAAAGCTGAATCATGCCGGCCCCGTCGATCATGAGGACTTCTATAGCACCCTAAGCGGTAAAAACACCCTCTCGCTCGAAGGTTACCAGGCGTTCCGAGATGAGTTCTACAAGCGAGGCTGCGTCACAATAATGGATTGGCTAGCCGAGTACAACCTGGCAGACGTAGTACCCTTTGTCGAAGCAGTCGACAAAACTCGCAACACGTACTATGAGGATGAGATTGACATTTTGAAGGATGCCGTGAGTATACCAGGTGTATCGATGCGCTATGTCCTGAACAAGTCCCTGCGCCTGGACCCAGATCTCGAACTATATGCGCCAGGAGAACCTTGCAGACACAAATGTGAAGAAGACTGCTTCAAAACCAGATGCAAGGCTTGCATCAAAGTCCGAAAAACCTGCGACGAGTGCACGAGGAACGAGGCCTATGAGCTTTTGCAGACCGGCATGGTTGGCGGCCCCGCGATCGTCTTTTGCAGGTACCACGAGAGGGATGTGACAGCTATAAGATCTCACATTTATGATAAACCCCGCAAGTGCAGGACCATTCTAGGGTATGACACCAACATGCTCTACCCGAGTACCCTGCTGCAGGACTTCCCTTGCGGGAAGGAGAAGCTTATCAAAATAGCCGATCCCGTTGAAGGATTGGATGCCTTGGAGCAAGGTGTTCTAGACGGCTCGCTCTTTGGTTTTGCGCAAGTGGATATTGAATCCCTGCCGAGCTGGACGACAAGTTCAGCGAAATGTCCCCGCTGTTTGTGGTCAAGGAGATACCCGATACCCAAATCCCTCAGCACATGCACGAGTACTTGACCAAGACGGGGCGCAAACGTGTTCCGGGAACCAAGAAGCTCTTGGGCTTGATGAAAGCCGAGAGGATCCTGTTGTATACCCCCGTACTCAAATACCTAGAGCATGGGCTAAAAGTCACCGCTTTTTATCAGTTCCTGAAGTACTCTAGAGGCAAGCCATTCGCGTGGTTCCCGGAAGAGATTGCAGATGCGCGACGCCAAGCGGATAAAGACCCTGATAAGCGCATCGCGGGAGATACAACCAAGTTGAAAGGGAACTCGTTCTATGGAAAGATGATCGAGGACCTAGCGAGGCATGCCAACACTAGTTTCACCAGAAATGAAAAAGAGGTAGATGCGGCAATGAGGAGCCCGTACCTTGAAGACCTTGAAGAGATTGGAGATGCGTACGAATTAAGAAGGGGTAAACAGGGGGTCAGCAGCGATCAAGCCTATCAGCACGGCATCGCCGTCTACCAATTGGCAAAGTTGCGCATGCTCGAGTTCTACTATGATTTTCTCGACAAGCACGTGGATCGCCGAGACTTTGAGTATGTGTATACAGATACCGACAGTGCTTATTTTGCCATCTCGGGTGAAGAATTGAGAGATGTCGTCGCTTTGAAATGCTCGATCAGTACGACTCTGATGTGAAAAATAGCTTGTTACCGACAAACACTCGAGCCGGACGGGAGGGTTGTTCAAGCCTGAATTCATCGGATCTCGTATGATTGCACTGACAGCGAAGTGTTACTTTGTAGAAGGCAAGGAGGGTACAAAATTCTCCTGCAAAGGCATGTCAAAAAGGCAGAATGAAGTGACGTGGGCTAGGTATATGGGAGTTTTAAAGGGTGAGCTAGATACCGCTAAAAATGTAGGCTTCCGGGTGCACGAGCAGGGCATGATGACGTACCAGCAGAACAAGTTAGGGTTATCGGCGTTTTACGACAAAAGAGTTGTACATGACGATGGGGTACATACATCCATGGATTATTGGCTATAAGTGTTATCACTTCTGGTGTTGGTATTGGTAGTATGCTCTCCGGGATTGGTGTACCGCTCGCTGTATCCATGGGTGGTATCACGATCGCCGTAGGACTAGGGCAAGCAGGTCTGCGGAATGCGGGGAAGAGGCTAGATGTCAAGTCAAAGAAACACGAGAGCATCAGGCTACTCGCGGGGACTAAATTGAATAGTGTTGTTGACCTGATCAGTAAAGCTGTGGAGAATGGGGTGATCAGCGACTATGAATTCAGCTTGATTATACAGGAGAAGCAAAAATACATGCTGCTGAAGGAACAAGTCCGTCAACGGACGAAACAAGCCGTGAATGCCCTTAATGAGCGGGAGCGACAGCAGCTTGTCGCGAAGGGGCGCGAGGAGGCGAAGGAGGAGCTTATGAAAAAAATTCAATCTGTGCAACATGTAAGCGGTATTTAGATGAGCCACCCGCATATTCGTAGTCTAATATGTTGATCAACATACTAGAAGGCGATTACTTCCCCACTATCTACATCGAAGGGAAGTACTTCCCCACTATCTCGATCGAAGGTCATGAAGCCATCATACACTACACGTTTCTTCCTCTCGGACAGCTGTCGCACATACTGCTCTAGGTTCTTCTCCCAGGCTATGGTAACACATGTTTCGCAGTAGGGACCATCAGCTTGGACGGAAGCGTCCTTATACTTCACCTTTCGGATCGCTTTGATAAGGGCGGCCTTGTTCATGGCTGAAATATTACGGATCTTTAGCGCTTTGGCCTCCTTTTTTAAGTCGGTAACGAACATGTCTTTTATATATGTTCCCCGGCATCTATTACGCTCTTTCGAGGCCTTCTGCATATCTATACATTTGATGCATTGATTCCTTAGTTGGCCTTTGCCTTGACCTCTAGTTTGGATATTGAAATTATCCAGCGGTTGGGCTCGCTTACATTTAGAGCATTTTTTAATCTCCTCCATCTTGTTACTTTTATGAAGCACCACTTCACAAAACTCTGGACGGGAAAACCTCACTATTCTTACAACATAACGCATTTTTAGAGGTCTATTCCAAATAGGATTCCTTGTTGTCACTCTCGTCATCCGAGTCGCAAAGGTAGCGGGTAGTACGTAATGTTACGGTTTGATACTTGCACTCTTCCAGATAGGTCTGCATATGATAGTTTGCAGCTTGTTTGTAGATGCCGGATAGTTTTAGAATGGCTTGGCACTCGCAACTTTCCCCTAGCGGGACTTTTCCGGAATGAAAGTCCGTCTTGACTTTGCCATCCCATTCCTTTACCTTTGCCGTAATGTACCTGCCTCTTTTCACAGGCGGGGTAGCAAAGGTTTGTAATTTCAAAGATTGTACCGTGGTCATGATACTATTAAACTTCTCCAGCCACTCGGGGTGCTTAGAGATGTCGAATGACATGGTGAGTGCTGATGTCTCGTTATAGCGGGAGGCACCTTTTGAATAGAGCTTCTTGGGTGTTGTGATTGTTAAAGGTCGAATCTTGCCACCATTTTTATAACCAAGTACGGTGCGCTCATCTTTACCTTTGTTGGCTGGAACAGGATCGCTTAGCACGATATTATCAGTATTGACATCTTTGATATTTAATGGAGCCGCCGTGGCATAAAAGTCTCGCGTGTTAATATTCTCTGTACCAAATTTAAACATCCCTTTATTTTGTTAATATTGGGGCCCAACTAGAGTTTGGAACTCACCCCCTACTCAACTGCGCATGCTCTGGATTTTGTTGATGTCAGCATTATCACTATCAGCGTGTGCGCATGCGTTAGATTTATCGGTTTCGGGGTGGGGGTGGAGGGGGTGGAAGCGGGGTTTTGTCGATCGGGAGGTGGGCAAGTTGGTAAAAAGCGGGGTGGAAGGTGGAAGAGGCGGGGCTTTTAGGGGTTTTTGGTGGTGAGGTGGTTGGCGAGCAGGTTGGTTTTGGTGAGGGAGGGGGGAGGTCGGGTAGGCGGTGTTTTGGGGGGTAGAGGTGTGAAAGGAGGTCGAAACCGGGCTATATCGCCCTTTCCTTACTACTGCATTTTATGAAAAGTTCGAGAAAAAGATTGTAAATTCGTTGTTATTATTATTTGCATTTCTCCATCTATCGAAACTCCACTTAATTCCTTTCGCATGGCGAACATAGGAACGCGTTGTTCCGGCAAAATATTTTCTGGTGAGTATTCAGCGGAATGATATTGACATAAGGAAGACTTGTTCATTTCAAAGAAGAACGAAAGTATGTACTTTCGGTAAAATGCAAGATTGTGAAATTTTGCAAACGTTATAGTCAACTTTTAATCTAATTGTAATATTTTTGCTTACATTTCTGCAAAACTTTGTACATTTCTTGTGTCAAAAACTTAGGTTCAATATTTTCATACTTGAAATTTGTGTGCAAGGTGGCTAGCTAGCTTGCTATTTTCCAGAAATTTCCTAAATCTTCTTTATTAGACAGTTGTGCAATATACATTGTGGAAATACACAACAATGTGAACCTTGAACCACAATTATGTGTTCATACCGAATCGTGGTAGTAACAGCAAGCTTGATTACCAATTTTTTTCTTTTTACACTTTTTACAGTGATAATGAAAATATTGTCTTAGTGTTGTTCTGGAATAATAGACATTTCTGCAAGTTAACATTGGGATATTGGCGCAATAAAAAAATGATGGTTTACAAGTTAAGCCGTACTTATAACAGATGGTTGTCATGGATACGTAAACGAAAAATGTCTGGACTTTTCACCTTCTCTTTCAAGAAGTAAAGCTGGATAACCAAGCAGAGTGTTCTCAAGATTCTATAAGACGCATTTTGAATATTTGTTGCAAAACATTTACCACCATAGATAGAACTACACATGACACAAATATGCGCGAGTGTATAAAGCTAGAAGAGACATATTGTCTTTGCAGTATCTTGCTAGCCTAGTTAACTAAGCTTTCTTCGAGGTTATCAAATTCAGTTTCTCTTAAACGAAAGCAAACAAATGTCAGAGAAAATCCCTAAAATTCAAATCCACCTCATAGCAAACCCCGAATTACAATCAACCAATGAGCATAAAGTCGGCGTCCTCTTAAATAATAAATTATATTTGTTCGGGTGAGTTAGGCCATTCGCGCTAATAACAAGAGAGCTTAGAAGTGATTATCAACATCGAAAAAAAAAGATGCGTGACATGCTAGTTCAAAGAAATTTTTATTACGATAAAATTTTCCAAATGGAATTTAAAGCTTCAAATGAAACATATTGTTATCAAGCAGCCTTTAAATTCTGACTGATGTGGGAATAAATGGTCGAAACTCTGATAGCGATATTTAGGCAGATATATTCTCTCGAGTCAAGCTGCAGATGTTCCATTCGTTTGTGCAGGTGATAACACCTGTCGTTTTCAAAATATATGATGAAACCGTACCCGCTCAGAAGTCTGACTGTTTATGCTTAGAGAGAATGCTTAGAATCTCTGAAAATGCATTGTTTTGTACACGTTTATTCAGAGGACTGTATAAAATACGAGGAGGTTTAGAATAAAGTCATGGAAAACAACCTCGTTCTTCAAGAATTAAATCAAACAGAAGTATTTTAAAATAGAAACAAATATATATATATTTAAAGGTGAGTAAAAGTCACATGGTCCTTTCAAAACGCGTTCTCTTTAGAACTAGATCTAAAGACATCAGTAGTTCGTTAGGGTATCCCTCGTCTAAAACTCATTGCAATCACACAAACACCTTTCCTAATTAGACTGGCGGGTTGTGTTCTTTGGTAAAGAAGATGTGAGCGAGATTTGTAGCTAGTAAGAACAAAACCAGTATTTGTAGGTATATAACATATATGATTTTAATTGATTTTTTGTAGTTGTTGTTGTTGTTGTTGTAGTTGTTGTTGTTGTTGTTGTAGTTGTTGTTGTTGTTTTTTCTTAACTTGCATATAACTTATTAGAATGGTTATTTCTGTTAAACGGTGAACAAGACATCTGGCCGAACTACAAGAAGCTCGAGCAAACACCTCGTTTTTCGTTGCGATAAGGGACTATTAGGGCGTAGACATTAGAGCTGGCAACTTCAAGAAAACAGGAATGACTTTCCACTGTTCTGCCTTGGCATTTTGTTCCGAATTGTTTTTTCTTTTTGTCGAGGGTGGTATTGCAATTTCATCAATTGTGTTTAATGAGTCATCAATGTTACAAGTGTCTTCAACAAATGTTGAAATACTCTTAGAAACATACACATCCTTGGAACCACTGAATTTCGATGTCTGTTCTCTTTGATGCTCTGACTTATATTTAGTCATAAGATTGTGCCACTGCTATTTTATTTCTTCCTTGCTGTAACTGCAACCGAATTCATTAAGCAATTTTTCTTGCAAAACATCACGAAAGTCACGATCTCTGTACCACAATGTTATGGCTCCACAAGGCTATCGCTCCACAATGTTATAGCTCCACAGGACTGGATTGGACTGATAGTAGTCAATAATTTGATTTTGTGCAACAATTGTTTTTCCTGCATTTTATAAAGAAGAAAAAAAAAATATGCTTGGCGCCACGGTACAATTTATTCTCGCGCAGGAAATGCAACAAAATTGCATTGCATGCATATGAAAAAATCGCACCATGGCCCCATTGCTGATCTACATTTCGTTCTCAGAGAAAAACTTTATCTATACGCGTAAGAAATAGTATGACGTCGAAACGCTTAAAGCATTGATGCCCGATTAGATTTTTTTCGTTCTCAGTGCAATTCCATGTCACGATTTTAAAATTTTAGTGCACTGCATAAATTATAAGATTACAAGGGCTAAAGATTGCCAATATTTTCCAGCGCCATACTTCAATATATTTATAGACGCATGCGTTATTAGAGAATTTCATTAGCAATATAACAAAAGTACGTTTGAAATTGGTGATTAAGATCCAGTCAGCGAAATATGTATGCTCAATTTTGTGCGAAGTTGTGGATATATCAGTCTGCTTACAAATAGGAATAATATCTGATGTGTTTATCGGGTTACATTCGTGTATAAAAAATTCTGGTTTTCACCAGTCAGTGAATTCAATGTTATGTATCGAGATATGATTAATAGTCAAAATATTGGGAATCGACACATTTATTTTGGGGTATTTATTTAGTTCAGCGCAATGCTGAAATGCTGACATCAGCCTAACGATGTCAAATTAAGTCTGTCAACATAATGTCATATTTCCTTCCTCTTTCGTTCGAGTAACACATTGAAGTGAATTCTTACTAATACATGGCCCTCACTTGGAAGAGAATTTGATGAGAAAATAATCATGATCAAAGAACAAAAATTATAACGAACAAAAAACAACGTAAACACAATAATAGATTATATCAAACAAAAACAAATTAGTTATACACCCAGAATAGAAAGAAAGATAAATACGCAATTCTTAAAGAAACAATTTTCATGTGTAAATAGGAAAATATGAAGATATGAGTTATCAGTTATTTGCTTTAGCGTATGTTCATCAATATTAATCAACTTGAACAGAGCACCCTTATGTGAGAGATTGCAACGAAAAGATTTTTCATACACACCCACAAGACAAGATATAATGTCTTATCTTTTGGGTATATCTCAATTTTTCATATATTTTTTATCACTCTTTCTTTTACCTTTTTCTTATTAAAATAACAGATTAATAGTGACCTATTTCGTTCCTATTTGTTCATAGATTCAAGGTAGGTATATATTTTCTTCTATCTGTCTTGTTTTGGTATCATTGCCTTTTTTCAATTAGTTTTCGAAATGCAAGTTACACAAGTATCTTAGTGCAGACTAACAACACTTTCTTGAAACATTTTCCTAAACAATAAAAGCAATTAAAGAAACAAATTGAGATCAGAAATTCTTAATACCTATTAAAGCACCAATTCTTCCTCTAAAGATATACATTTGTATTCTTTTTATTATTCTTTTAGGCCAAACCATGGATGGATTAGTAACAGGTAGCTTTAACGAAATATCAATCACATATCGAGTCTATTCCTTCAAAGCAAGACTTGCACTAGCCACAGCATTTTTAACAATTGGTTTCGCCTCAATTTTCCTTTGTGGAACTATATCATATCTCTTTCTTACCAGAAGAAAATTGAGAACGATACCAAACTTAATCAATCTATCATTACTTGCTAGCGATGCAATCTTCATCGCTGCAATTATACCAATGAGTGCGATAGAACTGTTCGTGCCACACATGGGGTACAACAGTATATTCGTTGCAGCAAGAATGTACCTGATAGGAACCTACTACATCGCAAATGCAGACAGTATCTCTTTGATAGCGTTTGTAACTGCTTTACAATTACGAAAAATGAGGATGCCGCATACGCTAATGCCAAAAAGAGTGCTTATTCTTGCAACAATTATCTCCCTAATAATTTCAATAACCATGCCAACAATTATGTGCATAATTATAAAATATTATGACAGAAAAGGTTTTGGAATGTATATGCTAACGAATCTAATATTTATATTTCTTGTAATATCCATCTCCTACTGCTCTGTGCTGTATGAAATGCGAAAATCAAGAAAAAGACTGCGACCATTTTCAAATCTTCCCTCACGAAAGCAATCCCATTACAAGGTAGCAAGAACTATTGACAGAATATTGCTGGCATTTTCCGTCACGCATCTTTTGGTCTTCGTCCGAGGTAGTCTTTTCGTATATGGAGCTTATTTCGATGAAGAATTTGAAATCAAATACTTACGAGAATTAGCACATCTAGATACTGCAGCAACTCTAGCTGCTGCATGTGGAATCATCATAAATCCACTGATCTACTTTTACACTCAGCCGCTGTTGAAAAAGGAGATTTCAAGTATGGCCCTTATGAAGATTATAAAGAGGTTTACAACTTCAGTTTCAGAAACGGGCGAAATACCACAAGTTGGCACGAATAGCAAGACTGTCACCTCGGAAACCATCTGTAACGCCCTAGAGACAGTGAATAATGCTTTTAACATTTCAAAACATGTAAGGTGAAGCTGACTGTAAAAGACAAAATATGAATATAAGAGTTGTATTGTAAGTCATCACATATGATAATATACTGTTATCCATTTCACAGCTCGTTGTCTGATTCATCCTTGTTAGGTAGCTTTTTCAGATATTTGTCTCCACTGATTTCCCATGAGTAATCTCGCGTCTATCCACCCCTTGACTCGCCTACGAACAATGCTTATGTAGAATAGGGGTCGGGTACCACCCAGAGAGGGGCGAAATTCGGCTGTTAGACAAACCGTAGACTTTTTAAAAAAGTATGACAAATAAGGACTAACCGGAGGGTTAGTGCTATAAAGCACTTAACCATGAAGGTCCTGTCATATTTTTAGTATAAGGCATATGTTGATACAATTATCGCCAATGTTCCAGTATTACAATTTTACAATTTCAGTGATTGGATTTTGTAAATTCCTAAAATTGATGAAACAAACAAAAATGGTTTTACGTCTACATAGTATTTTCTATTATTAGCTTGCTACGATCAATTCGAATTTCCATTAGTTGAAAGCACTCATGAGAGAACCAATTGCACGAAATACGCATGGCCATCATGGACGGCGAGTTCAAAGTCCAATTTGGCCCACCGTGATAAAAAAAATAAAAGATGGTATCTCAATTCCGCGCGTATTTAAGAGATATTTTTGCTCTTTATACACAGTTGTGCATGAGGATGTTTAATATGATAGAAACACGACAGAAAATGCTCTTACCATTTATATAGACAGGCGCGTAAAACCTGCTATACCCACCACCTGCAAAAAACGGCCACCTGTCTTATACGACCATATTTGGGACCCCCCAATTTGTTTTATGGTCACTCGCTACCACATGCTAACACGACTAGCTCCCGCTCTTTGTAATCCTCCAAACATGATAGCACCTGTGTAAGACGATCATATCATGTGCTTAAGGATCACAATTTCAAAAGTCCCTCACTTTCCCCCCGCAAAACGAATGCGTAATAAAGCATTTACATTACAGTTTGCATAATTTGAGAATCACAGCCTTCAAATAGTTTCTTGCATTCCACAAGTTGTGGTGAAGACTAAAAGGAAAAAACTTGTCTGAGACAGCCACTGTTTCAAGGCCCCAACGCAGGTTGTCTCACACCTTTGGTCGTAACACTAAACAGCCATAGATCAATTACGTGGACATAAACAATCATGATTGATTTCAGGATGGCACTTTTACTTGGCAGTTTAAGTTTGTTTTTTTTCTTATTTTTGTCCGTACCTACCCGTAATCTAGAAGATATGTTATAAACCATTTACATAAGCCGTTTAGATACGTAATAGTTTCTTCCACGAATTTTAAAAATGCTGACGATGTCACACAAATAATTATATACTACAACATTTGGAGAAACAAGAAATTACGAATAGAAATTAGATGAAAATTCAATAACATATAATCAATAAAGGTTGGCTGGAAAGATTTTTCGAAATGGTGCTAAATTAGCCCAAAATAACAAATTGTGAAATCGACACATCAAAATGGAGGTAAACATCAGCATCCATAAATTGAAGAATACACACCGACAAAAATTTTGAAAGAACCTAAGATCTTAAAATCTACATCAAGCCTCTATTGGTTATTATATATAATAAGAACAGCAAATGTGATATAACTAACAACTTTGCTAGACATTTCGATAAAACACTCCAAGAGTAAAATCTTCGCCGCCTTCTCATTTCGCCAGATATACATGAGGGGAGAGATTTCAATATTTCCACAGATAATATCAGAAGAGCTATTAAAACTTGGTAAATCACAACTTTGTTCCCAGCGCTTGTTGTGCCATTTTTATATCGGAACGACGAGATCGCCGTTCTGATATCTGAAAAGATACAAGATGCCTTGGGGACGAGGTTGGGTAAATCAAGCAGCTGAACAATTAGTTGGCTAGCAAAAATATTATTAAAATTTTTACTCAATCACATGACTCTCAGTATGGTTTTAAAAATGTTTTATCGACCTTGCATGCGGAATTCGAAGTAAATAAGCCAATCAAGCACTACAATCACAATGGTAACCCGTGTAGGAAATATTTTTGATTCCCGCAACCAGTCCTCTCTCTTCTATGTACTGCCAAATGACAAACAACTTCCAACTTCAGTTATTCGTCTTCTGTATAGTCTGTACCAAAACGGTATTTAAAATCATATGAATTTCAATTACCATTCTGGCAAGACACACTTTTCCTTACGAGAGCTAAGCCTGTCAGCCAGTTTACTGAGATAAGACTTCCGGGTGATAGGGCAGATTAGGAAGGCAGAAAAGCAAGATAGAGTGAGCTGGGCTAATCTAAAATACCAATTGGTTGAGGGGAAGGCATCTGGATACTTCGACCAGGAGATCATAAATGGACTTAATAATGCAATGACTCCTAACCTGAGGTAAAGAAATGCATTGGAGACGCCGCAGGACCTTTCTCTACACAGGGTTATTCAGTTTCTCAAAGCACATTATAGAAAGCAAAGCGCCCCAGACCTCTGCAGTAAACTCACAAATGTGGCGCAGCTACCGTAAGAATCCGTCTATGACTTTGTGATGAAATGTATTGAGGTGCGTCAGAATTTGCTTCTAGCTTCTCAGAATTCTACAGATATATTCTATGATTCTATAAACTTGTTTCCACAATGTGTGTAAGAAATAGGTATCAGCAGTCAGTATGTCCTAAGTAAAATAAAAGATGAACTCGGGTCTGGCAAGATATTAGACGAAACGTTACTTACAGGGTTCCCACTCTTTTTTCCAAAAAAAAAATTTTGAGGACTTTTGAGGAGTTTTTTGTGATTTTTGAGGAGCCTTTGTTAACAAATTAAAATACAAACACAAAAAAAATATGACAATCATCGTGTTCAAACGATACGTTTTGAGTTATAAACCCGGACAGTCAGCTGATAAGCAGCTTTCTAACCAAAAGGACCTTTTTCTGTTAAACTGAAATGAACCAAAGAAATCTAAGATTTATTAAACCTTGAGTTTTTTTTATTACGTTTATTTCAAATCGCAGAAAATGTAAATAATTGTTATAATTATATGTCAACTCTAGCGCAGCGCCATTGTTAATTTACAACACCTTCCATTACAAAATAGTCGGTAAACTCATCTCGAATTGCTTTGGTTTGATTGCTAGATCGATCGCGGTAAGTGTCATCAGAAAGCGAAAACCATGTGCCAGTCGGAGTATCTTCCCTCCACGTGCCTTCAATAATCTTACCCACATCATTATCTTGATCTACAAAACCATTTGGTTATTCAACTTTGCCCACAGAACTTTTGCTCCTCTGCCAGTTATGCAATGCTACTGCTGCCATTGTGATGATAGAAACCTTTTCCGGCTCTAAAATTAGAGGTCGGCGGAAAACGCGCCATCGATTTGCCAGTATTCAAATCCGTTCTCTGAAATCCTTCTTTTTCTTGAAAGACGATAATTGAAGATGCGTTTGTCTACCGTGAGGTTTTTCTGAGGATAGGGTTTCATCAAATAGTTTTTAAGAGGAAATGCATCATCGCCAGTTATTACGTACGGAACTTTATTTTTTCGACCTGGCAAATTCCGAGCGACTGGTAAATTCAGGGATCCGTTATCTAGGGCCTTCTTTAATTTGTATTGATCCCATATACCTCCATCGGAATTTCTACCATTTGCACCCACTTCTACGTAAAGAAACTCGTACTCTGGCCCAACAAGGGCCATAAGCACCACACTGTCCGTCCCTTTGTAGTTTCTGTAATGGGATCCTGACTTTTGTGGCTGTTGTATAACGATATGCTTCCCATCGAGGGCACCTAATCCATTGGGAAAGTTCCAACGCTCATTAAACTTCCTGGAGATATCAAGCCATTCGCTTTGTGTTTTGGGAGTCGAAAGAAAGGCGGGACCTAGCCTCTTTATGATTGCGTTAGAGACCTCCATAACAGCTGCAGAAATTCTTCTTCTTGAAACTCTGAATTGAAATTCCAATGACCTGAAAGTCTCGCCTGTCGCTAAATAACGCAAGACCACACAAACAAGCTCGGCCGGAGTTATAGAATCTCTCATATTTGTATCCTGCTTCTGCAAATCTTCAGAAAGTAGATCGACCAAGTACTCAAATTGGGTGTTGCTCATACGTATATACTCTCTGCACTTCTTAACGTCATTTTTTATCTCCTCGAAGATTGTATGAAAAGCGCCAAGACACTCTCTATTCCCGAGCCACGGTTTTACCCAACAACTTTTTGTTTGTTCCAAAGCATGTTCTTCTTCTTCTTCATCGTCTAGCAAAAGTAAAGCCAATACCATTTCTCTGCTTATTCCTGCTGTCATAACTGAATCGCACTTCAACTTAAACAAAGCATTTAAGAACATTTAAATCAAAGTTTTTCATAACACCATTCTGCAGCAAATGAGAAGTGGCGTCACGAGAAACATTTTCATGCGCATGCTATGGGACATGTTGCATAGCACCCGCATGAAAATGTCCCTCGTGTCCCCTTACCTTAAGAAACCAGAACAAACAAAGAAGCAAACCAATCAATCTTTTTAATATATGTTACTATAACAAAGAAGGGTTAATAAGCTATACTAAGCTATGCCTGATGTTCACCAGTAAAATTAATTCATTTTAAACCAACATATTGGTGCAATATACTGAAACAGTTCATCCCTAGCCATAAGCTCCAAAAAATCAACAGAACATGTTAACACTTTCGTTAGCAATTAATACAATTTTGTGTATGGACCAATTTGTATTCATTAATAATGAATGGGTTATGCTAAGAAAGCAGTAAGAACAGAATTGAAAAGTATAAAGATGCAAAAAAAACATGAGATTGTTTGAACATTCTTTCTGAAAGAATGTTTAACCAATCTTGTCACGACTTTTAATCATATCCTTTATTTTATTATTAAATTCCCCAAGTTATTGTTCTTTTCCTTTAGCAGATTTTCGAAAAGCACTGGATTTGGATAAGAGTGATTTCACTCCATCTAGAGTGTTCCAATTTTCTGCTTGTGAGACATCTGTATGAAGCTTGCTAATGGTGTTTGTTAAAATTGACTTCTTTTTCTTGATTTGGTTGATTTTTTCATTCATTGCTGTTTTTAATAGAAACTCGATTCTTGCTCTGATTTTGTAAGTAAGTATGATATCTTTGACGGGTCGATTTGACATGGTGACGAAGAGATTGTGTAATGTTTATTTTATTGCATGTGGTAACACAGCATTTGCGATCATGTATTCGTTGATAACTCGTTGTGCAATTAAACTGATTTCTGACAGATTATCAACTAACAAATCTTTTATGAACACTAAAGCCATGCTCAACAGAAGCTTGTCCATGTGACAATGTAAGTATGATTTTAATAACTACTGCTAAATTTTGATACTTGTTTTCATCAAGGAATTCCCAATAAAATTCACCAACGCAAGAAGAATCACTTGGCTTGTCAAACTGCAAAAAATCAGCTCTGTTATGACGTACTGCATTTTTAATAAACTCAATGAACTCTTTCTTTGGATCTTTAGCACAAGAACTTGTTATCCGCTTTCTCATGTACAATATTCCAACCATATTTTTTTCCAACCATATTTGCAAACCTTGTTAATTGGTGGAGTTACCTTTTGTCAGGTAACTTCATCAATTAACTCGGTATCAAGCATCTAGCATGTCTGGTCAACGCCATTTTAAAAGGAGACTTCTTTATCATATGAAAACATATCATAGATAAAAAAGATATAGCATCTTGCTTAAAGTGAGCAATTTGTGTTACCGATGCCTTTGCTTTTCTCTTGAGTTCATGAATCTCAAGGGTGGTGGCTACTCATAAATCAACATTTTCTGGACGTTTATGATTTGAAGAATCTTTGAAATTAATTTTAACAAGTTTAAGGCAAGTGTTAGCATTACCAAGCACATCTTTCAGAATAACTCGTGCTGCAAATGAACGTATGATTTCTAATGATATTACAACTGATTTATTGAAATGTTTGCAGGCCACAGCAACCACAACTTGTGGTGTTTGAAAATAAAAAATTTAAAAAATAGCAGATATAAAAAATAACCAAATGTCAGAATCTTTTTGAGGAGATTTGAGAAGAAAACCTAAATTTCAAAAAAAATTGAGGACATTTTAGGAGATTTGAGGAGTTATGAGGAGGCGTGGGAACTCTGTACTTAGCACTATTACAAAGCAACAGCTGCAGAACGCGACAGTAGGTCGCGACAGAAGAACACTTCTAGTAAAGGAAGGCTTAAGTACACAGAATAAAGTCAGGTGGCACAGGTGAAGACCAGAGCAGCCCTGTATCTCAGTTGTTAGCTTCCCCTGACATTATATTCCCTCACTATCGCTAAAAATTAAAATAGTGTAGCTGTCAGAGTATGGAAACAACCTTGTCCAATCCCTACAATATAATTAGTTAGGAGAAAATTCATGCAATTAATGCTTAGTAACAAGTTAAAGCGAAAAGTTATATTGAATTAATATTTATCTTATTTCTGTAAAATATTTCTTCTTGATATTCTCTGACTTTCGTTGTCAGTTCTTTATCTAATATTTTTAAAAAATGACAACTTGACCAAAAATAAATATTCCACCACATTTATTTACAAACACGTAATGGGAATTAATTTTCGCGATTTTTTTGAAAACTCGCTATGCGCGAAATTCGAGGAATTAATTCCCGCGAAATTTAGATTTTTTTCTTCTTGAAAAACAATGGACACAAATTCTTCTTTCTGATTTTTTTAACAATCATTGTCTGTACCAATTTAACAATCGAATTCGAAAACGCCATGCAATCATAGTAATAACCCCCGTCCAAGATAATTTAATTACTTTATGCTAACAGGCTGGCAAGGATATTCGAAATAACTATTCGGAAAAACTGTATGACAGCCCTGTGGAATTTCCAACGGGCTAACGACCAGTAGATAACAATTGTGAGCTTCAACCTCAGCAATCCATAGTTGACGCCTTCTCTATAAAAGCTCGGTATACATCCTTTTTCGCGAAATTTAATTTTCGTTGTATGCCAAGACTTGGTAGCTTCGCGAAAATTAGTTCCCTCAAAAAATAATTATATTAAGGTACGAATATAGTGAGAAAACATCACTAATGAATTCACGGACGAAATCGCGACGAAAAACACAGAAACGAAAACAAAAAATTCCAAAAAGAAAAAAGAAAAAAGAAACACGGCGAGGGCAATAAATAAGAACGAAATAAAATGATAATGGATTCATGAACGAAATCGTGATGACAACACAAACAAACAAACAAACAAACAAACAAACAAACAAACAAACACTACAATGGCTAAGAACGTGATATATGCATCGCGATAGTCACTTCTCTAAATAAGTTATATCTACCTAAAATGTAGTAAAAATACAGATCTATGTTTTGACTTTAAGATATCAAGTTTCATATCTAACTACCAGTATGGATCAAGAAATCCCACGTAGAAAACCATTTTCTTTGCTGCAGTTCTTGGCCAGTCAAAGCAGTTGTTCCGTAAGACAGGGGAGAGAAATACTTAAATGTCCATATAACAGCAACACAATATAACACGCACCAACTTTTCATAGCAATTTGTAAATATGCAAAATCCCTAAAAGTAAATATGTAATATAGCTATGCTAGAACGAAGTGAAAAAGAGTTGAATTTACTTTAAAAATAGTTTATGGTTTTAATCGTATGTCTTTTTATAAAACCAAACTGTATAAATCCCGATTTTTGCTTGCGTCTGAACAGAAAATTTTTAACATGATAATAATCTCCACTTTTGATCAAATGGAGAAAATTTATCCTCCGAATTTCATACTAACAAACAAGAGGCCAAAACGGACCAAAAAATTTTTGCAGCCTTCTTTAGCTTTCTTTATCTTGAATAAATTCATCGTTTACTTTCTTAGTACGTGCTGGGATGATGGAGTAAGATAAAAGACAGGCCGCTGGAACTGCAAAATATAAATCCTACGACAAAATAAACAATCTTAATTTATGCTCTTAATTTAGGGGATGGGGCAGTTTTAAAATTTCTATAATTTTAGAAGCATTTAAGAGGTTTAGGGGTCAAATTTTCGGAGAAAAAATTAAAAACCGTATAAAAACCATTCCATAATTTCAAAGATTTTGAGAAAACTTTAGGAAAGCCTTTTCTGACGCACATACTAGGAAATATTTTTTCAAAATGTGATCACAAAAAATAAGTACGTTAAAAGAAAAGCAACGTACATCACATAAAAAGATTTTAGGAGGAACCAATATTTGGGGTGTGACCACTCTGTAATTAATCGCTGGACTGTCTGGTGGAACATTAAGCGAATTACGACGCATAACTGTTAATCAGATGCCACACTTACCCGAATAAAATTTTATGGAAATGATCAGCTAACACGGGGATAAGTATGATCTTGAATAACAGCGATGATAAATAATGATGCACAAAAAGTGTTCGTTCAACCGGGAAAAATGGAATGTAATTGATAACATAACCACCAACCAACAGATAACCGATTATAACATATAAATTCCATTCCTCTATTGAAAGAATGAGGTAATAAACAGTTCTTCAGTATGCAATCCCTTATTCATACTTATATTCGCGCGTAGTATTTTATGCGGAACACGAAATTTTGCGTGCGCCTAATTTGGAGGAAGATTACTTCACTCATTTTTTACCACATTTTATTAAAGGAAAAAAAACAAAAACGTATTTTCTGTATTTTTTAGCGCATACTCTTTTCGCACGTAACAAGCGTATTTTCTTCACGAACGCGCGAAAATTAATGCGCGCGCAAAAAAAATATAATACATGCAGGTAAGAGCAGGAAAAAATAAACAAAAAAATTCCATACCGTAAGTGATATCGTGAATTTTTCTTCTTCTTCGCAGAAGGTAAATTAAAAATAGTAACATGTAAAAGAACACTGTGATGGAGCCCACCCACCATATTAGAGGGTTACCAATGCAAAATATTTGCTTCTAAAGAGAAGGAATAACCAATTCAAATGTTGTGGTTAATCTTAAAGCTTACATCCTGCGAGAAAACTAGACTTATCCCCCAAACCAATTGAGAATTTTCAAAAAATAAAAAGATTCATAGACAACTTTTCAAGCTCTTTCATATGAAATCAACTTCTCAGAATCGTTAAATAAAATCGTTAAATCATAAAAAAAATATTATCAGAGGTAATATATGTGACTGTCTAAAACTATGACGTCAAAAAAATGTTCGAGTTTAACAAGTGAAAATTTTTCTCGCATCTGCAACATGATGTAGCTTATTGGTCTTTTACAGCTCCCAAGAAGCCAGATCTGAATAGGGTTAAACGCTCAAGATCTTCTCAAAAAGCGAAAATTCAACAGTCTGTTATAACAATTTTTTGCTCAATGTTCAAAAATTACAAAGATAACGGGAGACGCCCATCAGTAAAAATAAATAGATCAATGAATGAGAAAAATACAGTGCTGTATCTCCATTTCAACAAGAGAAGTACTTACATTATCATTTTGATCAATCCAGTAAGCAACACCACGTCTCATTATAGGCCATTCAGTTGGACGAGATGCGAAATTATGTTCTTGTACCAACTCACTGTTAGCTTTTAACATTCGAACCTACCCCCAATAGAACAAAAAAAATGTCACTTTGATGAAAAAAAAAATGCGAAAAAGTTCCTGCTTAACATACTAAACACGAAGTTTAAAATTGTTATAAGCATTTACTCCATTATTTTCTCTTCGATGTTGATTTTTTGGCAATAAAACATTAAAAATGTGCTAACCTGTAGCTCCCAGAACTTTCCCCAAAATGACAAATCGTTGATTGCAGTAATATCACTTCCGTTTGACAATATCTTTTTCGCTTCTTCCTCTGTGATATTTTCGGCTATAAAGAGTCAAATATAACATTTCAGCCTGGTGAACTTAATGTTTTCCTTTAAATGTTCTAATCATAATTATGTCCTTCTTCGCAAATATTACATATTACATCAATAAGATTGATGATATCTTTTGAAATAGTAAATCCACATCATAAAAGTTTCACAGAAAACTGCAGAAATATTAGTTTATCGCATACTTAGCCTGCAATGTGCAAGCCTAAAAACTTTGTCTGTGCTGAGCTATAAGTGAAGATGACAGTTAACCTTTGACAGATTTCACTATAGCGATTTTGTAACTCATCCGCAGATCCAAAGAAATGTTTTATTTTTGTACCGCTATGCAGGTAGTATAAAAGGCTTTGCATAGTTGGTAGAGGTGTAAGAACCCTCCTATTTTGAAAACAACCCCCTATTATTAGAAACCCCACCCTTCTTATTTTAAGAGAAACCCCACCCTTCTTATTTTAAGAGTACCCCCCTCCCCCTCCTATTATTTCGAGGTCAAGCTATTATCTTCACACTGTAACGGATATGTAAGGCAAACACCCTATCTATTTGAACTCGTATTCAAGACATCAGAAAACACTTTTGCTGTTGTTGTTGTTAAAAGAATATATGGAACCTACCAAAAAACAATGTTAAATAGTTACAACAAATTGATGTTAAACGTTTTAGCAAATTAAATTGTGCTCCTGCTAATTCCATTTGTCTACTTTGTCTGCCTTTTATAGCCACTGAATGTGAAATTTTTAGCAAGATCTCTAATGCATAAATAAGTCTCCCTAATTTTCTAACGTTGTCAATTTTGAAAATTCCACAAGCTTAGTTTCTGAGTTTATTGAAACGATTTTTTTCTAATATGTTTTGACAGACAGAAACATGAATTTAGATATATTAATGAATAAACAGGATGTAATATTTAAAAGAAAGAAATAGAAACTGGCTGCAAACCAAAAAACAATACAAAAAATGAGCAATAGCTGTTTTAAGGCTAAATTAGATGAACTGTCTTAGGTAATCTAAGAAGCAATAATTTACTCTGGAATATAGAACACCCCCACCCTTTTTACAACAGCCCCCTATTTTGCTCAACCCTTTTTACTGACAAATTTTTAACCACCTATTTTTGCAAAAGTCGAGTCCAGTTCAATTATTATACACGGTATACCGATTTTGGGGACATCTAATTCGGGCACCCGGAATAAAGACGCCGTTTAAAAAATGTTTGAAAAATGCTTCATTTCTTTCTCTTAAGATATTTTCAAGGTTTTAGTTATAAAGAATATATATTTTATGAAGAAACAGTTGTATACACAGAAGGATAATAATAATACATATTTTAATTTATGTATTTTTGCATATTTTTTTCGAACAATGCTCTGTTCAAACATAACAACCAAACGTCAGCAGGGCTCCCCACCAGAGCTACCGAGGCCTAAAATAATTATTTGGATCAGCTCCTGAGACCAATATATATTAATAGAAAATAAATAAACCCTCACGTATTGTCAGATTTTGGTTGTGTTCCTCCACGTTGAAAATGGATTCTTGCGTATTAATCATTCTATCTGTGCCCACCTGAAATAAAATTGCTGGAGAAGTAACCGGCTGAATCTAAATGTTTCGACTGCTCTAAGAAACTCTCTTTTTAGCATACCTCAAACTGGTGAAAACCCCATTCCGGTAGAACCTCTCCTGACACCTGTAAAACAAAGAAAATGTTGTATCGTCTCTAAAGCTGTTAAAGATTCTAATTATTAGAAATATACACTAAAAGGTCATCAAAAACTTGACGATACTTTACAGAACAAACAAGTCAAAGTAATGTACTATCTGCGCACTAAACAGAGATCGACATACCTTCAAAGAGGCAGACGTGTTTACATGCACCAATCGAATCTGTGATTCAATTGCTTTCCACAAACCGCTCGGATCTGGGTTGACAATTTCTAAACGCCACCCGAACTGTCCATCCATGGATACATTATGATCTACATATCCAGATACTTCCATAAGTTGGGGATTCAAAGGAGCGGCTACATCGTGGCTGACAAACAAAACATTTAAAAGGTTATTACACGAAGACTTGAAAGAAGGCTCAGTATCTCGTAACGATTATCAAATCAAATATCCGATTTTTTTTTTTTACCTGTTCAATCCACGACCAGTTGTTCCATGTACTAAATGTATGATGTCGCCATTTTTAACAAATACAGGCGGGAAATTAACTTTAAGATCATCGCTAAAGAAGAAAACGACAGGAACACGTAAATTTAACACGCGCACGTTCTATTCTTATAAGTATGACACAGTCTTAATTACTACCCAAAAAACAACTCCTTTCGATACCATTTTTTTGTTCTTATTTGCTTAGCTCATGCAGGACTACCTCAATACAGGTAGCGAAATAAAACTTTGCAAAATGCGTTAAGGGCGGGAAAAATCGATAGGTAGTTTTGAGAGTCAATAACAACATTCATTGATTTTGACTCGATGGTACATTGAAAGAATTTTTAGTCACTTTCTTATGATCATTCTGAAAACTTCATGCATTCTGCATGAAGTTTTAGATTTGCGTGTTAGCGTAACGAAAATACATAATGCGGAAAGCGTCCGGTAGTGAAGTATATATGCCTTCCTTGTCCTAAGGATCACGTTTGTCAACCTCCCCAATTCATAAAAGAAAATCTGTACCTACAATAATAGCTATTTAAAAATTTTATCTGTCAGAAACAAAATTTGGTATGAAAATTCACTTAAATTCCTTTAAACAAAACAATAAATACACTTTAAAAGTGTACAATAATTACGAAAAAATTGTTCTTAACCTTTCTGCACTCTTTACAATCCACCAGTTATTAATATCTTTGAATGAATAACACGTTACTTGTTGCTGCGCACTGCTACCACGCCCATCAGGATATTTGACAGGATATAGATCTTCATGTGAATGGAGCCAGCATTGTTTTGAATGCGTGTTCCGTAGGGTTATTTGTGACCCGTACGAAACAACTAAAATAATAATTCCGATAGAATAGATTCTTGTGGTACAAATCTGCAGTGGAAAACTAATTAGAAAATGTGTTTTTGGAGAAAATTTTTTCTCTATTCTTTCTGTTCACTTATACATAAAATACATAAAGGCCTTTTGTTTATACAAAAACGGCGCCAATTTTAATTGACCAGTGAAGTTCGAAATATTAAAAAATGAATATTAAGAGTTTGAGAAAGCAAAAAAACAGAAAGTTTTTTGCGAATTGAAATTTCACAACTGCTGAAACCTTTTTTTAAATCACACATGCAGATCAGTGTGGCATGTTGGTTTACTCTTTCCTCACAAAGGCAGACGTTTTTATTATTATTTTAAACAAGATTGACTTTCCAGACAGATCGATCGATCGAAAGTGGGCACTTGACTGAAGATTGGAACAAAAGCAAGTGGGGTGGGATGTGGGGCGTTCAACTGATAGTACCATAACGCTTAATTTTGTTTCAAACAAACCTTCTGCTTGGTGTTTTGTAATAGCTTCAAGTCCACCCTACAAAATTAAAATAGGTATCAATAACTCTCTTAAATCAGTTTACATTTGCACCGTAAATACTCAATTTATAAGGGCGGGGGCTTAATCAAAGGGGCGGGGACATACTAGAATGGGGGACAAATCGGCGAGTTTTGAGACTATCATTTTAATATCTAATATCTATTAATGCAATATTATAAACCAATAACTTAGAGAAAATGTTAATCATATTCCCCTTAAAAGATTAAAAATTTTTTTTTTAAATCAGATATGCTTCAGTCAGTAGCTAGGACAGTTGATAGCATAAAATTATTGGAGCGTCACCATGAAATTTATTTTTTTCTTTCCCATAGAGGCTTATTATTCAAAGGCGGGAAATCTTTTTATCATGAAAGCTTATTGGAAGGGAAAACTTATTTTAAAGAGGTTTAATCGAATCTATTTAATAATAGCCGTATTCTATTCAAAATGGTTGCGCGCAGCTTTATTTCGGAATTCTTGAAGGACCCTATTTTTACCAGGTTGGTCTTGACCGTCAATAGACCAACAACAAGGCTTAATTTTTGCTAATAAGCAATTCAATTTCTTCGTGGCTTCGACATACCGACATAGGAAACATGCAGCGATCGGGCTACGCTGACGAAGGCCGTTTTGGTTTGTAAGTGGTGTGTGAGGCTTACAGGGCTCTTTTTGGAGTTTTTTTTCTATTTTTCTATTTATTGGAAGGAAGAGTTTATTTGAAAGAGGGGACCTAATCGAATATTTACAATTTGGATAATAGAAATCAGAGAACAGGAGAGATTTAATATTTCAAAGATTAGCTTACATGTAAAGTCCTTTGAAATGCACTTGACATCATGTTATCGTGAGGACCAGATTTGTATAACACAGCAAACATTACATAAAACTGTAGTAGATACAATAACACTGGTAACACGATCAAACACATCCCTCTTGCAATGATATGCTTATAGACAGATTTCTAAATAAAACTTCGTTGTTAGCTGAGGCATCAAAACACAAGTTGAACTACGAACTTTTATTTTGATGTGTATTTTGATGTGTATTTTAATTGGTACAATTAATACCCATTAAAAAATAAGAAAAATTGCAGCCTCATATTCACGTTTAGTCACATGATTAATTGTTGAGGTCAGCAAAAAGTCTTAATGCATAGTTTGCATATAAGCTCGTCTGAAGCATAAACATGAAAATATGGATCTTAAAGCTCTCAGAACTTAAAAGAGAAGCATTTATTAACGACATTTTCAAGAATTGTTATGGCCCATTATAGTACAGTAGACTCCCGGTTATTCGAAGCCTCAAGGGGGATAAGAATTTACTTCGAATAACCGGGAGTTCGAATAACTGAAAAATTCGTTTTCCCGCCAGATTTTCAACTTAACCTTAATGGGATGGACTTTTCTTAAGTAATTGAGGCATTGTGGTTCAGTTGAGCGTGTAAACACAAAGAATTTTTACTTTTTGAAGAAAGAATAAATTTGAACAAATTGTTAACAGGTTTTAAAATATGAAAGTTATAAAGAAAATGTATCTAGTAAATACAAGGAGTTCAACTCTTAAAAAAATCTTTAATGCTACATTGTTTTTTACTATCGATGTAGTGTTTTTGACATGTACGTGTTATCATGTTTAACTGCTTTCTGATTTCAAGACCATTCTCGTCAAACAAAGACCATCTTTCCAACAATTCTAAGGCCTCTTCCAACTCTGACTGCTTTGGCTTCTTCGGGGGGATGTCATGTGCCTCAATTTCATCATCATCGTCATCTTCGAGATTCGGCGCATTTTGATCTTTGTCCTCATTAAGTACGATTTCCACGATTTCCTCATCAGTCAATTCAATTGATTTACTCGTGCATACCTCAAAATCAATATCCACAAAATCATCTGCGTTAAAGATGTCGCCGTCAACTTCTCTTTTTTTCAACTCGCTTATGCTGTCAGAAAGAGATTTAAATGGGTCATCAGCATCATTGAGACTCGTGATCTGTGCTTCTTTTGAGATGCCTGCCTTCTTAAAGCAGTTTTTAACGGTGTCTTTTGAAACAGCGTCCCATGATTTGACCAAGATTTGCATCCCTTCAAGAATGTTAATTTTAGGGACCTCTTTACCGCCGTCAATGAACTTTATTTGACGTTTCACAAGATTTGACCGGTAATATGCCTTCAATGCTCGGATTACACCTTGATCCATGGGCTGGGTCTTAGACGTTGTATTTGGTGGTAGAAAAACTAATTCTACTGCTTTAAGACCAGTGACTTCTGGATGAGCTGGGCAATTGTCAATTATCAAGACAATCTTTCGACCCGCAGTTTCAAATTTAACATCGAGTTTTTCACATAATCGGTAAAGATTTCAGAATCCATCCAGGCCTTCTTTTGAGCTTTGTACTGACAGGGAAGACTTCTGACTCCTTTGAAACAGCGCGGTGTAACCGATTTTCCGATAACGAACATGGGCAACTTTTCACCTAGGGCATTTCCTGCTGCAAGTCCTGTTAAACGAACTTTGCTGCACTTTCCACCAGCACATCTTTCACCTTTGGCATGATAGGTATTTGTTGGAAGCATCTGGTAGAACAAGCCGAATTCATCAGCATTGAAAATGTCTTGTAAATCATAGCGTGACAAAATGGTTGGCAGGTGTGTTTCTTCCCAGCTTGCTGTCATCCCTGGTGTACAAGACTTTTCCTCTCCAGAAATAATTCTGTAAATGATGTTTTGTCTGTACTTCCATCTGTCTAGCCAGCCTTCTGAAGCTTTAAAATCAGGTTCGTTGAATTGCTTTGCAAAATCCAATGCTTTTTCTCGAATGATTTGACCACTAATCGGCACAGTTCTTTCACGAGCGTTAACGAACCACTTGTAAACTGCTTTATCAATGTTATCGTATTTTCCGGAAGAAAGCTTTTGTCTTTTAACTCCATACTGGCCTGATTCATACTTGGTAAAAATGTCACTTTTATTCTTAACCCAGTATGAAAGTGTGTTAGGTGGGACACCATACTTTTTAGCAATAGACTTTTTAGTTGTTCCTTCTTTTTCAAGCTCTTTCAAAGCAAGATATTTTTCTTTGATCGTCAGAACAAACGACATAGACAAATATGCAGTGGCGGTCTGCAAAAAAGGAGATATTGTTGGTCATTTGCCTAAAGGAAAGGAAAAACAGGAAAATTTGCCAAAACGATATTTTACTTTCTGAAGTCAGAGATGTTGTGTACTTGCAAAGTAAAAGTGACAGGGAAAAGAACTAACTTTGGAGATGATAAGGGATTGAGGATCCCCTGTTTGCTTCAATTCTCTGGACCGAAGGAGAATATTGAACTTTTGAAGAAATTGCTTGAAGAGTGTAAATAGCCATGAATATTGAAACCTGATTTTTTGAAGAAAAAAAGTGTTTTAATCGCAGAAAATCAATGTTCTCACTCGACGATCTCCCAATAAGAAAAATTCGAATAACTGAGGGTGACTTAGCCTATAATTGGCCCCAAGGGGAATAAAAATCACTTCGAATAACCGAATTATTCGAATAACTGAAGTTCGAATAACCGAGAGTGTTTTTGCCTGAGTTGGGTAAGCAGATCCAAGGGGAACGCCATCTCACTTCGAATAACCGAATTATTCGAATAAGTGCAGGTTCGAATAACCGGGAGTCTACTGTATGAAAAAAAAACCAGAAAAATTTACACTTCTTATTTTTCAATTTTGTCGACTTTTAAAACAAGGGCGTAATATGCCTCCTGGTAATAAATCAATGCCATTTTAAATAAAGCATATCAAAATTAAAAGAGAGAACCCCTAGAGATCAAGATCTTACCGCTGGTACTGTGATATCACCGATTAACATCCACAATTCAAAAGCTGCTATACCAGCAATAAGAATGACAGTCAGCAAACCATTGTATTTGATACTAGCAAAGAAAAGTGAGAAACCGTGTGGGTAATGAAAAAGGGATTCAAGACATTTATAATAAGCCTCAAATAATGCAAATTATTGACAGAATGGTCAATTCTTTGCGAAAATACTATAAATGACTTTTTCTCTAAAATTAATTGAAAATTAAACTTTTTGAAAAACAGAGAACTTTTCAGGTTTTATTCTCTAGTTTTTCTCTGAAAATTTTCTTTTTTTTTTGTAGTTGATAAAAATAATCTTGACATGACTGATTCGTAAAAATAATCTTCGCGAAACGTATTTTCTTGGATCTTGTGAAAATTAATCAACTTAAGGTATCATTATGTGACGCAGTGTTGTCTCAACAAACTTACCTAACTGTTGCAGTGATTGATACCCCCAAACAGATCAAATATATCCACCAATATAAACTAAATGGCCTAAACAACAATGAAAATGCCAAACAAATTGAGAAATACAACAGCAATACATCTTGGTGATTTCTAAACGACTTTTAAAGAATCATTTCATCATCTTTATCATTTTATGAGAGTGTTCAAGACTTAGGCGACAAAATTTACCCGATTATTATATTTATATTTCAAGAGATCTCAAAGTGAAAAATCATGTTGAACTCAAGGATTTAGAATTAATGATTTTAAGTTCCCACCAAAAAAATAAAGAGACTAGAAACAAACAGCCACTGCCTTTAAATAATGTTTAATCAATTCACCTTATTAGAAAAAGGGAAAATACAGTTGTTAATTATTTATGCAGTATAATTAAATCTTAAAATATTTGAATTTACTATCAACCCTACAGAAAAGGCTATATAAGTTCAACATCATTTTTCCCACAGCTACACTTTAAGGAGCAACAATGCAACCAGACATTTATGTAGATAAGGTAAGGTGGAGGAGGTCTATTAGAATAACTAACTAATAAATAAAAACAAACCTGTAATATTGCTTCACAAACTTGATGTAGGAGCAGATTGAAAATGCAATAAAGAACAACATTGGACTATCAAGTAAGATAAATCGGGATTGCACCAAAATCATATTTTCTGAATAAAAAAGAAACTTTTATAACCATTAAGAAACTCTTGTAAGGCTCAACGAGTTTGCATTCCCATAACAGTTAGAATGGAAGACTTTAATTTCTGACCCAATTTGTAGCAAAAATATCAAATTCTTTGGACCAGCAAGCATGTACTAAAGGATGTACACTGTACTAACGTTTGTGAGAGAAAAAGTGCGTTTTACTTTCATAAAAAATATTAAGGCCAAAATTGTGATGTCACCAACATGTTTGGCATGATTTTTTGATTCTGTATGAGAAATATTGTCGGAAATAGAGCTATCGATCACTGTCTATCGATGAGTAGCCATGCCCATAAAAGACAGTAGCCAAGGAGAAATTCTCGGCTAGTTTCAATAAATATTCAAGTAACAAAGCAAAAGAATGAAACAGGTTGTCCACCAGTTTATTTTTTTCAATCATTTTAAGGTTTTAAAGGGTTTTTGACCATCTTTGTGGTGTTTTCAAGTTTTTAAATATATATTTTCGCAATGTTTCAAAGCTTTAAAGTACACACACACACAAAATAAATATATCTAGGTATATTATAGGATTAGGTAACATTATAAGATAAGGCAACAAATATCCCGAAATGTCAGTGCTAAATATTTAAACCTATGGAAGGTTATTATTTAAAAAAGTGTGAACACAATATTTTACTAAGAGTCAATGTTCTAAAACCAGGAAATATTCATATTTTTTATTTTGTTTTCAAGTTTTTTCTCCAGAAAATGGTGGATAATCAAGGTTTTCAAGGGTCAGTCTGATTTTAAAGTTTTCAAGGTCAGGTAGGCATCCTGTGAAAACATTTAATTGATTCTGCCTTTTTTTGTGTAAAAAAATAAAATGCTTCATGGCAGGTTTATATTTATTAAAATATATATCTTTCTTTATAAATTTTGTTATTATTATTATAATTCAGAATATTTACACAGGGTATAGCCACTTCAATATTGGGAACACTGTTATCAATGTGGGTCCTGTGTTCTGAATGCATGCATGGGTATACACCGGCAATACCTACCCAATTTCCCTTACATGGCATGGATTGACCCGTGTGGTAAAGGCACTTGCTAATCATGCCTGTGCTGTGGACCGAACCACATACCTTGTGATTACTAAGCAAACTCCATAACCACAAGGCCATGCACCTTTAAATTGATATGAAGTTAATATTTTCTACTTACACAAATTTAAATAACAATGAAAATGTTCAAATATTTTATAACTTCTGAAAAAGAAATCCAAGCATGTAGTGGTTGGTTATCTTGTGATGTCTTTTATTATGACATTTGGTTTGACATATTTCTAGTTTATTTACATCCTCGTGTATTTATGGACTTGAATGCATTTATATACATTATAATCTTAACAAAACTTGCAAATAACAAATGCTTACAACAAATCAGTTATTTTTAAAATTTATACAAATGTCAAACGGTTGCTTTGCATTTAAAATTATGAAAACTAAAGTGGAACAAATAATAACAAAAGAAAAGAACAGAAAAAAAATAATTTGGGTACTTCACCAAATAATTTATATTTTCAGTTGTTTATAGTGAAATGCGTAGGCAACAGGATATGGGAGATCACTGTTTAATCAAGAACGTAAACAAAACTTCAAAGTATTTAAACTTCACTTCCTGAAATATTTTTTTTGCAAATATATTACATCAAAAAATTGCTTTTGTCATAATTTGTTGTCTGTTTATATTACAAAACGTTTTTTTATGAAAATTAAAAGAGTAAATTATTTATTAACATAAAACGAAACCTTTTTAAACTTACTCATCTAGCAAAATAACATGTTTAATGCCATGCAAAAAGATGTATACTGTTATAAATGATTTTCAAGAAAAATGTGTGATGTGACAGATATTTGGATATTTAAGCTCTAGCATATTTCTAATCTCAACATTTCGTTGTGCAAATGGTCTGGTTAATTTCGACTTTATATTTTTACCTGTTATTTATCAAAATTTAAACTTTATTTGCTGCAGTTTGTTTTGTTGCAACACCGCCATAATTTAGTTTAAGGACCAAAAAACATTTTTAGTCACTTAGGAAATGAGCGTCACCTCATATCATTCCAGTGTCTGTGTTTCAATTAAACTTTTTGAGAAAAAACTAACCAATCCTTTGTGCTCTGCTTCTGCTTCTGCATTAGCAAAGCTTTGCTTTTATTTTCCAGAATTGTGATTGGCTAATTTTGGTAAGAGCATTTTCACGATTGCAAGGTAGTTACTTTTTCTTTTCTTTTTTACGAACAATCGCACGATAGAATGATGCAATTATATCTGTTTGAATAACAACTTTGCATTCGCATATTGATTCACTGCTTAAAAAATATATGCAAGTGTGAAAATAGTTTGAATAACAATCCACATTTAACACATATTTATATTTTTTATACTAAGGAATTTATTAAAACAAAACAAAACAAAACATGGCGATAACACCTATGAAATCCAAAATTCGCTGCCTGACGATGAACTTTTAAACATGATGGCATAATACTAAAACATTACTAGGCAACACAGTTGTCAAGGAGTTCATAACCAGTGAAAAGTTGCAAATGTTCAAATTTTGGTAGGTTTAATTTACATAATTATTATATATTGTTATTAAAAGATCACAGCAGAAGTAGTCAACAGTTACTTATAAATATTAACTGGTCAATTAAAAAGAATGGAGAACAATACATTGCTAAATCAGAGCATCATGGAAAAACATACATTTACAAAGATCTTGAGCCTGATGACTGCAAATTATGACATTATCTCTGAAAATACCAAATACCTAGTTATTATTACAAGCTTCATTGTGTGTATCATATCATACTCATTATATGCAATTGTCTGTTATTTAATACTAACACGAAAAAAACTTCAAACCAGAGCAAATTTTGTGACAAGTATGTTATTCGTTAGCGGTGCTATTCTTGGTCTCATAATAATACCTATGATTATTACTGGGTTGCTGTGTACTAAGATACGAAAATCTGAATCCTATCGAGCAGCTGAGTCATATTTATTAATTAATTACGTTATAGCTAACATTAAAAGTATTAGTATAATATCTCTAGTTACGGCAAGGTATATAAGGACTCAAAGACATGTAAAAAAGAAGTATATCATATACAGTATGTTATATTCTTGTGCAAGTGCTTTGTTATTTCCGGGTGTTCTAGCATATATAGGCTTACGCTATGGCCTCAAGGCGCTTGGTTTGACTGTAGCATGTGGAATAGCTTTATCGTTTGCCACTTTGTATGCTTCATATGGATTTGTAAGACATGAAGTAAAAAAATCAAGGAAAAGATTAAGTTCCACTGATAGCCAGACGCACAATAGTACGTATAAGAAAAAGGTAAAAAAAACTATTGATCGCATTCTGTTTGCTTTCATTGTAACAAACATTTCTTTCTTTGTCAGAGGTGTGGTATTGATTTATAAATCATTTAACAAGGAAGTTGGAATTAAATAAAGAATGGAACTCTCATATTTTAATATAGCCGCGTACTTGATAATGACACTTAGTATCGTGATCAATCCACTGATATATTTTTACACTCAGTCTGATTTAAGAAAAGAAGTAAGAAAACTTTGGATATACAAGCGTACATTTTCAAAACCTGCAGAATCAACTGATAACACCAGCAGTAGAATATAGTACAACTCGAAACAAATTGCTTTGGTTAACATTTACTGTGATAATTTTGTGCATACAGTACCAGCATAGCACTGTAAATTTACCTATAATGAAACAGCATAATTCTGAGAGATTTAGCAACACATAAAGCTCAAGATAATAGAGACACTTTTTGTGATCTCCCAAACTGTAAAATATAAGTAACCATTTTAAAACATGCTGACATGTAAAAATTAACTGATTCTATGCAAATAGTTTTTATAAAAAAAAAAACATTATTAACAACAATTACAAAAAAATTGATGTTTTATGATTTGAAATAGTTTTTAACGTCAAAGCATTTAACTGCCTCCTTCACGTTGCATCACATATGAGTTGTGCAGTATGAATTACAGTTTTTACTATAATGACCGCCCCTGTTTGAATGAACAGGGGTGGTCAAAAATTTCATCCAATATGCAATTCCATTTCTGTTCCAATACTAAGGTTTGCAGATTTTTCATGTTTTCAATGTGCACCAGCCTTATAAACGAATTTAAGATGATTCTTTAGTTTAAAAAAGGAGAAAAGAAAGAAAGGACTGTTCTTTTCTCACTAAGTATGTATCAAAATCTATTTTCCACACTTTGTCAGGGTCGTAATTATAAAGTGAAGGACAACAACGAATATAAAAAGTTAAAAAAAATAGAAGTATTTTATTTGGAAATTAAACACGTTTTCTATTAACACATGAAAAATAATTCCATTGAAAACATTTAAATTTCACCACAAAAGATAAAACAATTAGTGTTTTGCAAAACTGTCTGTGTATGGGAATATTCTTGTTGACTATAAAAAATAAGATGGATAATAAGCAGATTTTTAATTTAACATTCATAAAGTTAATATTCCACATTATTAACTGATAGCTATTTTCAACCGGTTAATACGGGAAATCCGTAGCGCTGATTGGATAAAAAGCCTTAACGACGGGCTTTATACAGCACGGTATAACTTTCAACCTCTTAGAAACCATAATGGTAGCTATAAATGTAAACAAATAACATTGCCAGAGAATCGTGAAAACATACCTACATACAAGTCTTGAAATTTTACTTTAATAACTATATAAATGTTGATAATTTTAAATCCATGTTCGATGGTGCACACATAAATAACTGCGTTTTTAATATAAACATTCATCAGCACAATGAGCAACAAGCAAAAAGATGTCGAATTTGTGTGATAGACTCTTCTTCTGACGAAGAATAAACTTTGGTTCAAAAAAACGTTTAAAAAAGTTCTATATATAGTTATTCGAATGTTTTGTTTTCTCTTTGTACATGTATTTGAAAAATTGAAACAATGAAATTCTAATCAAACGTTTTCTTTTTTTAACAAAACCTGGTTTTAACAACCTTGTCACAAGTAAATCTTTAGAAAATAATCTACAAACATTTGGAAAATAGCATCAGTTAATAAATACAATATAAACTGTTTTTGTCTATCTATTCCGAGAAATATTACCCTCGGTCAGCGTATCGACCTCGCAAGCTCGGTCTATACTTTTGACCTTGGGTAATATTTCTCAGTATAGATAGACAAAACAGTTTATATTGTATTAATATTCTACGGCAGTCGAATCAAAAAAAAAACTAATTTCTACTTCATGAAATTAAAATAAAAAAATTATTTCTTAACAAAAACAAAAATTTAATTTATTGTAATGTCCTAAATGGTGGTTAATGTCATGGACTGAATCATTTTTATCAATTGAAATAGGTTTATTGCAATATGTTAAATAATGTTATAATACAAGATATTGACTAATCTAAATTTTCTTTTACAATTAAACAGCATGAAACACAGGCCTTTTCTATTTACACAAATGATTATTATATATAAAAAGCTGTACAAAAGTCAAACACCCACATCAAAGTCAAATCAATATAGGATAAAGAAATGGTGTCTTTGAAAAGCGTTAGACTGTTACCTAAAATTTGACTGGTATAAATAGTTATTAAATAAAAATATTACACACAAAGAATTTTTAACACAGGATGATCAAATACTAAACATGGAAAGTAATAATTTCACAATATCGAGTAACACAGGAAATTTGACTTTCGCAAAGACTTTAATCATGATGACTCCATTTTACGATGTTTACTCTGACAGTGCTAAATATATAGTTATTATTGTGAGCTTAATCGTGTGTATCACGTCACACGTATTATATACAACTGTTTTTCATTTGATACTAACACGAAAAAAACTTCAAACCAGAGCAAATTTTGTGACAAGTATGTTATTCGTTAGCGGTGCTATTCTTGGTTTTGTAGCAATTCCTATGATTATAGCTGAGTTACTTAGTACAAAGTTACAAAGAACTGAATCATACCATGCAGCTAGATCATATTTAGTGATACTTTATGTTGCTGCAAATACTGGAAGTGTTGTCATGATATCTCTAATAACAGCAATTCAATTGCGCATACAAAGGCCTGTTAAAAAGAAATATATTGCATACGGCATGACAATAGTAGCCGCACTTTCTCTATCCTTTCCATGTGTTTTAGCTTGCACTGCTTTATATCTTGGTTCAAAACCACTTGGTTTACTGACAGCCAGTGCCACAGCTTTAGCATTTATTATATTATGTGCATCATATGAATTTGTAAGACACGAGGTGAAAAAATCAAAGAAAAGACTGCATTTTACAGGCAGTCAGATACATTCCATCAATTATGACAAGAAGGTAAAAAAGACTATCGATCGTATCCTAATCTCTTTCGTGTTTACGAACATTTGCTTGTTTGCTAAAGGTTTGGTAACAACATATCAGTCGTTTAATGAGGAATTTGGAATTAAATACGGAAGAGAACTTATGCATTTTGACACAGTTACTTACTTGGTAATGATACTTGGTATTGTGATCAATCCACTGATATATTTTTACACTCAGTCTGATTTAATAAAGGAAGTAAAGACGCTTTGGGTTTACCAGTTTGTATTTTCAAAGCACTGAATCAATTGAAATCCCTGAGAGATATCATCAACTGAAGTGGGATATTAGAAGCATTTGATTTACATCAATAACACTGATTTTAGATATATTCATCAATCATTTCAATTATCATTGTAATTTAAATAGCTACATGTATAACCAAGATAACGAGCTCACATAACTATTACACACTTTTTGTCATTGACAAATTCCTTAACAGTCACCAGTACAATAACATTATTGACACTTGGTGACTACTTATGACAACATTCCATTCAAGAAATGATTGAGAAACTGTTCTTTATTAGTATTATATGTTTCCCTGCTGTATACCTTTTTAAATACATTTTTTTTTGTTTTGTTAATTTTTCAATGAGTTGTTTACTACTCGCCTAATCTGCCTTTAAAGGTATCGCTACATTTTTCTGACAAGCTGGTTTTTCTTAATCAAAATTTTTTCATTGTCTTTTCTCACTTTTCTGTTTCATAATCACAAAATGCTACGCTATTTGTGAAATTGAAAAGGCTGTGTGGAAGAGAAAGGGGAAGGGGAGGCAGATTTCAGACTGCTACTTTAATGTTCTTGAGATGTCCCCTATCTCAAAATAGAGTGTTTGCAATACATGTAAACAGGGTTTTAACTAGAAATTCCTTTTTATACTACCTATATCCTGCTGTTTTGTACATCAACTTTATCTTTATCAACAAAAAAAAATCGATAAGACTTTTTTCAAATTAAGCAATGAAATCCTTGGTAACTTTGTGTCATTTGATGATTGATTGCCATAAATTTAAACTAAAATGTTTCAACTAGTTGAAAATAAAAAAAATCTGAACCACTTACCAAAACAAATCAACAAACCACCAAACACAGCAAACCAGTACGAACATCCAAGCTCAAGAATTATCTAATACAATAAACATCCTTTAAAAAAGCGAGAAACAAACCAAAAAATGTTCATCGGTTTTGACAAGAAAGTTGAATAGTAAAAATAATACGAAAAAAATAATACGAAAAAGATAACTACAAACCTCATAAACTGTTGGTACTAGTAGGATACCAAATATAGCAGGTACTAGTCGTAAATAGTAAACATATTGCATTTGATCAGCAGGAATAACTAAAAATTATAATAAATTATATTATTCTAAAACATTTATTCGAAACGGATCGCGTATCACAATTCGCAATTCTTTTTTTTGCATATTAAATTTACCTATACTAAACATAAAATTCGCAAATCGATACTTAATATCTTAAAAATATATCACACCACACATTTTCATTAAAAATAATAGTAACAAAGTACAATAAAACGCGGTCGTATATAACTTAAACAACGCCATATTGTTTTGTTCTAAAACCATCAAAACGCGATTGTATGAAACTTAAACAACGGCGTATTTTGTTCAACGAAAACTTCATAGGTGAAAAACTTTCACAGATCAGTTTTAAATATTTTAATTCGAAGCCTACAGCAGTAAAATAAAGCAGATCTGAGTTTTACACAGTTACCTTGGCCAATTTCATTGAATTCAAACGTGCCATCATAACCAGTCAGGTATGCTAAAATGAAGTAATTTATCTTTCATTTCAAGTAATAATGTGGATATGGAAAATAGTCTACAAGACCCAAATTAGTTTTTTGAGGAATGCTAAAGGAGTGTGAGGCCGCTTTGGAAAATAATAATTTGATTTGCTGTTTTTTTGTAAAGTTACTAAAGTAAGGGATTATGGCTATTTATGAAGACTGATTATTTTTCGATATTGCCATCAATGACAAAAAAATTCTTTAGGTTCTATAGTAAAAAAAGCAAAAACACACATTTTTCTCTTTGACTAATTTCAAAGAGTTTGCTACTCCATTGAGACTCCATTCCAGAAAAAGTTAAAGAAAAAACTAAGATGTTAAAAAATAATATTTTTGAAATTACAGGTTTTAAAATTTATGTGTTTGAGGGAGTATTGCATTCACAATATTCAGATTTTTGTCTGTATATTTATTTCTTTAATAGCAACTGGCATATAGCAACCAGCATACATCATTTTTTTCATTATCGCATACGCAATTTCTGGATTAGGATACCATCCTTAATTCTTTATTGTGGCATAGTAGCAAAGCATACAAAAAGTGCTAAAAAGAAGATGATATTGTGAGAAATTTATCACCTATTCTAGTACGTTTTTGTTTACATGGGGGCACTGGTATTACATTCTGGAAATTGTGGACCTCATATTGTGTTATAATTGGGGAATGGCTTAATCGCCTTGGATTCGGCATATTTTGGAACTTCGTAAAATTTTGTTACAAAACAAAACATGTTATATATAAACATAAGCAAACACCCCAATAAAAGCTGCAAAGCTCTCAAGAGTCTATTCTAGCATCTTTTGTAGGGTTTGATACAGAGAATGGGGGTTCAAAGTCTAATTTGCCTCACCACAATAAAAAGTAAAAGATGGTATCCTAATTTCAAAACTGCAAATTATAACTGAAATTAAAGTATTCAAATCTGTTATGTTTTTAGTGTCTATTTTTTTCATGTTTCTTTCCATGTTTAATGTTTTGCTGGAATTACAATATAGTACTTGCAGTGGTAAATATCTTTTGCTTTAAACGATTATTGGTAAAATCTAGGTGTAGTTAGGTACAGCATAATTAGAAGGATAAATAAATACATAAATTGTAAATAAATATAAAAATTGTCATCTTAATTTTGTGATTGTTAATCAAACAAAATAAATATTCCTAAATTGTTGCCATTGGCATGGAAAGATGAAGTAAATCATAAGTTTGAAAATCGATATATCGGTATAATCATCTTGCACATTTGCTACAAGGCATTTGACAAAACGCCTTTCACATAATTCATCTGTAACCATTTATAAGGAAGTCTAAAGTATGATTTCATTGCAAAAAAGTTTGTTTCTCTTTCTTGTTGACTTTATTTTCTTCTTCAATACCTCCAATTCATTTGAAAACAAACAATTGTAAATGTTATATTTTTAAACTTCCAGTTGGCCCCTCCCTTGTTTGTAACACAGAACTTGTTTCACAGCACATCTAACTTCTCTATTTCTGAAGACATATACGAAGGGATCCAAGATTGAGTTGAAAAAAACCCAAAAGAGTATCAAATCCTGAACTAGTTGATTATAGAAAACATCAAGTTGGTCTAGTATATCCAAAACCAATACAGGCAACCAACATGCAGTATGACACTGACAATTGCGAAATAAAGATAAAATGATTTATGTTTTTGCTGCTGTTTCTCGAATTTTTTCTTTCTTTTTTCATCTGTTAATGGAATCGCTGTTTTGGCAATACTCTGTACTTGTTTACGCACCACACAAAAAAGGTACGAATTTTCCAGTAGAAGAAAAATAATTGAAACACAAGTTCTGAGAATAAACACGACGCTGGCTACGCTTCCAACTGCAGTGGAAATGAACACAAATGAAATTGGAGGTATCCATGTCACTAAGAGAGCTAAGAAAGTGATTTTTTTAGATATTTTAATGTAGAGAAATGGATAATGGATAGCAGAGAAGCGATCTGTTGTAACAAGCATTAAGTTGCAGAATAAAGCTAAAACAGCTGATGTTATGTAATCAACTGTTTGCTGTTCAAATTCTTCCAGCGTTAATTCTTCAGGTGGAAAAGAAAATCGAATACATATACAGCCCATTATAGAGTTAGCCAAAAAGAAACTTAACAAAAACAGATTGCTTTGATATTTTCTTAACTTTTGTGTTAGCAATATGAGCATAACAAGAAAAATATTCCCAATAACAGCAACAACTCCTTCCACCATGAACACTTCCCTTGGTAGTGTTGGTGTACTTGTTGTTTTATTTTTATATGTCTCTGTAATATGCTTAATTAGAACAAATCTCGGAAGATTATCCGTGTTATTGCCCATCATCATTGTTGGACACTGCACAAGACTGGAACAAATGAGGAAAAAATACAGCACTTTCTATAAACTTGGTAGGAAGAAAAGCTGGACTATGCCACAATAACATAGTCAAAATAACTTAAGGCGGTAAACAGAGTATAATATAGGTTATCTATTAATTATTCAGTTACAAAACCTAATGCAGGGCTTGAAATCCGCCGCGAGTCCGACTCGCGCCGAGACTCGCGTAAGTCAGTGTCACGCGAGCCCAAAAGGACTCGCGTAAAAAGTTTAGAATGACGCTTAACTAATTAAATTTTTTGAAGGATATTTTATAAAGCATTTTTAGTTTTTTTTACGAATGAGAAAGAACCCCAAAGACTATGTAACTAATTTAAAATATAAAGAAATATATATTTATTTTTTGTTGTAAAAAAAAAAATAAATGTTTTTCTTGTTATGATGATGTTAAACACATCTTTTATTAATAGCTGGTTCTTCTGTTTTTGTTGCAGCAAAGAATCGTTGTTGTTGTTTGTTTTTCATTTTGTTGAACTATCCTTTTGCCTTTGTTCATAATTTTTTTTTGAACTGAGATACAAAACTAATGAGATTAATTTTAACAAATGTTCTATAGTTGTTCCACTAAACTTATTTAGCTTAATTCTGTATTTCCATGTGTGAAAAGTATTGAGTATATATAAAAAACTTCGTAGAGATTATATTATTTAAAATATGTTTTAATCATGTCATTTTTTTAACCATGAAGTAAAACAATAACAAAAATTAGACTCGCGTAACTTATTTGTACGCGAGTCTTTTCAGACTCGGCGGACTCGTGCAATGTATTTGACGCGAGTCTAATAAGACTCACCCGAAATAAGGTCGGATTTCAAGCCCTGTAATGGATATTTCTTATGTGATAAAGGCATTATTTATTGGACAATAATTCATAGTTTTTTTTTAAGAGAACAGAGCAAAATCACAATGATTTATAAGAGCCAATATGTAAAGATTAACAAAAGATTAGATTAAAAAAACAAATAAAGTTACTTCACAGCATAAAAAGAACATATGGATGCAGCTTGACGGTTAAAAAGAAATAAACTACCATCTAGTATTTTATGGCATATAATGTATTATGGCATATAATGTATAATTTTTTTTAAATAGTGATTGTTATCAGCTCTCTTATATCTTGTGCTGGAGCTTATATACCTTTGCTAGTCAATAAGCCTGTGGAAAAATCTACTTTAGGCAGAAGAATGAAAAAAAAATAAAAAATTGCTGAGACTGTTGTTTCCCTATGTACCTTTCTTTGGAACTGTTAAATAGTTAAATTTCTTACCTGCTAAAGCCAAGAGTAACTTCCCCAAAGGAGGGTGGACATCAAAAAAGAATCTGTTTTGCATGAAATATGAAGTAAATCTTCCGAAATGCACCTCATCGAAACTATGCAGATAAAAGTACAATACTGTAAATAAGACTTTTTTGACAACTAGTAAAAATAATAAATTTTAATATGAAATACAAAACATTATGTGATCATTATTACCAACAATTTTTAAACCTGTGTATATAATTAACAATTAAGGCAAGAATAGCTAACAACAGGATCATGCATGCAAAAATTATTATTATTCTAAATATTTATGCAGAAGCCACCTTACTTTATTGGTATCAATGAAAATAAAACTTCTTATAGAGCATGGTAAACAAAATTAGAACAAAGGAAAATTACTACTGCAAATTAAAATAATGGTCCTTATATACTGAATGAATAGAATGGAATAACGAATCGAATAATGAAACAACTTTGTTAAACTAAGGCTGTATTCAGGTCACAATTCTCATATAAAAGTTTGTCCTAATGAAAATGGTGATATTAAAAACCCTTGACATTTCTCATTTAGCCACATAAAATGCTTGTGTCACAATCTCTCTTTCGCTTCACATCAAGACAAATAAAATACATCATAAGAAAAGCTATTGTAACACACTTTAACACAATAGAATGAAAAGAGTTGTATCAACCTTATTAAAAAGAGCCTAGACATAATAACTTTGCAAAATTCAACATAGAATTAGCATAAATTAGCATATTTAATTGGACAAAATTTAACATGTACACCATTTATCTCAATGCAAGTCCTGTTATTGGGTAATTAGAAAAAAATTAAGAGGCCTGGGACGAGCAAAAAAGTGTCATTTTGGCAAAAACATTTATGTTAATCAATTCACCTTTATAATATCTATGCATTGATAATGTTTTGAATGCACATCCTTAACAGGTCTAAAATTACTAATGATAGAAAATGTCAAAATTTGCTACTGCTTAAATATGACATCATAATTTATGCAACATAATTTAATTCAAAATTCTTTAAATGTGAATATTTTGAGAACGAAAAGAGCTTTTTAAAAAATTTAAAAAGACTTGTTAACAAACTTTTTAAGCTCTATAATATAAGCCCAACATTTTATACCTTGGGTTCCCTTTAAGCTTTTTGTCATTTGAGGTGTCAATTTGATTTAAGATGTTGTTTCCACCCTCAGTGCACATAAACTTTTCACTGCTATTAGTTTGACTTTCGTGTAGTTGTTAAAGCTAAAACCAACATCTATTTAATAGCCCCCTTAATTTTAATGTTTAAAGCATATTTTTTAAATTTGTTTTTTTTTTTATTATAGGTGAAGCAGCACTTTCTGGTGAGGAGGCATAAGAGAATTGGGATTAAAAGAGAGAAAATGTGAAACAGTTACAGTACAAGTGGTATAAATACTTACACTACATGGCTAGGTTTTGATAAATTGTATAATCTCAGTGCAGAAGCCAAGCCAATTAGGAACAGCCATGTTATGTCTATCTCAGGTGTGTAAACAGGAACCTCAATTTTGTTTGAAAGTTTGAATACTGGATCATCCTACAAAAATATGAAACAGAAACCATCATAGAATAAGCTTGATGTGTCTCGTAAGTATATATATATTTTAATTTCATCTTTCAGGCCTGGAAATTTGGCGGAAACGATCGTTTCGTTTCCGCGACGTTTCCGCGAATCAATAAAGACGGTAACGATAAATCGTTTCCGTTGGACAATATTTCAAATTATAATAATTTATATTATAATATATATATATTTATATTATAATATTTTACTACTATGGAGTAGGTCTTGCCACTAACTAGGGCCATCTCCACTTATTAATCGGTTTAAAGCTAATCGTTATCGTCGTTAACGTATCGTTTCCGCAAGGTCTACTTCGCGGAAACAAAAAACGTTTTGATCGTTTCCGTCAGCTTCAAATCACTGTAACGATGGATCGTTTCCCTAGACTCCACAAATTTTCAGGCCGGCTTCTGTTGTTTAAAATTTTAAACGTATGACGCTATTGATAATTTTGAAGCTTTTGAATAAATAAGTGTTCAGAATGCAACAGTGCTATACACACAAAAAAAGTTGCCGTAAATCAGGGTGGCTACGCCTAATAAATTCTTTTCAAATAACCTGAGAAATTGAAGGCCCTTCCAAAATCTCCTAGCATCATACATTTAAGGTAAGGGGACACGAGGGACATTTTCATGCGCGCGCTATGCAACATGTCCCATAGCATGCGCATGAAAATGTTTCTCGTGACGCCACTTCTGATTTGCTGCAGAATGGTCTTATGAAAAACTTTGATTTAAATGTTCCTACCTCCCGAAGTATGGATGTGGAGGGAGTGGAAAGTTTTTTCGAGGTTATCGGAGCTGTATGCACCGTTGAAGTTACTAACCAGATATTATTATTTTTGTAGTATACTACAAATGTACATTCTTACTATCCCATAACGCAGGATTTGCTTTATAAAAGTCGATTAAAATTGTCTTTTCCTCATCAGATAACTTTGTCTTTTCATCCGACATTTTTGCTTTTTCTCCTATTTTCTCTCTTCACTTGATGCTCGACTCAAGAAAAGCAATGTTTGCAGTTCCTTGCATTTTCATTGGTCAATTACACTATGCCTCAAATGGTTTTACAAAATATTTGTTGCATGATATGGGACACGAGGCACAAATGTGTCGCAACAAAAATTTTGTCCCGAGACATGTTGCAAAAGGTGGCGACACGAGCAACATTTGCTATGCAACAAAATATTCATCAAATTTTGTCCCCGGAGCACAGGCACAAAATAGATTCAGATCTATTTTGTCCCCGAAGTTGTGGAGCAAAATTTTTGCTCCATGCAACATTTTTTGCTCCATTGCAGTAAAAATGGGACACGATGGGACACGAGCAATTTTTGTCATCCGCATGCAATGAAGCAATGTTGCATAGCACGCGCATGAAAATGTCCCTCGTGCCCCCTTAGCTTTACACCCTTAAATGTATCAGTATCCAATAATTCTTAAACCTCAGACGTTGACCTATCCTATATATTTACAAAATTTTGAATTGTACCAATTTTGAGTGGATTCAAAATTCATGATATTACAACACAGGTCAAGGTTTGGGGTGTAAGATTTAATATTAGAATAAAAGCAAAAATCCGACATGCCTTTTTATTGGCAACAACTCGCAATCGCTCTTATTGAGATATTAAGCTCTTAGATATAAACCTCCAAAAAAGTTTTGATACTTATCTCAAGAGCTCTGTGGACAACAGTGACAGTGTTCAAGGTCACTATCGCTGCGGTAGCAAGTGGCCAGAAAATAAAGGAAATTCCTAATTTTTCACTCAGCTGCGGAATCTAAGGGTTAAAAATTCCAGTGCATAGAATCTTATGCCATGACTATGGAACTGCGAGGTATAAATTAAAACGAGTTAAAGGCAAATGAAATAGTTGGAAAGCCACCAGTAAAATCAGTTGTTATGGCCGTTGTTGTATCTCGTTTTCTTCTTTATACTCTTAGGGATTGTTTCACATTTTATACGAATTGAAACGATTATGATCGTTTCGAGATCGTATTATTATTTTTTAAAATCGTTTACAGATCGTTTCATGAAATGAAGGTGAAACGATTTGAAACAATTTTTTTGGCAAAAAAATATTTTAAATTCGTTTCAAATTCGTATAGAGATCGTTTCAAAAAAAAAATTATACGAATCGAAACGATAATTTTTAAACGATCGTGGAGACCTCTATAAATAAAAAGCACAACAGGAATATTTTTGGAATATGGTGGACTATATGAAGAGCGATATATACAACATTTATGCTTCAAGATTGTCCTTTAAATATACCACTGGATAAAACAAACCCTGAACCAAACATATATTGAAATATTATAAGCATCAAATGTGCATATTACAAAAAAAAGGCTTATGTTTTTGTTTCCATTTTCAAACATAGATCTTATGGATAACCTTTTTATTTACAATACAATTTGCTTTTATCGTCCCTCAATTAACCCTTTTCATCGCACAATGCATATGTACATATCCAGGTTGATAATCTTTTGCAATAATGGATAAACTGGTTCCTCCAGTGTAATAGATTGTGGAATGAAAGAAACAAGTGCAGCCTCGAGCACATGCCTTTTATTAGCAGAATCAGTAAAAATCTTTATTGTTATCTGTGTAATTAGTCATTAAATACAAAACAAATCTAAATATATTAATATGAAACTAGACCGGCTGAGGAATATTTTGTCTCCATGGGGGCTTTCCTCAATAGATCCTTTTTGTTAATTCGCTTCAGCAAGTTTTCATGTTACGCAATTGCCAAAGCCGAAAGAGCTTACCGCTAAAAATGTAAACAACGGAATTCATCTATAGTAAGTTTTTTTAGCTAGCTGAATTTTACATGGCTATCCTCACAAATATTGAGAAGGATATACCCTGTCTATTATTTCAAGGAGGGGCCATACCTTAAATGGTGAGTCCTAGAGTATTTATTGCTCATTTTGAGCTACAGTACAGTGAAAAGGTTTGTTAACATAGTGTTCGTGTAACGAGCGTGGTGCACACGAACCACGATAAAATCGTGGTCTTTATGTATAACAAACATCCAAACATTCTATCGTGGCCACCACGCTAATATTATTATCTCCTCGAAGGATCGTGTGTCCCATGATTATTTTCGCGAGCTCCACAATTTTTATAGCCAGTATAATTTAATTTTTTTTCTTTTCAAAAAAGTCTAAGTTAATTTGTTTGTTTCAGGTTTTATCAAGTTAAAAAAGCATATTCGTAGTTTTTGCTTGGTGTATACTTTTTCGTCATGGACGAGATTGTATTTTTACGAAATGTCATTTGTCTAGAAAAGTTAAATTTGTCTGCGATAGAAATGTTTTTTAGATCGCATTTTAAAAGTTTATAAACGAAAAGGGGCGATAGAAATGTTTTTTAAGATCGCATTTTAAAAGTTTAAAAACGAAAAGCGGCGATAGAAATGTTTTTTAGATCGCATTTTAAAAGTTTAAAAACAAAAAACGGCGATATATATAAATGTTTTTTTAGATCGCATTTTAAAAGTTTATAAACGAAAAGCGGCGATAGAAATGTTTTTTAGATCGCATTTTAAAAGTTTATAAACGAAAAGGGGCGATAGAAATGTTTTTTAAGATCACATTTTAAAAGTTTAAAAACGAAAAACGGCGATAGAAATATTTTTTTAGATCGCATTTTAAAAGTTTAAAAACGAAAAGCGGCGATAGAAATGTTTTTTAGATCGCATTTTAAAAGTTTAAAAACAAAAAACGGCGATATAAATGTTTTTTTAGATCGCATTTTAAAAGTTTAAAAACGAAAAGCGGCGATAGAAATGTTTTTTTAGATCGCATTTTAAAAGTTTTAAAAACGAATAGCGGCGATAGAAATGCTCTTTTAGATCGCATTTTAAAAGTTTATAAGCGAAAAGCGACGATAAAAATGTTTTTTTAGATCGCATTTTAAAAGTTTATAAGCGAAAAGCGGCGATAGAAATGTTTTTGTAGATCGCATTTTAAAAGTTTATAAACGAAAAGCGGCGATAGAAATGTTTTTTTAGATCGCATTTTAAAAGTTTTAAAACGAATAGCGGCGATAGAAATGCTCTTTTAGATCGCATTTTAAAAGTTTATAAGCGAAAAGCGACGATAAAAATGTTTTTTTAGATCGCATTTTAAAAGTTTATAAGCGAAAAGCGGCGATAGAAATGTTTTTTAGATCGCATTTTAAAAGTTTATAAACGAAAAGCGGCGATAGAAATGTTTTTTAAGATCGCATTTTAAAAGTTTAAAAACGAAAAACGGCGATAGAAATGTTTTTTAAGATCGCATTTTAAAAGTTTAAAAACGAAAAACGGCGATAGAAATGTTTTTTAGATCGGATTTTAAAAGTTTAAAAACGAAAAGCGGCGATAGAAATGTTTTTTTAGATCGCATTTTAAAAGTTTAAGAACGAAAAACGGCGATAGAAATGTTTTTTTAGATCGCATTTTAAAAGTTTAAAAACGAAAAGCGGCGATAGAAATGTTTTTTAAGATCGCATTTTAAAAGTTTAAGAACGAAAAACAACGATAGAAATATTTTTTTAGATCGCATTTTAAAGGTTTAAAAACGAAAAGCGGCGATAGAAATGTTTTTTTAGATCGCATTTTAAAAGTTTAAAAACGAAAAGCGGCGATAGAAATGTTTTTTTAGATCGTATTTTAAAAGTTTAAAAACGAATTAGCGGCGATAGAAATGCTCTTTTAGATATTGATTCACGAACGATTAAAATCTATTATATAGCTAGCTTTATGACAACGAATTAAAACAACAAGTGTTAATTTATTTTTTTGCCGTCGGTTTTTGATTTAATTGATAAACTAATACGGTCTTTGTTGTTTTACAATAGAAGTTATCTATCGTGGACACCACGGTGTAATGTTTAATTTTTGTTCGTGTAGTCCACGAAACATGATCGTGAGGTCCACGATTGTTAAAAAAATACGCATCGTGGGCTATCGTGGTTCGTGCGTAACATGAAATAAACACGAACCACGATGTTAACAAACCTTTTCACAGTACTGTATATGCAGACCCAATTAGGGTCCCCCCTCTACCAAACAACTCCCTCCAAAATCTAACGGCCCACACAAAGTGCCATCTCCCTAATTTACCTCACATAGCTTGGGGGTTAACCTGGGGTTATGGTAACATTCACCTAGCTATATTGAATCGCCACCAAGGGAAATAGAAGCCAGTCTTCCCATACAAAGTGCGAGAGTGATGCAATGGGCCATCAAAATAATCGTTGAAATAGCTTAAATGAGATTATCATCATGCCATAACGGACTAAACCAAAACTGCCTCCCATCTAAAACGAATAAAGTCTGTTTTGCTTGACAATAGTTTTTGGTCAAAGTTCCCCAATTTGCAGTTGTTCCTACTATAGCCTATAGCTAGCTATAGATGACTTGCTATCTTGATAAATTTTTTGTTTTTATTTTTTTGGCAGGCAAAATAAAGCAATTCAATTGGCTAATAATTCTTTTTAGAAGATCTGATTAGTTAAAAAACTATTTGCCTGCCGAAAAAAATGTAAACAAAGTTTTATAGCAAGTCATCTAGCTATATGCCACAGAAAATTTCTCAAAAAATTAATGATGATTTCTGTCCCTTTCATTGGGCACTTAGGCATTTTCTTAAACGTCCCTAAAAATTTGTCATTTGCCCCCCACCCTCAAATCAAGAATGTATGGTTGGTTATCATTTGACCCATGTGTGTGTTGTTTTGTGCGTCTCATATCGTTTACTGTAATTGTCCAAGAAGGGTGGCCAAGAGGGTGCCGATAAGCCGCAAATGCCCGCATATATAAGGGCGAGTCCGGGCGACTTTTCGAATTAAATTGGCGGTTGTCGTTAGAAACCGCCCGCACTTTCCCGAACTCGCCCGGAACATTCCCGGAATGCAATTCCTTGTAACATACCATGCAGACGATAGTTGGAAGAAGGCGCTTGAAGATAAAGGAGTTAATAAAGTTTATATATAAGTTATTTATCAAGTAAATCTTATTATAAACTATCAAAAACAGTTCTTAAGAACTTCGCTACCACATAGTAAGTTTATTTTAATTTTTATAGTTTTTTGAATCATTAGTGTCTGTTTTTCTTTTTTTTTTCGGGCATTGTTTCGGTCTATGCGGGGTTTTTCGGGCAAATACTTGATTTTTTTTCAAAACGCCGAACTCGCCCGAAAACGTCCGCACTTTTTACGGCGTATGCGGCTTATCGGCACCCTCGTGCCATACCACCCTTTGCTTTGGCTTTGCCTTAGCTTCATGCCATTAGGTATGGTCTCCCTTCAATAGCATTATATATTTTAATTTTGTTACCCTGACCAATTATTATATTTATTTTCTTTTTCTTTTTCTTTATATTTATATTTATTTTATTTTTATTTTAATTGTAGCTAGCTATATATAGCTATAACTGCTATATTGATAAATAAAAAAAAATATCTAAATAAAAAATATGTCGCATCCAGTTGCGCAGGTAATAATAATAATAATAATAATAATAAATATTTAAAGTGGCTAGCCCAGAAAATCACAAAAACCTATAGTTAGTGGATTGTTTCCACTGGGGGCCACTAGAACAAAAAAGAAACAAAAAATGATAAACCTTAGACTGCCTCAGCTCAATCAAACATAGTAACATTTATAATCTGTGAAAATTGAAAAGAAAAAAAATAAAAAACAAAAATTAAAAAGTTAAAAAGTGATCTCCATTAGAATTTGCCAAATACATTAGAGATGGAAGTCTTAAACGAAAGCAGACTTCCATCACAGGTCACTTGGTCTGGAAGATTATTCCACACTTTTGCAGCTCTAAATGGGAAGGCTTTTTTGCCAAATTCCGTGTTGACCAAGGGAAGTGTGAACCTGTTTTTTGAAGCTCCTCTTGTTTGATGATTATGACAGTTTTTTGTCAAAAGTAATTTTGAGCGCATGTAATCAGGAGCAATGTGATTCATGGCTTTGAAAACTAATATGGCATCGTTTTTGATGAGTAAATTATTCATTGAATATTCCCTCTCTTTCCCAAGAAAGGTACGGACACATTTTAATCGTTTTTCTAGTTTTCCCAATCTACCTTGGGTGGCACAAGCCCATGCCGAGGAGCAGTAGTTGAAATATGGCATGACAAGTGCATTAATTAAAAGGTTTTTTGTGTGAGGTGTTAAACAGGATGCAATGGTTCTAATTTTAGAATATTTAATTAGTATTTTTCTATTTATGTCATTAATGTGCTTTTCCCATTGCATTTTTTGATCAAATGTTACCCCAAGATATTTAACTTTTTCGCTCCTCTTCAAAGGAATACCCATATAGTTGATAGTTTTGTTCTCAACTTTTTTTAACTGGCTGTGGTTGCCGAAAAAGATTGTTTCAGTTTTGTCCGTATTAATAGTCATTTTGTTATTATTCAGCCAGAGGTCGACTTGCGAAAGTTCTAACTCGACCTGGGAGACAAGGGTATCCAAGTTTTTATGAGACGAAATAATTATTGTATCATCTGCATATAGATGGTGGTAGTTTGAATTGATGACAGATTTTAAGTCATCAATATACAAAAGAAAGAGCAGGGGCCCCAACACAGATCCCTGCGGCACCCCAAAAGCGTCTTCATGAAGCAGATCTGATCCTGTGTCGTTTACAAGAGTCAGCTGCATTCGGCCCGTTAAGTAGGACTCGAACCAGTCAAAGGCAGCATCTCTGATGCCAAAACACCATAGTTTTTTAACAAAATTTTATGATCAACAGTGTCAAAAGCTTTTTTAAGGTCAATGAGCACAGCACAAACAAAGTTATGTTGGTTGAGCTCAGTAAGAATAAAATCAGAGACATCGACTACTGCAGTTTCCGTGGAAAAGAGTTTTCGAAATCCGGACTGTCTGTCATTCAGGAAGTTGTGCTCAGAAATAAAATGGGACATTTGCTCATGCACTAACTTTTCAAAAATTTTCATAGGAATTGGCAAAATGGAGATAGGCCGATAATTAGTAGGATCTGTTTTATTGCCACTTTTAAAAATAGGCGAGACCCTTTTAGTCTTCCAACATTTAGGTACATAACCAGTAAATAAAGATTTGTTGAAAAGACTTGATAAATAAATACTTAAAACTGACGAACCTGCTTTTAGCAGTCGTGAACCAATTCCGTCCAAGCCTGTAGCTTTATTAAGTTTTAGTGAACTAATTATTTTCTCGACACTTTTGGTCTCAATACGAGCCCACCGAAAATCGTGTCTGCTAACAGGTGGATTAACATTAGTAGTGTCAGAAGAAAATTTAGAGGCTAGTTTGGCACCAACACTGACAAAAAATGAATTGAATGTGTTGGAAATTTCTTTTGGGTGAGAAGTTTCTGTACCATCGTTTTGGACTACTCGTTTTATCGAGGTAGTATTGCCTGACTTATCAGGAACCAGTTTTTTTAGGGTTTTCCAAAGTTGTTTTGGCCGTTTTTGAAAGTCCTGCAAAACGTCATTATAGTACTCGTTTTTGAGTCGATTTTTGAGACCTATTACCTGGTTCCTTTTTGTTTGAAAGCTTCCCAGTCTATGATGGATTTTGTTTTTGATGCTTTCCGTTTCAAGAAGTCTCTTTCTTTGATGGCTATTATTAATTCATCAGTGACCCATGCCTCAACACGGCCAGAAAATCTATGTGTTTTGAAAGGGGCATGTTTGTCAGCCACTGTTTTAACATTTTTATTCAGTTTCTCACATGCTTCATCAAGGTCATCATAATTATTAAAATATGACCAGTCTAAATTCCTGAGGTCCTTTAGAAAAGCCTCTTCACTGAAGTTCTTGTAGCTACGAACCTTGCATGTTTTAGGTTCAAATTTTGGCCTTTTGAATTTTCTGATCACATAAACTAAATTGTGATCACTGATGCCTAAATCCATGACACCAGTTTTAGAAATACAAGAACTGTTAGAAAGTATCAAGTCTATAAGAGTGCTACTATTTTCAGTAACACGAGTTGGCTCCGTAATATGTTGTTTTAGGAAAAGAGTGGAGCATAATTCCTTTATTTTGGAGGAAAGAGCATATTTTGAAAGCATGTTACAGTTAAAATCTCCCAAGATAAAAACTTCTTTTTCTTTTGGGAGCTTGTTAAAACACTGTTTAAAATGAGTACACAGGTTTTCAGTACTCTGCAAATCACTACCTCCAGGTGGCCTGTAAACCCCACACACGTAAATAGGTTTAGTTTTTTTCAGGCACACTTTCACCCATAGTGATTCAACATTTTCGAAGTAAAGGTGTTTCAAAAGGTGGCTATCCAAGTTTTCATTAACAAAAATCAGAACACCCCCACCTCGTCTATTCCGATCATTCCTATAACAAACATAGCCATCAATTTTAACGTCATTGTCAGTGATGGTGTCATCAATTTTGGTTTCACAGATGGAGAATACATCAAGTTTTGTTTGATGTAGCAGAAGTTTAACATAGTCTAGTTTGGATGACAGACCATTAATGTTGAGAACGAAACAGCAGGAGCAGGTAGCTATAGAGAAAACATCATCTTTCATTTTCCTGCATTTTTAATTCTACAACACACCTTTGAGTCACTTCTTGTATCTCCAGATGACTTTGTTGCGTCTTTACCCATATCGTGCGTGGAAGAACACTTTCTATTTTCATTCTCCATACTCGCGTTCGTGGCAGCCATGTTCATGGAAACGATTTACAACGTCTGACTTATCGAGAAAATGTAAACAAATAGGTGATATCTGTTTATTAGCCGGACCTATGACCCCAAGCTGGTTCCTTTAAGATTCGAGCGCAACTTCGCCCCCCCCCCCCCAGGGCTCTTTTGCGCTAATATGATATTTTAACGGGACGGCTCCGTCAGAATATCATGAATGTAGAAGAGGCCTTGGGACGAGGTTGATTTGAGCGATAAATTTTTTAATCTTTCCAGTCTTCTGCGCAGCCAGACCAAAACATAAGAAGTTTCTTTATACCCACACTTTGTGCAATATGGCCGTCGTTGTAACAAAAGTAAATAAAATCAAACGTCTCGCAGGTAGTTTAACCTTGCTTTAAACTATTCATCCTAAAGAAAAATCCTATACAAGAATTTGTCATGGATTTGCTATGATTGCGACACAACTGCAACATGTTGTTCAGTTTTGTGCACGTAAAATGCACATTAGCTATAACATGCTTATACCCATGATTCAATAAAAATTAAGAGGTCTGCCATTAAAAGGTGAAGATTAGAGAGCAGACATCAAAGGTACGAAACAGCATTCCTTGACATTAAAGATAACAAACAACCGCTCAGACGTATTTAAGTCCCCTTTGTCGAAGTTTACTATATTGGAAAATGAAGAGAAGAGAAATTGTATGAAAGGATTTTAATGGTAGGCGACGGTCCTTTAACACCATTAACTTTTAGTGTTACTAGTGGGATTGCTCTGAAGGTGTCGATATTCATAGTGAAAAGGTAAACAGCCTAGGTAGCAGCAGTAATTAGAACATATATCCAGTTTGCACTTATTCGTGTCGTATTAGTGCTTTCAAAGAAAAATGGAAAAGGTCGAAATATTTTGAAGAAGTTCACCGTCGCAACATATCTCATGAAACGCATTATATTTCTCAAATAGACTAAATAAAGTCCGATAAAAATATCGTTTAAAGGGGTGAAGAATGACTATTTCTTCATAACATGTTTTTCTACCATTATCATAGCATACAAAGGCACTGCGCAAATGTATCTTAAGTGATTCGATTTTTTTTGGAGAGCGAGAATTTGGCAATACTAGCATTTCTCCGGAAGTCAACTTAAAGGAAAATCCCCACACAAAAAAAATTAAACTCTTTAAAACATAAGCCAAAATGCGAAACATGACCATATAAATGTTAGACGGTGAACTGAGAAAAACTCATTTGAAGCTCTCGATTTGCGATTTAAAAAAATTCTAAACCTACTGACAAGTGGGATGCTGCCAATCTGACTTTACTGAACTTGACGGGTTTACTTTTCAGTGTCGGTCGTAGGGTCTCCTTTGTAGCTACTTTAATTTAAATTAACCCCTAGACCTCGTAGGCATTGTATCAAGGGCAAAAACCCGACATACCTGTTATTGGCCACAACTCGCAAACCCTCTTATTGAGATATCAAGCTTTTAAATATAAACCTGGAAAAGAGTTTTGATACTCATCTCAAGAGCTCTGGGGACGAGAGTGGCAGTGTTCAAGTTCACCATCGCTGCGGTAGCAAATGGCCAGAAAAGAAAGGAAATTCCTGATTTTTTATTCGGCTGCGGAATCTAAGGGTTAAAATATCCCAGTGCATAGAATCTCATGCCATGACCCCGGAAAGGCGAGTTATAAATTGAAGCGACTTAAAGGACGATAAAGTGGTCGAAAGAACCGGTAAAATCAGTTGTTATGCGCGTTTTTTTCTTAAATCCTTTTTTGTGACTTTATCTTTGATACGTTCTACAGGGTAACTTCCTAGATCAATAACAGCTGTGTAATTTTTAAAGCAACATCTTGTGCGTAACATTGGACTTTCATAGATGCATGAGAAGACTATGATAGATAAATATCGTAAATGCTTCGGCTCACAAGTTTTGAAATTCGTTCCTACAAGTATGTTGTAACGCGACAACAAGGATGGAGAGAAACATCTATGTTGGAGAGTTGTGTATATAAAAGGGTTATGAGTTGAAGAGAGTTAGTTGTTGTATGACACAGAAATGTGTTGTTTATTAGTTCCTCCCTTATAACATGAAAGCTGTTCTCTCTATATATTTATACAGGGAGAACAGATTAAATTCACTATAAAAGGAAGATTAAATTCGTTATACAAAAAAAAGTTAACTTATTTTACAAAAATATTATTTATTTTACAAAAAGTTACGTTCGTTACATTTTACAGGAATAAAAAATGGCTGTAATAACTTTGAATTTACCAGCATTTCCGATATTTTATATCACAGTAGTTACAACGATGGCAACCAGATGGATAAAGTATAAAAGGAAATTTGAGATCTGGGATCGAGAATACAAACTCTGGGGACTATGGAGTTATTTGTGAATCAATATTTGTGCATGCTCTTCGTCGCATCGCAATCCATTCGTCGCGTCGTATTATCCTTCGTGGCATGGCTGCCATCGTGTCGTATTGCTTTTTGTCATGGCGTATTATTCCTTACGGCGTGGCTTTTGTTGCCTCGTAGTGTTTTTCGTTGTGGCGTATCATTCTTTATTGTGTGGGGTTACGTTTCTTCGAGTCGTATAACTCTCCGTATTCGTGTTCGTTGCAGCGTACTTCAATTCATCGCAAAAATGTTCATGCTGTTTAATATGAAATAACTAATTTCGTAAACTAATTTCAAGAAATTAGCACAGGAGTCACATAAGTGTGAGTCGAGTGTTTTGAGTTAGCTAGCTAGAAGAATGGAGGTAGGTTCAGATATAGCAGAAAAAATATTATTAAATGGCTTCAAAAATTTACTTAACAAAAATAACAAACAATAAAATAAATTTGTGCTATCCTTGGTGCTAAATGCTTTGTCCAGTCTAGTAAAATTGGAACATTCAACGTAAATTTTATGCTAAAAAGACTAGCTAAACGTGCGTTTCAAACTTAATGTATTTTGCAAACATACTCTGTATAAAAGATTACAATTAATTAAGATTACAATTATGAACTAGCCACCACGAACAATAAAAATTGAAAATGTCCACTTTTACTTTCCTCTGGTGTCTGGTTCTGCTTGGCTAAATACTAGTAAGTGAAGTCATATCAAAGATTGTGACTTTTTCCAGTTTCCCTTTGTTTCATTAAAGACAGGCAACACGAATAGGGATTTCATATAAAATTTGCTAATTTATAAAATTTCTTAATGAGTGTTTCCGCGAAGCGCGGAACCTTGATTTCCGGCAAGGAAAAAAATTGAGATTCAGGGATTCCATATCGCCGGAAAATGGCTTTACCGGAGTTTTCTTGCTCCTACTAATCATCGCTATTTCTACAATAGTATTACGCTCATCTTATTACGCTCAAATTACAGTTCATACAATAAAGTCAGATGGAATAAATTTTCCAAAATAATGATGGCAGTGATCATCCCTTCCATCAATAAATTCATTTCCAATTTCAAGAAGATCCAGTTTGTCTGTCAACTCCTTGTGCACGTTCAACAGGGACAATGCATTGAAACGCTAGCTCTGCATCGTTGATCTTAACCATATCTTCAGTCATCTTGCTGTTGAAAACGATCTTTCTGATGTGCACAACGTAGCAGGATTCACCAGGAACAGCTTGGTCAGGTGGATAACGTTAGGCATAAGATTTTTTTCTCCTTCAGAGCAATTATGAACTAGCCACCACGAACGATAAAAATTAAAAATGTCCACTTTTTCTTTCCCCTGGTGTCTGGTTCTGCTTGGATAAATACTAGTAAGTGAAGTCATATGAAAGATTATGACTTTTTTCAGTTTCCCTTCGTTTCGTTAAAGTTCATAAAACAGGCAACACGAATAGGGATTTCATATAAATTTTGCACCATTATGATACACCACGATGAGCAATACGACGAAAACTAAATCACGCAACGAACAATAAAATGCCACGACGAAGGAAAACATGACGACGAAGAGTATCACGACTAAACGTAAACCAGAAGACGGAGAGCATTACGACACGACGAAAACGAAACACGAATAGATCTTTCCCGAATTAGTTTTCTTTTATGTACCGCTGCTATTTCTCAACTTTGTCAAACAAAATGAATGTGATTTTTGAAATCCTCACCTGAAACTTGGTAAAATGTGAAATCTCTAGATTCATACAGCAAACAAACGACCTTTTAAAACAGTTTTTTTTAATTTTGTACTAATTGACCTCTGCTTGAAACAGAAGCTTATAGACAAGTCAAAAACTAAGAAGACTTTGACCGTAACATTAACACCACCAAAACAGCATTTTCACATGTCGGAATAAGTTGAAAATTGATACACTCACCAATTCAATGATGCTAAATATGATCTTTAAAGTCAAAACATTAAAATTCTAAAATTTTAAAAAACATGCATTTCGGAAACGTGTATCTTTGTAACACAAATAACTCTATAGGGGACGGGGTCTACCGGGGTTAAAGTCCTGGGACTGTGCTCTGGCAATTTAAAACAGTGTTGTCTGCTCCTGCAATTTTATTTTAGGTCAAGGTTCAATTTTTTCCTATAAAGACTGCACAAAAAATTTATGCTTAGCTAAACCAAAAGGCAAGAACTAGCCAGGAAACGCTTCTCTTGCAATGCTTTTTCACAGCACGCTCTTTGAGCTTGAGTGAAGAAGCACAGGGAAGGAGAGAGTTTTTTAGCCAGTCTAGAACAGAAAGATAAAAGGACAGTATAGCTGAGAATAAAATGATAACTGATGTAGCTATTTACATATTTTAGGTGGCTAGCTAGCTACCTATAGATGAATTCCAGCGTGACGTCATTTGTTTACTTTTTAGCGGTAAGTTCCTTGGCTCTGGCATTTGCGTGGCAGGAAAAAAGATGCTTTTTGGGGTTATAAAACTATTATCAAGTGTAGGTTGATGCCTTCTGATTTACTTGAATTCATTAAAAGTTATACGAATGCCTTCGTGTGAAGAAATGAACTGATAATTACTTTGCTTCACCTAGCGCCCCCATCTTTTTTCCTGCACGCAAATGCCAAAGCCGAAAGAGCTTACCGCTGAAAATGTAAACAACTGAATTCATCCATAGGATCTGCTTGTTAGCTACAGCTTATTGTACGTGTTTAAGGTGTTTTGCGTAAATAAGAAATAACATAACTCTTTCTTTTGGAGTCTTTTGTTAAGTTTTCTAATTTTTCTAATTTTTAAAATAATTATATAAAAATTTTGAGCAGTGCTCCAAAACCATGTGCATGTGGGTTTACCACAAGAAACTGACAAGTGACTTCCCTCCGACTCTACGACTAACATAGATAGATAGATGTGCATATTTTACATGGCTAGCCTCACAAATATCGAAGGATATGTCTATTATGTCTATTATTTCCAGGAGTATTTAATGCTTTTGAGCTACGCAAACTCAATTAGGGTCAGTGCTCTGCCAGACAACTCCCTGCAACATCCAACGGCCCACACAGTGCACCATCTCCTCACACAGTGCGCCATCTCCCCAATTTTCCTTACATGGCTTGGATTAACTTGGGGCTATGGTAATATTCAATTGCCCATATTGAATCGCCGCCAAGGGGGAATCGAACCCGGACTCCCGCACAAAGCACAAGAGTGATAACCACTAAACTATGGCACCACTAAGACTTTTCATTGTTCAGGAAAAATTATAGTTTTCATGGTCAAACTCTCACAGCTACAAATATTTAAATTTTTAAGAAACAAAACAAAACAAAATTACCTTTGAAGTGTCATATGATATTAAACTCAATATAATGGGCAAGGCAGTGTTATGCTCACTATAATGTGTTAAGATGGACAGTCTGTTTATACATGTTTATATACCTCAGAGATCAGAGTTAGTAGAAACCCAACAAAACAGTATTTGTTTGTTTGTTTCTGTTGTTACTATTATATACTTGTTGTTTAGATTTAAATAATAGATTTAAATAACATAAATAATTATATACTGCTTCTTTATTTTTTTTATAATTCCATAGTAGATTATATAATTATAGATTCACAATGTTAGTTTTAATTATTGGTGTAATAAGTTTTGTTTATATGGTTTATTTATGGTTTGAGTCAAAAACATCATTGCTGAATCTTATTCCTCAACCTTCCACACTACCAATTATTCATCACACACACCATTTTCTCTTGGAGAAAGATCATATTGACTTGCTGGAAAGATGGGGTAGACAATTTAATTCAAAAGGGATATTCAGAATTAAAACTTTGCTAAGTAGGTATATATATAAATATTGTTATAGTGATTTGTATGCAGTCAACATTTTTTGTCAATCTGTTCTTATCTTGATACTGTCTGGTGGCTAATTATTTTAACCCTCAGCTGTTTTTGAGGTGGATATAAAGGTGGATATATAAGGCCCCATATATTATTAGTTCTGGTGGTTTGTACTAATACTATATCCATTACTACTAAAAAGCTCCTTTGTGTGTTTAATTTAAACATATCAAAAGATATATATATGTTTATTACAACCTTAAGGTTAAAGAGAATTTTTCACCAATGTTTATCCCACTCCACTCTTCTTGTATTAGACAATATACATAACATTTGCATGAAAGTTCTTTATATAGTTTTAAACATCTCTTAGGGATCGTCTCCGAGATCGTTTCATTTTTGATACGAATTGAAACGATTTTCATCGTATGGGAATCGTTTCATTATTTTTTTTACATCGTTTCATAATCGTATCAAGAAACGAATTAAATGTTTCATATTATTTTTACGAAACGATTATATAATTTACTATGAAAAATGAAACGATTTTGAAACTATTCTGAAACGATTTTGAAACGATTTTAAAAAAAAAGTTTGAAACGATTTGATACGATTGTCAAATTATCAAATGTAATACAATGCTAAAGGTGGATGACGTTATTGAAACGAATTTTGAAATGAATTAACTAATTAAAAACCAATTAAACTTGTGAAATATAAAATTGTCTTTTCTTTAAGAAGTTGCCGTATTCATTCTAAAATAACAGGAAAACGTATATATGCTTTAAAGTTGCCGTATTTCATTCTAAAATGATGAGAAAACGTCCCTGCAAAGCTTTAAAGTTGCCGTATTTCATTCTAAAATGACGAGAAAACGTCCCTGCGCAGCTTTAAAGTTGCCGTATTTCATTCTAAAACGACGAGAAAACGTCCCTGTGCAGCTCTAAAGTTGCCGTATTTCATTCTAAAATGATGAGAAAACGTCCCTGCGAAGCTTTAAAGTTGCCGTATTTCATTCTAAAATGACGAGAAAACGTCCCTGCGCAGCTTTAAAGTTGCCGTATTTCATTCTAAAACGACGAGAAAACGTCCCTGCGAAGCTCTAAAGTTGCCGTATTTCGTTCTAAAATGACAAGAAAACGTCCCTGCGCAGCTTTAAAGTTGCCGTATTTCATTCTAAAATGACGAGAAAACGTCCCTGCGAAGCTCTAAAGTTGCCGTATTTCATTCTAAAATGACGAGAAAACGTCCCTGCTCAGCTTTAAAGTTGCCGTATATCATTCTAAAACGACGAGAAAACGTCCCTTTTTTATCTTTAACTTATATTGTTTTAGTTATTTTTTAACTTATTTCTCCGAAAGACGATTATAAATATATAAAGCTTAAATTATAAAATCAAAAAAACGCTACTAACGGAACATATAGATATTCGCCGTATTCCTTTAACAAATGACATAACACACATTTAAAATTTAATCTAAAAAAACTCAATACTTTGACCTTACTTCACTTAGGTGCTTTATTTTTTCTCTCAATAACGATTTCCTTACTCTCTCTAAAACACGATTCTGGAGATCAATTTTTCTTTTGTGTTGAATGTTATTCTAATCTATTTATATCTTTGCAATCACATTAAGCATATTGAAATGATTTGCTTCTGGTAATGGAGCAGTATAACAGGTACCATTTTTAGGTGTTATTGGCATGTATTTCAAAGCCTAGTGCCCAGGACTAAATTGATAAATGCCGTTAAAATCAGTAAAAAAATTAAAAATTAAGTTTGAATGATATTCTTTTCTTTTTTTATATTTGCTACTTTTAAACAACAGGTGGCCACAAAAATGTAAAAAAAAATTAAAAAATACAATTAATAAGACACAGGTAACTATCTTCTCCCCATTGCTGCAATTCATTTTATCATGCACACTGTGATTGCTGAGATATAAATAGATAACAAAATTCTATAAACGTTAGAAATATTATTCCATGCGTCGTTGTTACAGACAATCTGTGATAATTATTTTGTTCATTTTTATGTCAAGAAAACTTAGATTTACATAAAAAGAAATGTCATTGTAGTGCGTTTTGAATAAGTTTATGAAATAAAAAAGGAGCTACGTATTGAGAAAAACTTTAGTAATAAAATAGATGAATTAAAAAAATAAGCAAATCTATATATAAATAATATTTTTTATATTCGCGATTTTTTACCTACGTGACAGCGTGTAGGTTTTATTGAGAGACCATTATTAGATTAATAAATTTTTTTATTCTTTTATGTAAAAAGAATGTAAAACAAACACCTTCAAACGATTTTGAAACGATTTTGAAACGATTTAAAATAAATATACTGAAACGATCATAATGATACGATTTTGAAACGAATTATGGTATGTGAAACGATTTCAAGTAAATATAATAAAACAATCTTGAAACGATTATGAAACGATTTTAGTTTTTAATGAAACGATTTACAAAATAGTGAAACGATTTCCATACAATTTGAAACGATTTCAAAAAATTAAACATTACTTTAAAATCGTTTCAAATTCGTATCACATGCTATGCTAATTAAAAATGAAACGATATGAAACAATTTTTTTTGAAACGATCTCGGAGACGATCCCTTACTACGTACAACTTTCACAGCTTAAAAATAGGACCTTTAAATGCACTAGCACCCCTTTGACATTGATAAGAGTTCTATTATTAGGAATTGAAGACACTATCCTGGGTAAATAATAGTATAAACAATAATATATTATATAGTATTATAACATAAATTTCTTGGAAAGATTCTAAAAACTTTTTTCACTTGTTACAAAAATCTACAGGAATTTTGCTGTTGATGCTTCCATCTTTACTATCTTTACCTGACAAACAACATGTATTATAATAATAGGGATTGAAATAAACCTTTTTTTGCAGGTGATTATGGAAGCTTGGTTATCGTATTGCGACCAGATATTATAAAGGAAGTTTTATCAAATCCACAAAAATATGTTCGTTCCGATTTTATGCACAAGTATTTCCCACTACTTCGTCATGGGCTGTTAGATTCAACAGGTGAAAGTCATCGTTTTCAAAAGAGACTACTTGGAAAAGCATTTGCTTTGCAATATATGAAATATTATATTCCAACTTTTCAGAAGCATGTGGATATTTTGATCAAGGTATAATTTATTTTATTATATAGTTCAACGATGCTTTTTTGCTTTGTTATATAACTTATTAACTTTAACTTATTAGACCATATAAACTTGCAGAATGATATTTAACCTAACTAAAGAGAATGGTTTCCTAAAAAGGGAAGCTGCGAAAACCATTTGAAAAGCTATCAATTTGGATCGATTTTGGGAACATCGGGCACCCGAAATAGAGACTTGTAATTTTAAAATGCTTGAGAATAGCTTTATTTCTTATTTTCTGGATATGTTTTGAGTCTTCAATCACAGAGATGATGTGTTTTCATGAAGAAACTACGTTCTATACTAAAAAAGAAGACGATGCATATACTAAAGCCACGTATTTTTGTTGTCCTATTTTCGTAAATACTCACAAGTATGATAAAAACTTTATTCCTTGAAAGAGTAGGGAAAAATATGGTGGCCATCGTTCATAAATTTTGTATTTTGACTGGGTCATTTTGAGTTTCTAATTAACAGGTAAAGGCTGTTTTAGCCAATCAAAGTCTTGAAAATTTTTTTGCAGGGGCTGTCAACGCCCAAATCAACTTTCTGGATCAGATCCTGGCCATATAAATTGCTTAGTGTTTGTCATTGTGATATTTTACGAATTTCTTTAAAGGGAAGAAATTTTTGCGTAACCTAATGTTGCTGAACTTTTATATTTTTTAATTTTTTTTTTACTTTGAACCAAAATTTGTTACAAATTTTGGATTGCATCCATATTTCAATAAACTTATACGTTTTTTCAAGAACTTGGCTATTTCTTACATAAGGATATATAACTGCCCGTGGTGCAAATTTGTGATGGTAAAGAAGCGCAGAAAAAGCATATTCTTGTTAATACTCACAGGAGATTATATTTTTCTGTATATATAAGATTATTTTTTATATTTGTATATAACGTTTATTCTTTCAAATTACAGTATGTATTATAAAAATTATAAGTTATTTACTGGCTACTAAGATAAGAAATTTCATTCAGGGAATTTTAAAACAATGGTTTGAATTAGCACACCTTTTCGTAAAAGGTGCATGGCATTCAATAAATTGCACCTACAAATTATCAAAATGGTAAAAAGTGAAATATGAAGTCAGAAAACAATTTAAGAAGGCTTTATGGCCCCTATAATATTTAAAGCCTATATTTAATGGTTTTTTTACTTGCACCAGAAATATGGTTTGCAAAATTAATAATTAAGTTCTGTTCAACTTTGTGCTCCACAAGTAGATGCAAAAGTTAAATAAAGACTCCATCAAACTTATTATTTGGTTATATTGATTGAAATTCTTGACTGTGCACGTTTCTACAATATGCACAGTCAGAAATTCCAACTAATATAACCAAATAACAAGTTGAATAACCTGTTATCTTAACTCTAAATAAACTGGACTTTTATTAAGATTTTTAAACCAAGGGACTTTTGATAGGCTCTCCCAAAGGAATCGAACTTTGTACTGCATAAAGTGCCTACTGCCTCTTTGGCTGAGCATAACTTTAGTTTGGCGTGTTTAAGAGCTGAAATTTTGTGGATTTTTTTTAACTTTTATTATGGGTTAATTATTAATTACATGGAGATATATGCGTCATAGGCATAAAAAACAGACCAGGTTTGACGGAACTTTCAATGTATTTGTCACAAAATTGGAAAAATATTTTAGGCATGTGTTATTGCGGATCCCAATGATGTCATCAAATTAATTTTTACCTAGAATCTGTTTGTATTAAGACTAAGTATTTATGGATTTATTATCCATGGGCACTTTAATTCCCCTTCTTCCATAGTGGTCACTATAGATAAAAAATAACCCAAGTGTAAATAGGGTTAGAAAACAAATTTTGCCATTATCTGAAAATCTGAAAAATAGGGTTATAATCACAGTAAGTTGAGTTAGTTAGTCCTGGGTTAGTTTGGATTGGCGGAAATATATACAATGATATATACAATACAATTTTAAAGTTCTATCTCCACATAACAAAGTTAGCATATTTTACTGATTATAAGGAGTTTATAGAATTTAATTGTGTATAAAACAGCCATGTTTAGTCTAAAATAGAACTGTTTTGTGTTTGTTATTTAAACATTTAGAATGCAATATACCGCTCATGTAATTAATGGAAGTATAATTTGTCTTCATTTCGTTTAGATTTGGAAGGATGCAGTGGAGGATTCACCCAGTGGGAAAAACTTAGATGTGAAAGAGTATTTTAATTCCATGTCCTTTGATATTATTGGGGAATTGGGCTTTGGGTGCCAATTTAATTCTCAAATAACTTCTACGCATCCTTTTGTTGAAGCATATAGGCAAATAAGTTGTGGTATCCTAAGTTTCAGATCAAGGCTAATACTTGGACTCTTTCCATTTATGTGGCATATGCCATTTGGCCCTGCAAGAAAATGGAAGGATGCGATGCAGGTTTCAGAAAAAATTTTAAACAAGGTATAGTCATCATTTTATTCAAAGGTTTTATATCTTCTTGTGTGTGACTAATTAGTACATATGCTTTGTTTTATTAATAAAGGCACAAATGTTTCTGTAGCTACAAGCAGCAAAAAAATGAATCAGTGTACTAAATGCTTTTTGTTACAGTCAAATCAGTTTAAATAGTCCCTTAAGGAAGAAAGAAGATGGTCAACTTATCAAAAATCTTTGTAAACAGACCAAAGACCAAGTCTTGCATCGTTCTGCTGCCTTCAGCAGTGCATTCCACTACATCAAAGTAGTGCTTGTGCAATAATTAAAAGCCATTTTTTGATGAAAATCAAACGTAGTGTTTTAATGCCTTTGCATAAACAAAAACCTACACTGTGCTTTAAAAATTGCCCTCTGGCTTCATTAACAAAGATGAATCAATAGTGGCCAGGTTAGAGAGGTGGCTGTAAGCAGGTTTGACTGCATGCACTGATTCGTTATTAAATGCTTTTTCTGCAAAAAACGGCTTGTTTTTCAGGTTATTATAGGGTTTTAATTTATTACTGTCATATACGTGATTTATTAATTCTCTAAATTCCTTTACACATTTTTTTTTTTTTTGTCTCTTACATTTTATTTTAATCCAAAGCATCCATTTTTTTATTTTTCCATTTTTTCCAATTCTTTGTCAAAATTTTTATTTTACATCTGTTGTAAAAACTCTCTCTTTATCACTACACTACACTGCTGCTTTGGGTTTTGAATGAAACATTTACTTATGGATTTGTGTGTTTTAACAATTAGGTTGTTGAGACAAGAAAAGAAAAGATTGCAGCTGATGATTTGACGCAAGAAGAAAGATCTGACATACTTTCTATCATGATGATGGAAAAAGATGAAAAAACTGGTAAAGGCTTTACAGATGATTTAGTCAAGGCTAATGCTTTCACATTTTTGTTAGCTGGTCACGAGACTACTGCAACAACATTACCGGGTGTACTTCTGTTTCTGGCTAAAGTAATTATTTTGTTCTTATTTTCATCTTCTAACACCTCTCAAAGCTTTTCTCCTGCAAAAGACAAGTTGATTTCATATGCAAAAGCTAGAAAAGTTGTCTATGAATCTTTTTATTTTTTTGGAAAAATTTTGATCACCCTTGAGACTTTTAGGTTTAGCTTGCTAATTATATGCATGTTATTGTATATTTGATATAAATTACAGCATTTAATGGTTTATCAAGAGTTTGGTAAAAAATTAGTACCAGTTTTTCATTCAGACCAGAAATTAATTCTCAACAATAAACTTATCATAATTTCGGATAAGCAGCAAAACCTGCAGTCCTTTATCTTGAAAAGCAATTACTGTTTTTCGAAAAGATAAAAAAATTCATAAAGTTTCAAGCTCATATAAATGAGCTCCACTTGATTTTATTCGCAAGAGGCAAGCTTTATAAGACAATGAGCTGTTTTTCTGTAACTTTCTATTTACTTCTTTTGTATATAGTATCAGCATTGTCAAGAGAAAGCCAGGGAAGAAATCAATGAGAAACTAACATCCTCTGAATTGACCAGTGAGAGTATAAACTCATTAGTATATACTTCTGCATTTTTGAAGGAATGTGTCAGGTTATTTCCCGCTGTCCCCTTTGAAGGTCGAGATGTGGTTGAAGATTGCACTGTGGCTGGATATAAAATACCAAAAGGCACAGGAATATACTGCCTTAACTTAACAATGAATAAGTATGCTGAATGCTTTGACAATCCAGAAGAGTTCATGCCAGAGAGATATATTGAAGGCAGTAAGTATTAAGTTTTCTTTTAACATTTGTAATCATTATGATTTAATCAGTAATTCTAATGTTTTAAAAAAATTGTTTTTAAATAAATTTAATAATTTGAAAATAACATGATGTATGGATGATCTTTCCCCTCTATTATAATTAGTGTAATATTATAAAGGAAAGGTCGTAAAAATAATTGTATCTATAAAAAGAGGATTTATAGTGATTTGTCGGTCTCACTCCTTTTTCATAACCCCCAACCCCATGATAACGCCCACACTTAATTTCTTGAGGTTGATTAATAAAAGGGAACTATGAAAAAATGAAGCTTCGGTGAAGTTAAACAAGTGTAGCAATTTCCTTAAATTCATTATGCTATTGATATGATTAATATTTTTTTAGGTGGCATAAAGAATGGAACTATATTGTCGTTTGGATATGGGCCTTATAATTGTATTGGAAAGAACTTCGCAATGCAGGAGATGAAGGTTGTATTGGTGCGACTACTTCAAAACTTCAGGTTTGAAGTAGATTCAGAAAATTTGAATTTTTACAAAAGAACAATGCTTACAATCAATTTATTTCCTTCAGTTAAGATTAGGGTGATTAAACTGTAAACATTCTCGTTCTATCAACCTTTTTCTGTTTAAAGTTGAATATTGCACACCAATTAATTTAGGGTTATAAAACCATGCCTCACAGTTTTTGAAATAAGGTATAACCAAAGTTCAATTTTTTATTCCCTAAAGATTGCAATATTCTTACTTGGTGTAATAGAATTGCAATCGTTTTCAAAACTTATTGATGTTAAAAATAATAATTATTAGGTAGATTTCTTTTATTATAAAAAATCAAATGGTTTCGTTTATTTATTTCCTTTTTATTTTATTTCATTTTGTTTTTATTTGTATTTGTAAGCTTTTAAAAAGCAAGTTGGCCATTGATATTTGTAAAATGTATGTCATATTTGGTTAAAAGTTTTCTTATTCTTTTCGTGGCAAGGCAATTGGAGTGGGAGAGCCAATAATTTTGCCATAATTTGCATTGTTTTTACATCATCTAAGCTTTTAAATCTGCAAAATGTTCTAACCTGAGATGAGACTTAAGACATGAATTTGCTTTCTAGAGGGCTGAGATAGGGCTGAGATGTATTTATATTTTGTACTGCATTTTATTATTTATTAGAATTTATTAGAATTTTTTTTCTAGTTAGTGTTATCTTGTTAGATTATTTTTGATTCTTAACGTCATTATGTGTGCTATACGAAATAAAACAAACTAACTTGTGAAAATTTTATATATTAAAATTATATCTGTAATTTCTTTGTGTAACTACCATAGTGCTCTCTCTTTGACTGTGAGACAAGGAGGATAGCTGAGTGTTGAAATATGGGAATATGTGATGTATCTTTGTTAATAAATCTTCAAAGCATTGCAGTACTAAATGTAAGGAGAATTAACATAAAAATACAAATTTTGCTAAAAACATCTTGATTACTAAAAATTACAGTGTGGTGTACCTGTACTACTCCCTTTAGTTAGATGTAGATGAAAATCATGTTAACAGTTTTAAAATCTATTCCAGGGTGGAAAACTAACGAGAACTTAGTTTCCAACCTAAAAGCCATCAATCTATATGAACGCATAATCGGTATAAGGAAACCTTTTCTTCTTTATTTTTTCAGTGCGAGAAATTATTTTGTGTATATTGATGGATTTAAATTAGGGATTTGCTCCGCCATATTCATTTGCACCCAAGCTTTGTATGAAAGAAACTGGATCTTGATATCTTCGAAGGATGCTTAGCTACTAGGCTATAGTATCCATTTACAAAAAATCAGAATGTCCTTGCTGTAATTACTCTTAAAAAAGTAGAACATTAACTTTGACAAATTTGTCAAAGTCGATACATACAACTTAAAATCTGAGAACTTTAATATTTTTATTTAGAGCATAAAAATATTTCAGTAAAAATGATATTTATATTGATATCATCACTTTTAATTTCATACTATCTTTACACATGGATTAAATTTTACTTTTCCCCGCTGTATCGTATACCACAAGTACCAGAACTACCATTTCTTGGTCACAATCTATATTTCCTGGGATCTAATGTGGACACGTTAAATCTTCTCGAAAAATGGATTGAAAGATTCAAAGAAGAAGGGGTGTTTAAATTCAGAACATTCGCAGGTAAGTTGCCGTTTTTACTTTGGTAAAGGGAAAAAAGGCGTTCCTTTATCGTGTAATTTGAAAAGTCTAGTTACTGCGGTATTAGGGCTTATAATGTTACAGTTTGTTTTGTGTGAGATGGGGAGAGAGTATGGGAAAAAAGAAAGACCTTTTAATCAACTGTTTAAGAAAACCTGAAACTCCTTGAAACGTAATATTGTGTGTTTATGGGCCAGGAAAAATTGTTTTATTTTACTTACTAACTATGCAGTCCAGAGATCTAACATACACCAGGCTGCGTCAAATAATTGTTAACTTGTCAATAACAGGGCTTACAAACTTTTCAAGATTTGACAAAACGAGAAAAGCTTTGCTGAATATAAAGAGAAAGTAGGGTTAAAATACTGACTGAAAACTTATGGTCGACTTTGATTCTATGGGGTGCCGAATATTTATGAACATGGAAATCTAAATAGTCTCTCGGAAGGGAACACAATTATATGACCTATCAGAATTTATATATTCTACCCTCGCTAATTCACAACTGATGACCGTAGCAATAAATAAAATAAAATTATTAGAATTTAGCAATAAGTCATGCATAGAATGAATGTGTTGTATGGTTTGACTGTAGGTGTAGCTACATAAGTGTTCCTAAACAACACTAAACATCAGTCCAGTCTTAATGAAAACATTGAAAAGCTTTGACAGTCATACTGTTTCTAAAAATTACTCAACACTCAAAGCCCAAAAAAAGAATATTGAACCTATAGTCCGCCGTTTTTTGAGCATGCAAAAACAAAAACGATGAACAGAAATTTTGTAGACATAGTCGATGAACATAAAAAAAAAATTGAAGTACATCAAACTAAGTGAGTCAAAACTAATTACAAGCTTAACTTTCTGAATAACTTTCTACATATTCATAACGTAAACATTATAACTTTGAACTTGGGTTTGATCTTAGAGTAAGAAATGTTAAGGCAAATTTTGTTGCCTAAACCAAACACTCGTACTTTGCTTCGCAGTATGATTACTAGTACTTTCGGTTGATGCAGCGATAGCAATCCCAAGGATGGCAGTTACTGGTGTGCTGATAAGCATATGTTTTTTAACATTTTGACTATGTGCTTTGAATAAACTAATCTTTTGCTGCCCCCGCTTTTCCTTATCTCACATAATTTTTTACTGTAGGTTAATAATATAAACCAATTTATTTTCAGGTCAAATTTATTTTGTTGTTTGTAATTAGTTTTATGCAAGTTTTGCTACAAATCCTTCATCAAAATATTGAATCAATTTTCGGCCATTTTGCGAAGTTGGAAAAAAACATCAACTCGCGAATGGTCTGCAGGTGGTAGAAATGCGCCAACCATTGCAATTACAAACCAGATATTGTGCAAAAATTTCTAATTTTATGATTTTTAAAATAATAAATATCACAGATTATTCAGTTGGTAAGAATTAAGAAAAAAATTGTCATTTAAAGTTTTTAAATGCAAAAAAACTTTCACGCTATTGTAAGTAAAACTCTTTTCCCACTAAGTTTTAAACAAAAGGTCACATTTTTATCGTATTTTTCAAAAACGAAAAGGTCCTAATGATTAAAACAATGTTGCAAATTTTGTTTCAGCTCAAACATTTTATATCATAAAACCTTACGTTTAGAATAATTTAAAACAAACTAGAACTTGTATTCTTAAACGCATAGCGTATTATTCTGAACCACAGGAACTTTGACTTCCGTGTTTCTATGTTCCAGTTTTTAACTTTAAATATATTAAAATATTATAACTTTAATTCACTCTTTGGTAGGTATGAGAGAATACACTGTTGTGGTAACAAACCCCGGCGATATGAAATACATATTATCAAGACCAGACAGCTTTAAAAGAAATGACTTCTTTCCACAATTCTTACCTTTGGTCGGAGATGGTCTGTTAGTTGCTACAGGAGAACATCATCGGTTTCAGAAACGAGTCATATTGAAAGCACTTTCCCAATCGAGCATGAAAAGCTACTTACCTGTATTTAACAAACATACTGATGTACTGGTGCAGGTTGGTAGGATTTTAGTAAAAACCTTAGTGGGCAAATTGGCATAGATTAGGCATAGATAGACTATTGGCTAAAACTAGGTTTCTCGTGTTGCTTAAATCTGACAGGTCAAAAATTTTACTGAATTTGTTGTGGATTTGATTTTCAGCACAATGGTTGACACAAAGAGACGTTATTAATTATTTATTATTTATTCTTAACCTATATCTTGACAGAAGCTCTTTCCGTTTTAATAAGTAAGTGGAATAAGTGACGTTCTTAATTTTAGGGTGGATTTCATTTTCAAATTACCATTGTTCTTGAATTTATTGCTAATTTAATTTGCCTATGTCCAAATATTGTATTTTGTCATTATTTAAATTTGCCAAATTTTGACCAAATTTAGTCTCATTTTTTATCATTATGCGTTGTCTGTATAGAGAGTAATACCTTTATTCCATTTCTCGTACAATTGAATATTTCATAATTTTCCTGACTTTAGATAGAACTAGCACCCTTTTTCATACTAAAATAAAACGAAACAATTTTTATTTCGAAAGGTTGGAATTGTTTGAATGTCTTTAGATTTTAAGAAGGAATATTAATTACGTTAAGCATCGTCGTAATAAAGAGCATTTTAAAATCATAGGGCCATGATTATTAAATTTCACATTTTCTCTCGTCCCAGGATTTGTCATAATGCCAATTTATTTTTAAATTTTTTTGTGGTTTAAAATTATTTCCCACCTTCTTGTTAATATTTACAAAAAATTATTCTGATTCATTGCTTAAATTTGATTGGTTAAAACATGTTTTATTATCCTCCTTTGTAGCTTTGGATGAACATTATAAAAGATAAGCCAAATGGTACCAACTTTGCTGTGAAAGATTATTTTAATAACCTATCGTTTGACATATTTGGTGAAATTGGTTTTGGTTACGAATTCAACTCTCAAACAACCGAAATTAATGCTCTTGTAAAAACATTCAAAGACGCCGCTGAAGGAGTATTAAACTTGAAAGCAAGATTTTTTCTGAAATATTTCCCTTTTATTAAGTACTTACCTTGGGGACCTGGTAGATTAATGCAAGAAAGTGAAAAAATTGGGAGAGATCTCGTAGAAAAGGTAATACAACCCTTAACCTTGTTTGTAAATGAATTTGCATTTAACAATCATCTATAAAAATAAACGTTATTTTCTTCTGTTAAGTCCTGTATCTTTTTTTCATGTTAATATAGGGGTGAAAAAGTTGTATTGTTTTTAGGTTCCTAAACCTAATTCTAAGTCAAGTTTCGATTGTCTGTAATTGATAATATGAAAATTTGAAGTTGTTATCCATAACATTTAAATGATCTTTTTTGTACTTAAATAAGATCTTTCTCTGGTGTTGCAATTTCTTTAGATTATACAACGACGCAGAGACAAAATTACTTCCAATACTCTGACTGAACAAGAAAAAACTGATCTTTTGTCAAGAATGATGACAGAGAAAGATGACAAAACTGGAGTTGGTTTTTCAGAAAAGATACTTAGGGATAACGCATATACACTGTTAGTAGCTGGCCACGAGACAACCGCCACAAGTTTACCTGGATTTCTGCTTTATTTTGCAAAGGTATCATTCGCAAACCTAGCAATCCTGTATAAATTTTTAGAAAAACGATTTTTTGCTCATTTCACGAATGTTTTTTCATATTTTTAAACGCATAGCGCAAATAAACAACCTCCAACATTTGTTTGTGACACTTTACAAATATTTCGCATATTCGTAAGTATTTTTTTGCTGATGTCAGCATTAATAAGTACCGTTATCTGTGTACAATATACTTTTAAAAAGAAGCAGTATTATTGATATGCTTCTAAGGTGCGGCACTAAAAGCAATACGTGTTTCTGGTTTTTGTTCAAACCAGTAAGAAAGCCTTCAAAAAGGTCACCTTCAAAAATAAAGAGACAGACAGTTTTATTTGATCATTTAAATAATTTTTATTAACCATTTAAACTAATAAAACATTAAACTTGGTTTGGACATCATACTGCAAAGAGACTGAATATGTTTTCACGGAATAGTTCTCCGGAATTTAGCTTTTTTTGTTGTTAGATGATTCTGCAAAGAGTTTGAATTTAATCAATACCCAACGTATGCCCACCTTAACATATTAGACAGACTTTATGATGTTTTTTCGTTTTAATCTTAAGTTCCGCCACTTGAGAATGCATCATCACCGCAGCAGTAAAGTATCTATTTTTAATTTTTTTTAAAGACCATGATCTATGATGGTAAGAAATCTGTTTCTACCATAAAAAAACAAACTGATTTTAGGGAAAGTGAACATGTTCCCTGACAATCAGCAGCGAAAACCCAGTTAAAGTTTTATCTTCGCACTTTACTTTTTTAATATACTAAAAACTTAAATAAAAACTTAAAAATATAATAATAGAAGAAAGTAAACTCATTTTTTATTATGTTATTAGCTGCGTACATTTTATAAACCAAAATTTCCTAATAATTTGCGAAAATTTATACGATACTTTACATACATTAATATTCTCTTACATTTGTTAAATATATACTGTTCTATTAAGTGTCTCTTCTGTAAGTCATATCCTTGTGTAGAAACGATTTGGATTAGCCTACTGGTGAAAAAAGCTAGCTACGGTAAAATAATTATTATTTATTTAGTACCCTGATTATCAAGAAAAGGCAAGAAAAGAAATTCATGACAATCTGAATGGGAAACTTAATCTTACTGTTGATGATCTAAATCTTATCCCATTCACAACTGCATTTATAATGGAAACCTTGAGAATGTTCACAGCGCTGCCAATGAATGCTAGGCTGTCCAAAGTGGATTATAAGATTGGGAAGTATGAAATACCAAAGGGATGTAATATATTGTTCCCAACATGGGCTCTAAACAAAGACAAAGAATCATTCGATGACAGTTGCGAGTTTAAACCTGAGCGATACTTTGAAGGAAGTAAGTAGCCACAATTTTAAATGAAATATTTAACAATCATAATAAAGAATCATATAAAGAATTTTTCCTTGATCATATTTGTGTTTTAGCAACACATAACAACTAGCTAAGCAGTTTATTTAACTTTAATATTATGGACTTCTGCACAAAAGGACATTTAGAAATCTCTGTCGAGTTTATGGAACATTTTGGTAACATTTGCCATATATTGTTTTTAGGTAAAATAAAGAATGGTACCTCCTTTACTTTCGGGTATGGCCCGTACAACTGTGTCGGCAAGAACTTCGCTATTCAAGAGATCAAAATTGTGTTGATCAAGTTATTACAGAACTTTAAATTTTCCATTGATGAAGAAAATTTGAAAACCTTCCGAAAAGTCTTCCTTACGTTGAAATATTTTCCATCCATCAAAATTCGTGTTATGCCGCTGTCATGAACAAAAATGGTGGTGATCTCTTTGTCATTTTTTTATATGGATTAAATATGGCGAATTAAAAATGTTAATTTAGCGAGACAAAAAATTGCTTTAAGCTTAGTCATGTTCCATTTTCAGGCTTAGGCTTTAAGGGTGCGAAATGCATTATTTCTTGTCCGCCACTGATTATTTTGACGTTATATTGATTACTATACAATTAATTCTTCTATTATTCAAAATTATTTTATGTAACAACTTTTAATATTTGTAATGATTGTTAATTCTTCTGTTGTAAAAAAATATTTTATACAATTTATTTATTTCCTTTGCTTTGCGTTGTTAAACATTTTTTATTTTCTTTCTAAAAGCTTTTAAAAAGCATCTCTCTATTTTTCCGGTAAAACATAAACCTAGTGTAGTCGTTTTTAGTAACGAATAAGATCTGTAAAACGTAATATATATTGTATCTATTAAAAATTGATTTTTGTTTGTCGAAAGCATCGCACTGCAATTACTCTTGATGGAACTTGTTTTGATTTTTAGAGAGGATGATAAGTTTTTATACCTCTGATGTTTTTCATGTTAACTTTCGAAATAGAAATAAAATCTCTTTTTAAAAAAAAATAGAATGTAACTTTTGAAAGGAAAAAGAGTGTTAAGTTTGAGCTAAGAAAATTACATTTGCTCTCACTTTTAAACTACTATTTTTTTAATTATCTTTCAACTATTAATTGATTTTAATGACACTAATAAATGAAATGATATATTTTACTTGTAACTAGCATTAGATCAAGGAATGTAATAAATTAGTCAATTCTTTTATTATTAAAAATTATTTTATGTACTTAATTTATTTACTTGACTTTGCGTTAAAAATTTTCCTGTTAAACATTATTCGTAAAGAAAATTCGAAAAGCAACTTTACCATTGAGATATTAGTAATGTCACAGGTTGTTCAAACTCGCTCACCATCTTACAGGGTGTCCTTCTCTAAACTCCTCTAAGGTCCTCTTTTTTAAAAAAGCTCCTCTATTGTCCTCCAAAAAGTTGAAAATATTTGTTCAGGTACACTAATAATAGTTTGATAGTTTCACTTGCTATTTTCACTTTACAGATGATGAAATTCTAATTGTTTTGCATAGCTTAGATTTTTGTTTGTTTCTAAGTGTCAGTTACTTATTCTTGTATACATAACAATATTAGGGACAGTTGAGCCTACTTTTAGTTTAGAAATTGGTTTGCATGTAGTTATTTTTTGATATGTCTGCCATTAGGAATTTATTAGAAGCTCGTGAGCTTGTTTTAAAAAGAAGATGTGGAAGTGTTCCACGAGAATAGAAATTGTTGCCTCTCTGAGCACCGAACGGGAGTAGTCGTCTTTTTTTATTTTTAAAAAAGATAAGTGTTCAATAGCATTATTTAACCGGTAAAGTAAAAGTGTTTCCATCATAGTTTATCAAGAGTGACTGTAGGCGAGATTAGGCCAGACGAGAAATGTTAATTCAAGTTATGTGCTCTTGGCGGCGGGAGTATTAGATTTTATTTCTGTTCATATTAGGGTAGGTGTGTAATGTTCTAAATTCAGAAAAAATGTTATTCGACAAATATTATGTGCATGGAAAAAACGTGTGCAGGCCTCTCTAAAACACGGAACGCATACTCAAGTTAATTCGTATATCAACATATAGGAGGAGCTTAAGCGTGTAATAATTATAGTGACTAGCTGAGGGCCGGCGTCGTACGCTGGATATAGGCCTACAGAATATGGTGGTGGACCAACGGTTCACCACATGTTAATTGCGGTTCCTGAAGTAAGTACTTTACCTTGTTGAGAGGCTTGGCTTTGATTGCATTCAGTATTCAAGTGTCAACAAAGATGGCTACTAGCACCATTAAAGGATATACTTTAGAAACTCAATGTTCTTCCAAATCTAGAATGGTAGACTAGTGAAAAGGGTGGTCACAGGGCATGAACACTAGGGGCCCTCAAGGTAACTAACCAATACTGTTGTAGATCCCGGCCCCTAAGATTGCCTTGCCTACCTATAAAATGGGAGCAGTTAAAGTTAACTAGTTTCCATCATCACATTTTGCTAATAGTTTGGTTTGTAACTGTGGGCTCCTCTAACATTTGGTGCCCTGTGTGAGGTTTAAGAAGAAGAGGGTGTCGACAGAATGAAAGATTACTTTGTGATGGCTAGACTGATTTGATTCATAATGACTGCTGCTTCACAGGAATTGAGGAGAAGGACCTGGAGTCAGTGATGATTAAACTGGGATTGGATAGACAAAAGCAAGGCAGGCATCAGGTGAAAAGTCTTGGATATTTCATCAGAAGAGACATTGCATGTAGCCAGGTAAGTTCTATTCATACTATTTATTATCTATTCATGTTAGGAGAGTTAAGGAAATGTCACTTTTAAACTATACAAGAAAAAAGGGTATGTCTCTTGCAACTGTGAGCTCTAGCACATCATTAATAGCACATGGACACTTCTTTCTGAACAATCTGGTTAGCAGAGTAAGGCATTTTGGAATAGGAAGCTTAGTTATCCAAATTAGTAATGCAATTCTGGTAGCCATTATGGATTTTATGCAAGTAGGATAAGTTCAACTTTGGACCTGTGTTCTTATTTTCTATTATCTTTTTGCATTTGTTAATATTAAGTAATGTAACACTCGTAAGGGCTGCAAAAAGCTAACATTGCGAGTTGTGGTGAGAGTTGTGGTGAGGTAGGATTACCAAGCAGATCCTTATTTTAACAGGTTGTGGCTTATTTTGCTTTATTTCAAGCTCCACAGGTATATAAACACACCCCTTCGTATTCCCTAGCTGCCCCGTTTACAGATTTTTTTTATCATCATGTACTTAGCTTGGAAAGTTGAATTCTACTCTTTACAACCTATGCGCAATTCCTAGACCAAAGGTTAGAAGGACTACACATAAGCTGCTTTATTATGAATTCCTTTAGCAGTTGAACTGCAGATCAAGATTTTCTATATGTGAAGGTCCAATTCCTATAAATGTTTCGTCTATAAGCGTGACATTTATAAGCATCCTTGAGCTCGGATTTATTCATTTTAAGCACATATTTACTAAGCATTATGTGAAGCCTAAGAAAATGTTGTTAAATTTTTATGTTTTGTTTCGTGGGTGTTTTTCTTATTTTTTTGTATCTGTTTTAACCAGTAGGTAGTGACATTTAATTTGTAATTACTGATGTTCAAAACTTAAAGCATTTTTTTCTCAAATATATAAGTATATTTTGGGCCTGATCATTTTTCATAAGCGTATTCTGGTAAATCTTTTACCATCATTCAAGCATAACTTAAGCATATTTAAGCCTGAGTATCTTATAAGATGACGCTTAGGGATGCTTGTGAAAGGTACTTTCTCTAGCTCAGAATGGCAAAACGTAAGAACCATTACCAGGCTGGATTGGTAGGAACACAATTCTTAGAACAATGAAAATTTGAACAAACATTTTTTTAACAAAATTAGCTTAAAATCAATCTTAATATAATCTTAATATAATAAGTCAAAGATGTTGCCTTAAGTCAAAATGCCTCCTAAGTTTGGCTCCTAAGATGACTGAATGGAAACAATCAAACATCGACGCTGAATGTAAATTTTGTGTCCAATCAGGGACTCTTGTGCCAGGTGCATGACCCTCAGTCAATTTAAAACAGGATTTAATTGAGTGTTTTGAAATGACAATGACCTTATTGGCAGGGCCCTGGATGCAGAGTGATTGGTGGTAGAAAATGGCCAGGCTTCCCTTTTTCGCAATTTTATTTGTAGTAGCAAACATCCATGGTAGCAACAGGGTTTCTTCAAAAATAAAGGAACACATATTAGCTAACATTATGCTTTTACCAAAATTTGTGTGGTCAGGCCTTTCTTTTGCTATGACTTTATGAAGTTCACTGGGTTGTGAGAATAATAAATACAAAATCTTTTTTGCAGTCTTCACACATTTTTTTTATATAATTATGTAAATTAGATCAACTGCGTGTGTGAAATCAGGAAATAATTTTCTTTTAGACAGGGTCCTAGTTGCAGAGTGAGTGGGGGTACAAATATGGTCAGGCTTTCCTATTTTCAGGAATTCTATATTGGGAAACATTCATAGTGAGAAGGGGCTTCTTAATGCTTCTTTTACCAAAATTGATCAGGCCATTCTTGTGCTATGGTTATTTTATTTTAATACATCTATACTCTAATGTCATTCAGTCTAAATACTTTACATAAAGCTTGTAGTATTTATAAGTGCAAGGAATACAATAGACAGAAGCCAAATTTATAAACAATTTAATGTAAGTACCGATAATTAGTCATGTGACAACAGATGAAATGATATTTCGGCACATGTCAAACTCCTGTTTATAATTATGTAAAATTAAACTTAATTGAGAATAGTCCTTAATGCAACGATTGGGTAGAAAAAACTTTCAGGCTTTTTAATTTTGGTAATTCGACTCTAATATTACTTCCATAAAGTATTTCTCATATATTATGTATGGGCTTTGTATACATTACAACTTTACTTTAGCCTATGCGTTGTAAAAATTTCACAGCCTGATATCGTCTAATTGCACAAAATTTGAATCCCTATACACGTTTTTTTTTTTATAAGAAATCTACATGTAGAAACCAAAATCAAGAAACTTTTACTACTAAATTCTATACCTATTTCTGAAATAAGAAGCTTGTTTCTAATTAATTCTTACAATTGATTAAAGATGTTACAATCATCACTAGGGAGTAAGTAGTTTTATCAGGTTACTGTACCTAAGTTCCCAATGGGAATAATACACACCATCCAACCATCAATAAAACATGCGCTCAATTTACAAGGTCATTACAATTTTACTGCAGACGAGTTAACTTTCGAACATTCCATCGCGTAAAATTTGAAATTAAGAAACTAATTAAGAAACTTTGAAACTAAAAACATGGAATTCAGCCTACAAAAAAGAAACTTTTAGAACTAGGCCCTTCTTATGAAATGAAAAATTACAAAACAATAGATAGAACAATAGAACTTTTTGTGCACGGATGTCACACTGTGAAAGTCAACTGTTAGTTGGTTGAATGAGCATTGATAATTTACTCATCCACAGTGTACAGTTACATAGTTTAAGAAAGTAAAATTAGAAATCAGGCTTGGATAGGTTATTGGAGAAACAAATAAGAACTTCAGTAGGATCTCAAAGCTACTAATGCATTCTCACAACACCTTGTATACTGAGACAGTTACTTTAGCCCTTTCTTTGTTCTCTACAAAGGTAATTAGAAAAATTATTCTAGGAATTTACAAAATAAGGATCAACAATGGTCTTGAAATTAATACACATGACTGTCAGTGTTTTGTAGAATTTTAGAACAATTAGTAATGTGGACTAGCAATTGTACTGGAGAAATCTTGTTTCAAATAGACTGCTAACACAGTAGTATTATAACATGTAATGATATGATCCTGCCATTCCCAGCACATTGCTTTGTACATATCAACAAAACAAATCTCAAAAAGGCAAGAAACATTCAATAAGTGCTTATTAGTTCTTCAAAGTAAATCCATATTAATTGATGTTTTATAAGTTGACTGAATAGTTACTATTTGTTGTTGTGCATTATCAGATTATGTGAGTTAATAACTATGAAAATTGTCTCCTTTCAAAACTCAAATTTGGGGTAAAATTGGGGATGTCGGGCTTCCTTCGTCAGCCAAATGGGATGAAGATGCGTTTGTTTCCCTAACAAATGAGTTGCGCTTCCACCAGATACGCCATAGCAGGTAGTAGGCATTTCCACGAGATTTTCTGAGGTGTGGGCGATTCCACGAAATTCGCTGAGAGGGTTGCGTTTCCACGAGATACGCAGGTGTTTCCACGAGATACACCCCAGGTGAGTCAGCGTTTCCACGAGATTCGCTGAGATGTAGGCATTTCCACAAGATTTGCTGAGATGTATGCATTTCCAGGAGATTTGCTGAGATGTAGGCGTTTCCACGAGATTCGCAGAGAGGGTTGCCTTTCCACGAGATACACAGGTGTTTCCACGAGATACACCCCAGGTGAGTTAGCGTTTCCACGAGACTCGCCGAGATGTAGGCATTTCCACGAGATTTGCTGAGATGTAGGCATTTCCACGACATTTGCTGAGATGTAGGCGTTTCCATGAGATTCGCGGAGAGGGTTGCGTTTCCACGAGATACGCAGGTGTTTCCACGAGATATACCCCAGGTGAGTTAGCGTTTCCACGAGATTCGCTGTGATGTAGGCATTTCCACAAGATTTGCTGAGATGTATGCATTTTCACGAGATTTGCTGAGATGTAGGCGTTTCCACGAGATTCGCAGAGAGGGTTGCGTTTCCACGAGATACGCAGGTGTTTCCACGAGATACACCCCCGGTGAGTTAGCGTTTCCACGAGATACGCAGACGTTTCCACGAGATACGTCTTACTAAGGGTAAGGATGGAAACACACGGATCTGGTTTGGCCCCCCCCTGATACCAAACCTGACACCCCCCCCCCCTTTCCCCAAACTCAAGTGTATTTATGACATGAAACAAGAGAAATATACTTCTAACATTATCTGTCATTGTTGTTGTTTGCTTTCGTGTTGTTGCTTCAGAACCATAGCAATTAAATGGTGGTGGACCAACGGTTCACCACATGTTAATTGCGGTTCCTGAAGTAAGTACTTATACCTTGTTGAGAGGCTTGGCTTTGATTGCATTCAGTATTCAAGTGTCAACAAAGATGGCTACTAGCATCATTGAAGGATATACTTTAGAAACCCAATGTTCTTCCAAATCTAGAATGGTAGACTAGTGAAAAGGGTGGTCACAGGGCATGAACACTAGGGGCCCTCAAGGTAACTAACCAATACTGTTGTAGATCCAGGCCCCTAAGATTGCCTTGCCTACCTATAAAATGGGAGCAGCTAAAGTCAACTAGTTTCCATCATCACATTTTGCTAATAGTTTGGTTTGACCACCCACCCACCCTGTTATTATATATTTTTCTTTTTCTTTTATGTACATCAATCACTTCGTGTACTGGCATCAATGTCCACAACTGTCACCATATTAACTAATCCTACAATCAACCACGACCCTTATGTTAACTCGATGACCGGACCATCATCCGACACATGACGAGTGCATACGATACCAATTGATGTAGCCCCAGAGGGTCTTCTACAACGAACTATAACACGCAACGATACTACGAACTACAACACGCAACGATCTACAACGCAAGATGGAGGGATCAATTGGCATCAAAGACGCGCGCTCGCTTACACCAGTGCTCTTGCCTCAAGGTTTTCTTGGTGATCCAAATTTGGCTACTTGCGATTGCCAAGTTTTTTGTCCAGAGGTAGAAGCACTGTTGACCCGCGCTGGTGGGGATGTCGGGCTTCCTTCGTCAGCCAAATGGGATGAAGATGCGTTTGTTTCCCTAACAAATGAGTTGCGTTTCCACGAGATACGCCATAACAGGTAGTAGGCATTTCCACGAGATTTGCTGAGGTGTGGGCGATTCCACGAGATTCGCTGAGAGGGTTGTGTTTCCACGAGATACGCAGGTGTTTCCACGAGATACAGCCCAGGTGAGTTAGCGTTTCCACGAGACTCTCCGAGATGTAGGCATTTCCACGAGATTTGCTGAGATGTAGGCATTTCCACGACATTTGCTGAGATGTAGGCGTTTCCATGAGATTCGCGGAGAGGGTTGCGTTTCCACGAGATACGCAGGTGTTTCCACGAGATACACCCCAGGTGAGTTAGCGTTTCCACGAGATTCGCTGTGATGTAGGCATTTCCACAAGATTTGCTGAGATGTATGCATTTTCACGAGATTTGCTGAGATGTAGGCGTTTCCACGAGATTCGCAGAGAGGGTTGCGTTTCCACGAGATACGCAGGTGTTTCCACGAGATACACCCCCGGTGAGTTAGCGTTTCCACGAGATACGCAGACATTTCCACGAGATACGTCTTACTAAGGGTAAGGATGGAAACACACGGATCTGGTTTGCCCCCCCCCTGATACCAAACCTGACACCCCCCCCCTTTCCCCAAACTCAAGTGTATTTATGACATGAAACAAGAGAAATATACTTCTAACATTATCTGTCATTGTTGTTGTTTGCTTTCGTGTTGTTGCTTCAGAACCATAGCAATTAAATGGTGGTGGACCAACGGTTCACCACATGTTAATTGCGGTTCCTGAAGTAAGTACTTATACCTTGTTGAGAGGCTTGGCTTTGATTGCATTCAGTATTCAAGTGTCAACAAAGATGGCTACTAGCATCATTGAAGGATATACTTTAGAAGCCCAATGTTCTTCCAAATCTAGAATGGTAGACTAGTGAAAAGGGTGGTCACAGGGCATGAACACTAGGGGCCCTCAAGGTAACTAACCAATACTGTTGTAGATCCAGGCCCCTAAGATTGCCTTGCCTACCTATAAAATGGGAGCAGCTAAAGTCAACTAGTTTCCATCATCACATTTTGCTAATAGTTTGGTTTGACCACCCACCCACCCTGTTATTATATATTTTTCTTTTTCTTTTATGTACATCAATCACTTCGTGTACTGGCATCAATGTCCACAACTGTCACCATATTAACTAATCCTACAATCAACCACGACCCTTATGTTAACTCGATGACCGGACCATCATCCGACACATGACGAGTGCATACGATACCAATTGATGTAGCCCCAGAGGGTCTTCTACAACGAACTATAACACGCAACGATACTACGAACTACAACACGCAACGATCTACAACGCAAGATGGAGGGATCAATTGGCATCAAAGACGCGCGCTCGCTTACACCAGTGCTCTTGCCTCAAGGTTTTCTTGGTGATCCAAATTTGGCTACTTGCGATTGCCAAGTTTTTTGTCCAGAGGTAGAAGCACTGTTGACCCGCGCTGGTGGGGATGTCGGGCTTCCTTCGTCAGCCAAATGGGATGAAGATGCGTTTGTTTCCCTAACAAATGAGTTGCGTTTCCACGAGATACGCCATAACAGGTAGTAGGCATTTCCACGAGATTTGCTGAGGTGTGGGCGATTCCACGAGATTCGCTGAGAGGGTTGTGTTTCCACGAGATACGCAGGTGTTTCCACGAGATACAGCCCAGGTGAGTTAGCGTTTCCACGAGACTCGCCGAGATGTAGGCATTTCCACGAGATTTGCTGAGATGTAGGCATTTCCACGACATTTGCTGAGATGTAGGCGTTTCCATGAGATTCGCGGAGAGGGTTGCGTTTCCACGAGATACGCAGGTGTTTCCACGAGATACACCCCAGGTGAGTTAGCGTTTCCACGAGATTCGCTGTGATGTAGGCATTTCCACAAGATTTGCTGAGATGTATGCATTTTCACGAGATTTGCTGAGATGTAGGCGTTTCCACGAGATTCGCAGAGAGGGTTGCGTTTCCACGAGATACGCAGGTGTTTCCACGAGATACACCCCAGGTGAGTTAGCGTTTCCACGAGATACGCAGACGTTTCCACTAGATACGTCTTACTAAGGGTAAGGATCTGGTTTGCCCCCCCCCCTGATACCAAACCTGACACCCCCCCCCCCCTTTCCCCAAACTCAAGTGTATTTATGACATGAAACAAGAGAAATATACTTCTAACATTATCTGTCATTGTTGTTGTTTGCTTTCGTGTTGTTGCTTCAGAACCATAGCAATTTGCATTAGCACCCTTTTGGTTGGTCACCCCCTTCTCTACAAAATATGTTTTCTCAACATAATTCGTATTACGGTGTATTATCACCGTAACACAACTCATCGTTAATCTTAAATTATATCAGAATAAAGGTCTCTTCAAATGTAATCTGCGAAAAATTATACTTTAACAATACGTTGTACCTAAAATTTATGAGAAAGAAACGAAAACGTTTTAGCATTTAAATTTATTAAATATTATTGCTTGTGGTGTAGCGACACCCGTAAATGTTTTTTTTTTACCTGCGACATTGCTAAGATTTATACATGACTAAAAATTTTATGAAATTTAAGATTTGGCCGTAAATATATAAGCAATAAGTACATCTTTATCTTTTTTTAAATATTTTCTTTCTCGGCTAAAGCACGGGCGGATTAGCTTTCACAAAATCGGCAGATCGAGGATCCCATTCTTTTTTTTAAAGCTTGGTTAATAGCTATATTAACCAAGCTATAAATTAAGCGCTTCTCTACGAAAATAATTACGCTGGTCGAGGGGCGTACTTTAAGGGGGGATTAAACTTCGCGGAAATTTCTGAAACTTTTGTATATAACGTCAAAATTTACGACCCATTGAACCTGTCGTTCTCAGGAAAAGTAGCGATTCTCTTATGTAAATACAGGACGAAGTACATAAATGGAGAATAAGTTGTCTCAGCTGGATTTATCCGGGAAATCCGTAAAAAAATTGTAACTCTTCCATCCGCAAAATTAAATCTTCACGAAATGCTTAACGTAAAGACACTAAGGATGAAATTAGCAACTGACTACAGAGTATTCCGCTACAAAACTAACTTGGTGCACAATCAGGGAACGGGGGTGCAGAGTAAATGATCATGAATATGGCTTAGTTATATATCCTTACCGGTCATCAAAAGCAGATGATCCTTATCTGCTGACTCTAAATTCCTAAGAAAACCTATATTTTTTCCATTGTTCTTCTGCCTAAGGCCCTTTTATCTAGTTTTAATTATCTCATTGTCAATTTGTGATTTTTGTCAATACATACAGTGGAACCTCCTTAGCGGACATTTAAGGGACCAGAGATTTTGTCTGCATTAGAGGGGTGTTCGCCTTGGAGAAGTTTTGCCTATTTTGATAAGAAACGCGGAAAAATTTCTAGCCTATAAATCTATTAGGCATGCCTATATTACGCTTTTCTCCTCCCTAGTTTGGAAAAAACATTTTTAATAGACAATTTGGCCCGAATAAATAACATTTTGCGAAACAGAGACGTTTTTGGACATTTTAGGTAGTAGGGTAAATGTAGTAGAAGAGTAAAAAAACCTGGTAAGACTGAATATGTTTGCAAAGTTAGACAGCTGGTTAACATTTTTCTTTGCCCGCCTTATGGAGGTAAATTCTGTGAAAATAACCGTGCAGGACCTGGAAAAGAAGAGAGATTTTATTATAAGGGTGATTAGGAAATTGTCTGGGATAATTTTTTTGCCCGGCTAAGGAGGTGTCCACTTTAGAGGCTGTCCGCTTTGAGGAGGTTCCACTGTTAAGGTTGCTGAGTTTCAGGAATCTGGTTAATATAATTCATGTATTTCCTTCATAATTCAATAACACACAATTATAAGCAATAAATTATAAGCAATAAATAACCATGAAAGGGAATCTGCGAAGAAGGGTGATTTCTGTTATTATTTGTTTTCGGAGCGTCTTCTAACAATATCTTAATAATAACGTTGCTGAAATAACACTTAAGAGAGCCATAGGTTTTAAATGTGTCTGCTGAAATTTTTTAGAGAAAGCTTGGGCGAGTTATAGCCATGGAAGAAAATCATAATCTTATCCCTCACGATAATCCTCCTAGACAAGCTGGTAAGGTCAAGATTGTAGGAATTTTGGTGCCTATTTTACAAGTTTGCTTGATAATTGGAATTCATGTGGTTATATATTCGATGGAGGAATTACCTTTAAAGATCAGTTTTTGTCTGATAGGTGCTTACATGATGTTTTCTGTACTACTGTTGCTCGTTTACTTCGTTTGGCAGAAAGTAAAGGGACAAGACATCTGTGAACAAGGTGAAGACTGTCATTCAAACGCTCATTTGTTAGCTGGGCTATATATTTTTGGGATTGGAACACTTTTATACAGTATGCTACAAATAGCTGGTTTCATTGAGTGTAGATCACATGATTATGAAGTGTTTCATCCCATTGCAACCCTTTTGTTTACAATGTTCCAGATGCTTTGCTTACAAGCGTTTATTAAAAAAGCTATGAAATACCATTGGCTGGTGGTAATCTTTTGGTATTTTCTTATAGGGACTAACCTTTCATCATATATAACAAACACTATTGTGGAACTACATTTGATATCAACAATACAAAATAATAATACAGTTAATGATACTAAATGTAACGGTAAAGTTTTATATGGATTAAATACCATCTGGAAGGAATCGTTAATTTCATTTGTGTCTGAGTTTAATATCATTTCCTCTGGAATTATTGGATCAATTATATATAAAATCTCAGCAATCAGCGACATAAACGTGTTTCAAGAAGACGAAAACAATGAAGAGAACCAGGAATCAGACGACTACAGTTTGTGTTTTCGTTCTCAGCCTGGTTTAGCGTTTGGGATTTTCTTTTGTGTCCTCATAGTGTCATCTACTGTTTGTGTCCTGTATGAAAAAGACACAGTACTGGTATTTTATTCAGTTTCAATAGCTGCTTTATTTATCATGATCCTTATCTTTGTGGTAATGCAGTATTGCATCCATAACCGAGAGATAGAATTATCAGTTCAAACGGATGATGTTTTGTTGTACATATCTGCGATCGGACTTATTGCAGAAGATTTTGCTATTTTGGTTTCGTCGGGATACTCGTTTCAAGGAGAAGAAATGCTAGCTTTATCTTGCTGCTCTTTTTTCGCAACACTGTTTCGAATCTGTGCTACTGTTTTTCAAGTGTTTATCTTAGTTCAATATCTACATTTAAGACAAAGAATTAACAGCACATTGATCAAACAGTTTTTATATTTTATTCTCTTTCAAAATTTAACAGCATGGACAATCGACACGTTTGTGTATCTAAGAAAGGACACGTCCTTTCGCCGGATGTATCCTACCCTTCATTATTACGGAACAGACTATGAAAAGGTGGCATCAGTCGCTAACGTGTTCTCTATATTCTTTCATTTCCATTCCGCCGTCTTGGCGTATGAAATCACATCAACAAAAATTGGATAAATATCTTCACAGCATTGATATGTTTGTTCTGTGTTACTTTGTAATGTTAAGGCTGCACTTTTTAATAATGTGTATTCACTGCTTTACTTTAATAAAGATGACAATGACGACGATGATAGCAATGACGATAATGACAGCAATGACGATGATGATGACGGTAACTATAATGGTCGTTAAATAGTTCATTATTTTTCCACAATTGACTTTTGAATGATCCTGATAGATGATATAACATATCAAACATATGTTTAGCGTGTTTACCTTTGTTATAAAAATATATGTTTTTTATTTATTTAGTTGATTTAGTTACTTATTTTTAACTATCCTCTACAAAATGTACAAAAATCGCACTTTTGTTTTAGCAACGGGAGTGAAACTTTTCACATCTCCTCTTAATAGGACAAAAACAGGCATATAGACAAAATTTATGGCCTACTGGGGTTGTATTTTGTCTTTTTTAAATTTTGTCTAGAACATAAGTTATTGAAAAAAACATGGAGTTTTATATCTACTGTTAGCGATGTAACCTTTAAAACTATTTTATGACTCTCATAATTTACTCAAGTAGCTTTAGGACATATTTAGCCCATGTAAAAGGTTTTTCGAACACAGTATGAATTTCCCTCTAACACATTTTTTATAAATAGCAACACATTCTAAGTAATCTAGGCAGTAATCCGTGACAGTCCTCTCTTTGTATCTCCTAGCTAAAATACTACCAATTTTTATATAGCCAGTTAGCTACGAGCTAGCTAACTGGTACATATTGGCTGACGAGTGGTTCCTGAGATTATTTTAGTAGGACTTATGAAGTTTGTCTAAGGGCCCGTTTAATACGTCTTTGCTTTAGTTCTGCTTGTAAAACTTCCCAAGACTTATTTTATAATCCTAGTTTATGTGACAAGCCACCGAAAGCTACTGCAATTAGCATGTAAATACTAAATTTATTATTCCGCATAGTAAAATAAAATGTGGAATTATTACTTATGACTCAGGTAAAAATATTTTTTATTAGGGTAGCCTCTTCTATTAGTACTGTTATGAATCAGGTTCCTGCAAAGGTGTTTTAATTATTACTTTAACTGACCGACTTTGCATCTATGAAAATTATGAGGTGAATAACTGTGAAAAATTTAACGAATTCTGCCTTCGTTTAGAAGAGTTGCTTTATGGAAAGCTAAATTTGAAATTTTGTTTTTGTATATAGCACACTATTTCTCAGCAAGAGAAATATTAAATTTGACTTAACAACTTTTTCCATTCTATTGTCCTAGTGTCGAGCTCTATTCAGTGGTACAAGTAATTTTTTAATAGAATGACTTTAAAATTTCATTTAAACCTACCTCCATGTTTAAACAGGTGTGTGTGTGTGTGTGTGTGTGTGTGTGTTCACAAGGCGATTTCATATACTAAATTTTACTTTTTTCATCTACTATCGGGGTTTTTTATATTTACGAAATTTGGAGAGTATTATTTGATTTTGGTTTAAGTTTTAACTATTTATTTTTTTGAAACTTCAATGCAAGTGCATTTCCTCAACAAGTTTCCCGACTAGTTTTTAATATTGTCTTCAAAATATGTTGAAAAGGTTGCAGTAAAAGCCAAAGTGACCGGTCTTTATAGTTTGTTCAAACTAAACTGTCAAGAGAAAAAAGAAAGAATTGAAGCAATTTCACCAGAGCTTTCATTATAAAGAAATTTTCGTGATTTCTAATTTCAAATTTAATTTGCCCAAAAATTTGCGTGAAAATTTCTCTTGAATTGTTTTCCCAAATTATGTATACTAAAAAATTAAAAACTACAAAATGAAAATGAAAATTGGTTTACTTTTATCTATTATTAAAATTTGTTGAAGGAAAAAAAAGTTATTCATCCTTCGATATACAAGGACATACAGGAAGAAGCAACTACGTCAAGGGGTGTTCCAACACAAATTTCGGTTAACATCAATTGCCTAACCACATATTACGCAGGCATTATTTTCCTACTTTTAAATTGTTTAACCATATATGGTATTTAAATCCAGGAAAAAAACATAGGTAAACAAGACCACGTTTACAGCTGTGAAGTTAAAAGAAAAGAAAATCATTTCCCAGGATATCATAAAGTTAATACTAAAAAAAAATATGAAAAAGGTATTTTCAGAAATTAACACGCAGTTGATAACAAGTTCTATTAAGAAAATTTCATTTATTTGCGTAAAGAAAACATTGTTAAATTTAGTTTAAATAACCCACGAGTTATTTTTTCTTATAACCACTTTGTGTGTCGCATTTAGCGCTTTCCTGTAATAACAACTTTACTATTGAAAACAAAGTAAAAATTGATTCGTTTTTAAATTCTTTATAACTTTGCAGCTGCTTGCTGTAGTGAGAGGTATAAGTGTTCAGCACACTATGCTTCACGGTTACAAGGAAACTGAAACTTGAAGGATTAAAGACACGCAAAAGTAAGTTTGATAGTTTGGATATACCGTATTTTTTTTCAACGCACTGTAAAACTCATCGTCTACCTTAGATAGATTTAATTAATCGCGAGATAAATTTTAGCGAATTAAACAACATTTTGCGATTTTTGCGAAATAAAGTCTTTGCTACCATTCGCGACAACAAATTTCCGAGAAAATTTTACAAAGCGTTCGTCTGTTAGCAATCTTCGCGAAAGTCGCCAAGAAGTATTTACCGTAATTATTCTAATTTAACGCTGCTTCTAATTAACGCGGACGGACAAAAATGGCCAAAAGTTTGTAATTTATCGCTTCTAATTATTAACGCGGGTCGAAAATTTGGCGTGTTTTATTTTCCTCTAATTTAACACGGATCGTATTTTTTTTAAAAAAATAAGCAGTGGTTTAGATTAAATGAACATATATATTTCGATATATTATGATACTGAGATCAAGCGGATTAGTTTATTTGCCTCTAATTATTAACGCGGGTTGACCGTGCTCAAAAGTTTGTAATTTATCGCTTCTAATTATTTTCGCGGGTCGGTTAAAATAATTATTTTTACCGGCGCGTTAAATTAGAATAATTACGGTAACCATAAAATGTTCCCTCTTACTTCTTTTTTTAATAATTTTTCCTGTGTATCATTCGTAGAAATAAATCAAAAATCTGGTTATGGTATATACTGGACAATAATAAAAAAATTAGACTTGGTTATTTCACTTTAAAAAATAAACTTAATAAACAGCATATCTAGTCACAGCAAACACTACTTTCTCTAGTAAGAACTGAGACACATTGTCTCTTCTGTAATCGCTAACCTCGAACGAACTTATTTGCTACATCTAACTTCCTATAGATGGATCGCTGCACTTTGCTTCATCTGGTGGTATTTTTATTTATCGTTGTATACAACGTTAAGTGTGAAGAGGCGAGACATTACAAATTCAATCCACAGTTATGTGATCTGAACCAAAAGATAAGTGCAGTAAGTATTAATTTACTTTTTGCACCTTCTTCTTCTTCTTCTTCTTCTTCTTCTTCTTCTTCTTCTTCTTCTTCTTCTTCTTCTTCTTCTTCTTCTTCTTCTTCTTCTTCTTCTTCTTCTTCTTCTTCTTCTTCTTCTTCTTCTTCTTCTTCTTAGCATCTTAACCAACAGCACACAGTACAATAGAATGCACATGTCTAGGGAATACGAAGGATAAAAATGTCAATCCTTAACTTACAAAAACAGGTAACAACACAAGGTTGCCAGAGCTGTCACGCCCTAAAAGCACATGTCACGTACCAAAATTTGAACACGCACAAACGCACAAGGCACTAAACACCAACACAAAGTACTTGGTATATCCTATTCTTAAATTTACTTTCTAGCATAAACTTAGTGTTGTGCCGCAATACGCATCTACATTGGAAGTGGAGAGCACTGCTAAGTGTCAAGCAGTATACCACGTGTGTCAATCATCACAACCGTCTGATAAACAAAGATGTTGTCGAATGGCGCAGAATTTTTGTTTAATTTATGGCAAGAATAGTCCATGCCAATTGTACTGTGGCTGTTGGTTGAAAAGATGTGAACTATGATTATATATTTCAAATTATGTACTTTTTCAGTTCCAATATTTGTCTCACATTGTTACTGTACAAGCAGTAACAATTACTGATGTACATAATGGTAATTTTATGAATTATTAAGAAAACCTGAGTTGACTTTATCCTATTATACAAAGGGAGCGGTATGTTGGGTCTAATTTTTTAGAGGGAAAGGAAAGGGTAACTTTTGCACCCAGAAAGAATTCGGGAAAGAAAAGCTATGACAAAGAAATCGTAACTAACCAAAATGGAAGGAGTGATTTGTTATAAAAAAATAACGATGACGTCTTATTTTCTGCTGGCGTCATTTTTTTTCTGAAAAATGACCTTCTTCAATTTTTTCGGATTTTTTTTTCTATATTGGACTATATTTACCTAATTCGCTTTTAATCATTTTCATCCCCAGAGCTCTTTGAGATAAACATTTCAACACAGTTCTGGGGAATAGAATGAGAAATCTATAGACGATTTTCTAATAGCCATTTTATCCTATAGGTCCTGCTTATTTAATTACCAGAATGCGCGCGCATGTACAAAAATCCAAAAACTTCTGTAAACATTTGTAAACATTGGCAAGTCAGATATGTCATATTAAATAATGAGATTAAGTTACATTGTAGATACATAGTTGCAACGGGGACGCAGGGCTAAGTATACAATTTCATCTTTAATATATTAAAAGTGATACCTGACGTTTTGTATTTCTGCGCTAGGACACTCTACAAACAAGCACATTTTCTCATGAAATCTCCGCACTGGACATACACTCCACGAGTACTTGCCAAGCTGTTTTTAAAAGCTGTGTAACGTATGCAAACTTCCTTCAAAAGAAAGGATGTTGCAACAACGCTAAAAGATTCTGTGAAATACACTCCAAGTATGGTGCATGTGGTGTCTATTGTGGATGCTGGCAAACAAGTTGTTACGCATATGGTAGTGAAAGCCGTTTGCCTCTGTACTAGTCCTGAGAAGTGTTAGTTTCAAACTGAAGAGTGACGACATAGGACCATTCGCGACTTTAAAAGATAAATATATTTTTTTTCACTTAGTTAATTATCCAAATTCTAATTTTAACTTGTATTCAAAGAATTGCTAATTGTATATAATATTTTTTTTAAGAAAAGTCAATTTATTATTAAAAATGTTAGCTGTGAAGACGGATTTCCACGAAGCGGAGTGGATGGCGAATTTGTTGGCGAAATGTATCTGAACATGCTCAGTTCCGTTTCATTTTATTTTTGCTTCAGAAAATACGCTTCGCCGAAAAATGGAAACAGTTCCTACTTTTTAGCGGAAAATAATTTGTTCCAAACTTCCAACTAATCAGAACGCAACCATTTTTTCTTAAAGAATTCCATTCCTTGAAAAAATTGCAATTAACTATTTTGCTTTTAATATCCATTTTTTTTTGTTTCTCGTAAAGACCAAAAAAGATATTTCGCAGCTAATTCGCTAATGAGTTCATCTTTCTCAATTTCTCTAGCTGCGCAGCATTTTGATTTTAATGGAATATTCGCCAGTTTAACAACGATTTATTTAAAGAAATTGTGTTATCAAAGAGAGATTTAGTCTTACAATCTTATTTCGAAAAAACGAGAGTTTCTTTCCTTTCAAAATCCAATTGTCTCAATAGCCAATCAACATTCTCGGACATATACTGATCGTAATATTATGCGACCCAGCGCTGATTCAGCGAAATTCAAATTGAGCAAAAGTTTAGCTAGGTAGCTATTTCGGCTGGAACTGTTTGCACTAAGAGAATGAAGTGGTTATAGTAAGGATATATTCTACGATCGTCCTAGTTTTTTTAATTTCTAATTTTTATTAAAATTAAGAAAGAAGTCAAATAGAATTGCTCCATGTTCCTGGAAATGTTCATGTTTCAAGCATGCTGAGTATACACGTTCTCGTTTTAAAAAAAATTCAGCAGTTTTTACCTTCTGAAATTATTCTTTCACTCTTTAATAAGTAAAGAACACAAAAAGCCTGTCTATTCCATGTAAATAAAATACACTGTGCATATAATATAACCGCTTCTCAACTTATATTTGTAATCGACGTATAAATCAGTTTCACAGTTCCACAAAAACCCGCTTACATTTTTTCCGTAGAATTCTTTTCCTTCCAAATACTCTGTAGTTACAATAACGCGATATCTGTCATGCTTGCCTAAACTTTTCAACCCATTTTTAACTTTATCAGAAATGGTAATGATCAAGTATGGAAGCTCCATTGTATATTTGATGTTAGAAATCAACTCATGACAAATCTCTTTTATCATTGATCTGGTTTCTTGAAGGGATGGTTGCGAAGTTGGTTTTGTGACATATGTATTTTTTGTTTGATGCTGAGCTTTCTTTTTTAATGACCATCCGTCTAAAAATGCGAAGTAAATCAACAAAAACATAACAACACAGCTAGACACAAAAGGGACTGTTTTATGATATTATGTTTTTGAAGATTAAAGGTCTCAGGATAAAAGAAAAATATATTTTATTACTTTCTTCGAATACTTGCTCGTATTCTTCTTCTTTCGTTTGTGGTTGATCAGAATGAACTATCTGAAAATCTTCGCCGCTTTTATCTCGTTTAAAATATTCTGCATGGAATAGGGAGATCTTTCTTGTTGGAGGGACGGAAATACATTTTGGTGATTTGGGTATATTAAGTACAAAGTCTTCTTCTTCTTCTTCTTCTTCGGAAATTAAATAATTGTTCATTTTTTATTACTCAGTTATATACTCTTTCATATTCAGTTTTGTACAACTTTTTTATGTACTTGTAGGAAACTTAGATTTCATGTTATAAGCATTCATGACAAACACACTAAAAACACTTTTAACAAAACGGCAAAACATTACAGTAATATACTAATCCAATTAGTTGGAAGACATGAAACTCATGAAAATTTTTAAACCGATTTTTGTTTAGCTATTTATATTCGTATATAATAGTTTTATGCAATCTTAAAATTCACCTCAGTGACTTAGAAAATCCGAAGTAATTTAATTCTACGCATTCTATGCAAGTGCATGGCTTTACTTTTTTTTAATTTTCCACACTGTGGTTTTGTAGATCTCTTCTTTTGGTACAACTTTTTAGATTAAATAAAACAGTTTGTCTGTGTGTGTTTTATTTCAATAGAAGTGCTGTACTATGGACTTTTAATACATTTTTTTATTATGTGGAATTTTAACTTGATTTGATTTGGTTCACCTTTTTCTTAGTATGACTTTTTCGAAGAAACAGCAACAACTAAGAAAGAAAGGGTAGAAATACTTTTGGGTTAGAGATTACACATAAAGGCAATGGCGTTCAGGTTAAGACTAACCAGCTTTTTAAACAAATGTTTCGTAACGTTAGTAAACAATATGAAAACAAATTTTACCTAAAACAACTCGACAATTTGACAATCATCTGGAACAAATGCCTTTCCAACTAGATATTACTCACAAACAATCATTTACGTTCTGTCCATGTAGGAAACACGCAATGTGCAATTATCAAATGACATCATAGCCTCAACATACGACTGAACCATAGTGTCGATGGCTCCAATTTGCAGAAATCGCAGAAAATTGAGCTAGCGCATTTTCAACGTTGTTTGTCCAGCCTACACTATCTGCAAATGTAGGGCTTTCACCAATAACCAGGTAAAGACCATTCATCTGGCGGTTCATTTTGACAATTTTGGGAAATAATAATTGTGCAAATAGTGATGGACAAAATTGCATTTTAAACATAAATTTAACTAGAAATGAAGTTTAGAAGAAACCGGTGTTTTGTTGCACGGAAAAATTGATCGTTAGATGTTCTTTTGTTTCTGTTTAAAAGATCTCAATTCGTTTACTCTTTTGCAAACATGTTCAGATAAAAATAAATGTCTCGAGTTGTTAAATGTTTCATTGCATACGCATGGACATAGGTGAAGTAAAAAGATAGAGCAAGGAGAAGAATAAAACCGATTATTGAATGGTATTTGCGACAGTTCTACTTCAAGAAATAAATTTGTATTACTTCAGCTACAATAACATTTTGATCAATTTGTTAAGGTCTATGTCCGTTAAAAATGTTATTTTCGCCAATTCACGTTGGTCTATGACTAAAATGTCGCAAACTTTTTGCTCTCGCGAAGCTTTCTGCTTGCAACCATGTCTAATCTTAAAGTAGTTGTTAGAAAAACAGTGACATACCATGTAGAGAACATGACATTTTGTTGCTATCAAAACCTTGTACAACATCCAAATAATGGAAACTGTGTCAAGATTTTAGTTTTCCTTAAAAACGGGTTTGCCTTATTTCTTATTTTTCAAAGTTAAAACTCTTTCAGACTTTTATACATTCATTTGGTAGCATTTGATAACTTTTAGGTAATTAGCGCGCTATCCAATTAACAGCTTCTAATATGAATCGCGTCTGAGGTCTGAAATTTAGCGTTGCAGTAACTAATTAGAGTATGGTACAACTTTTTTTCAACAGATTACTAAAGGACGTGAGCATAATAAGATAATGATTCAAGTAATTGGAAATGATTGACAACAAAATAAACCCTTAGACAACAATATACTGTTTACATCGCTCTGTTAGAAATTTCAAAAGTTAACACAACCATCATTAGCGTAGTACCGTCAACAAGCAGATAATCCTTGAAATGAGGCTTAGAAAGTTTAGAATTGAAAAACACCTTTCCATTTTTCGGTGTCCTTTGGTAAATTGTGTACTTGTAATGTCAATCGTCCTTACCATAGAATGTTTTTAAATTTTAATTATTAGCTGAGCATCAACTCATTAGTTTGTAATTGTTGCAAAACGTAACACGATGCATCCAAGTGTTATCAACTTTGTTGCAGATAAGAGGAGCCAGTACAGGATGTGATATAAATTCTTGAAAATATAGATAAACAGATGAATAGAAACAAAGTTGCGCTCTGACGTCAAATATTTCATTGCATGACTTAAGCATTTTTTAGTGAAGATAAAATATTACATATGGATAAAATAGTTTTGCTGGTTTCTGAGACACAAATACAGAGAATTTCACGTTGAAATTTTAAAATTTTATGTAATTCTTTTTTGTTTATCGCTCGCACAAAACACACATAACATCTGTTACTACATCTTCCGGTAGTTGTGATGAGCTGCTCAAAGCTTATTTTTCTGAACAAATAATTTGACAATAGTTCACGATTTTGCGTTTAGTCGAACTGTTTTTCAAATTTACAACTTTTAATTGAGTCTCACTTAGTCAAACGAAGTTGAGAATAGACTGTGGGTTGGAATGGCGAAAAAACATGATGTAACAAAGTTGTAGCAATTAGTTACTTGAGAGAGAGAGAGAGAGGATAAAAAAATAATAATTAGTTTCAATGACGGCACTTACTGAATGAATAAAATTTTAGACTATGCAAGTCTTTGGGAGGCATGCATAGCGCTGTTCATAAAATGTGTTCCTGTGTCGCGAAATTATTTCATTATTTGAGCTATGTACCAAATACAGATACACAAATATGTTTTATTTTTCGTACTCTTAATTATTTGACAAAAACTGCTGCGCATTTTCAGTAAAGATAAACTGCTAAATTTTTCTCAATTTAGACACATTTTTGCTGTAGAGAGTTGAAGTTAAACTAAAAATATCTTATCAGAAACAACACTAAAAAAAAATATAAGTTTTCCCAGACTTGTCGATGTTTTCTTGCTAAAATAATATTCCTTGAAATACAATATAATAAATAGTTAAACAAAATAAAAATATTTTTTTTCAAATTTCGCCAGCACCAATTTCTACTTTAATTTACAATGGCTGTGTTTTGTATTTTCCTTCGTAGAGACATGCATTCCATGTTTCGTTGAATTGTAAAGGGTGGGGGCAGTTAACGCATCCAACAGTAACACCTTTCCAGCAGGCGATGTAATGTTTTGGCTGGGTAGGATCTCTAATGTTTCCTTTGAAGTTGGGTCCTCTGCTTGGGCACTCATCAGGGCAGTTAAATGTTGGTTTTGTTTGCCAAGGTTGAGTCGTATAACAAGCGTCTAATGATAAAAAGGTTTAGGTAAGCTAACTAGTGACAACGAGAATCAGTATCTCCTTTTTTAACAGTATATAATAAATAATACAATACAATTAATGATACTATAAATTTAATGCAGAATGGGTACCTACCAGCCTTATTGTATAAACATTGGTTACATTGTTCACTGAATTCCAATTCATGTGGCCAGCAGGATTGACAATATGGTCGACCATTTGAACATTGAACGAAGTCATGAATGTTAAATGGACTTTCAAAGTTGCCATCTGATTTTCCAGCACAAAAAGATGGGTTTGGTACTAAAAGTAAGACATTTGGAGCATTAATTTTCATTTGATGGTGTCAAAAGCATTACAGATTTCAATTTAACAATAATCCACTTGGTAAGAATTACAAAGGTGCCGAATGAACGCAAATCTTTGAAAAATTGGAGTTTAAGTTTTCCAAGACGAGGGAACTTCGCAAACACTGATTCCGCAGTATATTCAATAAGGTAAGAAAAATTAAAAATATACCTTGGCATGGAGGTGGAGTAGAGCCAGATGGACCAAGTTCGAATGCACCATGGACAGCTAAATGCAAGAAAAAAGACAATTTAATATAAACGCACGTCAGGAATGTACCATGCTATCATACTCCTGTTAAAACCCATGATCCTTACCTGTCGCTACACAAATTGCTGCAAATATTGGAATAAATTTAGCCATTGTTCCTTAGTTCTTCTTGTCTTGCTTCCAGTTGATACTACTAATGTAAAGTTGTTATGATTCTTCCAACAAAACGAGCCCTGTTTTATACCAAAACATTATATAACATTTTATCTTGCCTAAATCCTAATTTCTATAATTATTATGTAATGTTCTAAATACTGTATTCTTTGCTATCTCTATAATTTATCAAAATTCAATGCCTCAATGTTTGCGAGCAATTAAGTATAATTGATGACATAATCACAGAAAGACACATTCAGTTAATTGTTACTGTTATTCAAAATTGATTTAAAAACTTTTGAACAAACAAATTACCTGCCTCGCTTTGATGTTGCAAAAATAAACCAATAGGAGAAAAGATAAAGTGACATTCTATGAATTATATGACAGGATGTTTGCACATTTTGTTGTTGTTATTATTTTTGTTGTTATTGTTGATTTCGGTAAGGTAACCAAAGCAACGTATAGCGTACATTCCTCGGGATAAAATGTCTTAGCTAACTACGCAAAACAATGTGCATAGCTATAAACAAAATCAAATTATGATGAAATTTTCCTGAAACAAAAAGATGCCGCCTAAACTGCGACAACATATTTTGTTTTTTAAAAAAATACAATTTTTGCACTGGAGAATGTGAAGCAACAGAGTCGATTTTTTGCTATTTGTCGTTTTTGAATTATTGTTTAAGCCAAGAAAGGTGCCAGTGACTCGGCGTGTATAGGCTAATCAATTTCTCAACCCCCTTCCCATAAGCTTTGGGATTAACTTTTATGTTGTTTCTTAACTCGGCTACTTACTACCGCCTCCCACCCATTTCTCATCATCATCATTATCTCAAAATAGGTTTCTTTAGCGATATCGTATTCGTTTGCTGAAAAATGGAAGCTTAATCTGCGAAAAGAAGAAAAAAAACGAAGAAATGAGTATGCGCGTGTTATGTAGCACCCTTTTCAACCTTCTCACCGCCGACTGACCCTGTGTCTGTAATATGTAACTAACTAACATCTGACTGTTAACTTTTATTACAGTAAAAAAAATGATTGCAAACTTTACAACCATTCTCTCTGAATTGGGTGAATTTGGAAAGACTTCATCCAATCTACCTATGGGAATGAGTCAAGTTAAAAATTTTGGTTTCTTTTAAAAATAAAAAGGCAATAAATTCAAGAATTTAGGATATATAGACATTTGAGTAGCTCCCATGGGCTTCGTAACCCAGCTAAGAAGTATTTGGCAAAGTTGACATCTGGCTGCTATTTATGAATTATCATACTGTAGTAGACGCAAATTGATTCAAAAGAAGTATTAAAATCCTCTGGAAATCTGAACCACACTTCAGCAGTGCGTCGCTAATTAGAGAAAAGACGGCTTGTAATATTGCTCACACGACCATCCAACAATTACCGCCTACATATGTAATTGTTTGCGGTCGTTCTTAAACTTTGTGTGTCGCATAAGAAGGCTAATTTACAAAAACCTTGGTGACAAATGACAAAATAACAGACAACCACGAAACTGCAATTCAAAGTGATGGGTTAACGTTTTAATTTGTTTGTCTATTTCTCTTTCCTGTTTTGATTTGATTTACACATTTTTGTTTCTGTCGAAAGGATTTTTCCAAATTTTGCTATTTTCTTTAAAATAAAATAATTTTATAAGAACAACGAGGTTGGGGTATGGCTAGAACAAAGAAATAACATTTTACTGATTTTCCTTTTAATCGAGAAGTATTTACCAAGGAGAGAATTTTCACAGAATCAGTTGTTGTTATTTTGCGAAATTTGTAAATTTAAATTTTGGGTCGCAAAAAAATATAATGAACTGTTCCCTATAATTGTACAAAAGGAAAACGTTACTCTGTTTTTAATATGAAAATACAATAGTAGCAAATGTTTTGTCGATTGATGAATGTTTTTAATAGTAGAGATAAAAAAGCAATCCCACCTAATTATAAATACTTACTATTACTATGGAGAAATGTATAGAGGGATCAACTAATATGTGTTGTTGTAATGCAACTTATATAACGTTATAAAATGGAAGATGTAACAATCTTATTATGACAACTGAAATCCTTTATTGTTCATATCGAGAATGCACCGTGTACTATCTAGACGACAGAATTGAATTATGTAAGGGTATATATCTTCTCAAAGTGCATTAATATCCTTTCATGTAATGTTCTCTTCCACATTTTATGGCATTTAAAAATGATTACACAAAATGTCACGCCGTTTAAATTTATTTCACTTTCAGCATTAAAACAGCGTATCAACTTCATTTTGTTCTCCTTTTTTAACATTTACTTTTAATCTTATATCTATTAAAAATATTTCGTTTCCAATATTCAATTTGTTCTTAGGTTAACAAAATCATAAATATTTGAATATCGACTACAGCATCATTAAATAGCCACATATGAAAGTTTTTGACACAATGTTGAACAGAGTTTTATGTTATACTGTTAGCGAGAACACGCCATACATATATCGAGAGGACCAAATTTGCATATTCCAAACACTAAGTTAATTCACACACATTATTATCAATAGGCAGCAACAAGGCTGACGATTAAATTTTTAGATGCAAATTGACTATGCTTTAAATAATGCGACACCGCTTTAACCAGTCCTTTATTGTTCCTTACATGGTTAAGGAATTTCTCTATGTCTGACCAACATAGCACAAAACACGTCTTGGACATATAATCTTAAGAACAATCCAGTTTCCAAGTTGACATTCAAAAATGGTTTTAACGACAAGAAACAGTTCATCTTACACAATGCTAACATGGTTCACTGCACCTACTTAGCTAACTAACTGTCAAACTTTCCCGCAAATTTACTTCCTTACTGAAGAAATATATTATATACATTTTTCTTTACATCATTCTATTTCAGGTACTGGGGTTTTGTAGAAATATAGCGCTCATTAACATCCAAATTCAGATTTTTTAAAACATAATCCGAAAAAATTGTGAACATTCATATTAGCACGATTTAAAGGTATTGTTACATTGCCTTTATTAGAAGAAATTTTCCCACTAAGAAATTTTCGCGATTGAGCCTAAGCAAATTTTCGCGGGATTAATTTCACGGATCAGCCTGTTTTGAAATTTCCTCAGTGGGGCTGGTTTTGCAGATTGACCAATTTTTAATGACATCAACTTCGCAGAAGAAATTGATTGATTCGCCATGTTTTATCCCGTACACATTTTTAGTATATTGAACTTAAATCACTACATCAAACCAAAGATGTACATGCACAACAACCCCTGTCGTAATTGGCAGTAAAAGAAATACTTTTTGCATGGATTTATTTATTTTCTCGGCTTAGAACCAAAAATATTTTTCACTGAACTTACTTTCGTTGAACTTATTTTGGAAAACCTGAGAAATACCGCGAATATTTTTCTCGCAAAACGTAACTTTCTTGACATAAGCTATCGACTAGGAAAAATAAAGTCAAGGAAAGCAATTTTGAGTAAGTTAAAGTTCACTGTATAGATTTGTAATGTTGCCATGGCGCTTTACAAACATCGAGAGCTTGTACGAATATTACATAACAGAATGACTCAAAAGTAGATAATCGCTTATCGTTTTTTAATCACTCTTGATGGCTGGTACTGATAAAATACATTGAAGTAAGTAAATATCACACATTTTTTAGCAGTGACGAGATGACTTGCATGGACTGAAAACAAGTATGACATACTTTTACACGCATGACAATAGCAACTGCTTCTTGAATTGAAATCTTACCATGATTTCGATACAAATTTGCAATTGCTTTCACTTGTTCAAATAATCAATCGCCAGTTTCTTGTGATGCGGTATTTTTCATCGCTTTTGAAGATTCGTCTTCAGCCTTAGTTAAATAGGCCCACATATAAGACACTTCTTTATAATAATCAAGAACAGATTGAATGTCTATGTTAGCTTCCCATGCCATTAAACTTTCAATAAAATAATTTTTAACAAAACAAGAAGTTAGAAGCCATCGGAAGTGAATTTGAAACACACTATTAGACGAGATGCTTAGAGTGTTTTCATATTCTTGTTTAAGTTTAGTGATGTCTAAATATTCAAATTATTTTTGAATTTTTCTTGGTTGGTTAAGATTGGGTTAATCTGGATTAAGAATATTATCCACTCTGGGATTTAGATTTGAGTCCATGTATGTCTAGTATAAATTTTATTTAATTTAATTTTACTTCCTTTTCTTCCTTGGAGATGTTGTCAGGTAATGGTTTAGCGACAATTGCATGGTTAGTGCAAAGTTTCCCGAAAGAAAATCGAAAATTCTTGTTTTTATATTTACGACAAGATTTAGAGTGGAAATGTGTTTGAAATATCGAGACTACGTTGTAGATATTTGGGTTAGTTTCTTTATCAGTAAGCTCGCAGTTAACTGTGCTATCTACGAAAGCGATACTTTTTTTCTTATCATCAATGCGTTAGATTGGTGTATTACCAACCCATCATAAAGAGTGAATGTGTGGGCTACCTCTCGGGCTTGTTTTGAATTAGGTCATCATGCTTGGAATCATTCACTGGAATCATTAAAATATTTAATATATGAATATTAAAGAAACTAAAAATATTAACAGTTGATAGTAATAAATTCAAAATTATTTTGAAAATTGATCATAAAGCTAGGGATTTTTTTACAATATCTGTCGGATGGACATCTTTCTTTTGCCACATACATTTTTCTGATATCTTCTATCGGGAAACATTGTAGTGAAAAATCGTTATTTGAGGTACAAAGAAAAATTTCAAACGCCAATTTTAGCGGAACCATTATCTCAATCTAATTTACAGTCCGGTTTTTCTAAGAATTGTCCGTCCGACAGATTTTTAAACACCTTTAGTTCTTTTTTATAGTCTGGACATGATTAAAACGAGTACATTTTTGCCACACTATCGAAGAAAATAATGGGCTATTATGCGCGGTCATTAAAATAGTCAATAGTTTGATTTTTCAAAAATAAAACGTGTTTATTTTTTTTGTCCGTCCGACAGATTTATTTTGAAATTTTTATACATTGCCGAAGTGAGATTTATGGAAGTGTCGATTAAATGAAAACTTTAAAAACCAGTAATTAAATTTAATTAAAGGTAACTTTTACCGTTTCGCTTTGATTTAGAGTATTTTTGCTTTTGCTTTTAAAGCAAGATGATTCAATAAAATAAGAAATGTCCGTCCAATCATCAAGCCTTCATTAACTTTATCTTAGAGACAACGTCTCTAAGATAAAGTTAATGAAGGCTTGATGAAGGTGATTTAGGCAACACAAATTGCGAGATGTAAACCCAATTAAACACAGAGAACTTAGAGGCATATTGTGTCATTTGCTATTGGACTTATCACAACAAACAATTGAAGTCATTGCAGTGAAATTGGAACGAATATTTTTCCGAATTAGAATGTTTACTTTATCGAATGTGTATTCACTTTGGCGCCAGTCAAGACAAGATTGTAGACACATTGTGTAAAGTATTGCATAATCGAAGCACATTTATTGCATAATCGAAGCACATTTTAGTTTGAAATCAAGGTAAGAAATCACATAGTTTTTAATATTTTTATCCCTCAGTTTCCTTTCAACAAATTTATTCGTTGTCACTCAGATATATCCATATTATGCCTTTTAGTTATGTCTCCATCTCCAAAGAAGAAAACGAATAAAGATTATTGTAAGAGATACCGGGAGAAAAATCGCGAGAATTATCGGATGAATGACGCCGAACGAAAGAGAGCTAAACGGTTAAAAATAAGATTGCAAAATCCAGACCTGTACGAAGTTAATAAGAAAGAAGAACGAGAAAGAAAACAAGTCGCCAGATTGAGAAAGAAATATGCTGCCTTCGTTAACAATTCCGCTGCTATTTCAGAAACACCCACTGTTACACCAGAAGCGCCTGCTACGTCTACGTCTACTAACAACGATTCCGCTACACTGTCAACATCTTTTTCAACAAAGCAATCAAAGGATAGGAGTATCAGCAGAGCTGAAAAAGCATTACCACGGAGCCCAAGGAAAAAAAATGAAATCCTCGGTTCTTTGGCAAAGAAATATCAACTTCGAATCGCGTTGAACCCAAAGAAAACTGGACGTAAACCAACTGAGCTGACGGAAGAAGAAAAACAGTGGTTGCGTAATAGCTTGGATAGAGCAGAACTCACTTACATAAACCCTGGAAGAAGAGACCACGTGTATATCGGCAAGAAAGACGGACAACGACAATACCGTCAAAAGAGATACCTTCTATGGAAATTGCGGGATCTTCTTAACATTTTGAACGGAAATGAACTTTCTGGTTCACCAACAGGAGTTGAAACATATTTGTTGAATGTTTTGAGAAGCCTTTGTCTTTCTCGTTGCTTTACAATTTTATAAAAAGCCACAAACAATTCATCTACAATCAAAACATCCCTCAAGGCTCGTGTCTTTGTGAAGTTTGCGAGAATTCGTGTCTTCTCGCGAAAGGTATCAACAGATACATCAAAGGTGTGAAACTTCCCACAAACCCGCATGATCTAGTGGAAGATAACTGTTGCGACTCCTCTGTTGATGACTGCATGCTTGGGTCTTGTCAGCAATGCTCAATTCCGAAAAAGTTCAATGAGAATCACGATGAAACTTCATCTTCATCCACCTCCTCTAATGATTCAGATAATGATGATTCTTCTTCTAACGAGGAAAGTGAACATGTCACTTACAGCAAGTGGACTCGTGTCGAAAAAAAAATTCAAAAGATTACCGTGACCGAGGAACGCGAAGATTGCATCAACAGCTGGAAGGAAAGCCTGAAATCTTTAAAGCAGCATATTTATCGCAAGCGTGCACAGGCTTCAGTATTAATCGAAACGAAGAATAACTTGCAGGAAGGTGATGTACTGATGCAAGTCGACTACAGTGAAAGTTATAAAAACAACGAGCAAGACGAGATACAAAGTGCCTATTTTGGTCATAGCTGTTTCAGCATATTTACCGCATGTTGCTACTATGTATCAGAGGAAGGAGGATCCATGAAATGCCCCATCACTATTACAAGCGAGTCAAGTGATCACTCAAGAATAGCTGCATTTTCATGCATAAACAAATTGTTAAATGTGATGAAGGAAAAAGTAAAACCAATTAAGAAACTCATTATTTGGAGTGACGGAATGGGTGCCCAGTTCCGGTCTCGATTTGTTTTCATGTTACTTTCTACCCTTGACCATTCCATCGATCTCGAGTGGCACTACAACGAGGCACACCATGGGAAAGGGCCTATGGACGGAGTAGGCGGAACGATCAAAAATCTAGTCTTTCGAGCAGTAAAATCTGGAAAGATTGCAGTAAAAACACCAGAGGAGTTTGCAAACGCTGCAAATGAAGTTGTACCTTCGATCCAATCGTTATACATGCCGATCGACGACATGTTAGAAGAACCGGCAGAAGTCGCCAGTGCTCCAGTAATCCCCGAAACTCTTCAGGTTCATAAAGTTGTTAGAAAAATTAACAAGGACAATGTACCGTTCATCGAGTTTTTCAAGTTATCAAAAGATGACAAACCTGCGTACACACATTATTATCGATCGGAAGAAGATCCGCAAGTTTGTGGTCATCAAGACCATGCTGAGATCAACGATAACACGTGTGGTCATTGTTTGGTTACTTACAACGTTAAAAAAGAGACCGAGCCCATTATGTAAAAACTGGTTTCACGAGAGCTGCTTTCATGAATTTTAATTGCATTACGATTTTATTCTTGTTTTTTTTCATTTCATTTCTTTCACGGCTTATTTTTTAGACATAAATCTGTCGGACGGACAACTTTTTTCCTTGGCTTGCAGTCGTTTTTATTTGCCCTATTCATTTTTATGCGCCAAAAGCCTAGAACTATTTATAAAGAAACACTGTAAAACCCCAAAAACACAATTTTTGAATGAAATTAGTGGTTTTATATCAATAAAGCACAATATCTGTCGGATGGACAGTTTTCTTTTTTGTGAATTTCTTCAAGTTACCGATTTTACAGCGCGTCTTATTTTTCCAAACACACCGCCACTATGTTATTTATCGTTTGGATGGTACATTTCAACTGATTTTTTACTTTAAAATTTTTTGGACAAAGGTGTCCGTCCGACAGTGTCCGTCCGACAGGAAAATTGTTAAGTTGTTTGACACTGAATGAGTAAAACGAATTTCGAACAGCCCTTTGAAGTCAATGTTTATTAAAAAAGGATTGTTATATTTAGATATTTACAAAAGAAACTTGAGATTCAATCAATATTTCAATAGATATGCCAAAAAGAGTACAAAATGGCTTTTTTCTATTTTTTATCGCGTCCGTCCGACAGACGAATTCTTTAGGATATTTTTCAAATTTACGGTTATTGTACACTAAACATTTTATTTTCTGAAAGAAGTTTCCCCATGAGCATTAAGATGCTAGTCTTTTTTCTTTTGTCAAACTACTTGAATTGCTTTAACAGCTAACTAAACTATCGATTGTCCATCCGACAGATTTTTCTAATGCAAAACAAGCCCCACTTTGAACCTCAACTCTAATGGTGTAATATTTCACTTTACCTAACGGTCCGTTGATAACTTGGTTTTTAAAAAAATGTCTTAACTCTGTATTGTAAATGTCTTTCTAAAAGAACTGGATTACTATTAAGAAAAAGCCGTTATGAAACTCCTGGGAACAGAGATATTGCGATGTTTGTGCTAAAACGACATAAGAACTTTTAGCTAACTTAACTTCAATCACTACGAAAGTTTTACCGAAGTAACCCACCGCGATACGTATCGACAGTATCCTATGAAATAAGATGTGTCACAAACGATTGTCACTACCACGTGGTACGAATCAAATAAAATGGATATTATTCTATTTGTAACGAATTAACAGGTTGTACACAATACATAGTTATTCCTTGTATTACAAGATTGTCAATATAACATTTGTTATTACATTCTTTTTCCATACCCGCTCCTTATTTTTTACACATAATCTTTGGATATGTTAATTTCAGTTCACCCGGCCCTTCGTTTGCACATTTGGCCCTGAACAAACTACTCTCTGCAAACAAACAAACTACTACCCTTTACCCTTTCTAGTGAGACTTTTATCCGTGTGTGTAAATTTTTTCAACTGTTTGCACTGTCCATACACGCTAGCTCGGTTGTCAGCCTAATTTTCCATTTATCCACATTACCCCTAGGTGCGCGTGTTCCACGTCTCTACCACGGCCCCTCTCCCTTGTTTTGTATTCGCTACTTACAAGCTGTATATTACTTCACTTACCCGAGACGCAGTGGTTTTATCAAACAATCAAAATCTGACCATACAGGTGCAATTTACCTGAGAAATATAATTACCCGCAAATTCACTTGACTTAGTTTTCTTTAGAAATGAAAAAACACGTTTTTTCCCTTCCCTTAAACCTCGCTAATCACCGCACGTAGTTTGGTATCTTTCGCTTACCAAATATGCTAAGCATGGCCAACAAACAAATCGAAAAAGAATTATATAGAGGTAATCTATTTGTTATAAACAGATCTGCCATAATGACCGACCGCTAACCCCAGATCGGGTAGCTTTGATTCTATCATGGATCAATTTCACTTGTTTAGAATAAATAGAATAAATGAAAAACAACAGAGAAATAAAATAAATGACCAGGCCCGGTTTGAATTTTGATATTTTTATAGAAAAAGCGTGTGTACCGTGAACCATCACATTTTTAAAATTGTTTCATCAAAAAATATTTTTTTAAAAATATCGCCGGTCGCCCCATTTAGCTGCTTTAAATTTCCGCAAACTTAGTGATTACATCTAGACGTCTTAAGTTTTTATTGCGTCAAAGTGTTCTTTTAGCAACTTGCCAGAGTCATTTGGGAGGCTTTAAAACCTAGCATGGTTTGTGGTCACAGGGCAAGTAGCATACACCACTTTCCCAAATGTAAACAAGATGCTGTCAATCGTGTAAAGCACTAGGCAAGCTCGTGTGAATTCACGTGTTAGCCGGACTGCACCGTGAAAGATGTTTTGCTGTAGGACCAGATTATTATCGGCACCACGAACGACGAAATACGCAAAAACGCGTTTAAGCAACAATGGGGACTCCAAGATCTCTGTATCAATGGAAGACGCTTAGAAGCAGCATCAGAAGGAGCGAGAAAACTTGCAGCACCAGACCAGAGTTTCGATATTCGTAAAAAAGAATCTATATTGTGAAGAAAGAATTAGAATTTCTGTTGAGTCGTGTCGCTTCTAAAGAGCTTGGTATTATTGAGTTTAATGCAGCTCCACAGGCGATGAGTAAAGCCAAGTTAATAAGACGTACAGGAACCAAACGTGATCCAACAACAGCGGACATTATTAGCAACTACAAGCATTTCTATGAAAGCGTAGGGAGCATTAAAGACCACGAGGTGACACTCCATGTTGATGAGACCGTACCAGCTAACCCTCGCCCTATTCCGTTCCACTTGCGTGGAAGATTTGATGCGGAAATAAAGAAGATGGAGGAAGCCGAAATTATAGAAGAGCACAGTGGCCCAGCACCGTGGGTGTCTGACGTTGTCCTAGCCTCAAAAGATGACGGCGGGATAAGGGTCACTGTTGACATGCGCGAACAGAATAAGGCTATAAAAGACACCAATGTGCCTATTCCAAGACCTGAAGACGTTAAGGCACAACTGGGAGGGTGCAAAATATTTTCAAAGCTTGATTTTAAAGCAGCGTTTCATCAGCTCATGATTGCACCCGGTAGCAGATATTTAACTGTGTTTCACGCCAACGGAAGGTTGATGCGCTTCAAACGTCTGATGATGGGAACAAAGCCTGCATCGGGAGAGCTGCACCGAGCATTGCATCCACTATTTGCAGACATACCTGAGGCACATGTGATCCACGACGACGTCAAAACCAAAACGGGAGAAGACCACCACAGAGTTATCTCCATCATACTATCGAGACTATCAGAATCGGGCATGACTCTCCTCAGACAAGTGCTTGTTTTCCAAGAAAGAGGTACCATTGTGTAGAATGATTGTGACAGAAGATGGTATACGTCCAGATCCAACGAAGGTTGATGCCCTGAAAATGTCGGATCGACCGGATCTGTATCTTTTTTATGCATGATGCAATCTAATGAGGAATTTACACCTGCTTTGGCTACTAACACTGTGCATTTGGAACAGTTAACCAAAAAGGATGCCGAATTCATCTGGTCAAAACAATGCCAGCGTAAGTTCGAAGAGCTGAAAAACTCGCTCAGTAAGGACGCTTTGCTTTGTTTTTTTTATCAGAATCATAAGACATTTTTATTCACTGATGCTCATGTGAGTGGTATTTCCGCTACAACACCAATAGAGCGTAGATATGCCCAGATCGATCTCCAAGCACTTTCAGTGGATTATGCCCTTAGGAGACTTCGAACTTATCTCGTTGGAGGGCCTACAGCTATCGTACTAACTGACCACAAGCCGTTGGGGAGCATCTTTTCCAGCACAAGAAAGGGGTTTGTTCGAAGTGATCGTATTAAATTACGTCATCAGGACATTGATTACGAAGTTCAATGGCGTCCTGGCAACGTGAACCCCGCTGATTTCATGTCACGCCATGCTATTCCTTTCCAGAGAATTCCAAAGAACAAATTTCCGGTCTCCAGAACTAAATGAAATGGTAACTCAGAAAATCAACACATGTAGAGGATACCAACTCTTCACAAAGAAAACAACGAAAGAGCCCGTAACTGCATTGGGAACTAGCGAAACCGCATGGGAAGACGTCAACATCGATCTTTTGGTTCCATGCCTGATAAGAAACATATTCTCGTTGTTCAAGATAATTTGTCCAGATTCCCTGCAGCGAAAATAGTGCCATCAACACAAGCAAAGCCATTACTGTCAGCAATAAATGACGTACACATGAACTATGGTACCCTGAAAATCACCGAACTGACAACAGTCCTCCATTTAACAGCCAGGAGTTTCACACCTACTCGACCAAAAACGGTATTTCACACGGAAACTATTTTTTGCCGAAACATTCATGCGACCCATTGGAAAGGCCATGAAAGTAGCATTCGAGACGAAGCAGAACCGTGACCAGGCGTTGAATGATTTCTTGTCAGGTTACCGCTCAACACCGCACCCGGCGACCGGTTTAGTTCATCGAGAATTCCCAAAAAACATATGCCCCGATGAACAAGTTATGGAAGCTCGACTGCAAGATGAAAAGCAGAGGCGCGAGCGGAGTGAGCGTCAAAACAGCTCCCTCAAACGTCGTCCATACCAAGCACTACCAGGCGATAAAGTATTTTTTGCCAAACAAAAACGACAGTCATAATACGAGCCTCTATATACGGAAGATCCAGCTATACCGTTGTGAGTAATGACGGGAAATCGGGGTTAATTCTTCAGAACCAGGAAAACAATTCCACCGTGCGTCGGCACAAGGATGACGTCAGGCCTTGTCATGTCGACAACAAACAGGTTCATTTAGACGATACTTGGTACTGGGAACCGCAACAAGACGAACAAAACGGAGCAGTCGTACATCCGGCTCCAGCAGACGTAAACCTAACTCCAGTAAACGTAAACCCAGCTGCAATCATCAGGGCAGAACAACCGAGGCGAGAGCCACTCGTACCTGCACGACGTAGCAACTGTGACAGACGTCTGCCGCAGAGGCTCGATGGATTCGTTCTTGATGGCGACCTTGAGTTTCGAGGAATGATTGGGAGTGATGTTATGACCGATCGGCAACCGGCAAAACGGACACTTTATAAAAACTTACATCAACTTACATATTTACTCGAAAAACGTTTAACTCGCCGAAACAATTACCCCGTGGTGGTACGTTATTTACCCGGCGCCCCCGGTGGCCATTCTATACCCGAACCAAAATCTATGTCGGGATGAACAGCGCATGGATTTTTTTGCAGATCAAACAAATTCATATGTTTCTTATTGAGTTATTTTTAGTCAAGATAAGCATATGATACATTAACAACTCGTAATATATACAAACGTCTATTATATAATCTCAAAAAGTTTTATGCATTCTGACGAAAGGCAGAGATATGCTAATAAGTTTTTATAATCCAGCAAAATGTTCAAGAGTACAACGAAAAGCGAAATGTAAAAACAAAACAAAAGTCATGAATTTGGATGGGTAAGTACTGTCGTAATTAAGAATGACTATAAAAACAAACAAAATATATACTCCGCATAATCTACAAAACAACTTAAAGATTTAGGGTCATCTGAAGCTATTAGCTTCAGATGACACTAAATCATGTCGTTGGCAGATGCTGACGAAGCAGTTACTGCTTCGTCAGCATCTGCCAACGACATGTTCAAGTAGCAACAGTGGAACCATCGTAGACATGATGTGCACTGCACCCAGTTTATGTCTTCACCACACGATTTTTGTAACTTGTAAAATTTCAGTGTGATTATGCCTGTAACATGGATAATGTGTTGAAATAATTTTTGTCGTTTTCTTATGGGTTCTTATGGGTTTTTTTGTTTTTTAGGTCATCTAGCTACACCTCGGAAGGCTGGAAGTTTAATGTATAGACAAGAATGTAATCACGTGCGAGACGTGATTAAACAAACAAATTAAACCTTATATGATGTTGTCGTTATTATTTTGGAAATTTTTAGATTTAAAAGATTGGATTAAAAATCACGTATTTTATTTACAAACAATGGAAGTTAATTTCAAATGTTTTGTATTGTTAGAATGATTTCAGAAATGTTCAAAACCCACGCAATTAAAATTTCCAGAAGATAGATTTTGTTTTATTATTTTCTGCACCCGTTTTCGTCTGATTTGTTCTTGTGTTGTTTTAATGCTTACACAACGAATTCAGTCCTACTTTGCTCTCACTTATGAAATTTTACGGTAGTTTAAAAAGAAGTGCTCAATTAGTTCTTGCAATTTTCCCCATCCTGACTACAGCAGGGAGGGGGAGGGTGCTAACAGCTTCAAGGCCTGTGGTTCTTGATGAACAAATTTTGCTTGCAACTTGCGAGAATGCTTCGCAACCTTTTTTTAATTTCTAGTTATCATCACTTTCTACTAATTCCATAATAAAACCATAAAAATCAACACTAAATGCCACAGAACGCGAATAGGTATTATAAAGTTTTGCAGCTTTGGAAATGTAAAATAATTTTCCCGCGAGATTAACTTATTTTGATATTTAAGTGCATTATTTTTAGCTGAATTGCTAAGGGGCAGTTGTGGCCATAACAAATAAGTCGAGTTTAATGTTTTTCGAGAAAATATGTAAGTTGATGTAAGTCTCCCTTTCCGAAAATTCAGTGAACTCGTATGAGCACAAACAGAAAGATATTGTTTATATATAATTGTGTTTTCCTTCCCCTACAAGGTCACATTAGATGCCTTCTAATTTATTTATATCCATAATAAACCCTTGTAGAAAATGGACTAAAAATAGTTTTCACCTACTCAGGGTGAATTGAAAATTAGCCTGTAGCTAGTTAGGATGGTACTGTTCTACCCAATCTTAGGACACTGCCCAATCTTTGCACATAAAATTGCCCAGTCTTAAGACTGGCCGGCCAGTCTTAAGACTGGGCAGGGCGTCACAAGATTGGGCAAAAGACCATGTTAGGCCCATCTTCGGCGCCTTTTAGATTTTAAAGAAGGGATGTGTGCCACACGAGCTCTGTTGTTTGCAACACCCAACGAACATTCTCAGGCACATTAAAACATCATATTTTGGGTACTGTTGAATTGACCCGGCCAGTTTTTGGACACAGTAGAGTAAAAATCGTAGCTAGCTAGGTAGCTGTAGAGCACGTGTTATACATTTAGCATTTATACAGCTTGTAGTGGCTAAATTTAAAAAATGAAATGTTTATATTTATAAAGAATCAGAAAAATCGTATTCAACCATATTATTAGTTTCAAGTTTTTTAAACACATGTATAAATACATGGTATAAAATTTTGGCCTTTTGATTTTCCAAGAACATTTTCAATTTAAAGTTTCTTGCTTTTAAGAGATACAGTCTAAAATTTTTATTGTTCTGTTTGTCTTTCACAATTGTTCTAAGATTGGGCATGTACGTCCATAGATTGGGCAGTCCAGTCTTAAGACTGACCACCCATTTGTCACTGTCAGAAGATTGGCCTGACTTTTAATGTTTACGTTTTTACGGGATTCTTGCACATGCGCGGAAAAAATTAGAAAAATCGACAGGCAAAAAAATGCAGACCGTAGTAGGTGAAGAAAGTCAAATTATGGTTAAAAACTTTTGTACTGTGGCTACTAGAGATGCTAGTAGCCACAGTATATGATATATGATCTAAATCAGATCACTGATATATGATCTAAATCTAAACTACATGCAAGCTATATTCTAATTTCATGATCAAAAGATGCCTCTAACTGAAAATAAAGTTTGGAATGGACTGGTCCACGACTTACCACCTGCATTATTTTGCCTGTCGATTTGCGTAAGAGGTCTGCGGATTATAAACAACACGCGTCATGATGAAAGTCGTCTTTTTTTTCGATATTGATAATTAAAGGCTTCTTTGTGTTATTCATAACTGACTATAAGTAAGTAAGTATATAGCTATATAATTATTTATTTGGTAGGATTACAAGAAAAAAAATCATCATTTAAAAAAATAGTATACAATGTAGTGTAACGCTATTTACAATAACCAGGGGACCACAATATGGCAGAGCTAGAAGAACGAGGGTGCCGATAAGCCGCATACGCCGTAAAAAGTGCGGGCGTTTTCGGGCGAGTTCGGCGTTTTGAAAAAAATTCGGGTATTTGCCCGAAAAACTCCGCATAGTCTGGAACAATGCCCGAAAAAAAAAGATTCACCACAAATGACTCTCGAAGAATTATTTAAAAAAGTATAAAAATTAAAATGAACAAACTATGTGGTAGCTAAGTTCTTAAAAGAACTGTTTTTTATGGGTTTTGATAAGATTTACTTGATAAATAACTTATATATAAACTTTATTAACTCCTTTCTCTTCAAGCGCATTCTTTCAACTGTCGTCCGCCATGTTTATGTTACAAGGTGTTGCATTTCGGGAATGTTCCGGGCGAGTTCGGGCGAGTACGGGCGTGTTCGGGAAAGTGCGGGCGGTTTCGGCAGACAACCGTCAATTTAATTCGAAAAGTCGCCCGAACTCGCCCTTATATATGCGGGCGTTTGCGGCTTATCGGCACCCTCTTCTAGAAGAATGTGTTGTGAGGTCACCTTTAATACACCGAACTATGACCAGTGACAGAGATTTATATAAAAAATAAAGTAGTATGTCAACTAAAGGTAATACGCCATTCTCCGATTTCAGCGCGATCATAAATTTAAAGTGATGTAATCTAATAATGGTGGATATCGTATGTAAACAAACCCTGTGGTCGAACACAGTAAGCGTTATTATTTCTTATGCTAAACAATTAATTAAATATATAGCCCTTTAAATTATTTAAAATAGTTTTTTTAGTAACATATCAACTTTATTTATATGAAAAGATGCAAAATGTGTTTAAAAGTCAAGTTCTTGTGCTAAATGCCATCAATTTCTCAGTGCCATTTTTGTAAAAATAGTTTAAAATAAAATGCCTAACGCATTCCGGCAAAAGCGATATGATATGAGCGTAAACAAAATAGCACATGGTTATAGAGTTACAGCTCGTGTCTTCTTCAAGCTACAGATTTGTTCTTTTCCACTTCGATATTAAACATAGCTGCGTAATGGATACCGAAGGCCAGTTTTTCGATACAATGTCATTCAAACGCTTTAGAATGTGGTCAGTAAATTCGTTAAAATCACACACTCTATATACATCTTTTTCATGTTTTTTTCTTGAACTAGAAATAGTGCATTGTTTAATAATACGACATACAGCTAATTGGCTGCTCATATGGCCAGCCATCGGCGAATTATATGGTAAAATTAATATCTTTTTTGCTCAAACGTTTCTCGTTTTGGTTTTCGCTGAAGCAGAACATATTTGGAACTATAGCTTTAAATGGCTATGGGAAGGTTAGCCCTTTTCGATTTCACCTACCAATCATGCAGGTAGTTTGAATGTGCTATTTAGTTAACCCTTCACATAGCCAGGAGACCCAGCGTAATTTTTCTTACCACCGGGAAATCGGAGTAGTTAAGGTGGGAAAAATTACGCTGGGTCTCAAACGATTTTTCTGCGGCCAAAATCTGGCCGCGCTTTTTGATTGGCTAATTCTATTGTTTTTTGCTCACGTGGTCCATGTCGGGGAAAGCCCTTTTCATCCGAATATTCCAGCGAGTGGTTTCACTCACCCTAACAAACATTAGTAAACTATAAAGTTTTTACCACAGTAAGATGTGGCCAAGCCTGGTAAACAACTCACAGATAAATTAAAATGGCCTCCGAAGCGATTAGTCACATTGTCCAATTTAAACTCGGGGTTTCCGCTGAGTCGTTTGCGTCTAAGCTTTAGTTTGAGAGAAACTCATTTTATCAACTTGAGGAAGAAAGCTTAGTTAACTAGGCTACCCTTCACAATGTGTGAGTTTCAATAAAGGTGACTATTTTTTTTTGCATAATAGAGACAAATATATATAATGGGGACTGGATGCTCTTCTCCTTTACCTGATCTACCAAGTAACAATTTTATGGCAATCTCTCTTCATGCACGGGACTCTTTTATTGTACTATATGGAGGTATGTTTATTTTTTAACCATGAAAATTTACAATAGAAGAAAATACATTTCTATTTAATGATATTAATTAAGGTATATAATTGGTAATTGTTGGTACCCACATTTAAAACCTTTTTAGGAATTTTTGCAGACTGCTTTTGTTTCACTTTTTTGGAAAGTCAGTTATTTTTTTGTGGCGCTATAGCTTAGTGCAGGCCTATCAATAAGGGGAGAGCAATTGCTCTTGCTCACGCAAAGGCTCTCCCAATTCTGAGAAATGAGAAACTAGCCAAGCCATTAATTGCTCCCCCAATTCCAAAAAAAGTTTTTCTGGCTCAGCAATATCACTTCATCTCACATGGATGTCAATGTTCTCTTTCTTATTATTCACAGTAAAAAAGAACCAAAACATATAAAAAAGATAAGATAAAATAGATAAAAGACTTTGTGATAAAATATGCGTTTATAAACTTATTCTATTTATTCAGATTGTTCGCCCAGTTTAAATTATTGTAACCTTGGGGAAGCGATTTATTGCTTGGGTGTTATTTTCTTATTGATAGGCCTGTAGTGGTTATAACTCTTGCACTTTGTCAGGAAACTGGGGTTTGATCCTCCTTGGCCGCAATTTAATATGGATTTAAGTGAATGTTACTATAGCCCCAGCCATGTGAGGGAGATGGCACACAGTGTGGGTCGTTGCATGGTGCAGGGAGTTGTCTGGTAAAGCACAGACCCTAATTGGATCGGTGAAGCTCAAAAATGAGCATTAAATATTCCAGGACTCCCAATCTAAGCTATGTCCCCTCTTGGAAATAATAAACAGATATCCCTCAATATTTGTGACGCTAGGCATGTAAATTATGCAGTTTGAGATTTGTTTAACACATATAAAAATCCATTTTTAGAAAGTTTCAAAAATTGTACAAGCCCTACCTTGTTTGCTCAAGTTAGCTTTTGACATTGCCATGACTTGCTGATGTACTCAACCCTTTTTTCATAACAGCAAAATGTATGTATATATATATACCCAATTTTTAAATAAAAAGCTCTACTCCATTTTTTCATTTCCCTTAGACAAAAGTATTTTTTGAATGTTCCCATGTTTAACTTCATTCTTTTAGAAGCTAAAACATGCTTTATAAAGACCTATATTTTCATGAGGTATTTGGAAAAAATGCATTTATGAATCCTTTTTATATTGTGGCTTTACTTAGTTTTTTTTGCGAACAAATCTTTTTAGGAGTTTTTCCACATAGGTTTATTTTTGCAAAGCTGCCAGTATTTTATGCAAATTAAATTTATTTCTGTCTTGCTTAAAGTAGTCTGTGAACTTCATATCTCAGGGGCCAGTAATTAACTGTACTATGTAAAAAACAAATGGAATCAAATATATAACAGACATAATTTAGTTCTTAAAAATTGCATGTCAATTTCTATAAAAATTGCATATCAAGAACAACAGAAAATTCCATGCTATAGAAATGCAGTGAAGCAATGGTTTTATTGAGAGGAGGTTGTGCAAATAAATTAAGGTGTGCTGTTAATAGCACAAAAAATACTAAATTTAGACACTTTAATTAGACACTTGACTTTTAGTAGCACATGTGCCAAAATTGCATATGAAAGGCATGGGATGATGGTAAAGCATTACCAAAATACATAAAGTTCTCGAAACAGTTCATTCTTTCAATATTGTAATTAGAAGTTTATAATACCTGTCCCTGTAATAGGTAAGCCTGAATTGGATGTGATCAGACATTCCATCATACAATTCTGGTCAAAAGGAATACAAGAAGAAAAACCCAAATTTGCGAGTCCTGAAAATCCTAACGCTGCAACAAGATGTTACAAATTCAAAATGAATGGATATCCTTTTTCTCTTGGTGACAAATCATCATCTATTGAAAGCCGGAAGATGTGCACAAATGTCTTATATGGCATGTACAACTTAGGATGGAAGGTATTGTACTCTTTATGGTCCCAATTAAAGGGAAGAGTTTATTAGGACGTGGGGTCCTAATAAACTCTTCCCTTTATATTAATAATTAATTTTCAAAGAATTGAAGATCACAAAACCAGTATACCCATTGAAAGTTAATGTCAATTTATTCTGAAGTAGACTCACATTTGTATCCATTTATAAAGATCTCCATACTTAAACAGTAAGTAGCTGGTGTTCTTTGGTCCAATCAATTTTTTACTTCGATTACTCGTTTGCTCGTCCCAGACCTCTTAAATTTTTTCCAATGACCCAATAACTCGGCATCTGTAAGTTGGTTTGCAACAAAATTTTCTAGGTAAGCCTGTATAGGCCCTTTATGTTTGCTCACAAAATTTGATTGCAAACCGACATACAGATCCTAAGTTGGGGTCATCAGCAAAAAATTAGGAGGCCTGGGACGAGCAAACGAGTATCATTTTGGCAAAGATTTTAAGTTAATCAATTCATCTTTATAATATCTATGCATTGATAAAGTTTGAATGCACATCTCTTAACAGGTCTAAAATTACTGATGACAGAAAATGTCAAAATTTGCTATTACTTAAATATGACATAATTAATGCAACATAATTAAATCTGAAATTCTTTAAATGTGAATATCTTGAGAATGAAAAGAGCTTTTTAAAAAATTTAAGAAGACTTGTTAACCAACTTTTTAAGCTCTATAATATAAGTCTAACATCATTTTATACCTCGGGTTCCCTTTAAACATAAAAGTACAATTCATTGTCTTAACTAATGATAATTTAATTATTGACGTCAAACTAATGGCAACAAATAACTAATCTGTCTGTAAACAAATGAGACAAAAAACGTACTTTTTGCAGAGCTCACAGACAGAAGCTTTTTATTATTATAAGAGATATTTGAACTCAAGAGAAATTTATTGCCATCGTGTGACCAAATAAACCTCTAAACCAAAATATGAAAAAAGCAACACAGAAGGATTTTCGCACATTACCAATCACATTTTGTTTAAACATTTTCATAAGAAACTTATGCTCATGAACTTATGAAAAATCAAGGGTTTAAAGATTGTAAGGGTTGACTTCAACAGTAGTGTCCCCCCTAAACCCCACCTTACTGTTGACATTATTTGTCAACCAGCTATAAGCAGGAAGCCATGCTAATCTGATATAGTTTTTATCCAAGAACTTTTGATTTATTAAGATGGCCATAAAACATTGCTGTATAATGTGAATCCGGTTGTTTAAGTGGAGTTATTTCAAGACTTTAAACTTTGAACTATTTAAACTCTGACCCAAAAATTACAAATCAGCTAAAAGAGCTAAAAAAGCTAAAAAAACGCTAAAAAATGGGAATGGGTGGTGATAAATGATGCTGAAATTATGTTGCAGCGATCAAGAAGTTTTTTAAATTTTTAAAAAGGGTCTTTTTTGGTAATATAATACTAGTTTTACCTTTGCAACTTTTCAAGCTTTGACAACAAAATTACAATATTACCAGGTACATTTTGCATATTTCATCTAGATTTTTTTACATCCATTAGCTTCTAGTTTCCAGTGATTTAAGCCGGATGCAAGATTTGACTACATGGTTTTTCCAAAGGCAAACATTGATACCCAACACACAATTCTTTTTCTCAATTGGCATCTCTTCATTTGATAAACTACAGGTAATAATTTGTTTTTTGTTTTTTTTAAAATGAGTGCCATTTATTTGTTGGATATCTAATAGAACATTTAGGATAATCTACACATTGTTTTTGTGGTGAGGGTTGAAAGATATTCTATATATATATATCTATCTATATCTATATATTCTAAACGCATTTTAGTTTGCTATGTTTTCATGCACTTATAGACACTTCTCAAATTTATTTCTAATGGAATATTTGAAACAAACATTTGAAATTCCCACCAAAAATTTAATAAAGTATGAAATCTTCAAAATCACACTGCAAAATAAATAACCTTATACAACAGTTTATTTAATTACGATATATTTCATCTTTGTTTGAAATTGAGATTCAAAATTTTTTTAAAAAATTAAGGAGTTTTTTTATCAAAACAATATATAATGCCACAAAAACAGGACTGTGTGAGTTAAAAAAATATGCTAATTTAAATATACTGAATGGAAGGATAGATGAAAGACCAAAATGTTTATTTTTTAAAAATTTTTGATTTTCATATCATGACTATTAAGCTAAAGGGCCAGGATTTATGAATAGGGAGACAAAACTATTACTTTCTAGATTAGCAATTGCCCAGTGCATTTACATTCCGTTATAAAAGATGTATGCTTATCATGCTGGACAAATGGTTTGAGGGAGAAAAACATCTCTGACAGCACCTTTGAGGTAGTGATTTTTGTTTTAACTTAAAAATATTACCACTATCTGTTCAGTCATTGTCATTGAATAATACGAATATTATTATGTCATGAACAAGCAAGTTTATTTAACAGCTGTTATTGACAGGAAATCATCGAAATAATCTTTGGTTGTATTTTAGTTCAGGAGATATTAGGGGATCGAAACTTGCCAATCAGATCATTTGCATGGAAAAATAGATTGATTAAGTCTTCCTTTTTTTTCTAAATGTTCGCTTGCCAGAAGTTGAATGGAAATGCTATTGATATCAGTATTCTATGCTCTATGTTATATTTATGGTCTCTCTTGCCTTTCTTACTGATCAACTGGACTCTCCGTGTATGACCTTAATTCTTCCAGCTATGAACCGTTATCTCATTTCTGTCTGTATCATCGTTGGGTATGGTCTATTTGTCCTTTTGCACACGTTGTTTGAACATTCGTTTTGTTTCACGGACGTAAACAGCGTCACAATCATAACATGGGATTTCATAGAAATACTGCATTAATTCTCTATACAGAAATTGTCTTTGTGGGTGCCAGTATGTAGCGTGTTTTGAGATTAAAACACTGGTTTTATTTTATTATTTTTTAATACAAGAAGAAGTATTATACTAACTGCACTGTCTGGTAATGAATACATGTGTCTGGATGCGTCCGAATGACTTTATCCACAATTTTTTCTTAATCCTAGGAGCGTGATTTGCAGTTGATAAATCTTCATTCTCAGGAGTCTGCATAATATTTCAGCTACCACAAAGGAAGTTTGGCCATCTATAGCCACATTGGCAGTTTGCGTAAAGAGGTTACTGTAGAATGAATGCCATGTTTTCGCGAGCACTAGTACTTCTATCAAGGACATTAGGGTTTCTGTAGGGTATACTTGCTTTGTTCCCATACTCATTTAAAAGTAATTCCCTGATGATGTATAATGTATATTCCGTTATCGGTACATTTGGGTGCAGTGAAGAACTCAAGCAATACCATACACTCGTTGTCTTTGATTTATATGTTTCTGATAAATTTTTAAACTCTTAAGTTTTTACAGTGATCACTCTTTGTAATTGCCAAGAGCAAAAGCTTAATTTTTTGATAGATTATACAAAGGAGACCCTGTACACGAAATTGGGCGTAGTGGTAATTATAAATGCCTTAATGATTTTATTTTCCATTTTGGCATCTCATGTAAAACTCCGTTATTCCAACCTCTGCTAATGAATGTTTATGAATATAGTGTGCTATTATTTGACAGTCAAAACAAAGGACTCCTGGTCTAATTTGGACCAAAATTACACTTTTTATTTTATAGCAGAACTTGTTTTACTTAGAGCAAATTTAGAACAAAGTTTCCTATCCCATGTTTAGATAAAATTTGAAGGTAATCCATGGCATTATGTGAATAAAACCGAATCTATCATGGCTAGACATATGTTGAAGCAAATTATTCAAAGTCTGTCTGCTCGTCAATGGCTTCTATATGGAAATAGTAACTTGAAGTCAACAGCCGACACGTTGTTTTTTCGACATGATCCTACACTGCAAGGTACAGTTAGCTTAAACAGGGCAGCCACTGGTGATATCTCTTAGATTCTAAAGTTTCTTTTAACATAGCACCTAATTTTTTCTTGTTTTTTATTTTGCACTCATCCGAAGTAAGTTTTATTAGGGTGCTTTAGTTTATCGTATCTTATCTGGAAAGCTTGAAAATGTTAAATACGTTCCAGAATGTCATAAAGAAGCTGCCAATTAGGTTATAAAACTTTGGGAGATGTGCATTGAGTCTGTGGTACATTACTGTCACGACATTTATGCAAGTAAGCTTGTGTTAAAAACAGAAAAATAAAACTACAAGAAAAGAAAACAGTAAAAACGTCTTTGTTGCATACCTCAGTTGACTTCTCATATGACTTCTTTTTCCGTTTTCCCTTTTTACATAAATTACGAATATTTATTGAATAAAATTAAGCAGCCAGTGAGAAATTTCAGATCTAGATATTGACTAAAGATCTGAGATCTGAACAAAATCCTACTAGTTTAACATAGGCCATGGTTTTATATTGCTCCAGGAGGCGTTAAAACCGGTTTTATTTGATTGCTCTGCGAGGTAAAAAAGCAAACAGGAAAAACTTAGTTAACGTTTTTTAATATAAATTTTAATTTTTAGGTGAAATCGAATATTTAACTGTGAGCTTAAACAGGACAGATCGATTGCGGTTCATACACATGCCGGATGGTATAGTAGCTGGCTTGGAAGAAGTTGTCCGACAAATTTGGTACAACGGCATACAAGATATTAAGGATGAGCGACCTGTTTGTTATGAGTTGAAGTTAAAGGGTAACCCTTGGTGGGCATCAGGTGAGAGTTTAAACAATAGAAGATGGGATGATTTTACTGCATAGTAAGTTACATCACCCCGAATTGTAAGCAAAGTTATCTCATCGGCACTCTTTGATTTCTCCATGATTGAGGTGTTGCAGGGCAGTTATAAGGTACCAAACAATCTTAAAGTGCTCTGCTATATTTTTTAAACTTATTTTCTTATTCTTTGTTTTTTTTTAACCCTTTCGTTTGTTCATTTTAGGGCGTAATATTAAAATTAAGTCTGGATATTTTAAATTTGTTTCATAATGAGTTGTTTTTTTGTTTAAATTTAATTATCCTGGATAATTTTAGGAATAGTGTAATGATAAAGTTTATGTCCTGGAAAAGTGTCAAAATTATCTAGGAAAGACCTTGAGGGTTTTTATCTTTTTCCTGTCGTAACCCTGCAGTGATTTAAACTTAGAATTTACTTTTTTATTAAAGTTTTTTAATTTCTCACCTCTAGCTTGATTTGAAATTCTTAGCACAGGACAGCCACCTTTTCAAGTTTCTTCACGTCGGTAATAATTTATGCCACAATAATTTATGTTCCCAATAATTTATGCCGCAATAATTTATGTTCCCAATAATTTTTGTCCGTAACAATTTATACCACATTAAATTATCTCTTTAACAATTTATACCACAATAATTTATGTTCCCAATAATTAGTGTCCGTAACAATTTATACCACATTAAATTATCTCATTAACAATTTATACCACAATAATTTATGTTCCCAATAATTAGTGTCCGCAACAATTTATACCACATTAAATTATCTCCTTAATAATTTATACCACAATAATTTATGCCACAATAATTTTGCCACAATAATTTGTGTCCGCAACAGTTTATACCACAATAATTTATGTTCCCAATAATTTTACCACAATAATTTGTGTCTGCAACAGTTTATACCACAATAATTTATGTTCCCAATAATTTTACCACAATAATTTGTTTCCGTGACAATATTTTACCACATTAAATTATGTCCTTAATAATTTATGCCATATTAATTTGTGTCCCCGATAATTTATGCCATAATAATTTGTTTCCGCAAAACAGTTTATACCACAATAATTTATGTTCCCAATAATTTTACCACAATAATTTGTGTCCGCAACAGTTTATACCACAATAATTTATGTCCGCAACAGTTTATACCACAATAATTTATGTTCCCAATAATTTTACCACAATAATTTGTGTCCTCAACAGTTTATACCACAATAATTTATGTCCGCAACAGTTTATACCACAATAATTTATGTTCCCAATAATTTTACCACAATAATTTGTGTCCTCAACAGTTTATACCACAATAATTTATGTTCCCAATAATTTTACCACAATAATTTGTGTTGGCAACAGTTTATATAACAATAATTTATGTTCCCAATAATTTTACCACAATAATTTGTGTCCGCAACAGTTTATACCACAATATTTTATGCCACAATAATTTATGTTATATCCCCAATAATTTATTACAACAATAATTTGTGTTCGCAACAGTTTATATAACAATAATTTCTGTTCCCAATAATTTTACCACAATAATTTGTGTCCGCAACAGTTTATACCACAATATTTTATGCCACAATAATTTATGTTTTATCCCCAATAATTTATACCACAATAATTTATGTCCGCAATAGTTTCTACCACAATAATTTATGTTCCCAATAATTTTACCACAATAATTTGTGTCCGCAACAGTTTATACCACAATATTTTATGCCACAATAATTTATGTTATGTCCCCAATAATTTATACAACAATAATTTATGTCGTTAAAGTTTATTACTTTACGTTTCAGTTATTTAGGTGGTCTTGTCAATAATCGCGTGTCGGCGTGAATTTACAAAGGTTGTTTTGATATTTTAGGAAACGAAGCTATCACATCCAGATTATTAATCGTAAAACTTATGGAGAAACTTAGTTCATACGGTTACTTCGTAATTACTGGCTTGGATATTACTCGAAAAACTAATGATAAGTCGCTGCTGCTGTTTCAACGTGGAGCACCTCTTCATGCCAAGTTCATGTGTCTTTCTTTAAATGAGAGTGATAAAATCCGCCTAATTAATGCGCCGAACGACGTAAATTCTGTAAGTTAAATTTTAAATCCCCTTATATCACCCCTAACCAATTTTTTCTAATCCCTTTTCTACCCTTTACTAAGTACAATTATATTGTTATACATTGTCAAAGGGTAGAAAAAGGATTAGGAAGCTGATGACAGGGTTTTTTAAAATGTTACAATTTAAAGCCCCAGAAAACTATCATTTGAATGGCTTACTTCATCAATGCTTTGTATTTCTGTAGGTTGGGAGAGAAATTGTTAGCAAATGGGTGCTTGGAGTCCAAGAAGAAAAAAGTGTATATGGTGGCGTCACGTATCAGGTTTGAATATTTACTTACCAGTTGTAGAAACCGTGGAAAAATTGTTTAGGGATGGAAACATTCATAGAAATAAAATTTGATGACATCAGCAACAACCCATCCATATTTTTAATATTTGTTATTTCGTTTTCTCTTGCGCAAAACTTAAAACGTTTTCCAATTTAATCTGGTATAGAATCATTTGCTTTTGACAAACGGTTATTGGGGTTTAAATGTTTTTTAATCGTGTCATTAGCCCGTTGGTTTCAAAACGGGTGGGTTGACCCAGACTCTGCCTAATTTTGGTTTTATGTGCCTTTACCATTTTAGTTACTGTTTTTTATTACCGTTTTATTGTGTTCACGTCAAAAGACATGTCCAATTTGCTAAGTGCACATCTCCTTCCCCTTTTACAGGCTCAGTTGGGGTATTGTTAAAGACTAGTTGTAAAACCAATGAAAACATCCGCTTATAGGAAACAATGAAAAAGATTACTGTGTTCAAACTTTTCGATGGAGTCAGCATTGGCAGGTCTATACAGAAAAAAAAAAGAAAAAAAATACTGTCTTTATTGCGTAGAGCTTGAAACGCTGATTAAAGTAATGTACAGAATCGTGTGTTTTCGACGAGCGATTGAGGAGTTATTGGGGTTTAAATGTTTTTTGATCAAATCGTCAAGCGTTGATTCCAAGCCGAATGTTTTAGCCTAGTTTTGGCAAGTTAAGAAGTTTTTTGGTCTCAGGTGGTTCCTAGTTCCCACGTAAACTCAAAAACAATGCTATGGGTTCGATAATCTTGTGTAAGGCATTAACGTTAGGCAACTTGGGGAACATGATTGCGTAATGTTAATATGGTTAATTTGCTGTTTAACAAATGAGACGTTACAACATCCTTTTTGTAAAAGTCACACAGACAAACAGAAGTAGCGTATTATTATTGGACGATCACATACTTTGAGTAGATATCCTTTTTCTACAATGCGTTCTCTGTTTATTCAAAAACAAGGATGTATCCCGTGATATTTGTTGTCATTTAAAACATTCTCCTTCATACTTTCATATTGTAACTGCTGAATTTTAGGCTAAACTTATTGGTAATCCTTGGAGTACCATATCAGGTGACGGAATTCACGGAAGGGCACTCCTGCTTGGTCTGCTTAATGCTTTCACTTCAATGGGATGGAGGTTGGTCTGTTCGGCTGATGTTTCAGCAAAATATATCCACCAGGATAAAGGACCGGATTACCCATTGGATGTTCACAGCTGGTATTTCATGTTTGACGAATCTATGCAACAGCAGCAGCCGCCTCCATATGGGTATCAGATTCCTAATGAACCCTACCCAATCACTGCGCCGATGCCACATCCAGTTGGTCCCAACGCTCCAACCGCATACCCTAGTGCGCCTGTTTATCCAACCTTACCAGAAACTGTTGATCCTGCTCCTCCAAGCTATTACGATGCAATGAAATCATGATGAATACACCCATATATCAAACACATTGCGTTTCATCATATTCAGTCATAAACCTCGATATTAGAAGTATCTTGTTGTTGTTGACCAAATGTTACCTGCACTAAACTTAATTGGAATTCTAAATATCCCGAATTATGTTATTTATATATCTGCGATTCGTTGTCAATCAAAAATTGTGATTGTCGACGAAAGAAATGTCTAGGTCAAATATTCTACTTTTGATCGGTGGCAAATTTAATCAACCAAGACTTCCGCTTATAGTATGTAATTTTCCGCTAAAAGTGATTAAAATTACCCTTTTTTCAGGTTAGTTTTGAAGTCATTTACGGATTGCAAAAAATTGACGGTTTTTTTTCAGTAATTATTATTTATTTGTTCTTATTTTTTATATTTTTAATGGTATTGCGTATTGTGCTTTCGTGCACATTTACATGCAAATAATTCTCTGTACATAATTATTTTTATAATTTTTGGTGTAGCGCATAAAATAATATTCCATGTTCATTTGTTTTCAATTATGTCTTATCCTTAGAATTTTATTGTATTTGTGTCTTGCGATAAAGTCTATATAAGAATTTATCAAGTTTAATTTTAACGCATAAGTCATTTCTAGCAAATTTTATCTATTTTCTTAAAGGTTTTTCTGTGCGAAATTCCAGAAAGTCTTCGCATGGTCAATGCATAGTTGGAATGAAAATTATAAACCTAGTATGTATTAGTCAAGATTGAATATTAACCTTTTTGTTATAGCTAGCTAGAGTAACTATGAAAGGACAAGGCTGAGGGTTTTACCTGGGTTAAGGTCAAAACTTAAGAGGGAGATTACATCACAGTTTTTTGTCTTATGTACATATTTGAGAACACCTGCTAGAAATTTGTATTATTCATCATGTTACCACATATGGGTAAGAGGTATTTATAAAAGAACTGAAACTTTTCTCGGAAAAATTTTCATGAGGCTTACTTAAGCATCATATATCTAAAATTTTCGCAAGATAAACTTTTGAGATTTTGTGATATATAATTTTTCAAATTTCTCGCTGAGAAAAATTTTACATTTGAAACAAATGTCCCACAGAGGGTGGATAGTCATAATAAGCTATGCAAAACCTTAATTTTTGCAAGAAAATAAAAACACGAAGTATAAAATATTTTTATCAAAATCTCATAGAATAATTTCAAACTGATTTTGACAAGATACATGTGCAGAAAACATTAAAAGTGATTCACAGGATGAAAATAAGTCAGATAGATAAAATGTGTCCTAAGTTTAGGATCAAATGCTTTTTATCACATTGCCAAATATTCAATCTAAATTTCATGCCGTATAAATACAAAGTTGTGAGAAAATTAGTTTTTGTGTCCACCCGGATCTGCAACTTGGTTTATCTGCACTAATCGCTTTACCTGGAGCCACTCACAATTAATTTTTGAATATCCACAGCAACTTATTCTGCATAGTAAAAAATGATGCTAAACAACTTTATTTGCTTTGCAGAAGTAACAATAGGCTTCATCAAAAGTCCTGTAAATGTTAGTTTTTGAATAATACACACCTTTAATGCTGTATTGCTATGAACGCTCCACTGGATTTGTGACACATGATATACTAAGTGCCCTCTGTGTGACACAGTTTACCCTGTACTAAATCTTCCACCTGGACTTCAGGTCTCAAAAAAATTTTTTTCATAAAAAAACCCTGAAAATCTGCATAAATTTATTTATAAAAAATAGTAAATAATAAAATAATAAATTTCGTGACAACATATTTGACCACCAAGCCAGCTATATACTTAATTTTTTACTATTATTATGGGAAGATAGTAAAAGAAAATACGCAAATGTCTAAATAGCTAGCTACCTTTACTTAAAATGACAGAATCCTTTGAAAACTATGCTAGCTAGCTAGCTACAATCACCCACATAATATATTGAGACTTTTCGATTTTTCACAAAAAAAGTTCACAAACTCGCACCACAAGTCTTCTCAAACTCGACGTACTGCCTCCAGGCTCACGGAACTTCTGCTGAAATTCTGAATTCAACTAGTGAAACCGAAAAGTTCACTAGAACGAAGCCTTACAGTGCTGCTATAGGCTAATTATAGCTTTTTACATGTTTAAACCGTCTCAGTTGGAAAAATGGACATTTGCGTCAACGGCCTATTCTGGTTTTTTGATAGAATTTCTAGTTTGTCTCAAAGATTATGTGGATGGTTGTAGCTATATAACAAAATGTATATAGCTACTTGTACTTAAACTAGCTATTAATTTAAAATAAATGTGCCTCTGGCATATTAATAGCTAGGTCGCTCAAAACCTCAAAACAAATATTATCTAGATGACCATCCACCATTATCAGACATCAAAAATGTTTTTTTGTTCTTTAATTTTTATTGCGGGGTGCCTCAAAATCTTGCGAATCTAATTGAAAAAATTGTTCAAAACTTCTTTCACTTGCACTACTCATGGCATTCCTCTGCATTGTCTTTTCCTTAAATAGCTTCCAGCCGCGAAGTTCAGTTAAGTCGCTCTCACAAGTTTTAGCGCTAACCAATACCATGGACAACGTCGCAGAACCCTGGGTAATTTTTTAAAAATGTGGTTCTGCCTTAGGATTTTTAGATTTTTGCTGCTGATATCAGCATATTTTAGCTCTCGAGTGCCACCGCCTGTATATATAGGGAAAAAAATTGTCTTTAAAAGGATTAATTTTCACACACAAAAAAAAAGATTAGCGTTACAGTCCTAATAGTTACCGTGAAATAAGTTTCATGAAAAAGGAATTTAATTACATTTTATACCTTCAAGAAGTGTGCAGTGTCACTCCAGAATTGCGCAGTGTAAGTATATTCACCATTCTGGACCACCCTATGTTATATAGTGACAAGTAAATAAAGGGAAAAATGACCATACATCGTTTTTCAAAAACAAGAAAAAAATCCAAGTTTTGCGAGAATTAATTTTCGCAAATATCGATTTACTCAACGTTAGCAAAACTGACAAAATTTTGCGAAAGTAGCGCTAATTAATTCTCTTGAGATATAAATTCGTTCAAAGTGTTACTATACTCCCCCTTTCTTCCTCCACAGCACATTCTAAGAAATAATATTTTTTATTGAACATGGGATTTACGTGGAATTTTTTGTTTGTCGTTGTTGTTGTTGTTGTTGTTGCCGTTGGTTGGAAAAAGTTTTCCTTTCAGAAGAGTTGAGTAAGAATGTGAAAACTTCTAGCGACAGGTGGAATTGATATTGGCTGTTGTTGTGCACGGCAAAAAACAGGCTTTAATAATTCATCAGCTTATTCATTTCCTTTTGCCTTTGTTTGGCTTTTTCTCCATTTCCATTTATACCATGTCGCATATATTGGACGGACCGTGGTGTTTGATATTAGTTGACATGATTTCTCCGTACCCTCTCCTTCTGTTGACCTAGATTATTTATCACAAAAGTGAAATATTTTAATTGTAACATTTGTGCCAAAATGCTTTCATCTCTTTTAAGGAATTGTTTACAAATGACGTCAACCGTTAGGGGGCGGGGGTGTTATGCTAAAGTTGACGCTGGTTAACGAGGGAGAGGGGGAAGGTGACACTATTGTTGACGTCAGCCTTCAGATTTATCAAAACCTTGTTTTTTCCTAATTAAAGCAAAAGTTTCTTATGAAAATATTTACACTAATTGTGATCAGTATCATTTTTCTTGAGTTTAAGCATGTATGAATATCTCGACTCGGGGAAGGGAAGAGGGGTCTCTGACGCCAACTCAGGGAGAGGAGATAAAACAAAGTTGAAGGGGACAGTAACTAATCTTAAAAAATAATTAACATCATTTCTGTTTACAAATTCCTTAAAAATAGGCATCGTTATGTTGGTCAATACTTACACATCTGTAGGGACGAGAATGAGGTACCTTAAGAGAACAAATTTTTGGGAGAAAAATATCACGGCCTAATATTTCGCCAAAATTAAATTTCGCGAGTTTTGCGAAAAAAGAATTTGATGCCATCTTGTTTCTTAATTTATGACGTTTTTAAGGGCTTTTATGTGGAAGTCATAAAACACAGACCGCTAAAGTTGGAATTCACATATACTTGGTATGTAGTTTTAGGTAGATCATAAGAAAAATTAAAGTAAATCATTTTTCAAAAAGTAGAAAATAATCTAAATTTCACGTGAATAGGGAGTCTTCAATAATTTTCACAGGAACTAATTTTCAAGAAATTAACAAAAACTCGCGAAATTACATTAAGGTACGCTACGCTATCGTATAACAAAAATTTAATTAATTTTATTGTTTCTTCTAAAAATAGTTTTATTCCTGATTGTCGATAATTTTTTGATTGCATTGCGGTATGCAGATAAAACATTAATAGATAGATAAATGTTATTTAAAAATAAAAACCGGAATATATAATAGTAATTATAACTTACGATTGTAAAAATAGTTTCCACGAAATTGGAAATTAAAAAGCTTCTTTTTTTTAGTTGCCACAAAACTCGCTATGCTTTGTGCAAAGAAGCATAGCGTGTTGGGGGTTTCCTGGCTACACCTGCTCATTTACTATTCTCTAAGAATTTGAATCGATAAAGGTGAAAGAAAACTAGGCAAGCTGAAATGTCCAAGTTTTCAAATAATCGCCTTAGCGATGATACTTAGGTCGCCCTTAAAATAAAAGCATTTGGGGTCTACCTTGTAATTATTGTAACTAAGTCCAACTTTCCCATAAGCCACTAAAACCTCCCCACTACTTTGGACCACCCCATTGCACCACTCCCCCTAGCCACTCACCTCAGAATCCCATCCGGTGAGTGTACTTAGTTAGAAGAAACTATTGACACAACGCTCAGAAAGTTCTCATATTTCTGATCTTTGTCGTTATTAAAATATATTTATCAACAATTTCCGTACAAGCTATTAGCTACCAATCTATATATACAATTTAAAATTAAAAAAGAGCAAACCAAACCAGCAGATTTGCCGTTTTTTTAGTTTTTTTAGTTAAAAAAATAATCCATTTTAAAATATGCCATTCTCTTTCCCGGGGATCTCCTATGACCTGCTGATGGGACAGAAGGGTCGTGTAGAAGATTCCTGGCGGCGAGGTTGGTCGATTTATTGTATTTACTAGACAAAATAAAAAAATTCTCGTTAGTTTTTACTCTACACACACCCCTTCTCATTTTACAAAATTACTGGCACGCTAATTAAGAACAATTAAGGCGTAGTCACAGGTGTTTCGTTGAAGGGGCAACATTATAGGTTTGCCAACCTTTTTCCTATGGAAGAACTGAGGAAAGGAAAGGGGGACGCCACTTGAAGTTATTGAAAACGTAATTAAAAATTATCTTCTTTTTCTTAAGCAGGTTTTAAATGTTTCTGATAATGGTGGCACAATTTGACTTGTGCATCTCTGAAAAATGATGTATTTTGTTTCGTCCGAACATTTTCCGTCGTATGTTTCTATTCAACAGTAAATAAATAGCAACATCTGACACAAATCCACAGGAGTAGAAAATCATACTTCCAAGTGCAAGCCATTCAGGATTGGTATTTAAAAATTTCATGTATATGAAATAGGTTATATCTGGTACGTAGACAAATATGGTGAAAGTGACCACGATTAATGATGGAATAAAAAAGGTATTGTTCTTTTTCTGTTTTCCTTGATCGCTATTGCTTTTTATGTTGTTGTTGATGTTGATGTTATTGTTGTTGTTTTCGATGGTTATTGAAGTTGCTTCTTTAAACTTTCTCTTTCGATTCTCCCTGCATTTCTTATAGATATATGCATACACGACTACCGCATTCAGCACAACTGCTGTGTCTGTAACGGGATATATATATGTATAAGAAAAAACTAAATAATCAAAATTTCGCAGAAACTTCAAACATAAAAATATCACGGCTAGCACTATTGAGAAAATCCAAATGGATAGGACGAGAAGAACTGTCCTCAATGGCGTAAAATATATATTGTATCTAATGTTAAAATAAACTTCAGCAAACCGGTCGAAGGTCAATGCGGTCATGGTGGATAAATTCACGATCCAAAAACAGTAATAATGAAGACACACCATCGTGTGATACCAAGTCGAATCCATTTGCGAGTCACAACAAATCGTAGTTATCTCCATAATAAAGTGATCCATTGTTAAAATTACTTCACTGCAACTTAAGTTAAGCATGTAGACCCTTTGATTAGGAGAAATTACTTTGGGATATTTTATTAAAACATAAATTCCTATCAGATGCAACACTTCAACAACAGTGAATAAAACCATGCTAACAGCAAACACTGCCATTTTGAATTTATCCATGATGGCTGGGTTTTTTTAATTTATATATATTTTTTATCAATGCTATACTAATGAAGGAAGATTAAAAGTAATGATAGAAAACATGGTTCTTTTGTTCAATTGAAAGATAACACAAAGCTACAAATTATATTATATATGGAACGAAGCAGATAAATTAATCTTAGATGAAATCGCTTTGTGATTGAAGTCACGCACAAATATGAAAATATACCCCCTGCATAGCAATAGAAAAACTTGCTCTTCCATTCACTGTATACGCAAAAAGTTTCTGTAGTTAAGTGCAAAAGTGAAGAAGATTTCACATTAAAAAACAAGGCAAAGCTATTCTCAATAACCAATAAAACCTGATCGTCCTTCTTGTTCTTCAAGGTCTGACTTCCTGTGTTGAATTTTGTTTCCATAAACCAATACATCTTTTATTTTAGGTGTTAAGTTTTTACTTTCACGTGAATTAAGTTTCTTTCAGTGAGAATATATAACTGATTCTCTTTGTTTTTTCAATAATTTTCGCGCGTTTATTTTTATGAATATTTCAAAGTTTGTTTTTACATTACTTGTGACGAATATAGCTCGTTAAGCGGTTTAAATTTTTACTCAAAATTTTATTTAGGCGAAACATTTCCCAACACTCTCGTGTGAAGGCAGATTATATATTAATTTGACAAAATAAAAACTCAAAAATACTGGATTGTTATGTAACAATCGTACTTATTCCGGTCCTTAGATTATCGCCTGTCATACATATTCGTGCACCCTGAACACACACTAGCGATTCCGCTAACAGTGGGAACAAAATACAGCTATTATTATAGAGATGGAATCTCGACGCTTCTACAACTAATAAAATATAAACCAACCAACGAATTTTTCAATTTTTACCACTAAGCACAAAGTAACGTCTACAAAATCAATGGAGCGGTCTGTTGTGCATTAATGTTCATGCAATCAGACACCACCGGGATACTCTACCACGGCAAATGTTTACCTCGAACTACGGAATAAACCGGGGCTGGTATACGGGTTGCGGGGTGCGGGGAGCGGGCAGAAAGTATTTGGGGTGAGGGGGTGGGGATGAGAAGAGAAAAATGTTTTAAGAAATGGATATTTCGTGGAAAACCCCTTATGGATGTTAAATGACGTTACTGCAATGCGACGTTGTCCTTTTTTATTTATAAACTACTTGCTATTTTAATTTGATTTTGGATGTGTCAAATCAGTTAAATATTTTGCTCATATCAATCAGTTGATAAGTGTGGGAAAGAAGCACGTGTGGGAGGAGAAAAACAACAAAGATTCACAACAAAGGGAGGGGGAAGATTTTTCGGTACTCGCTGCTCTAAGGTATCTAAAAAATTCCAGGGCGTTTAGGCCGTTTGAACGTTTAATCATGGCAAGCGTTTAAATCTGCCACTTATGTAAATATTTTGTTTAAAATACAAATTCAATCGTTGGACCTGTAGCGTTTTTTGTTAAGGATTTTAATAAGGATTTTTCATCTTCGTATTAAAAAAACACCACAAGACCTGAAGTCGAGGTTGGTTGCAATAAATACGTTAGTTTTCGCAGAAATTGATTGTCGTGAATTTTTGTGAATTTCGTGAAATTTATTTCCCGTGAAGATTATTGGGAAACTAACTCTCTGTTCGCGAAATTTGCAAACATTAATGTTAGTGAAATTTGAATATTTTTTGGATTTGCACTTTAGCGATCTGTACGAATTGAGAAAAAAAAAGAGACATCGAATTCTTTCTTCGCGAAAATTGCAAAGTCAAAAAATTAGTTCTCGCGAATAATCGTTTTCTCGAAAATTAATTTCCTTGCAAATCAGATTAGCAGGGTTAAGTTCATCATCGCAATTGTTTGGACCGATGCAAAAAAATGTCTTGGAAACGAGGTTGGTCAATTCCTTATTTAGTAACTTGCGTGATAATCAATGGTAGCATTTTCTATATTCATTTCGCTCATTTTTAGGCCAAATATCCTCATAATCCACAGGTAATTCCAAATAAGCTAAGATTTGGCACAAACCCTCGGAATATTAAGTATCCCATCCATTGACTGCTCTTGGGTAAAGTAAGTCAAAAACATTCTCCCTGGTCTCCCTGGCGCCCCTGTGCAAGTCAAATTTGAAACTACTTTTTCCGCTGGATAGAGATGAAAAGGGAGAGATAGCCAAAAATAGTATTCTATGTCAAATTTACTTGATCTCGGGAAAAAATAAACAAAAATTTCTACAAACTGCATGAAAAGGGATTATATATGGCTGCTTCAGAAGTTGTAAACAGGATGTGTTGCAAAATCGTCAATTCCATTAGTAGACACGGTTAATATTTCGTCAGTTACGTATTTGCAACTTAACTCTTTGCAGAAACCTATCTGGAATTAAGTCTATTAACTAATCCTCAACAAAAAAAAGGATTGGAAAAAAGGCTGAACAACTGGATTAAAGTAACAATGAGACGGAAATTTAATGAGACATATTTAATCCTCAAGTCCGGCCTTAAGTATTATTAACTACGGTAATAAAGCCTGCGTTAGAAGAGACTGACGTCAACCATAGTTTATAAGAGACAATGTATTTACTAACAAGCTAGTACCAACATGCTAGGTCAGGAAACATGTTCACAGGTCCTACAACACCAATGGGGAGAAGAGGGACTTGAGAGAGGCTTTGAAACTCACTTTAAAAGCTGTGTTTTAGCACGTGGTCAGTAATAACTGCCAAAGAAATATATACATGAGGTGGAAATCCTCAAAAAAGGAACGAGTATACAACTTATAACTTCTTAGACTTTCCTTGTGCTAAAGGTCATGCAAGTTTCACATAACAATAAAACAAATTAAATTTTTTATTGGTGCACCAGGCTGGTTTTTTTTGTTGTTGAGAAAACAGCTGTAAGTAAAAGATCCTGGAAACGAAGTTGGAAGTCCGATTTTTTCATATGATGTTTTGATTTGCTTGAATAATGTTAAAATTTCAGAACGAATTAAACATTACGAAAATCAATTGCATGCTGGGTTGCATTTTGCTAATTAGAAAAACAATTTGTATAATGGGAGAGGATTACTACTATGTATGTACACTCCAGAAAGACGTTTTTTATCATCTAAAAAAATACTGTTCCCAACAATATACATACCGATGTTACTCAGTAAAAATATTTTTTTCATCCGTTGGTCGTTTTAATTCTTTAGATGAAGTCTTGTTAGCTTCTAATTCTAACTTGCTTAAATTCTCTTAGCCAATCATCGTCATCTATTTGACACTCATAAATCAGCCACACATGTCCGCAATTAAGTGTGTCTTTAAACTCCTTCAAAACCTATCTACCCCCTATCCCGAACGCAAGAAGATTTCGAAGTTTCTGCAGTAAATTTGACGAAGCTTCTATTCCACATTAAGACGAAAAATTACTCGCCGGCGAGGAATGCTATTTGTTCTCGTTTTTTAATTCGAACTACCTTAAAATGAATAGTTTTTTTCCTGTAATATATAGGGTTCAAAGTTCAGCTTTTCCTCTATGCGTTTAAATTGTGCAACTTTTAAAAAAAACATAATGGCTGTAGAGCCCCTAAAATCATCTATCAGACAACCCCGTCAAAGAAAATACAATAGTAATTATTAATAGAATTTAGAGCGGATTTGCGCTTCGCCAATTTTCCTCTTTTCAGGGTCGACGGAACCGGACGTCTGGGTTTTATCAAAGATAATGAAAAAAAATCTAGAAAATGATAATCACATACGTACCGCTGAGTATCGCACTTAAAGTTCTACAAATTATTCAGACTGCGGCTAGCTATCAGTGATAAGTACATAACCAGAATGAAATCATAGCACAATGATTACGCCGCGTTTAAATTACTCTTTTGTGTTCTGGTATTTTTGAAATGAGCAATGCGTGTTACAACGTGGGCAATCTGCAAATTTTTTATCAAAAATAGAGACAAATACTTTTTTTTTAATTTAGATGACACGATAGCGTATCGCTAGTTGGAAACGAAGATATGAAATTAACGAAATTTGGACAGTTGGGACGTGTCAAGTCGCGCGTGAGTTAAAGACGATGTTGCTTATAGATTCAAACAAACTTTTTACGAAGGGCTTCATCAAATTCGCATTAAAAGAACCTGTAAGACGTGCTGGGATGGACTGTGAAGCTTAATTTGACCTTTTTGTTCGACTGACTGCTCACCACATATCACCACAGTTATAACAATGGATCCACTAATACAAATGTTACAGTTACTTGCCCATTCTGCTGAATACACCCAAAGAATGAACATTTTCAGTTACCTACCAACGTCTGTGTCCAAAATGAAATCACTATATCACTCTATACCAATAGCGAATACGTTAATTTCACCTGTGAACTACTAAGACCACACGAAATAGCGACAAATAAAAAGATTCAAATAGCTTGGCCTAAAGATCGTGGATTAATTTTATTATAAATTATCGGTCCAAACTTTGTCAGCCCTTAGTGACAAACATTTGAGGTGACGGCAATTAGAAACGACGAGAATTTAGGCTGAAAAATTTGAGCCGACCTTAAAAAAGCAATGGATCCTGGGAACGAGGTTGTAAAGTGCCCTGTGTACCATATCAACCTTTTACTGGTGATCATACTTCAGTCTCCGGCGTTGCTTCTTCAAACTTCAACGTTATTAAACTATTCTAGAAATAACATGGGCGCTAAAAGCAGGGTGCTCGCTTAACAGAAGAAATGCCGTATACTTGAAAGTAAAGCTGTATTGCGCACGCGCATTTACTCTTTTCTTGCCTGGTCTTTTTTTACGAATATATGAAATTATTACAAAAAATCCGTTACAAATTACAAATATAACAATACCTAGCTACAAAATATCAATAAAAGAAAAAAAAGAAAAAGAGAATAAAAACTTTTCTTTCTCAACCATACTTTAACGCAGGGGAGAAAGGTGCACCAAAAAATCGGAAGTTTGTGTATTTTTGAGGGACAAAGTAAAACACATAATATATGCTTTTTATCATAAACAACAAGATTTTATTGGTCTGCTTAGTTTAGCTTTTATAAGGCGAAAACACCATGGTTTATGTTATCTAATAGCTCTTTGAAAATCTTCAGCTCATAGATGAACGGTAGAATTTAGACTTAACTCGACTTATTAGGCAAATTATAGGCCGTTTTTGGCATTCTTGGACCAAAATTTACTTATTTACTTTTTTGAGAGCTTTCTAATGGTGCAATTGGTGAGTTATGTATCTGTTCCATCAAAACTTACTAGCAACCTCGTTTCTAGGCCTGTCTCAATACAAAGAACCTTTAAGCTCTGGAAACGAGATTCAACCTACTAGGTGGCTATTCCTTAACTCAAAAGAGTTACCATATAAAGTTTAATCTGGTTTCTTGGAGTTTGTATTATTTTTCTGTTTCGTAGCTTTGATTGAATCCTTCTTATAATGTGTCTTCTTCGTTATGGGAGTTAAAATTTATCAAAGGAGCGCTTAATTCTCTTAATGCTGCAGGTTGATCATCTCCGTTTTCTTTTTTCTTCTTCTTACGTGTCTAGCTTACTAAATGGAAAGTTACAACTTGTAGAAGTAAGAAGAATCAAGGGTTATCAATCTTAGTTCCCAACACGCCTTCCTTAACAACTGCAAACAGGATTATAAAATTTATTGGTCCAAAATAAATTTGTTATTTTGTATGCTATTAGGTCCATCAGTTAATTATTTTTGCTTGAGCAGCTCATTTTTTGTCTTACAACGTCTAAACCATCCTTACCTCTGTTTTTCTCTTCTTTCTTTGTTAATTCACTTTTCTTTGATGCTGTATCTCTTGTACCTCCTGTTTCTTTGGTGTTTTTTAGATTACACCCAAATGCAGGCACATATGCCAGTCTTTTGTCGTTTTCTTTTTGCTTTTTAAGCCACTCTGGAGTCTAAATATAAAATGAGCTCCTATGTGTACCTGTTATGTAAAATCAGCACCCAGTAAAATTCTTTAGATGCGCAGAAACGCATAACCTTTGCTAAACCCTGACTAAAATGGGATATCTGGCTTCACGAAAAAAAAAAACACTGAATTTATTCAAGACGAGTCGGACTCGAGGGCTAAAATATATTGTTTTTTAGTAGCATAAGTTTGACAATCATAAAACATAATTTCCTAGGACTCCCTGACCACAGTCATACCTTTTTAAAAGGAGTGTTCGCTAGCCCTGAAGCATGTGAAAGCGGCATAACTAAACTTCATGGTTGAACAAGAAAAAACGTAACAGTCCAAGCACCTTGCACAAAACCTCTAAAAACTTCATACCATTGCTCACATTTTATAAGACACCATTAAACAAAGAAACCGTGTTTTGTTACTTCCTAAAATATGGAAACCTGATTGTGATATACTAAGGGCGTAATCTTCTTTTAAAAAATATCCGGCAAAGTTTTGAGGTCGCTTGTTAGCAGCTCCTAACGTTTAGTAATTGGACATGCGCATTAGAATTATTTCTGACTGCAGATTTAGAAGTTGACACGAGTCAACTTCTAAGCGTATGCATGCGGAAAGCTTTTTTAATAACCAATAAAACTTTAGAAAACGCTGCCATCTAATGAAAATAGAGCATATTGAGCGCCGACGTTTAAACAAGCAGTTGCAGTTGCAGCAAAATGAACACGTTAATGGAATGCAGTCTTAATTGGACATTATTCAGTCGAGGTTTTGATATTCGACAATTAAATTACATGTCGCTAACAATGCAACATTTTTCTTGATGCTTTTCTTCAGATTACTTGTATTCAAATATACTGTGTCAATCGTAATACAGACAAACGTAGATAGTCCGAATGTCTCAAACTTTTAGTTACTTTACATCTCATTAAATTAATAAATGAAAGGGCTGGAATAAGCTTAGCGGAATGGGAAAAATGTCAAACATCATAATATGGAAAGTTAGTCTAGGTCGCATTTAAGGGATAACATTTCCAAACGAATATGATGATATACAGTCTGCAGAGACAAATATATTGGTAAAAATACAAATACAGGGAAAGATGATAAAATTACTTACAACATGGCGGAAGATAAAATCTTTTGGTAAAATAGGATTTCTTTCACCAATGATGGCTTTCTCAATTTCTATCTCAGCTTTTCTTATTCTTTCTTGTTGTATTTGTTGTTCTCTCTCGGCTGCTGTAACTTTTGCATCGATTTCCTAGAAAACAATGCGAGAGATATTATGAAGTCTTTTCATTTTTTGGCAATATTTCTCAACTAATCAAATTCAAAAATATATGTCATATATTGTCCAATTCTATCCTTCAGTAGATTCCAAGATAATTTTAGCAGTAGGGACCCAAAAGAAAAAATTAGTCTAGCAATCATGCGACCCGGTAAACGTCGACACAAACCGATCCGACTTTTCATCCGACTTGATTTTTCACTTTTTTTGGAAAATTTTGTTTTTTTGTACATACACAAACCGATCCGACTTTTCATCCGACATGGGAAAAATCTCAAATCGGATAAAAAGTCGGTTCGGTTTGCGTCGACCTAAGTTTCACAAAATAACATGTTTAGATAATTAACGAACAATTTTGTTAAGGGAATTAATAAAAACTTTGCTTTCGTCAAGTCGGTAAAAATTTTGGTGGGTGCAAAAATTATTCAGCCAAAAAAAATTTATTAAGGTTATGTTTCGATTAAACGATTAAACGCCCTTTTTCTTTAAACGCCCCTCAAAGTAAAAACGCCCCTCCTTAAACTTAGAATTTGTAACAAAAGTAGCTATTTCTGTTTTAAGCGCACCCCTTTGAAATGAGACGTTTATTTTCAGTTTAGTTCAGCTGTAAGATGTTATACAATTCCAAACGGCATGTTTATAACATTTCAAAATAATGATAAAAATCAATACAAAAAGTTATTTTAAAATAAAAGCTCTTATGAACTCCCACATCTCCGGATACTATGTCAATGCGTTTGACGGCCATTGAGGCCGTCAAACGCATTTCGTCTCAATTTTCAAAACGTGTGAAAAATATTGTTTTTATCTTACCTTTTTCTTTTTCAGTAAAGCATCGAGTTTATCAGTTGCTTCCTTTAGTTGCGCTTTTACTGCTCGCAAATAGAATTCAAATTCTTCTGTAGTATGCCCTTTCCTTACAGACATCTGATGTCTCTTCCTTCCATATTGTTGTTCTGCATATTTGAACATTCCCTCTGCAAGTTGCTGTTGAATCTTCTCTATGATAAAATAAGACTTTGTGGAAATACATTATTTGGATTTTAAAAAAGAAAAGATGAAAAAAATGAATCAAGATTCTCAACCTTCTGCTTTCAACCGTAATCTCTCTTTTTCGGAAGCTCGCAAGTACTCATAATCAGATCGCAAATACAAAGACGACCAGCTCTGCTTTTGGTTCAAAGTATTGATATATCTTTCCATCCTCCAATCATAATGTTTACTCGCATAATCATCCAATGAGAACGATAGATCGTGAAGCATTGAACCGTCCAAATAACGAGTTGGAATCGCTGCGCCATTTTGAGTTATTAATATTCGTCTTCCGTGAATATCATAGTCAAACTTTCCACGACCAAGTTTCTTCAGAACCTTTTTGAAATTTCTCGGCTCCAATTGCAAAGCCGTAGATTTTGCGACGGCGAGACGCGGCGATGGCGATCTTCGCGGGGCAATTTTCTTAATAGGCATGGATATAACCTTCCCTTTTTTGGATGTTTCAGCAGATGCAGGCCGATCCAATTTGATCTGTGTTCCTTTTATAAACCAGCTTGGATGCGTCTTGAATAAAGGAGTAGATTGATGCATCTTTAAGCGAGCTTTCTCTTCTTTTGCGGAATCTAAGGAGATATTTAACAGATCAGCTTGTGTTTTTTTCGCTTTGAAGCTACTGTCTTGGAAACTGCGTCTGGCTACCTGCGACTTCTTTTCGGAGAACGATGATGCTCTTGCAACTGGTCGCTTCTCCTGAACTTTCGTCGCGCTCTCTTTCCCATTGCTGATTCGACTGCTGGTTCGTCTAGGCGACAAACGATCGTTCCAGTAATCCCTTAAATTCTTCACGCTAAAATTTGGTTCAGTCGCAGACTCTTCTCCTATTTTCTTAAGATCAGGCACATCTACTGTCTTAACAATAGATTTCTCTTCCTCATCTTGCATGTTTTCTTTTGAGGTAAAAATGGACTCTTTCATTCTGTTGCCATTGATGGATTTCTCACTTTCTTCAAATTGTACCTGCACGAATGTGTCGTAGTTAAAACCAGTATTTTCCATCTGATTTAAATATAAATGTTTGTTCTGTTTAGCCTTTATTTCGGTTTTAAGAGCATAATCTGAAAAACTCGTCTCGTCTTTTTCATAACGTTTGCGAAATTCCCCGATATTTCCAAGAACTCTTGATGCCGACTGACGCAAATCACTAAGCTGTTCTTTTTGCTTCATATAATTGTCATACAATCTCTTTCGGCTCTCGTAAATTCTTTTATTGAAATATGGTGACCTAGAAGCTTTGTCGTTAGCTTGTAGATAAAGAGTCTCCAGTGTATCATTCGGCTTGTTTTCTTTAGCTAACGATTTTGATTTTTCTTCAAAGAAATTTGTTTCCTCTGTTTCTGGATCCGATACTGCGAAATTTACTTTCTCGCAGCCAGGATGTGTTGTTTCATTTACAACTCCTGAATAGCTAGGCTGCTTGGCTGAATAAGTATACAATGACGAAGCGTTGTATAGACTATCATATGTATTCGTTGTCAACTCACTTGATTCGTCCTTATTCTTGGTATAAACACGGATCGCATCCAGTGAATCGTCTTCCATGTATTTTTTATACAGGAAAGGTCTTTCTCCCTTTTGTTCAGGAGAAAGAGTGTACGTCGTGTTCACATTGTTAAACCCATTATGCATAGATTTGGTCTCAAATTTTTCTCTCAACGCGCTCACGGAAAACATTGTTTCAATGTGAAGATCGTCTACCTATGCCAATGGAAAAGTTGCATTTTTTGAATTAGATATCTTCTCAAATCATCCAACTTTGATTTTGTTTATAAATGTTAGTTTTTTCAATAAAACCAACGCTAGATTATATACATAGAATAAAAAATTGATAATTTTATCAGTAGGCTTGGTAAGAAAAATAGGTCTATTTCAATACTCTCGTGCGATTAATTTTTAATTTTCAAATGAATTTGCCTGCCCTTCAGAGGGAGTTGTTTTTTTAATTTGTGGTGAAGCAAACGAAGAATGATTCAATAATTTATGTTCACAGCGCTTGAATTATTTTTTCAGCAGTTGTATATTTTGAATTGTAGATAGTATTAGAATTCCAGCAAAAGATCGATCGACTTTAAAAGCAGACTACTAATCGACGGAATAGGTCCCAAATTCTTAGGACACTCAGATTTTGTAAATAATAAACCTATCCGACGGCTGTTTAAAAAATTGGTTTCACTTCCAATGTTGTTATCGCTTTCTAGCTGACAGAATTTCAGAGATTTTTAAAGAATGGTTTATTCTAATTTTGATAAAGAGGAACGGATTTAACAGAATATAAAAACACTTTTTATGAATTTCTTCATATAATATAGTTGCATTACATTTCAGAAGAACAAGTAGAAAAATACACTTTCCTGACTATGCTGTCCTTTATTGTCGTCAACGATGACGTTAAATCTTTGCGAAATAACAAAAAAATTCTGATAAACTGTCTTGACTTCGAGAGACTGGCTTATTTCAAAACTTTTCTCATAAAGGTGTGTTTAATGGCTTATATGAAACAGTCGCCCAATTAGGTATTTTATCTAACGAAACATGTGTCACATTTCGAAGACCTTCGCGCAGTCAATACTTACTACAGCATACTTAGGAAGTCAAAATTTTGGGTTATTTGATTGATCTTAAAAGGTGCTAATTGTTGCTGATGTCAGCATTATTTTTTGCTCGTACTACTAGGCTTTTCCAGTAAGTAAGAGATTAAACTACGTTAAAATAGCGCTTTATCTGATTAGATGTTTTTATCCGCAATTTCGATCATCGTCCGTTGATGACAGCTGTCAAGGTGTGGTAACGTAGCAAACTTGCTTGATTATGATATTCTTCCCTATATTAGTACTACCCGTATTCTGCCTGTCGGTGCAAAATGGTACCGCAGCAGCGATGAATTCTTTGATCTTGCCGCGAAGTAATTGAGAAAACGGGGGTTCGATCTATTTTATTATATATATTATTATTATTTTATTATATGTCATTTTATACTGAAATAAGTATTTATGGTTAAGAATTTTTAAAAAAAAAATACGAATTAAAAATTAAAAAATAAAAATAGTATTATTCGACTATGCTATTTTAAATATCACCCTTTGTGATGCGTTCCCAATGAGTACAACATGAATCTCTAGCGATGACGGCGTGCTTGGTGGACGATCTAATGTAGCTATTGGTGGCCATTTGAAAGGATATTTGTAGGTCATTTTTGACCTTTTAGTTTTCTAAAAGTTTTTTATTTATTTCTTATACGTTCTTGCATGTTAAATGTTAAATAAACCAATTTTAAGATTTTTGCTACAAACGTAGATTTTGAGAGGGCATCCTAAAGCCAGATAGCGAGATAGCTAGCTAGCCTAATTTATTATGCTATTTTTTTAATGTTCTTAATCACTTTCGTAAAAAAGTTTTTCATCCTAGTCAACATTATTTCGTTTTGTGTTAAGGTTGTGGCCATCTAACTACCTCTTTTGCTAGGTCTGGCTATTGCTGAGAAATTGTTTTAGCTGAACAGGGTAAAGACAGGCTGCTGCTTCCTGTGTTTTTATTTAAATCAAAATTGCAACCAAACCTTTTTTAAAGAGGTTATTGCGCCTATACGCATGTGCGACACGGTTTACTTGTGCTAAGCGCTCAGCCTGGTGTCACGATTATTTTTTTAATATTCACAGGAATGTATTCTGCAAAATAAAAAAATGTTGACCGACTCTTTTTGCTATGATGGTGTAACAATAGGTTGTAAACTTTGTGTTTTATTTTAGCTAAAGTTGCAGGAAAGTTATTTTGTGAAAAATACATTACAACCGAAACACTATAATACTGTGTGTACTTCACTGGATTTATGACATACCGTAATGTACTATTGCGCTCCATGTGTGACTTAGTTTACGGCTCTTATTAAGCGCTTGACTTGGCGTTCACACACAATTACACAATTACCTGTGGCTTAACCTGGCATTTCGACACTACCCATATTCTATCTGTGTGTACGCACGCGAGAAAAAGTCATGCTACGGACACACGGAATAGCAAATGTGATAAATTTATAACCACTTTGTTGCGACGGGTGAATTCTCGTGAGCTAAATATGGTGGTTGTGTAGCGACAAGCGAATTATCGTGTTGTTGAATATTTTATTTTTTTCGCTTCCTTATTTTTAACCAATCAGAAAGCGCTGATTTACATGCGTTCACAACGTCAATGATTTTATACAGAAAATGCACCTTAATCCATTTGTTGTTAAAATTTTGAGTTGTTTTCTATTGAGACATGCGTGCTTGAGAATTTTAAATGTCCTGTAATGTGTGTGTACGTTAGTATTCTTAACTGTACGCTTGACAATAATCAAATTTTATTCGCATGGTTACTCATGTGTGAAATGTAGGACAGTTATCAACACATATCTCGCTGCTGACACACGCACGTCCAATATGGCGGCTATTTTTGTTTTTTGTAAGTATTTGGTTTTAAATTAACTTTTTAAGGTTTGTGTCGTGTCTCATTACACTTTTTTTGATAAGGAGCACCCCGAAAACACGACCATTTGAAACCAGGGACTGGCGGGAAAATTCGACACCGTAAGTGGATAGATGGGCTTAAGTGAAGTTAGGTCATACCTATTTTATTTAAAGATATTAAAATTGAAAGTAAATTTGCTAAAGAAGTAAAAAAAAATTGTACTTCGAGTCCAAGCAATTTTTTTTATAAAAATATAAAAAGGTCTTGTACTGCTGTCGATTTTCGAGTTGCTTCGATTTGTGTCATTTGCGAAGCAGTAGATTTTGTTTTGGTATATTTGAAGGTATGAAGCAGATAGTACAGAAATAACTGTTTTAAAAAAATTCGTTGACAATATCATTCCAAATTTTTGTGCAGCCTAACAAAATATTATTTCTCGTAGGTATTGAACTTGTTCTTTGCACACTGTTCTTGAAAACATCTGAAGCAAAAACGCAGTCAAGATATGGGCGTGTCGTTACGTTGCAGAGTGGGACAGTTAATGTTGAAGTATCTACTGATGTGTGTATAAAACCAAGAGGTGTTCTGCTTCATATCCACAGTGAAGGTGAGTTGAAGTTTTCCTTAGGGGCTGTTCACATGGAGGCGGGCTGGCTCGGCTAGCCGGGGTGATTTTCATCTCGTGTTCATATGAAGTTTTTTACATCTCGGCCAGCCGGGATGGAAAAGTTGTTTACATTTCACAAAAGATTCATAAACAATGAAGACAAAAGAATATATTTCGAACTTTAAATAATTGATGAGAATTTTTTTAAATCTATTGTTAATTTCATCTCGCCTAGGCGGGCTGGCTCGCCTGTCATATGAACACATTTTTATTTTTCTATGCGTTTCTTAAGAACAGCGAGATCCCGCCTGACCGAGATCTCGGTACAAACAAGCGAGATCTCGGCAAGGCGGGCTGGCTCGGTTATCATATGAACACATTTTTATTTTTTCATGTGTTTCTTAATAGCAGCGAGATCCCGCTCAGCCGAGCCAGCCCGCCTCCATATGAACAACCCTTACCACACCGCGGATGACTTAATTTTCTGCGGCTTTAAGTCTGTTACCACAAGTAGTAATTTAGGCCGTTTCTATATCAGATTCACGCAATTTGAGCTTGTCTATGAATTTTGCAGTGGACTTAGGTTATTTAGTTAAATCCAAAGTCTTAAGCGTGCTAATTGAAGCACGAGTCCTTTCCAATATTTCAGCACTTTGTAGGATGTGAATTGGATTATTCCGTTATTCTTGCATGTTAGAAAATGAGACTAGCGCATTCTTAATGCTCCGTAGAATAACTACAGATATACAGAAGTTGCATTTTCGCAGCCTTTCGGTTTAAAGAATGCCCATAAAATTCCCGTTGTGCCAAATTTGAGTTTTTATTCTTCCATGCGATTTGAATATATGACATTGGTAGTCTTTTGGTTTTTAAAACCCGGCCTTGGTTAATTTAATATGCTTTTCTCCAAATCTTCAGTACTTATCTGCACAACAACAATATCAGCGCCGCATTCACCGTTAATTTTCTATGTAAAAAAGTTTTTTATCACAATCAGAATTTTTGCTCTCTCACATGTGATTAATAGTGATCTATAATTATTATTAATTTCAAAGTTGAGAAAAATTAAAGACCCGGCCTCTTTGACTTACGATAAAAATAAAAAACCTCTTGGAAGAATTACAAACTATCTGTGTTTCTGATGTTCGAGTTGTTAAATCGTGCCCACGGTTAAATCTGACAAAACACAAGTTAGCTTTTTCTTTATTTCTAGAACTTGGTGAGTGGAAACAGCTGATAACTTCAAGTAAAAGTATCCTAGTTCCGGGATTCACATACAGCGATAACACAAACGACTTTATTCAATTGAAATTTGACGTCCAAATACATTACGACGAGATTTTGAATGTGATTTCTCAAAAAGTAAGTTGGCATATGTCAAAAACAAACCCATGACCGCTTTCCGTCATTTAGGAAGGTACTGTGAGCCTGCGTTTTATCTCTAGCGTGTTGACACTAGTTAATTACCAGTGAAAACCCCCACGGGAAACCGGCCTTTAAATTCCACGGAAATTTGACTGTCTCAACAAAGGTGACAAACATCTATCGCAATTTCCACTTTGTAAGACTTTTTTCTTGCGCACACACGAGGTGTTAATACAAGATACAAAGAAAATTAATGCGAATTCGAGCAAATTGAAACTGAGATTTGCAGAAGTCCGAGGTCGGGAGAGGGAAAAAATTTGTTTTACAACTTTAATTAATTTTTATGAGAAAAATTTTCGTGATAAAAATTCGCGAATTTCGCGAAAAAAAGTTGAAATTCACATATATGTAGTTCTAGGTAAATCAGAAGAAAATAATTAGTGTAAATCGTTTTTTTTTAAAAGAAAAAATAATCCAAATGTCGAGGGAAATAATTTTCGCGACATTAACAAAAACTCCACAAAAAATGTCAAATTAACATTTTAGATGTCCTCCCATCCTTTTTTGGTTTAAAAAAATCGACACAAACGATGTTCACTTTCTTCCAATTTCCTTCTCTCCGTCCAAGATCAAAAAGAGAAAAAATTCCCTGGGAAGAGGTTAAATCTTTTTTCACAGGTTCACCTGATAGAATTCGATAGAAGAAATGGTCAAATAAAGAAAAAAGAAGTTTTGCATGGAAATAAAAAGACTGGAGACGAATATGACGTTAACCAGTGCAAGTCAGGAAAGTGAACTTCTCTGCGTATGACGTGGCAGAGACCTTTTATTTGTCCTGCCAAGCTCTTTCAATTTTTGTTCAAGTTAAAACGAAACCTCTTCTTCCCTTAGGATTCAATCAATGGTGGCACAACGCACCAACCACAACACGATATGTGATCATAGTTTCCGTCACTGTGGGCGCCTTTGCCGTCATCTTTTTGTCGTGTTTCTTCGTTTTACGACTATCAGGTTCAGGTGATAAAGACAGCTTTCTGTCAACTAACAAAACTGTCTCCACTGCAGATAACGTAACTTTAAGCGACAGTCAACCAGGTGGAATTTACGTCCCCTGCGAAGGAGAGCTTGATGATGTATTTGGTATTAAATTTTCAAGTGAAGGATATACTCTAGTTGAACTTGTGGATGAACAACCTTGCACCTCATCTCCAGACTCCAAACGATCAAATGTAAATGGGAACGGCAGCCATAAGAACTTAATGGAGGAACTGCTTGAATCCAAAGGAAGAATACCATCCACTATCAAACGTGAAAAGTTGAAAAAAATGTTTATCACTCAGCTTTAAATCAAAAATAAATTTTTGCTGAAGAGAACTACGTGATCTTGTGAATAGGTAACCTTTCACTGATAAGCAATTCTTTGATTGATCCAATGTCATTACTTTCTACACAAGTTTTAAAATGTCTAAAAAATTTATTGTGAATATAAAATAATTCTTAGCGTTTTCATGTTTGTAAATATAATTGTTCGTAAGTATTTAGTATTATTTAAAACCTGTCGAGATTTTGTTTTACGAATTCTAGCGACTCTTTTGTCGCGGAATGACATGAAGCAAAATGTGCTGGCGACGTGATCAGGATAGCTAATACAACTTTCTATTCAAATTTGAGGATATAAAATTCTCTTCCCTCGTTTAGGATTTTTGTGAAGATTTCTGAACGTTTGAGGATAGAGGACTAGGAGTAATGCGTTGGGATTACGAGAGACGCATCAAAAAAAGTTACCATTAAAGAGACGTGATTTTTTTTATAAAAATTAGACTGATTGCCTTGTTAGCTAGAGCCTTCTATACCAGTGTGGATGCCTCAAGTTCATATCTTGGCGTCTGTCTAGTCGAGCGATTATTGCTTCCATAGCTCAAATGCGAGGTTCAAAAGTTGCAGCACCCGAAGTAAGGACGCATGGTTATCCTGGCGATTGTAGCTTCTTGGTTTTGTGAACAGGTAAAGCGAAATGTATTGGTACAGATTAATGCAATGTATGTTTTTTTTCTGAAAAAATTACAATAACGCAAAATTTACATCACTATGTACAAAATAAAACTACAAAACGTTTTTTTTTAAAATGTACGTTGGATGTGATGCATGAACGCGTGCAACATAATGTATGTAGTCTGTCGAAATAAAACTGCTATGGAATTCCATCGTGCCTACATGGAGGTTGTAAGGACTGCATTTTAATAGGTAACTGAAATGATCGGACGCAAGCATCTGTAGAGACCAGGCTTGATATAGAAATCAAATTCTCATAAGCAGTGCACCAAAAAAAAAGATTTTGGCAGTGATACGCACCATCAAGTCTGTGTTTTCCATAAAACATTACTACTTGTTCGACATAGTTTTCCCCGAAAACGAAGCTTTTTCTCAAATGCTATAAATCTGACTTTTACTTTCAGAAAGTCCTTTGTGAAAGCAGTTCTTCCACATCCTCAACTTCTTTTGGCAACTCTGCACTGAGCACATACGGACCAGCCTTTGTCATTAGAATATCATCTTCGATGCGGATTCCAATTCCACGATACCTGTTAGTGAAAAACATGTTTTGATGGTTAAGCGCTTACCGTATACTCTGTCCAGTCTAGCAGAACCACATAATAACCCGATTCTCAGAGAGACAACAAAATTTTCTTCTGCGAAATTCGTAGTTTTTGGACCTGAACAACGCAACCATTAACTCTCCAAATATCAATGCGAATTTTTTAAAACAATTTCCCTCTTTTCTGTGCTCTTCAGAAAAGTGAAAAAAACAGTTGCTGCAGGTTCAGCATCACCTTTCTTGATAAACGATTTTTTTAATAAACGAACAACGGAAACGATAGATACATGATGGAAACACAATTGCCTGATGAAAGAATGTATCACACTCAAGTAGAAACCAGATGCAACCTACCTTTCGGGTACATTAGTATTAGTAGTAGGTATGTATAAACCAGGTTCGAGGGTGAACATCATTCCGTCTTGTAAAGGTAATCCCTTGTGAAGCAACATCGTATCATGGGTGTCCATTCCCAAGTAATGACCCAGATGATGCGGACAGAATTCTGCGGTGGTCTAAAGACACATGAAAAGGAATTTTTTTCGTTTCAAATACTTTCCCAAAGGGCGCTCCACAAATTTACAGGGCTTCAAACATTTGTTTTTGACAATTACTGGGGAGGTGGGAACAGCGATCTAGAAAATGATTTGTTTGGTTAACGATAAAAACACACACAAGAAGCCTGCATCGCAAGACGTAATGCATAGCGTTGCTTATTAAAGACGTAGTTAGCCAGTATTTGATAATGTAGTACATGTGATGGAATACGTACCCTCTTCAGTTGGATTTCAGTCAGATTTCGCTGGATCAAACCAATACCTGAGAATAGAGAAAAAAATAATTTAAAAATAAACAGAGAAAATTAAATATAAATCTCAATTGCAGACGTCAGAAGAGTGTGATGAAAGCCAACAAAGTGTACCTTCCCTACTGACACATAAGCTGTGTATTAGTGGCTTATACTTTACTGTTTCTTGTTTTTCTTATTTCTTATTTTTCCCACCAGATTTAAGTGCGTTTTATGTCTTATTTATATCTGCATTTCATTTCATTTTATATTTTTTAAGCAGGACACACGTTGACAACAGTTTTTTTTATTTAACTGAAGTGTTTTATCCTGTGGAAATATTCGTAAATAAATAAATTACTTAAATCAAATTAGAAAGGAAGGAGGAAAACAAATTTCGCCAATTTTTTGAGAAAAAGAAATTTGAATGCACTCTTAATTTTACGTGCTTTTTATGTGGGATAGTTAAAAGATCATATATCTACCTGATAAATGCTAGTAAATTAAGACGGAAAAAAATGGTGTTAATCGTTTTCAAGCAGGAATTTTTTTTTTGCAAATAGCGAGTTTCGAAATATTTTTCGCGGAACTGATTTTCGTGATATTTGCTAAAATTTACACGACGTTTTCCCTGGTACGTGACAGTTTACCTGTGTACACACTAAGCAAATCCGGGTTGCTGGTTAGTATTAATCTAATCGCCTTAACAAAAAATACCTTGGAGCTCTGTTCCCATATTTATTAACATCACGTGGTGTAAATGATCTATTGATACGCCAGGTTGGCACGCCTACGTAAACATGGAATGAAAATTAAGTATATTGCTAAAATTCGTTCTCCACCTTGGGTACATGCGGAAATGCGAAAGGTGTTAACAGGTTCTAGCGATTCGTCAAGAGCTAACAATTTTTTCTCTCGACGTACGAAGGGCGTCTGTCATGAGTAAAGTAATTTTTACCTCCAGACAGATCTTCTGTACATTCAGTACAATTTCATAGAGTTCTCTCTGCGGGAAAGAGAATGTTCCGCTAACTGGCCACGTACGAGTCAAATCGCTTGCGTATCCGTTGTATTCACACCCTCCATCCATGAGCACTAAATCTCCATCCCTGACGTTTTAATAATAGAAATGAATAATTGCATTGGAAAAATAAAGCACAGAACAATTAGCAAATATGGCTTTGCAAAATAATTTTTTTAGAGAAAAAAAGCAAACGCTTGGCGACAAAAGAACAAAGAATAACAAACAAATTCACTGGATATCGAAAACAAAAAATCAAGCAAAAATTAACCTCAGTATGTTAGTGTTGTTGATGTAGTGAAGCGTATTTGCACTGCTCCCACCCGCAACAACGGGCGGGAATGAAAGGCGCTGTGCACCGCCAATTCTACAATGAAAGTTGAGCAGTGCATGCAGATGTGATTCTGGAACACCGGCTCGTGTATTTTGCATTACCTGAAATTTTCAAAAAGTAAGAAAAATGTTGTTTAAATCAGAAAAAATACCGTCAAAAATGAAAAAAATTATTACAGTGGCGAAACCGTAACAAGAAGCTAAAATAAAACAGAAAAAGAAAACAATGTTGGATAATAAAAAAAATTTCAGAAAAATGGAAAACATAACGTCAACAATGACAATGACAATAAGAAACAGCCACACGATAGAAGTCGTAGCAGCAACAACGATAATATAAATGCAGGGTTGCAATTTTTTTTTAGAGTCGAATTTTAGGAGATTTGAGGACATTTGTTGAGAAGTTTCAAGCGTTTTTGAGTAAATGACGGTGTTTTTTCATAAAATTTTTTTGAAATTTGAGAGGATTTCAAAAGGAGTGGAGAACATATTATTGCTGTACAAATGCAGCATTTCCATGCATTTTGAAAATAAAAAAAAAGGTTAAAAGTGAGGAGTTTTAATGAAGCGTGGCAACCCTCAAATGATATGAACAACAATGAGAGAACTTTGGTCCAATTTTCACAAAACACACAACGGACTGCTTAATTGAGAAGATAAGTACCTTTGTAAAAGCTTGGGAAGCTATAGAAGCCGACTTCTTCATGATGTTTATTTCTGTAGGTGATTTGATCAATCGCAACAACTGCAGGTTGAATCCTATGTTATGTTGTGCTAAAAGAAAGAAGAAATCAAAATATTTGGTTAGATTTTATCTTTACAAAGTAATTTCCAGCTAATCTATTATCTCATGTACCTAAAGAAAAGCTCCTTGACATCAAACTTCGTGAAGCATACATGCTAACTAAACACGTTTCTTTTTATAAAGACGTCAAACAAAGATATACAAGAACCTCCTTGACTTAGTAAGTGGGGAAAACGGCAAACCTAATTTGCGAGCACCTCAGTGCGTAAAGCAAAAGCTGAAGTAGATGTATTTTAAGCGTGAGCTCTTGAGTAGAAACCCAATACTCTTTGCTGTACATAAAAACGTAAGCTCCAATCTTTTCCACTGTCATGTCTACTGTTTCATCCTGTGGAAAGTACGGCATCTAACAATATCCACTTTGCTTATATTCGTCAATATGATAACAAAATAAATGTATAAGAAATTTGAATTTGAATTTTTTTGGAACATTACAAAAATAAGCTTTAATAACGAACTGCTAACTTCTACTCATGGACATTTTAAATTTTATTGAACTTTAACATAGACTTTCTAGTAACAAATATAACTCCTACCTTCACTATGAAACCATTTGGCTTGAAGAATTGACGAGATTAGATCATGCTTTTTAACGTTGCGGTTTTCTGTTTTATACCAAACACAATAATTCTTACTGTACCCATATCTGTCACGCATGATGGAATGCAGGGAGCTTAGTGGAAACGCCTACAATTAAAATTAAGAAGATTGACTGTATATTTTAGTATATAAAATTTATTTAAAAAACAAGACTCTCTCGGATAAAATCCTTCAGTGCTATGGCTATACAAATTTCAGTAGAAAAGTTACAAGTATTTACACCAAAATATGACTAATACAACTTTTTTATCTTGTCTATCGTTCAAAAGCTAGCTTAAATACTGACACAAGATTCTCCAGTATAACATAATACGCACAAGCAACTGACAAAATAAAAATTCGTCAATCTTATTAGGAAAATTCAACCTGCGTCAAAAAGCAAAAACTAGATTCACACAAATGCGGCCTAATAATATTTTCACAATAATACTTACTTCGTCAGCACCAAAATAGTCCACAGCCGCCCTCTCACCCGCCACAGCTCCGTCCCATAATTCCCGTTTCGGATCTTTCGGTTTCACGAAAAGTAAAAACTGAATGGACCTGGACGTTTTGTTAAAATCTAGACGAAAAAAAAAAAATGGTAAAAGACTAAGCGATAGCACTGAGCAAAGCATGGCGATGTTCACAGTGGGTCGCAACATTCACATCTAAGCTGGTAAATAAACCTCTGTTTTTTTTTGCATTTAGATTTCAACAAAACAACAACGACAACGACGATGACAACGGCCGCAACAACTAAAACACAAACAAACAAACAACGGCATCTATTAGTGCAGTAGTTTTACGTACCTATAGCTAGTACTGCATCCGGCTCGTTGAAACCAGTCAGGTACAGAAAGTCTGTGTCCTGATGAAACGAATATCTAAACATGAGTAATATCGGATAAGTTAATTATAAGAAGCTACTCGTTATCCCGTGGAAGCTACTCGTTATCCCGTGGAAGCTACTCGTTATCCCGTGGAAGAATTAAATGGTCCGCTGGCCCTCAGATTTTCGCTTGTTGTGCATATTTTGTCCGTCTGTTAACATTTTGAACAGACAGAATACGGTTATTATAGAAACTGCCAATACCACCAACAGGCTGAAAATATGTGAGATGGAGTAGCAGTGGAACACGATTGATTGAAGGTATTGTAAGTATGGAAACGCTCATTTTTACTATTACAGCTACTATAAAAAAACGGTTTTATCTTTTTTTTGAGCTTAAAGTTCAAGAAATTTCAGGAAGAAGCTGTTTGATGAGACACAAAATCCTAATCTAAAATTTGAAAAGATTTAATATTTTATTTCAGAACTGATACTTTGACAGAAATTCCACAGCTTAAGTGTGTTTACACGTAGCTTACAGCAACAAAATACGCTTTTTAACAGTTTCGATCACTTTCCCTCTGTCCTAAACGTCAAAATAATAATAACAAATTTAGTATTTAAAGTATCGCTAATCCCTGCATGTTCGCTTTTGTGAAGAGTGTGGAAGACAAATCAGTTCAAAATACTTTTTATTCTCCAAAAAATTAAAGGATTTAAACCTATCTCACTCTAACGTCAGATTACCGTTTAGCGCATACTTTTCGAGTTGTGAGTCATTCCTTATTAGCTATTACATTATATTGTGTTTTTAAACTGGCACAGTTCAGAGAGCCCTATAATAATAACAACCGTATTCTATTCAAAATGGTCGCGCCACAGCTTAGTATTTTTATTTCTTCGTGGTAACAGGCGGAGAAAATATGCACGAAATATCGATGCGGGAAAATCTGAGGACCAGGATATGTTTGACGGGCGCACTGATTAACAAAAATTGACAAAAAAATTCTTTACCTTATGAGGAAAATTCAGGAAAAATTGATGAGAAATTCAAAAACTAATGACAGTGGAGGAGGCGTCTTGAACATTAGATTCCCGGATTATAAAATCGGCATAACAACAGAAAGGATAGTTCGTAAGATACTAAATACTTACGGAATATCGTTGGACATCAATTTTAAATGTTCAGCTGACAGAAGCACCAAATGATTGTCATAATCACGACCAAAATTGCTTTCGCTTAAAACTCTAAAAACAAGAAAAAAAACTTAGGTTAATGAAACGTTTTTTTAATAAAAGTCCTCTCAACCGTTACGTTGTCTCTAGCCTAAATAAAATTTCCCGGAGTCAAGCTATAGTATGAATCGCTAAAATCTCAAGCCTTATAAAGACGTGGTAACAGTTGTATAAAATGGACTACCACTTAAAACAGAGCTTGGATTGAACGGACCATTACTTTAGAATTTAAAAATCAAACAGATTACATATATAAAACAGAATGGAATGTGGAAGTTGAAGCAAACATTACGTCATTAATTTATATCTTCTCTCTTGATATTCTTTTCTCGTAATTCCAGGTGTCACTAAAAAAGTTAAAAAATTAACTATAAAATTAACAACAAGGATAACACCCTAAATATTTAAAGGTTAATGAAGCCGAGAGCGAGTGTTTACAAGAAAACCAAGGTAGCACACGAGGTTGGAGTAGCACTGTAGAGCTGGCGAAGAAAAAGCTTCCTGTTCGCACATACAATGTTTCAGCAACATTTTTGTTGAACAAATGACAATTTATGCAGAATAAAAGGTTGTTTTTCTTTGTCATAATCTGGCACCTGGAAAAGGGTTTGCATTTAAACTCTACCAATAAGTGTAAGTGTTACAAAAAATAAGGTGTCAATGCTAAATTACAGGGTAGCCGCTACCCTGTAATAATAATTTAGATGAGATGTTTCTTTATAAAAATCTATCAAGAGTTATAATGATAAAAATATTCCGATAAAATGCATTAGTAACGGAAATAAAACTTTCTAGCTACATCTTCTCATAAGACAAAAATATCATAAAAATTATAGTTTACAAATAAACCGATAGTTACTATTACCCACCACACCCTCACACCCTCTCAAGATTAATCAATACCAATTAGCTACTACATCAGAAGAACAGATTTTTTAAATAAAACATAACAAATGTGGCATACACATTCGAAGTAGCTATCCCAATTTAAAAATAAGCCAATAAATATTTACATTCTTACCCAGCTCTCCTATATAACTTCGGTAACTAGCAAATGGTGTCTTAGGGAATGCCTTGAAAATCTCTTGCATGAAATCATAGCCAACACGAAGATACAGGGCAATCAAGGCAAAAACGAAGCAAAATAGCAATTTAAAAATATTGAAGATCTTCATGACCAAAGTAACCAAATTACCAGACCACATGGTTGAAATCCCTCTACTTTCAATAATAGGTATTCATGTTTTTATGAATGTTTTTGAAAGCATAGAGAAGTATGCGCAATGTGAGAAAAATATACCAGCACTAAATCATGCTCAATCATGATAAGCAGAAGGTTATTTAAAAATCATTGCCATGACTACCACGTTGCCATGGATACAGCAGTAAACAGTGCAGCCATGGGAATCATATATTATATAATGTTTTGCAGGATGCAAGTGCGTTTACAAACGTTTTCTTGGTTGTAGACAAGGATATCTGAGATAGAGTTACCTGTTAGTAATTTCATGAATTTTATTTCAAAACATGATTTTTTAAAACAATTTCTCAAAATAAAATAGCTAGCTAGTTTTTTTGTCAGCATGACAACACATAAAATAAGAACAAAAAATGTTTTGGGAATAAATATTTTCTAGAAAAATTTCTATCGAATCCTTACATGACCTAAATATACCTTTACGAATTTACATTCATATCTACACATTATTGAACCTCCAAACGGTGTGGCTGTCAACTCACATTGTTAGATTGGACCCTTTAGAAAACCTCAACGAAGCCACAAGGAATCATCGCAAAGCACCAACAAAAATATGTCAATATCATCACCAAATATTAAGACTAGCATCACCATTAAGCCAAGCCACATCGTCACAGTTGCTGAAACTACTGCAGAAACATCATCCACATTGGAAGTAAATGTCATTCTTTCAGTTTTCAAGATGCCAAAATTTAGAAAGAGCTTATTAAAAAGTGAATCCACATAAACCAATACAGACAGTGTTCTATACTAAATGTTCTACAATATATTATGATTTGCAAAAACCAGTTAATTTCACATTTTGTCTATACAAAGACAAACTCCATTCATTCTGCTTAAAAAGTCGTTGTAACCTTTATACCACCATACTGTACATGGAACCACAATCTAATAACAGTATTCAACTGATGAAGTCAAAAGGTCATTTATTTCACCTTTTTAACAGACAGATAATGTTTAATGGGTTCATACTAGAATGTCTTACAAACAGTTTACTCAACAAAAATTAACTTGTCGTGTTGTATTCACAGTGTTCTAAGTCAGATCAAAATGACAGCTTTATACTAAGTACTTTTCAAATAATTTTTAGAGCCCATTTCCCACAGTTGCATTCTAATTTATACATTTGCAGTACTGTGACAGATTTAATATTAATGATAAAACAAGATTATGAGTAAAATAAAAAACTGTCAACTATCTGAACAAAATGTTATGATAATTTTATATATAATTTCATTATGCATAAATATTTTATAATACAATTTCATGTTTCGGCACATTGCAAGTGTACCAATTATTTAGTATTTCTCAACTTCAGTTACTTGTTTCCTAAAAGTTCTATTAAAATATTAATAGAACTGACGGTAAATGCTTAAAAACTGAGTAATTACTCGAAGGTTTATGTGCAAAGCAAGGCAATATCCATTCTTATTTTTTGCTTCTAACAAAAATATTTGAGTAGAATTTTCGCAATATGAACTATCAGGTTTCTCTTAACATGAACAAACAGTTAGTCAATAATTTAACACACATCTCTCAATTTTTATTTATCTTTAAATATTTCAATATCTCGTTTTTGTTAAAACATAAGTGGAGGGGGTCAATCTTTCCATTACATTAATTTTAAAGATAAAAAATTACACCCTAACCAACTGAGTGCAATACAAGTATGTTATTCTTTTTATCCCCTGATAGCATAATATTGACTTGTTTAGAACATATATGCATGTTTCACCTTTTTTTGGTTATTTTGAAGTGTTGTTTACATTGTCTCGCTTAGACAAATAAAAAATAAAAACAAATTAACAGCCCTGAAACTAATGCCTATAAAGCATGTGCAAATGGAGATGGGTTGGTAAGTATAGCTATCACAATATACTATACTCCCAATAACTCAAACCTTCACAGAAACCAGTTCTCAGAGCATTCGATAACTTGAACTTTGAGAAAAAATGAAAAACAATTCAACTCGTTAAAAATTTTCATTTTTTGTTTTTTCCATTGACAGTCAAACAGAAACAAAATTTGGTCGCTTTTTAGCTGCTAAAGTTGGAATCTTAAAGAAAAAACAACAAAATGTTAAATTCACTCAAATGTTTACACAATTCAACTTCTCTCAATTTTATTTCTGATGACATATCTTCTGAATGCAGAAAAAGATGTAGAGAAACACGCTTTAGATTTCGTTAAAGAAGCACCTTTAAACACGGAACGTCAGCTAAACAACGAAGATCTTCTCCCATCCTATACTACGCGAATCACACAGCAACTGTTCAACTTTTACTTTCTGGGGATGTTGAAACTAATCCTGGACCTGTCCGTAAACCTTCTTGTCAAATATGCGAGAAAACAGTACGTAAAAACAGTAAGAAACTTCAATGTACACAGTGTAGAGACATGGTTCATTGGAATTGTTCAAAAGTGGTTTTGTCACAACAACTGTTTGGGACACTAAAATGTATACCTTATATATGCTCGAAGTGTACTCTTTCTGTATTGCCCTTCTTTAATGCTCATGACACGAGTATGTCAGTTGTTCCAGAAGACTCCTTCACAACAGATGTCATGAACAAATTGAACCAGCACCGAAACCATTTTTCTGTAGCACACCTGAATACGCAGAGTATAACATCAACCTTTCCACAATTTGAAGCAATGTTGAAAAGTCACGAGTTTGACGTGATTACACTTTCTGAAACTTGGCTTAAAGACAACAGTGATCTTCTAAAATATGTGGAAATCCCAGGCTATCAGTTTGGTTATAGCAATCGTGATCAACGAAAAGGTGGCGGCGTTGGTTTCTACATTAAAACGTCGATCAAGTTCAAGGAGAGGAAAGAAAATAATGAACTTGACAAAACAATAGAGCATCAGTGGATTGAAATTTCTGGTAAATGCAAAAGATCTAATATCCTTCTTGGTACAGTGTATCAGCCTAGTAGTAAACCTGCCGATAAACTATCATGGCTAGAAAAATTTGATAACTTGTTGTCTCAGATTGTTCCAACGCATGAAGGTTCAATTATTATTACAGGTGACTTCAATATAAATTTAAATAAATCGACTGTCGAAAGCCGTCTTTATCTGGACATTCTTTAAACGTATAATATGTCACAACAAGTTATAAGTCAACAAGAAAGGATGTTGCTATGATTGATCACATCATTTCTGACCAGTCTTTAAAAACCATTTATGAGGATATTGTTTACTGTGGTGAAATTAGTGACCATGACGCACTATTTTGCATCTTTAAGAGTAAACCTGCCAAATACAATCCGAGGTACAAGTTTGTCCGTGATGAAAGAACCTTCTCTTCTGAAGATTTTATTGAAGACTTCAGCCGAGTTCCGTTAAGCATCGTTTATACCATGGAAGACATGTCCAACAAACTAAATGTGTTAAACACTTTGATCATAGAATGCATAAATAGACACGCACCTCTTAGACGGGTTAAACTTACGAGGCCACCAGCACCTTGGATGAAGGAACTTAAAATTACTGAGCTTAAACGTGAACGGAACTGTCTAAGGAAGGAAGTACGTGGGACTACTAACAACATACAATGGAATCTGCTAAGAGCTATTCGTAACAAACTTAAAAAGGAGATAAGTTTAACTAAATCAATTTTTCTGAGAAAACTCCTTAAAAATAAAAGCACAAAAGATGTGTGGAAAGTCATTAACAAAATCCTCCACCCAAATCCGAAAAATGTCAATGTAAATCCTGATGCCGTTAACGAATTCTTCAATAGTGCTGCTACAAGAACAACTGGAATAAACGAACACCTTCCAGGGACAACAACTTCTCAGATAAACAGTTTTACTGATAAACCTAACTCTTTTCAATTAACACATGCTACTTTCGAAGATGTTATAAATGCAATTAGATCGTTACGACTTGACTGTTCAACGGGATTTGATAATATTCCCGCAAGGTATATAAAATATGTTGCTGACTATATCGCCTCGCCGTTAACGCATATTATTAACTGCTGTATTGATAATTCCACCTTTCCAGAGCAATGGAAAATTAGTCGTATTTGTCCGATCCCTAAACTAACAAATCCTTCTAATCTAGCTGACTACCGTCCAATAAGTGTCCTACCAGGTCTGTCCAAAGTATTCGAGAGGATTATATTGATGCAAATCACGACCTTCATCGAAAAAAGCTCAGTCTACTGTTCAACACAATCTGGATATGGAAAAGGACACTCTATGACTACCATTTTGTTAAAACTAAAAGATGATATTTTACATGCCATGAAGAAGGGTGAAATCACGCTTTCTATATTTGCATACTTTTCTAAAGCATTCGACACTGTTGACTATCCTACCTTGATCGGTCATCTTCACCAATTAGGTTTCTCGAAACATTTTATTAGACTAATTGATGATTATCTCAGTAACAGATACCAGTTTGTGCAGGTTGACGATAAAGTATCGCAGAAATTGTTGGTGAAATTTGGAGTACCTCAAGGTAGCATACTCGGTCCTGTTCTTTTTAATCTTTATGTTACTTTGCTAAGCAACAATGGACCAAGTACTTATCTTCAATATGCCGACGATACAACACTACAACGGCATGTTAAAGTAGACAAGATAAAAGATGGCATATTATCAATGCAACACGAAATGGAATGTATTTATGATTAGTCCTCAGGCTTCAATTTACGTCTTAATGTCAGTAAAACAAAACTTATGCTGTTTTCAACGAGTCAAATGTCGCGAAAGCATAATTTGTTTGATTATAATGTCACCTTGGTAAATGATGATAAATCTATTGGTCGTGTTAATGCATTTAAAATACTTGGAGTGCATTTTAGCGAACATTTGACATGGAATTTACATGTGAACGCAATTATTAAAAGTGGTTATGCTGTTTTACGATCTTTACAGCAATTTAAACGTGCAGCCGATTTTAATCTTCGAAAATCACTAGCACAGAGCTTAATCTTGACAAAGATATATTACTGTAATACCATCTTCAGTAATTTACCAAATTATCTTTCGAAACGATTACAAAAGCTGCAAAGATCTTCAGCAGGTTCCGTTTGCCGTCTTCGTTGCAGTGATCATGACGTGCTAACATTACAATGGCTTCCAGTGGAAGAAAGAATATCTCTTTCTTTTGTAAAACTTGCACACAAAGCTCTGTTCAACAAAGAAAGTTGGCCAAGTTACCTGAAACTATCTTTTTTCCCTGTAACCGAACGAATTTATTTATTTATTTATTTTTTTTCTCACTCAATTGACTATGTTAACTTTTACTATACCTAATTTTTGGTTTAATTATCGGTCGTCCTTTACCTACCAAGCCTCCTTTAGCTTTGATCAATTATAATGGTTCATTTATCCTAATGCCGTTCAATACGTTTTCACAGTTCAAGACTTTCGTATGATTATTTGACTGCTTCGTCTATGCTCTTTTTGCTCATGTTCATTTTGTTTTTATTACTGATTGAATTCATATTTACGTTTGCACATACATTTAGTATTTACACATTTCAGCATTAAGAACCATTGTAATTTATGGCGATTAATAATAAATAATAATAAATAATAAATAATAAATAATAAATAATAAATAATAAATAATAAATAATAAATAATAAATAATAAATAATAAATAATAAATAATAAATAATAAATAATAAATAATAAATAATAAATAATAAATAATAAATAATAAATAATAAATAATAAATAATAAATAATAAATAATAAATAATAAATAATAAATAATAAATAATAAATAATAAATAATAAATAATAAATAATAAATAATAAATAATAAATAATAAATAATAAATAATAAATAATAAATAATAATAATAATAATAATAATAATAATAATAATAATAATAATAATAATAATTATATCAATTTGGTAGTATAATTCCCCTATGAATTTTTATTTTGCAATATTTCACAATACGCTGATCGGAAGAATTATCAATGCTTTAAATCCATTTTAAAAACTAAGTTAGCTTAAATGAAGATGATTTGAAGTCAAACCAGCCCTTAAAATCCTTTTATTTTGGAATAGATTGCTATTCAAAGGGAATTATACTACCATGTTTAGATTGGGGTTTTTAAGAATTCGGGATATTATTTAAGAAAGCAAATGCGTTTTTACAAATTGTTTTAAGAACACTTTTCTTCACTCCAAAAATTTTCAGCAACTTTTAGTATTAAATTATTAAAATTTCGATTTCACCAGAACGTCGAGCTGACCTGTCCCAACTAAACTCGTCTCCGCTCGCTGACACTCATTCTAACAACAGCATGCAGAAAAAAATATTATGACTTCCCGTAAGTGAATACATTTGTGTGTATGTATACACCATCAGAAAGGAAACGAGAGCACCAGTAATTTGGGAACAAGTTTATTAATTTTTAATAATTTCTTGGAGCTTTATAAAAGAAAAGTTTACAAAATTCCGGGAATTATACTACCCTGTTGCAAAATCTCACACACCAAGCGGGCCATTCAAGCCGAAACGGCAAGGGGCCCAAAGCTGTGTGTAGCGCTAGCTTGGTTCATACAAAGCTAAACAGACCTCGCCAGGTCGTTTGCAGGGTTGTGCATCGTAAAGCTGTTGTTTAGGCATGTTTTTAGGTAAAACATTAATTTTTAAATCCGAAATACACTAATTATATTGTTAATTGGTCGTTTCTTTTATCTATGCTTTTATACTGGTTTAACTAGCTTGTGCAAAAGCTATGTTTGTACTAGGAGAGCTCCCAAAGCATACTGTCCCTTTGTTTTGTACTGTAGCTAATGTAGCTAACCAATTTAAAAGTACTAGCTAAACAGCTTCCTGCACAGCATAAAACAATGTTTTACTCTGTTAAAGTGACTTCTTTTTAAAATAATTCTAGAAAATAAGTGGGAATTTCAATTTTCTGATTTGAGTTAAAGACCTTTTGGGAAAATTTAAACAAGTCATGGAAGCAGTAGCTACAGAATAGCAGTAGTATCCTGTATATGCAATCCCTAAATATTCATTCCCTGCTAGCTATACAAGGATGCTATAAGACAAAATATTGTTTATCTGTTTATCCTTTAAGATTAATTTTTTTATTTTTGAAGATTTAGCTAGGTAGTGAAATATAATGGTCTGAAAAGGCAATGACACTTAGCTACATAGTGAGTAATCTATATGTCACAACAAACATTTTGTGTATTAGTAAAGTGATAAACATAGAAAAAATGACAATAAATGTCCAGATAGTGTGACTATAGTGGTCAAATGTCCATAATGAAGCATCCCAGGTCCTTTTCGTGGAATTCAAAAATTCAAATATTTTGCGTAGAAAAAAGCTTATGGACTTGAAAGTTGTTATGGAGTGCATATAGGTCAATGTAATGAAATTAGCATAAAAAGTGTTTTTGCATTGGCTATATATACTTCCTGAGTTTCAGAATTTAGGCATTTCAAAGGACACCGATGAGACTTTTTAAACAAAAGTAATAGATTTTGACTAAAAATCAAGCAAATAGGTACCAATATTTTTAGCAAAATGATTTGTTTAAAGTCTCTTGATATGCTAAGAAATTTGATTAAGAAATGTTGATTAAGCTCGATTTGGCACATTTTTAAACTCAGTTCATTTTGATACTGTTAGATACTATTTTTTTTAAGTATATACCAGTAAAATTTAACCTGAACCTCACTGTTTCTGAGCATGAAGCTGTTCTTATTTCGTCAATGACATCAGTGACGTCATGACAAGATGACTCACAATTTAAAAGTATGGGTACATATATAGTTTTTAACAGTAACAGCAGCATCTCCAGTATGACAGCAAGCCTGTACTTTGATTGGAATCCTGCTTCACAACCCTATTTAAGATTCTTGCAATCTGAATGCATCAGCAGCTATGGACCTCTTTTTAAAAATTTCTCGTTTTTAATATGCACTGACACATAGTTTTGCATGTTACGCTTCACCAATTTGCAGAGCGGAAATTTCCTATGTTTGTTCTCTCTGCTTGCTTAAAAAATCTGCTGATGTGAGGCAAAAAAATATCATATTTGGCTATGTTGCATTGATTTTGAATGCTCTTGTGGTAAAATATTGTAATATGGCACAAAGATAAATTCCAGTTACTAGCAGGTCAGAGAATCCTGACCATCTCTAGTTTATTTAGTTTAGCATGCAAAAACTTATCCATAACACAGTGTTTTCAAATTTAATGATTCGAACATAGTTTTGATCAATAGCAACGTAACAGATAAGCATTATATATTTAGTGTTTTATTATTGACAACAAATTAAAAGCAGTAAAAACGAGATTATTGTAGACGTAAGCCTGCACATTAGCTTCCCAACTTCTAAACTGTAACATGACTATTTCTATCCTGAAAGGATGATAGCCAATGTTGTCCCACATATAAATCACTATTATAATATTGCACAACTTAACATAATGCTTTGATTACTGATTAGTGTTGTCATGGCCACACAATTTTTTCTGGAAAATATTGATAGATATTACAGATCAGCCTAAAAATGTTTTCATATTTTTCAACACTTTTTCTTCATTGGCATTGAAACAATTTCAAAACATGTATATTATGGTTATTTTATACTGTGCATATCCTTTCATTAATTAGTGATGCACAGAAAAGGTGAAAATGTATATACTTGTACCAAATTCTTGTCTTGTTTGCACATTATTTATCTGAGCTTTTGACAAAATCATTGCATCATTTTATCTTTAGGTTTAATTAAGAATGTTCAAGAATTTACACTAATCTGCGAGATGTGGCAGAACTAAAGTAGGTTTGTTATATTGTAAGAATTATTTTGTGGTTTTTATGTTGTTGTGAATTGCTCAAAGATTGATGATTGCATATACACAATTCTCTGTCCTTAAGCAAGATCTATTCATTCTATTGTTCAAGAGTAATGAATCATAACATTCCTGACTATGGTACTTCTGAGAAAATTACAATTTTATCGCGGGAAAGTTAATTATATATACTTAAAAAAAAAACCCCTACCCAACCAATAAGTAATCAGATCACATTGTTTCAAGAAAACCGAATAGCAGGACTTTTAGTTTCAAACTTTTCTTACTGTTGCTTTTTACACATAAGTGTATATATATGTAGTAGGTTGTTGTAAAAAAGCACAAAAATACATTTACTTGTCCTTAACAAATTTCTTTATAAAATGCTGTAATATCATACAAATACGTATTTTTTTTACCAAGAAACCTATACGTTTGAGGTGTTGTCTGCATGTTTCTTATACTTTTTAGTTTTCCTCAAATTTGCTAAGCCTGACCCAAGAGCTCTGTCAATTATCAGTTTTTTTAATATATTTTTTCAATATTTCCGGTGTAACAGTTAAAAGTACCCATAATCTCAGCCAGATCTTGTATGAACGAAATAGTGAAATAGTGAAACTCACTTTGTTTTCTTTTAGGCCACATACTCGACACCTGCTAACACAATGTAACCGTTTAATTTGAATATTTGATGAAATAGTACCCGTATTTTATGGTTTATATATCAGGTTTAATTTTATTTCTTGGTGTTAGGTATCTCTAATATCAAACAAAATTATTGTGTAAGTTACTGTCTGATTTACCAATTTATTTGGCCGCACCGTGCATTTTGTTTCCATGAATCTATTGAGATGCTTATTGTATGATTTTTTGGATGGCCGCACAGGTGCATTTTGTTTCTTGAATCTATTGAGATGCATCAAGACTGTATTTATCGATCTTGCTCAAAATGGACCATAAATTTCCAATTTGATGCATGTCTGTAGAATTCAGGTCTTATATTGTACTCGATTGTATGATTTTATTTGGATGGCCGCGCCGTGCATTTTGTTTCCATGAATCTATTGAGACACATATTGTATGATTTTATTGGATGGCCGCACAGGTGCATTTTGTTTCTTGAATCTATTGAGATGCATCAAGACTGTATTTATCGATCTTGCTCAATATGGACCATAAATTTTCAATTTGATGCATGTCTGTAGAATTCAGGTCTTATATTGTACTCAATTGTATGATTTTATTTGGATGGCCGCACCGTGCATTTTGTTTCCATGAATCTATTGAGACACATATTGTATGATTTTATTGGATGGCCGCACAGGTGCATTTTGTTTCTTGAATCTATTGAGATGCATCAAGACTGTATTTATCGATCTTGCTCAATATGGACCATAGATTTTCAATTTGATGCATGTCTGTAGAATTCAGGTCTTATATTATACTCAATTGTATGATTTTATTTGGATGGCCGCACCGTGCATTTTGTTTCCATGAATCTATTGAGACACATATTGTATGATTTTATTGGATGGCCGCACAGGTGCATTTTGTTTCTTGAATCTATTGAGATGCATCAAGACTGTATTTATCGATCTTGCTCAATATGGACCATAAATTTTCAATTTGATGCATGTCTGTAGAATTCAGGTCTTATATTGTACTAGAATGTATGATTTTATTTGGACGGCCGCACAGTGCATTTTGTTTCCATGAATCTATTGAGACACATATTGTATGATTTTATTGGATGGCCGCACAGGTGCATTTTGTTTCTTGAATCTATTGAGATGCATCAAGACTGTATTTATCATCTTGCTCAATATGGACCATAAATTTTCAATTTGATGCATGTCTGTAGAATTCAGGTCTTATATTGTACTAGAATGTATGATTTTATTTGGACGGCCGCACCGTGCATTTTGTTTCTCTTAGTCCAACGAGATATATTAAGACTCCATTACTTGATAAAAATTTTTTATAATAATAATACCCGTAATCTGAGCACGAGAAAAAAAGTCGTGCTACGCACATATGAGGTAGCACATGCGATATATTTTGATCGACTTTGCTGCAAGAATTTATAGGACGGAAAAATTCGTGGATTTTTCCACGAAATACCGATGCAGGAAATTGTACGACAGGCGAAAATTTGAGTGCCGGCGGACGAGCTAGCTAACGGCTAGTCTCAATTAATTGCGCACATTTAATGGACTGTGTTGTGATGGATAATTTTTTTTCACTGTCTACTTCGCGGGGCACTTTTACTCTACTATCCAAGTCGGCTCTTATAACACGACCTGTGTGTTTTGTACTAATAAGACAAAAACTTCAGCAAAATTTTTGTTGAAAATGTAATTGACACGCTTTTGTTATGGTAATAGGAGTTTGTTTGCCTCGTTTAATCTAAAAGGCTGCTTAAATATTGCTGCAGCCCACGTGAATTTATACTCAAGAAAGCATTTGTTGTTGTTTCAACCACGTTGCTAAACTTTTTAACAGTAAGAAAGTAAAATAACTACTTATGTCTTATATGAAATTATACTCAGAACGCATCCTGGCGTCGATCCAAAGGCCTATAGCTGTTTCCAACAAATCACGAATTGGGTGAATATATTTAAAAAACAAATTAGTTTTGTTTCAATCATGTCATTAGCCATCTTCAGAATAAATAAAATTGCCAAGTGAGCAATTTGAGAATTGAGATCGGGTTTTTTTCATTGGATATAAAGGGGTTCTGTGACTCTTAAATTTTCTTTTGTGTTTAACGTTATCTATTATTTTAAATCAATTATTACTATAAGTTGAGAAACATGACTCGTTGAATATAAATGTTTTCAGATGGCCAGATTTCTCACCAATACGAATGCTATCACAGCCAGAATTAATTATGAATTAATTTAGAGCGAAGGGTAGTATAATAAGAGAAGTACTTCCGGAATTTTAAAAATGATTCTAATGTTGACTTCAGGTTGTACACTAAACAAGGTTTACAATAAATCAAACGGCAAAAAAGGCATTGATTGATGCAATTTTATATATTATCATTTTTTATGTATTTTCTGTTCCTTTGGGCAAAACGCTTGTCAACAATCCTCCATTAGATACATTTCTGTTCCCGTCATCATGCAATCACATAAAACACCACAATTTTTCATTTTAAATTTCTATCCCTTTCTGAATTAGTAATTCTTGCTATTAGCATTTTGGGGTGCATTAGTGGTAACTATGGCTAGTGATATCCGTATTCTGTCTGTGGGTGAAAACCAGGTCGTGCTAACCACGCCCAAATAAGTGATCCATAAAAACACAGGCGGGAACGTACTTACTTACTTACTATACAGAAAAGATTTTTAAAATCCGTATTCTGTCTGCGCGCGTGAGAAAAAGTCATGTTACGGACAAACGAAATAGCAAATGCGATATATTTTTATCGACTATACTACGTCGTGTTTTTCCCCGCGAACCTGTGGAATTTTTGGCACACCAACGACTAGTATGGTCAAAATAATTATTTGCAAATGTGCACTTACACCATTTTTTTTTTTTTTATATTTGATTAAATGTTTTCACAGTACTAAGGTCTAAAAATGTATAAGGTCATTAATGGTAATTAACTATTGTTTAATGAACGCAACCATTACTTTTAATATTGTGTTTTTTCATTTAAGTTACCTTGTTTTCGGCATATACTTTTGAAAGAGATCTTGTAGACCAGTTCCTTTCAATAATGTTTCTATGCAACCTTGTTCCCAGCGCCTCTTATTTCTATTTCGGCTTGCCGTCCCAGTATAATAAAAGACAACATGTGCTGGAAACGAGGTTGTTTTCAATGCCTTTTAAAAACTAATCAAGTGTCAATAGCCTTGACTATTTCCTAATAAAGTGTTTCTCCCGCATTTAAAAGGATACATTTAAACGATGTATATCGCTGTGTGTGCTGTGTCCAGCCATAAATCTAAACTGTATGTTGTTAATGTCAGCTTGGGACCGAATAAGATTTCGAACAATAGGCTTCAAAACTTTTATGTTCTGGAGCTGGGTGCCTCTGTAGTTTCCTTGATATGTTGCATTGCCGTTTCTTGCATAACAGTTTTTAATAAACGTGTCCTTCCAACGACTTTTCTTCATGGACGATTTGTTTGTCAAGTTGTGTTATTGCATTACTATATCTCTGTCATCTGTCAACTGTATCGTCTTTTCCTTGCCATATCTTCTGGATAGTAACGGGAAGTTTTCCATGTAACAAATATAGCAGGGGCCTTTAACTGCTACTCAGTTGCTCAGAGAGTTCTTATTCCAAGGAAACTCAACATTTAAAAGTCTTTGATAATCTTCCTTCTAAGCATGGAATATCGGAAACTAATGTTTTGTAACTAGAAATAAACAATCCCTCCCCGTTGGCAAGAGTTTCCAATTCGAACAAATTGTCCCTACAACATTTGCAAATTGTGATATGTGCGCTCCAATAAAAGCACCTCAGCCTCTCCTAGCGAAAGGAGAGAAAGAACTCTATTCAGATCTGCTAAGCCACAATAAAGTCCTCGTTTCGACAGCTACAGCTGTCATCGACGGGCAATGATCGTAATCATCTTTGGTTATTTATTATTTGAGGATAATTAGAGGATCGAAATCAACCAATCAGATCACAGCGATTAAAGTAATTAACTTTTTCACGGACCCAGATGAAAGCAATGGATTGATTAAGATCTTTTCTTTTTTTCTAAAAGTTTTTGCTACGTTTGTCCCGAACCATTTTGCACATTTGTGTACAGTGAAGTAACGTCAAATGATACCATACACTCGTAGCCTAGATTAAACTCGCTTGTTCATGACATGATAATATGTATATTATTCAATGACAATGACTGAACAGATAAGTGGTAATATTTTTAAAATAAAGTCCTCGGTGGTTTTTTGTAACAAGAAAACCTTTCCTAAAAATTTAAATACCCTGTCTAAATTTTCTTATCTTTTGATATATCCTCCTAGATAATGCAAAACACTGGAACAGTAGTCACAGTAAGCACCTACTCACCCAGCACCCCTGATTGTAATGAAAGAAAATGCCAAACCATATAGTTAATGTGTGCGCAAGTATCTGGAAAAAACATTCTATAAATTCTATTAGGTTATTCTTATGTCAATTGATTTCCGTCGCCGCTACGCTGGGCTGAATCTTTGAAATTGCTTGATGGAAGATAGAGATATACATATATATATGGTGGGCTCGAACCACCAACGGGGCTCGATCCTGTAGTGAGAGAAAAGGCAATTGCAAACTCGTCTCACTATCGGAACGATAGCTCAGTTGGCAGAGCAGTGGGGCGCTAACCCAATGTTCGCTGGTTCAAATTCCGCTCGGTCCAGGTTTTCACTTTCGCCGATAGAGATCACCTCCGCTTCTGAATATTGTATAATGTATATGTGCCCGGTGCTGTGTTCTACTGCTGTTGTTCTACTACTGTTCTATAAATTGTATGATATGTAATACTACTGTTCTACTACTGTTCTATAAATTGTATCTATATTATAATACCCGTATGCGTCTGTCTGTCACGCAAAATGGTACCACAAGTAGCGAGATGCACGCCATGGGATATAAAAAGAACAGGCGAACTCGTGGATTTTTCCACGGGCTACCGACTAGTAATGTATAATACTGTACCCAGAATACACACACCTTTTAATTTCTGCCAATTTAATGACCAATCTAAAGACCAATTATGTAGCTAGCAAACCAGCTAGGTACACAAAATAGTGCTTTGATTAGAGTGCCAAACAAACTTGATCTTGCTTTGCAATTTTTTTCCATCGTGGCTGGTAACCTAAATCCTTCTTTGGGAAAAACAGGAGGCTAAAAATAAGTTCCAAACGACACTTTGTGTGTCCATTTATAGTTTAAAGTTGCGGAAATAGTGCCTGTAGGTAAATAAGTGTATGTGTTTGTCATCTTTTAGCAACACGCTTATTCCAATTTAGTGCAGAAGGTCTATCTAGGCTAAATTATGACGGAAAACGGTACTATAGCTTGCCCCTCTAACCTATGAGTAAAGTTACACTTGCCCCATGCGCCCCTCATTCCTATAAAAAAGAATAAACACCCCTGCATTCGCATAGATGGCTTCAGTGTTGAACGGTGTCTTTTTATGTCAAATGCACCAATCTCCAGTCCAATAAGCGCATTTCTACTATGTATGGTTGTTGAAATAGTGCCTGCAGATAAATTAGTGCGTGCGGTTGTTATCTTTTAACAACACGTTTATTTAAATCAGGTCCAGAATGCATGTATAGGCTAAAATGTGACGAAAAACTGTACTATAACTTGCCCCTTTAACTTATAAGTCTAGTCACACGTGCCCCGTGCGTCCCGTCATTCCCCACAAAGGATAACGATAGGACAAACGACCCTGTATTCTGATGAACCGTGTCAGTGCTAAACAGTGTTTTTATGTCAAATGTACCAATTTGTAGTCCGATACGCACCTTTGCCTCCCAACCAACCCGTCCAACAACTTATCGCGAGCGATTGTAATTATGGAAAAACAATAAAAAGTATAGCGTTTACATAAGTTATGAGTATAGAGTTGTATTTCGCCTCACAAGTTTGTAGCTTAGAATTCGTGGAGACGCTAAATAGTTTAGTATTTAAGGATGCACAACCTTGATTGCGTCCAACGAACAAAAGGTTTTCAAATTTGAGCCTCTATATTGGCTAAAACGCCCGTTAAAAGATAAAAAATGTTTGTCCTATGTAATGTGTGTAATGCCTCTTAAGTCAAAAAAGGATGATATAAACTATTATATGCGGTACATAAATATTGGCAGTCATTTTTTTATTTATTTATTAATTTCTTCTTTTTATTTATTAATTTCTTCTAGTAATCATTTTTATTTTTTATCTAGTCTGTTGCCCTTTCTTGAGCGTCAAGCAATAGTTAAAAGAGAATTCAAATCCTTATCCCCTCCCCCTGTTTCCAGCTGTGATCATTCGGAAAATTGTTAGTTAATTGCTGTCGATTTAGTTGATTTAATCAAGGAGGTTATTTAATTAGTCAAAACAAGACAGTCCCGACAATTATCTTACTTAAAATTCAATTATTCTCATGAAAACGTGCTTTTTTTCTGTATATGTCGTGACCTGTATTTGTAATTACACAGAATTGCAGTTTAAAATAGACAATGGATCAATCTATTGCAAGCTTACTCTCCGTTAGAAAAGATGGTTCCCCAGGAAGAACATATTACCTTCATAGTTCGGACAAAGACTTGCTCATTGGAACCTCGTAAGTCAAAAAAGAATTTATTATGATTTAAACAACAGTCCTCATTTAACATACATGAGTAAAAAAACCGCAACCGCAATTTAATTGTAATTGTAATAAGCGTAATCTATCTACAACCCTGGACACGATATTTGTGGCCGTTTTTTGATATTTCTCGAAATGGCACAACAGCAAGCTTTGGTCAGTCCTTTGCATAAGCTGCAACAGTTTACTTTGCCGGGGTGTAGTAAACAACGTTAGAAATTGCTTGTGATTACGATCTTCGAAGTTACGCCCGCGGATTTTAACTGGAGCCCAAAATAAAACAAGCCTAATTCTCAAAACTATGAACAATCCGAGTCTATATTTTGACGAATGACGCCATTGTTCATAAGCACAATTACAGAGCTGCATCAGCAACAAAAACAACTAATTTTCACATAAACACATAAATTCCAGAGAACTTTAAGAAAACATTTCCATAAATAAGAACAAAATAACGCTAAATTCTGAAGTTGTGCTCTTATACTTCTGGTTAAGAACAAAAGCCAAGATTTCACTGATTCTTATAAAAAAGCGTCATCTCCGGGGTTGGAAATTTATAATAACTTTCGTAACCTCAATTTTTTATACAGAACTTTATAAATATTTTTATAAGAACCAGAAATTTGCCTTCAGCTGTTTTTTCACATGTTTAAGGTGGATTTATACTTATTTTGTTTTCCTATTTTAAGCATTTTTTATTCATTTTACAGTACATAACAAATCCTCGCAGTCCGAAAGGTCAATTGATTCCGCAAAAAATAAATTTACCACGGAAGATTTGCCCATGTTTTTTTTTTTTTTCAGGAAGAAAGAAAAATTCAGTAAAATTGTGCCTTCAAATTGGTTTTATTTCGCTCTTTTTCTCCAAACAATCTCAGCCTCGTGTATGCTCTTACTAAAACCCTTTTAATTTCACAATGACTAAAAGCTTTTGTGTTTTTATCTTTTGTTTTGAATAATTGTTGGTACGAGTAAAAAAATTATGATTACCTTTCTTTCATAGTCCTAAAGCGAACATCCAGATAAGCGAGGCAACATATGAAAATATTGACACATACCATTGTAATTTGTCGTTAGAAGATAACGCGGTAATTTTTTCTCATTTTTATTTTCTAATTTTTATCCGTCATTTTACTATCCAATTGATGTAATTCTTCCATTTAGTATATTTTACGTATTACCACGGAAATTTTTCCAACGTTTATCAATGGAGATGAAGTCGCGTGTGCAACACCATTGAAACATGGCGATGTGATTTCAGTAGGAGATAAGAAGTTTAAATTCTTTTATAGCAGAGGTATACATTGCCGCTAGTATATTCAATTGAAAATGCGTGGGTTAACAGGGAAGTATCAGTTGGAGAACTGAATTTTAAGAACCAAATGATAATTTCTTTTTTAACTCTAAATGAGCGATTCTTTACCATTTTCTTTTTCAAGCAGCTGTATGCTTTGATACTAAGCCATCTATCATGCATGCTTTTACTATTTATTACTCCCTTATCTATGAAGTATATCTACACAGTTCAAACATTAATATTTAAATTTAATAAGTAAATATTGAATAAGAACTAAAATTAAGGATAAAAAACCTTTGGAACTAGATCCATTCTTCAGGATTGTTATAAAAAACCGTTTTCCACTGGGAGTTACTTTCAGCAAAAAAACGAAAATACGTACTTTAATCCCATACACCCCATGTGTACTACAGTATGCATCTTTGCACGACTTATGCTTTAAAATTTAATATGTGACTGTGTTCTTTAGATAAAAAATTTGATATACCTCTCGATGAATTGAAATATCTAATGGATACGTTAGAACCGGAGATACACATGATCATGTCGGGAAAGGTAAAAGTTGGAGGAACATTTAGAGTAGCATGCTATGTTGTGCATTTGTGTAATTTGTGGCATTATTTGAAATTTTTAGACTGCGACTGATAGATATACACTGTACATAAATGGTGGCGATGATAGACGTAAGCGTTATATATAAAATTTCATGATGAAAAGTTCATTCTCCAAGATCTTGTTGATAAACATTTCTTTAATGTTAGACGTTTTCGTGTTTCTGTGTAACTGTTATCTGTTCAGTTTTGCAAACCTCTATAAACCACACATCTATCGTTATACTGTTTTATGTCATGCTTTACTACATCATATAGTTTTTTATATGTTGATTATAAGTGATATGAATGTTAACTGAATCTTCTAGACTCTCTGGATACAAACAATGGTTTGAACTACTTCTCAGATGGGATGGTAGAATATGTTACTGGCAAATTAATCACTTGGTTTTCTAGCCCCAAGGTAGTTGTTTTGTATTACTGGTTGCGCAGTTGTTTTTGTCTCGATCGCATTTGACAATCATACTAGTCTGCATTATCTATTTGAGACCGAAAGGTAGTTAAAAAATTCATGTGATGTGTTAAAAAAATGCTTTTTTTAGTTCTTTGACGGTGTTATGAAAGTCTTGTTGCCAGACACCCTGGTTTTAGTGTTAAGCAAGATTCAAAACATCAGTTTTAAAAAGGTAATCTGTGTTACGGTATTTATAAAGCTTACAATTAATAGTTACCTAGATAATTAATAATTTTGTTCGATCATTTTGTAGGCGTTGACCCTAACTCTAGATGGAGAAAGCTTCGCAAGTGCTTTATCTGTAGAAGAAAATGAAGATAATTCATCCCTTGGTAAGCAAACATAAGGCTATAAACATGATTATAAACAGGATTTTTTTACCAAATTTAAATTTCACATTATATTTACGTTCTGTTGTTAGTGTCACTTACTACAACTGAAAAACAGTCCATGTCAGAAACAACAAATGCAACACCGGTGGTGAGTACTTTTGTTGATTATGTGATTTTTTATAAGCATGCTCTTAAAAAAAATTGTTCAATAATGGAATTTATTACTACAGCACTGCCCAAGCTCCCCAGACGTACTAATTGGAAAAGACGGGATTGACTTTGATTCCCCGATCGTTGTTAGTAAGGTACAATTCATTTTAATATGCATCTTATCCCTTATACGCAAACTAAAATGCAAGAAAAAGTTTGTTGACGCAGGATTTTGAACACCGCTAACCAATGTTCTTTAGTTCCTTTTTTTTCATGTACCTTGAAATTGTGAGAAGGATTTTGTCATTTGGCACAGAAAGTAAATTTTTTATATTTTCAGAATAAGTCAATAAATGAATATACCACACGAAAAGAAAGACAATGATCCCTTTACTTACATTTTTGGAATAATATCAATACTTTCTATTTTGTTGCAAATTTTGGGTGCACACTCCTGTCCTTTTTAAGTGTCATTGTGGTTATGCGAACTAATTTTATCATAGGGAATTGAGCCAAAGACAAATCGCATAAAATCAAAAGACGAAGAGAGAAAAAGGAAAAAAAGAAAAGCTGAGGAGGAGATTGAGGATCTAAGAAAACGGTTGCGTAGGGCTGAAAGGCCGGCAGAGAGGGAGTTTATGGACGTAAGCAGCGAAAAAGAAATTTGTCACGAGGAAGCAGAAGGTGAGAAAAGGGTGAAGAATGACCTTAAGTATAAGGAAAAGAAACTTAAGGAAAAAAGAAAAAGGGAAAGGTTGAGAAAAAAAGTTAGAGCAAATTTAGAATTGTACTTGCCTTCACACGATACCGTCAAGCCAAGTCATGTTAAGAAGAAGAGAAAGTTTGAAATGAAATGTATTGAGTGCGGTGAGGTCATGAAAAGCGATAGTTTGGCTGGTCATTTAGTTACTATACATAAGTATAGCAGTGACACAGCTCGCATGAAAGAAAGTGAACTCAGAGTAATGTTTTTATGGGCCTCAAAAGAAAAGCATGGGAGTGAGAAGCCTTTGCCATGTGTGATCTGCAATAAATGGCATATGCGGCTAAGAAACCATTTAAGGTATAAGCACAAGGATTTGCAGAATGAAGACATCAATAGAATTGTGGAAAGTGCAAGGAAAGAGTACTGGTGCACAGCTAAACTTGCTGAAACCGCGAAGAAAGGAGGAGTAAAACATTTAGAACCTGAAAATGATGAGATCAGCAAAAGAAGCAAAGACCGATTTCAGGCCAATTTATATAAAGGACCAGCTGCCTCTTATGCTCCGAAAAATTCTTTCATTTTGACAGAATTCGATAGGCAATTATGGAATTTAAAGGAAAAAGACTTTTTTAATTTTTATTATAAAGACCAAGCATTTCTGATGAAGGCCTTCGAAGAAGATTTAGTGGCAAATGGTAGTTCAGAACGGCAAGCAAAACAACATTGTCAATATGTTGAATACATATGGGATATAGTTGACCCCAGTAGAACAATGTTCCCTCTTCATGCATTTTCTAACCCAATTTGTATTGAGGACAACTACCATCGATTGTCTCTGGAACTTGTTGGAAAAGGAGGGGTTGAGGCAAATACATTGCGCACTAGATTTTCTTCCTTGCGGCATTTTCTGAAGTTTCTGAGACGTCGTCATATCTATGCAGGCCTTACAAGAGAGCATTTTCGTCTTCTGGAGGAATCAATCGAAGACTGGAATATTAGATTACGCCCTCTTATAAAGCAAAGGAAGGTCAATCTGAGACGTTTGAAGACACGGCACTTGTTAACGGTTGAGCACATGATAAAGTATGGACGCTCACCATTTACGCAAGATATTGTTGCGAAGCTCAACAATTATAGCACACGTGGCAAAAGCAAGTATACCATTGGCTTTTGTTTGAAAGTACGTGACTACGTAATGACTAACATTTGCATTATGAATGGTTTAAGAGCCTCGAATCTCATAGAATTGCTAGTGAGTGATGTGAAGGAGGCCAGTCGTCACGATGATTATCCTGGACACTGGGTAATCATCAACTCTAATTACAAGACGTCGACAATATATGGGGAGAAGGTTATTGCTATACCAGATGCAATCTTTAATCATCTGAAAATATACATGGACCATTTACGTCCTTTGTTTGAAAATGCATCATCAAAATATCTCTTTTTGCCGTCATCAAATGAAGATAAAATGTCTCACGGTGTTGTTGGCAGTGCTTTAACAAGCAGCTTTAAAGATGCCGAAGTTTTTAGCGAGAAAGAATATCAACGAGTTTGTCCAACCAGAATTCGATGTGCATGCGCAACGTTTGCATGTAACCTTGAAGGCATGGACATTGGATTCTTCGCTAAGAACTTCATGAAAAACAAAGAGGAAACAACACAGAGGCATTACAACCTGCATTCAAATGTAAAGCATGCCTTGAGTCTTGCAATGATGGTCGGCGATGGGTTTCAAGTAGGAGGTGAACGTATCACCATTAAACAAAGTGATAGAGAAGATTTGACAAATCTACTCTTAAAAAAATCCCGTCCTTCAGAACTGCCTTCAAAAGAAAAAGTGCTAGAGTGGATAAAGTTGAGAAACTCTGACTTGACAGCAATGGAAATGAACGCCATTGACCAGATATTGGAAGAGCTGTCCGACCCATCCACAATATCTGCAGAAAAAACAGCGAGTTCGTTCTATGGCGATGTAAGTGTTTGATCATTATAGGTTTAAGTAAAAAAAATTGGAAAATTTTGGATTATAATTTAAACTTATACTTTAGCAAACGGGTTTTTTTATTTTTGTTTTAGAATTGCATTGTTACTTGAAAAACTTACTGCTTTAATTATAGTGTCCTGAAAATGAAAATGATGGCAATGTTGAGGATGGCGGTGGAATTGGTGATGATGAAGTTAGGAAGGTAAGTGTGATCAACTTTCTTGGTTTGGTTGAGAATGACAATCTTAAAGAAGTAAACAAACTGTAGCCTTCAAGATCTATTTACGCATACATCTTTGTTTATTAGATCGGAAATTTCTGTCCACCTACACCTAGTGCTAAAAGAAGTAAATCTATATGTAGAGAAGTAAGTATTAAAGCTTTATTAATTCTTTAGTATTTATGTAAATTACTAGTGCTAAAACTAGTTTTAAAAGAGACAACTATTGCTCACTAGTTACGTTATGTTTAATAATTTTTTACCGAAAAAAAAAGGGAAGAAGACTACGTTTACATGTAGGCGGGATGAAATTTCATCCTGGGATGACTTTCGTCCCGGGATGAAACCTTTTTTGTTTACATCTCTATTTCATCCCGGGGCGAGTTTTGAATAATTTCATCCCGGGATGAAATTATTCAAAACCATTGCGCATAAAGTTCAGAAATAAAGGTAGTTTCATCCCGGGATGAAATATTTTTTCTGTTTACATGGAGATTTGAGCATAGTTTCATCCCGGGTTGAAATTTCATCTCGGTCATTTCGACCGGGATGAACTCGCCCCGGTATGAGATTTCATCCCGCCTAAAACATGTAAACAGTATAAAGACTTTGGCCAGAGACAGGGATGACCCCATCCCGGGACGAGTTTCATCCCGGGATGAGATTTCCCATGTAAACACCCCCTAATTTAAGTCATTTCTAGTTCTTCCTAACTAACTTATGTAGCATTAATCCTTACTTACCTGTCCAAACAGCTGCATTATTTACTCAACATTTTACGTATACAAATTTTCTTTACTATTTCTGGAAAATATTGACCAAGACGTGTGAAAATTATGTCAAATTATTATCTAAATTTCTGAGTCAGTAGAAATTTCTAGTTAAAATAGTATAATAAACAAGAAAAATCGGCTTCTACAAAATTTCAAAAGTAATATTTTATATAGCGGACATTGAAAATGTGCTGAATTAGCCGAGTATACCCACTGTATAAAGTATTTATTGTGATTTAGCAAGTTAAAGTTACTGAAAGTACAATGAAAACAAGGTCGACGATAAGTATGGAGAATACAGCTTCGGTATGTGCTTTGCTTTGTAGAAATGCCATTTTTTAAAAATATAAACATTGGAATTATTATCTGGTTGTAATAAAGGGCGTTTGATGATATATGTCCTAATAACAATTCATACCGACTTAAAATTTCCATTGTACATTTGATATGAAACATGCTTGCCTCCTTATTGTCCTGTCTTGCTAGCTTGCGAAAAAATGTTAAACTTAATTCAATTTTCCTAGAACAAAAAGTAACGTGATCACCTCTAATCATTGTCTTGTTTCCTCACTGAATAGAATAAGCAGGATTATGCCTGTTCAAGGCCTTTATTCAGTCTATTTCGTTTTGGTATTACATTAAGTAAAAGAAAGGATTTAGCAAATTTTAATCCTTATCTGCTGTTTACACAAGACTTTTGCTTCAAAAACCCTTCATTTTAAGGGGTCGTGTATTTCAGTATTCAAATAAGCAGTTTTAGAAAGAAAGTTTTGTTTATGACATAAGAACTAATTTTAGTGAGTCTAATCATAAGGTTCTACAACATTAAATTATTCTTTGAATATGGTGGTAGAAAAAAAGTTAGTTAAAATGAATCTTAGAGTTAATAGCTTATGTAAATTTAGTCCGGATTTATAAGTATTGGAGAAGTTGATATGGAAGATGAACAGAAGAAAGCGAGAAGATTTGTAGAACTCGGCATTGACCAAGACGGATTTGAAAAAGTTTTTATTAACGACGACATTGGTATGATAGTTTAGCTTGTGTCAAAGATTAGTTTAATACAGTAGAATATTATTACACGTTACGATTATTATTTTTAGCATTTTTTTTTAACTTCATACCGAGCCACTATGTGATAATTAAATTTTTTTAGGTTTTGGGATATTTTCAACCAAAAGTTTTAAGAAAGGGGAGTTCCTTCTTCAGTACAGAGGGCAGTTACTCTCCAAAGACGAAGCTGAGAAGAACGAAACTCGATACGAAGAGGATGGTTTCGGCTGTTTTCTCTACTTTTTTTATCATAAAAAGAACGAGAGAAAAGAAACACTATGGTAATCAATGCTAGATTTAATTCGTTAAAGAAAAAACATTATATGCTGTACTATACAAAATATGCTACGCTTTACTATACATTATGTGCTTTACTTAATGCTTCTAATCAGATTTCTGTGAGACAAATTGTATTAAATGTTTTAAATTTTCACGGAAAACAAAACAAAAAAAACAAACAGTATAAAAATGGCTAAGGTATAAAAACCTTTTTTTGTCCAAAACAAACAAACTGCCTCGGCATCTCAGGGATTTGAAACCAAATCGTTGCATTTGTCTCTTTGAAATATGTTATGTCCCTTTAATTTAGTGTTGACGCAACCAATACGGAATCTATTTGCAAATATGTCAATGATTCTGCGTTTCCGAACTGTGTGATGAATAAAGTCATCGTCAGAAGTTCGCCTTTTTTGTGTCTCTTTGCCGTCAAAGACATACCATCGGGTATAGAATTAATTTGATTTATAACATTGGTTAAAACTTTTTTCAAATGAAGGATATTTTTAATAAAGGATAAATACCGCCAATAGTAACGAAACCTCCCGATATAAAGCTTAATAAGAACGATGTTGATCAAGCATCGAGGCTTGAAGAACACGCTTTGTGAATTAACTGTGGTTCTTCTTTAAAAAACACACTTAACTTTCGGCATAAATAATGTACATATTACAATATCTTCCTTAAAGCTTTGCGTAGCTTAATTATAAATGCCCAAAATAAAAACTTATATAACCAAAATTCAAAAATAATTTCAACTGGCCAGCTGTTGCACTAAATATGCTTTAAGATACTTATCTTTTAAAATCTAACCTGCTCACTATGTAGATACTTGCAAAACAAAACATATAAGAGATGTAGATAATTAATGCTCATTTGATTATGAAAGTCTTTATCTCATTTTCAGTCGTGTCTGCTACAATTTTTTTAAAGAATTTAATTTTTTTTCAGGAGGAATGTAAATTTCCATTGAAAAAGACAGATTTAGCTATTGCTCCATCCACGGTTCGTATTACTGATTTCAACAATTACTTAAATACTAGTCGGTGGCCCGTGGAAAAATCCACGCCTTCGCCCGTCCTTTTTATACCGCATTGCGTGCATCTCGCTACTTGCGGTATCATTTTGCGTGACAGACAGATAGACGTATACGGGTATTATAATATAGACTAGCCGTTAACCCGTGGAAACATCCACGGGGTCGCCCGTCCTTTATATATCGCATTTCGTGTTTCCGCCACGGGACTCGCCTACCGCGGACAGACAGACTAAATACGGCTATTATTAAAGAGATGTTAAATATCTTAATTCACCTACCTTCGTGTTGATGTACTATTTTGGAGCTCTCTATTTTACGCGAACTCTAGGCCAAGCCAAAATTTTAACAATAACAGAAATCTCAGGCCATTTTCCCATTGCAATCCAGACTTAGTTCAATGCAATCGTGAACTGGTAAACAGCAATAAGCGCTCCTAAAAACTTTTCTATTTTGTACATTTTAAATTTCAGTGCATGCATGTGTGTTTTATAATATTTAATTGTTACTTGCTTAATTTTAAGGATGAGTCAAATGATGCGTACAATCCAGAGTCCCAAAATGTGAGCGAAGACCTTGACTCTGAGAACGACGAGGAGCTTGTTAAGGTGCTTTTCCCCACACTTCATTTTTTTCTTTTGTTTACAAAATTAAAATAGTTCGGTGGTAATTTGTAAACTTGGAGGCTGTGCATATGGAGGCGAGTTATGGATCGCGCATATGCAGGTTCGGTTGACTTGGCTGACTCGGCATCTTGCTATTGTTCAGAAAACCTTATAAAAAACATGTGTTCAAAAGAGAAGCGAGTCAGCCCGTCTTTCCAAGAAATATTTTGAAAAATTTATAACCACCCTAAAATAATAATTAAAAACTAACTTGAAAAATGTTTTTGTAGAAATTTATAGATTAAAACTGTCTAACTTTATTATAATATCCATAGCCGTTACGGAAACAAAAGAAGAGAGAACGCCTGGATGACGAAGATATGGCAAAACCTGACGATTTTGTTCCGTCCAGAAGATTTGGGAGAAAAACATACTTGGCCCTAACAAATATTTTTCGTGATATCGTTGTTCGTGCTGATTACGCAAACGAGTATAATATGAAGTCGTTCGCTATTTCAGAGCTACATGACAAATTGGCAGTATCTGACCATCCGTGGCTTGACAACATAAAGAAAATGAACGTCAATGATTTGAAGTACTGTGTGCATACGCTGCGCAATAAATTTAGAAGTGCAAACGCTAAAACGTTGAGAAAATGGGGAAAATGGTGCGAGGATGTTGAATCATTTTATAGGCAACAACAAACCGTTTAAAGGTGTATACCAATGATCTTTCGTGAAAACAATTTTTTTATGGTACCTTCCTGTTATTTTAATATTTATTTCTAGTTGTTACTTTAACGTGAGGAATTTTAAAGATAGGTTCTAGTTCTTCCTTTATTTTGCAAAGGATTTGGTGCGCAGAACGATTTGCGAAAGATAGATCTTGCAAAGTTTGATGAAATTTGAAACTTGAGTGACTCGATAAAATAGCTAATATTTGCAAAAAAAATTGACATCATGGAAATGCGTTAGAATCCATATATACAAAAAACCCGGAATAATCATCATAATCAGTGCTTCTTGTTTATAGATGGGGCGGCTTACGAAAATTTGAGGAATTTACATGACACATATTCAAAAGCGTTGGGTGCTAATTCGAATCACTAGAGCCGGCCTCCTCTTACAACCGCAATCACGGCGATCTATTGTTTTTATTTAGCAAAAAGCGAAAGCCAGCGCGCATATTTTGTACGTCTGGAAGTGGAAGTTGTTTCAACTCTTGCGTCGAGACGTTGTCGTGACACCAATCAAAATAAACAAAAATTCCCTAAATCTTAATTTAACATTGATCGCTGTGGTCGCGCGTGTAAGTGGGGGCCTGCCTTTACTTTATTTGACGGCTGATGTTATTTTAGTGGTGTTGAATTTTCCATTTAACAGTTAATGGATAAATCAAAGTATTCTAGAAAAATGCCTTTTCTTTTTCTTCGTTGCGAGGATTATCAGAACACGTTTTAATGTCGACTTATGTCGTTGATGGTTTAATGTTTTTTCTGCAGCGGTAAAATTACAAGCGCTCACCAAAAAAGAGAATTACTTTGCAAAAAACGTGCATGTGTGTGTGTGGCCATTTACAGTATGATTTGGCCATTTACAGTATGATTTGGCCATTTACAGTGAGATTTGGCCATTTGTAGTGAGATTGTGTGAGAAAGGCTGGGGAAATGTTTATTGATAATCTTAGCATTTGGTTGCAACAATTCAACGCCAATACAAAACTTAATGCAATAGCGATTAAAGTGTTCATGATACTGCCGACGTTGTTCCAAAGCAAAAGACCATCAAGCTTGTTTAACCAGGAGATTGGAGCAATGGCAAAGTGGGAACTTTGAGGTTTTAATGCGGGAAGTAAGGCAAACACAGCGAAAATTTGGTACATAAAAAAACCAGAGGACAGCGAATGACATTTCGAGAATTTTTTCGAAATTGGTCATGGAAGGAAAAATATCGGCAGCATTGAAATTTTTAGATAAAGAGTCTTCCTCTGGAGTTCTAAAATATACGCCTGAAATTTTGCAAGAGCTCAAAACTAAGCTGCCGGATGCGGCAGAAGTTCAGGAAGACAGTCTCCGTCATGGTCCATTGCAAAACATACCGCCCTACTTCTTCGATGCAATTGACGAAACGCACATCTTTTATGTTGCACTACGAACGAAGGGATCTGCAGGTTCGAGTGGAATGGACTCTGATTTATATCGGCAAATTTTATGTTCCAGGTCCTTCGGAAGTCAGTGCAAAACACTTCATGAAGAAATTGCAAATTTCACCAGAAACGAAGCCGCACGCTCTTCCAACCCGGACTTGTTGGATAGTTATGTGTCATGTCGTTTAATAGCTGTTGATAAGAACCCTAGAGTGAGGCCCATAGGAGTGGGTGAAGTTTTACGAAGGATTGTTGGAAAGACAATTAATCACCATTGTAGACAGGAGATAAAGGAATCCGCGGGTCCTCTTCAAACATGTGCAGGGCATGGCGCAGAAGCAGAGGCAGCCATACATGTCATGAGACTTATCTTCCAGCAGGATGAAAGTGACGGTGTACTACTCATCGATGCTCAAAATGCGGTCAATTGTTTAAACGGAGCAGCTGCTTTACATAACATTCGAATAACTTGCCCAATTTTATCGATCTATTTGATTAACACATACCGTCAACCAGCGACCTTATTTGTTTCGGGCGGAGATATTATTTTCTCAAAAGAGGGGACGAATCAAGGAGATCCTCTTGCAATGCCGTGGTACTCCTTGAGTACAGTGACAATTATCGATGCATTGAGACAGTGTGAACCATCCATTAAGCAAGTTTGGCTTGCAGATGACGCCAGTGCAGCTGGTAATTTACGTTCACTGCAGAGGTGGTACAAACAACTCGCGAAAATTACGGTTACTATGTTAATCAATCAAAATGCTGGCTCATTGTCAAATCTGACGACTTAGCAACAGAAGCAGCTACAATATTCGGTGAATCAGTAAATATCACTACTCGTGGAAAAAGGCACCTTGGTGCCTGTATCGGATCAGAGGACTATCGACGAGGATATTGTGGAGATTTGGTCGAAAGGTGGACTAAAGACCTTGAAACATTGTGTGAAATTGCCGACACCCAACCGCAGGTTTTCTTATGCAGCTTTTACGAAAGGATGCAAATCCAAATTTTCTTATTTCATCCGGACAATCTAAGGATTTGAGCAATTCACTGAACTATTGACTTGTTGCTTAGTGACAAATTGCTACCGGCCTGTTCGGAGGCCAATGCGAAGTATTTAACAATCATAGAGACTTGCTCTCCTTGAATCAATCAGAAGGAGGACTCGGAATTAGCACCATTTCAAAAATAGCAACCGAACAACAGCAAGCCTCCGTTACGATGTCGAAAAAGATGAGGTTAAAGCCATTCACGAAAAACTACCCGATAACTTAAAATCACTGGTAGATCAGGCATACGACAAAGGAGCTAGTAGATGGTTGAATGCTTTACCCATTAGGGAGCAGAACCTAGACCTTAACAAAGAGGAATTTCGAGACGCCCTTCGCTTAAGGTACAATGCGCCACTCAAAAACTTACCAACATATTGTGCGCGTGGCGAAAGATTTAATGAATGTCACGCAATGAATTGCAAGACGGGTGGGTTTGTAGTAAACAGATACGGCAACATTAAAGATTTTTTGGCAGTGTGTTTAAATAAAGACAATTAATCACCATTGTAGACAGGAGATAAAGGAATCCGCGGGTCCTCTTCAAACATGTGCAGGGCATGGCGCAGAAGCAGAGGCTTGTATCCGTCATGGTCCATTGCAAAACATACCGCCCTACTTCTTCGATGCAATTGACGAAACTGCTAAATTGACATTGTCGTTGTATGTAACATGAACTTTCACACAAGGAAAATCTTGGAAGCTATTACTGTTGTTAAAATTTCTGTAATTTGTCCTTTTATTTTTATTTTTTTATTTACTCACTTCGGGATCGGTGTTGGACAAGTTGCTTCGTGTTTTGAAGAATTTGACCTTATATTGCTTACAGCTTGTTGCTTACAAAAAAATGCGTGTATTTCTAGAACAATAAATATAATACCTCATCGGGGAATAAAAAAGTAGGGGGTAAAGTTAATCGGTGAAAATTTTACTCACCATTACATAGAATTAATTAGTTTCCCCAGAATAAAATTGGGTCTCAATAAAGAGAAATATATCTACTTCCTTGCTATATTTCCACCGTCTTTAATCATTAAAATTCATCAGTTAGTATGAAAACTAAGTCGATTAAAACAAAATTTAAACATTTCAATACAAAATACGCCGTTAGTAAATTACTTGGAAAATTTTTAGTCGAGGATTAAGGAAATCGTGGAAAAATTAGTCACAAATCTTACATTTAGTCACTTTTCCCCGGTTTCTTTTCCTTGGTAAGGTATATTTCCAAATGAAATATTTTAAATTTTATCCACTATTTGGTGGTCTAACGAAATTTTCTCGGCCAAAAGATTGTCTAAATATGCATAAAAATACACACTTTCCGAATTATTTTCTTTCATATTTTCGCAGTTTTTTCCAATTCTTTTAAGGAAAATGAATGTGATTTTAGAAAACCTTACCTGAAGTTTAAAAAGGACAGAAATTTTCAAAATCATGCAGCAGATAAATAACCTGTTACGACGATTTATTTAATTTTATTACACTTGACCACTGCTTCAAACCAAGCGTATTATGAGAATTCGAAAATTTAGCAGACTTTGACCGTGACAATTACACCACCGAAACAGTAATTCCCGAAGTCCAAATAGGCTAATTTAGCCATGCTTAGTCCAAAAACAATAACATAAAATCATAAATCTAAAGTTTCAAACATATAATTTGAAAAACGTGTATTAATTCCAGAATAAATTAAGATTGGAAAAATTTAAAATCAGAATAAATTAGTGAATCCATACACACAATAAAAAAAAGCGAAAATATGCATTTAAATATCTTAATCACGGAGAAATGACCTAAAATAAACAAAAGAGTAATTAGGAAATTATACTACCATTTACGCGTCAATTGCGAAGAGGAATTATACTACCATGATTTCTATACTACCATTTCGGGAATTATACTACCATTTTCGGGAATTATACTACCACCCGGGAATTATACTACCTTTTCGGGAATTATACTACCACCGTAATAATAATAATAATAATAATAATAATAATAATAATAATAATAATAATAATAATAATAATAATAAAAATAATAATAATAATAATAATAATAATAATAATAATAATAATAATAATAATAATAATAATAATAATAATAATAATAATAATAATAATAATAAGTAAGCAATTTATTACGGAACCTTTCTTAGATCTTTTTCTACATTTTTTCTTTGAGATTCCAGTTATCAAGTGTATTTCGATCAACGGGACTACTAAAGAAGTTCGACTTAGCAAATGTTCGAATTACCAGAGTTTGAGTTATCAAGTGATTTTTAGACAAAGTATGAGTGAAGGTTCAGGGAAATATAAAAACAGTTGAGATGCTGCAAGTTCGAGTATTCAGGTGTTCAAATAATAGAAATTATACTGTAGAGCAAAAAATAGGGAAACGTTGCTGTGGTGATGTTTGCAAAGCATTTTAGGCTTTTTTAAATATTATTTGGGTAATTCACCTCAGATTTTCCTTTTTTGGACAATAATCAATTTTTTTAATACAATGAACTTTTTTATGTAGTTGTCGAAACTATGACACAAGTTGTATCTTTGTGACTGTGATTTTATTTGCATTACTTGAAAATAAGACGTTTTGCACATGTTTACAACGTACTGTAGCTTTTTAGCATCAATAGTCTCCAGAAATAAAATAATGTCAAAAATTGGGTAGCATACCTTCATCATAACTTTTGAACAGGTGAGGTTGCCTAAAAGGAGTTGGCTGTCCAATATCAGGATAGTTTTTTCCGTCAATGCTGCTTTCCAGTTGTGGAGCTTAAAGAATAGAGTTAGGGAATTAAAGTAATGCATACACAAAATTTTGAAGTGCTAGGATTGAAGTGTGCAAGCTATAAGATCAATTTATTTCAACCTATTGCAATTCTATTATGCCCAGCTTTCTGGTATGCAATGTGACAATTTTTGATTATTACTGTTTACATGTTAAAAGTGTGCAATGCAGTACAAGGATATCTATTCTACTTTCAAAAGTACATGTACCCATGCAAGCTTCAAACCAGGATAGATCTTGCAAGTCTTTTTACTAAGACCTATCGCAAACCACAATTGTGTATAATGTCAAGTAGAAAAAAATTTGGACTTAATATTTTCCTAATCAAGTTTTTAAACATTATCAACTTTGCTAATCATCTTTATCATAACTCATGTACAAGAAAAGTTGTACATTTATTAAAATCTGTTATTTATGGAAATTTTTTTACCTCTTTTAAAGACTTTTACCTTGACATTTGGAAATATAAGTAAACATTTTCTTTACTTTAAAAGTCAGTATCAAACTTTCTACAGAACCAATTAATATATTATAATTGTGGCCAGACCAATAGTTCAGTTTTTTAACTTCCTTAGTCCAAATGGTTATTGGAATGCTGACACAAACTCGTTAATAAATATCTTATCTTTAATGATAATCCTGTAACCTACCTGTCAAATAGGGTTTTGCGTTTTTACTTCTTTGTAGAGTTGTTTGAACTGCTGATATGATGTCACGCTGTACAATGACTAAAAATTTATTTATTTTAAAAAGTTGTAAGACATTTTTCTTCTCACAAAAATATTTTTTATCATAACTCGGACAACACAATTTTTTTACACTCGACCTTACTGTTTTTATAAAAGGTTTTCAATTATAAACAATTATAAATGTATTATAACACATGATAAAATTATGTCTGCTATTGTATTAAACTTTACCTTGATCATTTTTATTTGTGCTCTTTATTTTCGGTTTTCCTAGGTCGGTTCCTGAGCTTGATATATTGGAAGAAATGAATCGTAAGTAATGATCTAAACATCAAACAGCATAAAAGAGTTAAAAAATACCAATCAAATGTCAGTAAAAAGTAACCAGCTACAGTATGCTTACGCAAGTGAATGAATGAATGTTTAAAAAAGCCACACACAGAAGTTTGAGAAGGTTGAAGAATGGTAAAATTGCAGATCTTTGTTATGTTCTTCATAGAATTACCAAAGTTGACACAGTTTACAATAAAATTCAAGGAAAGGACTTACATTTACACCAAGAGTTATCCTTCATAATAATTGATTTTAGCATTTTTCTTGTAGAGAAAGCCATTTTTTTATTTATGTATCTGAGGTATACTTATTAAAAGTTTAGGTAAGTATAATCCTTGAAAAAAAGGTCTCCACATCTCTCAATTTCAAACTAAGATAAGTATAAAGTAAACAAATCTGTTGAATGAATTTTAACTTCATATTAGGCTAGACAAGCTTGAGTAGTATGAACGTCATATAGAAGATACAATTTAAAAAATGGAATACAAATAGAAGCTGCAGTCTACAGATTATTCTTTGCATAAAGAGCATAACAAGAAGTATTACTAAAAATATTTTTTTATCCACCACTGTTTATACAGATCAAAATAAATACAAATTAAAATATTTATAGAACCCTGTAAAAATATTACACCCCAAATGTGATGATGAAAAATAAATTACAATAAGTATATAATCAAATATATACGAAATATTTAAAATATTTTATCAGATACAGCAGAAAAAGTGCGTTTAAAGGTATATATATACTGTACATAATATTCTACAAATAATAATAAAATTGTATAGTTTGGTTTTCTTTTCTGTCAAAAATATTACGTCATTGTTTTTTACTTAATTATAAGAAAAACAACTACAAAACACAAAAGTATATCATTCTTGATAAAGTATAGATGAAAATTAAATTATTTTTATATAATTGTGAATAAATAAAATTATAGTATGCAGAGCATGTTTATATTGACTTAAATGTCTAAGTTTCACACGTTCATGAAAAAGACAACAACGATTACCACAGCAAAAAGAATGTTTGAGAGTGCAATTCATGCATAGCAAAATGTGATTTCTGCAAAAAATTGTAACTTCACTAATCTTTCAACCTTCCTAAAAGTGCATCCCGAACTAGTAGACTTGTGGCAGCAGCTGGCATAACCTTCAGATAGGAAGCCATTAGCCCAGCATAAATTCTCTGTACTCCTCCTTCTCTCCATAGTAACTTTAACGCTGATATCGATGTTCTGGTAATGTTTTCTGTACCTCGTTCAACTTGCATTTGCCTTCGCACAACATCTAAAGGGTGAACAACCTAAAAGCGAATAAAATAGTTATTTGGAAGCAGTTACTGTATATTTTAAAGAATACATATTAATACAGTAAGAATTGTGCATATAGGGCAACAAAATTATCTTATAGGACAAAATATTTGGCAGTAGAAATGGCACAAAATTTGAAGAAAAAAACCTAATTCTAATTATGACTGGTATTCCAAAACCTGATAAACACTTGAAAATTGATGGCGAATGTACCAGGCTGAAAATAGTTTCTGTTAAATATTGTCTTGACGCTACTTTGTTTGACATTTTAGTCCTGATTGCTACAAATTAATCTTGTTTATTGGACAAAACAAAATGTGTATAGGCAAAACAAGCAGATGCGTAAAGCTTTTTGAAGCTAACAAAAAATCAGAGGATATCTGCTTATAATATTCCACTCACAGTTTGAGCAAGCATTCCAGCCAGACCACCACACACCAAGAAAGTCGAAGGATTTGCACCAAATTGACTTTCTAATGCATGTAATTTCATGACATCGTATGCACTTTGTTGAATGCCAAGAAATGGAGCAATAGAGACTAGCGATGGTATTAATCCTATATAAAAATACAACAGAAATATGCAAAAATTTTGATAAATTTAAACAAACACAGGTTACAACATTATAGGTGAGAATCCACAAAATGAGTTCCCTTGTTGTGCACCTGCTGCACAATGTTTCTTTAACTTTCATCTGCAAAACTCTCTCCATCATAAGTTTGTTACTAACAGTCCAACAATTTGTAATCATTAAAACCTCTGGTGTAAATTCTTAGTATAGGGCTGGGGTTATGCAAGGTAAAAAATTCATTGGCTCAATTATTTAAGCCATTTTTTATTAGGAATTAGACTACAACAATTCCTGTCCCCTACCAAGGATCTACCCATTCCTGAGAAAATACTTTTTTTAAATATTTAAATGTGCCCCCTATTATATATGTTTTGGAAAAAGAATTCTGTGAACAATTACTGCAATTGAATCACTTAATTTCAGTTTTTCAACAAAACCTTTTTTTAATTCATAGGGGTGACTTCATAAATTTTCAGGGTGTCCAACGCTTAATTTTCTTGACATTTTTTTATTAAAATTTTTTGATGTTTTTCTTATTTTCATCTATTTTTGACTGGTACAGATATTCTAATAAAGCTTATTCCTCCTGATATTCCTGACATTTTAGCAACTTTTTAAAAAATCCTGACAATTTCATGGGCAGTGAAGCAGGAAGATCTTGACCGTTTAGAAAGGAATGATATGAGAATGGTTAGGTGGATGTGTAACGCCAGTCTGAGAGACAGAAAGAGTTCAGATGAGCTAAGAAGCAGGCTAAGTATCCGTAGAATTAAAGATGTTATCCAGATAAGAAGATTGAATTGGCTGGGGCACTTGGAAAGAATGGAGGGGGATAATTGGGTAAGAAAGTGTAGAGACTTGATAGTTCCTGGGGCAAAGCCCAGAGGCAGACCGAGAAAGACTTGGCAGGAGGTTATAAGGACAGACTTGATACAGAGAGAGTTGAGTTTAGATCTAACACACTCAAGATCAGATTGGAAGAGGGTCATTAATATACCCCGTCCAACCCATGCTAGCATGGAAAACGGACGTTAAGCCGAGAATAATGATGATGATGAATTTCTAACGTTTCTTCACACTCCTGACGAAGTGGACACCCTGAGTATGGCATTTCCATGTGCTATCAATACCATACTTAAATAATTTTAGTTGTGCAGGTGTGTGTACATGCTATTGTATTCTAAAACCAAAGTATGTGAAATTTGTTGTGTGTATATCAAATACAATCTGTATGTCCTTGACTGTTTACTAACAGTATATGTCACACACATTTAATAGTTAAGGCTTATTAATAGCAACCTGAAACTCCTACCTTTATAAAGACCTCTTACTCCTTCTTCTACATGAATTCTCTTCAAGGCACTGGCTATTCCAGTATAATTTGAAACATTCTTTATTGATAAGTCCTGAATGGTTAATCTTGCTCTGACGACATCAAGAGGGTGTGTGGCAGTTGTAGCAATAACTCCAGCCATAGCACCTGATAAGAACCGCCACAAGGGTTGATTGGGATTTTTGGAGTTATCAACGGGAGTGTACTAAAATAACAAAAGAAAGGGGTAGGGGTATCAAAAAAGTTCTTGTGTCCAAAGAAAGTGGTTTTTCTTAACAACAGGCTGTCAGAAACGATTTTTAAAAGCTTTGAAAATAAGTAAAGCAATGTGACAGTTAAGCCTAAGAAGATTTTTATTCGCAAAAATTCATGATTGCTTCAATTGTATAAAATGTAAATGGATCATAGAGACGGTCCCTAAAATAATTTAATGTATTTCATGACTGCATTTTACTGTCTTTCAAAACCCTGTCCTGTTTTAAAGAGGGTGAGGGCAACTTATATGTACATTTTACATCTTTTCCCAACATGAAGCTCGTCATAGGAAGCTTAAAAATCGCAGTATTCTGTTCTAAAATGACAAGAAAAAAACCTATGAAGCCTAGAAATCGCAGTATTCTGTTCTAAAATGACGAGAAAACAACCTATGAAACTTAAAAATTGGCATATTTTGATTTAAAATGTTGAAATAATAAGAAAACGTCTCTATAAAGATTAAAAAAGCAATCAAAAGTACTATTTTTAATCATGAGAGGAGTTAATGTGAAATAAAAAAACGTCCATTTATTTAAATAATAATTTTAACAGCTTTCGTGATTGTTAGCACTTTTAAACAATAGCTTGCATGTTACATGTGAGAACAAAAAGGCTTTGTTGTATTTTATTGTTATGTTGCGCACACAATGATAATAATAGAAAGCAATTAAGTTCATTTGTAAACAAAGGATACATGGAGGTTCTTAATAACGTAGACATAACCACGTTAAGTGATGTCATAAAACTCAGAAGTTATACATATCATATGCTACTATCATATGCTAGTATTTTCACACATGTAAAAAAAGAGAAAAAAATTTATACATAATATATATATATTTCTAAAATGTTAAATTGTGATCAGCAAATCTTATGTTTAGTAGGTAAATTTGATCTGCCAAAAAGATAAACGACTTGCAAAAAATAAATGATTTGCAAATCTTAATTCGTGGGCCATTAATTAACGCTGATAAGAAACGATCACCCTCTACGTTAAGGTGGAATAATATGATACACATGATCTATCATAGTTTAACCTGTGTCCCAATATATATCTCACAAGTTTTAAATTCACATTTTTAACTTATCTGACACTTGCACATTTGTATTTCCCCTGCAAGTGTTCATCAGACTTTCAAGTTATACAGATATTTTAATACAAGAGTACGTACCTTTATCATCCTGGAATAAACCAAACAAACTAATGCTGAAGTTGGGAAAATTCTAACACAATTGGTTAGGTTACCACTAAATAAACCACGAAAACCTTCCCCATGATATATTTTTTGAAACATCCTTGCAATGCTCGTCTTTCCTGAAGATGTCTAAAAACAACATATATAGTATATCAGCGATAGGCAAACAAGAATAATTACAGTAATGGAATCAGGATATAACATTGTGAACATGCATCAAGCGCAACACACACTTTTCATGATGCTATCATCGTGTCCAATGGGAAAAAATCAAGATCGACATTTTAAGATTGTGATGCTCATGATGGTTTGCAATGTTCATGTTGAATTACAATTTCATAATACGTTCTAATGAGGTGTTTTAAACTAGAAACATTTATATTTTTTCAAATCATAGTTGTAAATTATTCAGATTGTTAAAGGTTCATGGAATTCTCATTAACAATTATGTAACTTCTTAAAAAAGAAAAAGTATGGATGTTTCTTTTAAAAGCAGATTATTAATTTTTTTCGTATTGGAGACAAACAATGTTAAAAACTTGTGAGCCTCAAACACAAATGCTGAGCATCTGAGCTACTGATTCTGTCCTTACTTCCTTGTCTCAGAAAAGTTTTCTTTATCTTGTTGTATAAGAAATATTGTCTAACATGGGGATCTGAAAATTATAGTGAATTAAATATTCGCCACTGTTGGGATGTAAGATGCGTAAATAAAGTTCTCCAGCAACTCTTTATTTTTGTGCATGTTTGCATCTTTTGATATATGAGAACATCAAAGTTATAAAAGTGTTTTCCTTTTTTAATAATAAGAAATAAAATTATGCAACATCCTGCTTCAAATACTTAATTTGTATAAAATACAAATTGTATAAAATTATAAACTTTCAAAATTTGGTCTGCAGAAAACTTAAGAATCGCTGTATTTCGTTGTAAAATGACAATCACATGACCGTATAAAGCAGAGAAGTCATCATACTTCAATCTAAAAAACTAGAACACATATACCTATAAACGTTATTGTTGCGTCGCATTTTAAATTTTCCAAAAGGGGGTATTACAAAGCTTGAATGTATCCCTGTACATATTTCAGATAAAAACATGATCATTCAAAATTATTTTTAGTTATTAATTTGTATCAAAATAATGAGATAAATTAAAACCATTTAAAATATGTTGAAATTCGTTTCAGGAGACATTTAATTTGTGCCAAATCTTTTATTATGAGATGGAATTTGTAGATGGTCTCTTATACATTGCATTACGGCAAAAGGAGTAAATTGGTTTATGTATCATTGGAGAAAACTGGAACAATTCACAACAGCATTTATTTTTGCCACCGTCAGTGTAAAGTATGAAGTCAGTTAGGACAGCATTGCCGAATGCTGGTTGTCAACTCACATAGTTTGTCAAACTAATATTAAAATCTTTTTATTGTCTCAATCCCTGTCCCCTACCAAGGATCTACCCACAAGCATTATTGTACAAAGTTTGATAGGGTACAGCACTGTAAAAATGTATCTTAACATCGGGTCCTCTATCATGCGCGTCGCAATCAATTTGCGATAGATTTTTGAGCATAGTTCTGTTTCAATAAAACTGAATCATATGAATCTATCAGGATGTCTCAACAGACTCGATCTATCGCGCAGCATTCACTCAATGGCATGAATTACTTTAAGAAAATTATTTCAAATTAAATACTATGCTCAACCGAATTAAAACAAATTAAAAATGTTTCGTTTTCTACAATAAAAAAATAAGTATAAATATTTTAAAAACAACAATAAATTGCTGCATGAATAAAATTAAACATTTTTTCTAAGGAAAGCCTATGAAGCAAAAACGAATTAAATATAATTTTAAAGTCAGTTCTTTTCATAAAATTGTTCATTGTCATCGCTACAACCCTTCAAATCTTTGTTGCGCATATTTTAAATGCACATGCCAATGAAATGATCTGTGATCATAATATGCTATAATGTAACATTGTAGAGGTATTTGCACATGCACTTGGGCATGATCTGTTTTTTATCACTCCAAATAGGTCTTTTATGTAACATTTGCTTCCAACAGGCTGTTTTTGTCACATGGACCAACACATTGAAGCTAAAACAGTTTTTTCTTCTTCATCCTTCAAAATCAATATCGGAAAATATGTAATTTAAATTCTGTTAAACCTAAGCTATTGGTTCTTTTTGCATGGTGAAATTTATTTTCACACTCTCTCTATAGCAAAACCCTGGAGAACATTTTTTCTTTTGTATTGGGTGTTATTCTAATCTATTTATATCTTTGCAATCACTTTGAGCATATTGAAATGATTTGCTTTTGGTAATAGAGCAGTATGGCAGGTATCATTTCTGGGTGTTATTGACATGTATTTCACAACCTATAGTACCTAGGACTTCAGTTATTAAAGTGTTAAAATATTTATAAAAATGTTACAACTATATACATTATATAAATATTGAAAATATAATTCTTTTTTTTTACTTTTTATTTTTGCTAATTTCAAACAACAACTTCAAATATAAAATAAAAGTACAATAATACACACATGCAGCTAATCTCCTCTTCATTGCTGTAATTCATGAAAAAAAATGGATAAAAAATTATAAAAACATCAGAAAAGAGTCTTCTGTACATTGTTGTTACAGACGTAATATAGTGGAGTTTTTTTTCTTTTCTAATCTTTACTTCTTTAAGATAACTATTGCAATCTCTGTATACGAACCATTTTGTAATGTTCTGAAAATAAAATTAAAGTCCCACAAATCAAATGCATTTATGTGTTGACATATATGTTTTTATCAGTACATTCAAAACTTTACCTACTCGACAGCATATGCACACTAGAGAATTCAGGTTTTTGAAATTTGAGACGTATAGAGAAAGAAGTAGAGAAAGTTGTAAAGACTAATTTTTACAATAAAAGGAACTTTTTCTTTCTACAAATTTCAGAAAAAAAACAAAAAGATGTTTACTCACATTCAACACATCATGATGTATCGAGACTGCCCATTGAGGTATTAACATGATAGAGACTTTAGGGCACAAATGTAGCACGTATCGATTACGCTGCCGATGATATGCGATACTTGATACATGTTCAGATATTTTTTTACAGTTTTGTATTATGTGTGTGATATCAATGAAAGTTTTTTTACAAGAAAAAAAAATTCTTTTCTAAACACAAATCTTTTAGCAAAATTTCATTAAAAAATGTTATTCTAAACTCTCACCTGATTTAGAAGGTTTATTTACATATAACTTAAATATGCTAACGAAAAGAATGTATTATTTCCACTACCAACGTGAAATAATTAAGCAAAACAAAAGAATGAAATAGAAAAACAAAAACAAAAAAGGATGATCAAGCTGTCATCACAAATACATTACTGGAAGAAACGATTTAATTGAATTTTAACATTTGCTTTTTAGAAGAACGCTAAGATAGTAATCTTAGCGTTCTTTTAATCATGATCATATATGTAACTTTCATATATATAGATTTAGTTCATTATGCTCAAAATTTTATTACTGTGACAGCATCATGAATTGAGTGTGTTATGAATACTGCAACCCAAGATGTAAAGTATAAATATGTTGAATATAAATTATATATTTGATAATGCCTTATATTCACCACAAAAAAAATAATATTCAGTTAATCAGAGGCTATCAACTATAAGGCCATCTCTCTCAATTGGGATACTGTGAAGTCTTTTTAAATACACAATTGGAAACCTTTTATGTTATTACAAACTCTTAACACACCATAAGTGATTTTTGTGCAATCAGCATTTTTTTTTTTTTTTAAATTCAATCCAAAAATATTTTTTATATCCATGACAAACTACATTTCCAGATTTCCAGATTTTGCACTTTTTAATGGTATATTATTGTAACATACCATAAAAATAAAGACTTCTTATGGAAATACACAGTTATAAAACTCATACTCGAGTACCTTTAAAATGATGTTAAAAAATAAGACAATATTTTTTCGTTTATGCTAACCTTTTAAATATTATTAAGGGTGCTATCCTTCAACTCTCTTGCTCTGGTTGCTCCCAGACATTTTCTGAGTTAAGCATGTATAGCAGTCTTTAAACATAAAAAGGTCGAAACACTACCCTGTTTACTTTAGTATACAATATAGTGAATTCTTGTGAATTATGATGCAATTTAAAACATCATAAAATATCATGTTGTTAAGTCCAGAAAATAATGTAACCTAGCTATTTTTCAATGTATAATAATATATATATAGCTACCTGTGCAAGAATTTTTATTTTTTCTAATGGAGCAGTTAAAGTCCTAGAAGCAACACCTGCCATTCCACCAGCTGACATAAATTGTATCAAGGGCATTTCTGCAGGTGGCATTGTGGTTGGAACAATATCAGAACCAAAATCTAAGCCAGCTCCCACACTCCATTTTTTAGCAATTGACTGAAAACTTGGACTTGGTATGTCTGAGAAAAATATACAGAATTCATTGAAATCAATTTTACCATCATCATTTAAATCCATTCCTTTTAAGACACCATCAACTTGCCGAGTTGTCAAATTAATTCCAAGTTTATGCAATGCACTTGTAACTTCCAAGTGATCTATGAAATGACTGTTGTCCAGATCAATTTCATGGAAAATTTTGTTTAATCGAAGTTTCACAAATTCACTAAAGCCTGCAAATGTTAACCCACCCAATTTTTTGTCTATGCAGGAATTAAATGCATTTTGATCTGATATATCAAGTTCAATGTGGATCTTTTCACAACATGTTTTTAATTCATTCCAATCTATCACATGATCAGAACTAGTGTCAACTTCATTAAAAACAACTTCCAATTTTCTACTCAGGGAGGACATCTGGAAGATATTTTAATGATAGTGTTGTAATATTCAGCTCTATAGACACGTTCTTCTTCTTGTTCATCACGCTACACTGTAGTTCAGAATGAAAGTCCAAAATGAATTGCCTGCCTCGCCAGCCTGCGTGTGCACAAGACGGGGAACTTGCCCTGAGAGGCTAAAGTTTTGGGGATTGCACTCCATGGCAGAGAGCATGTCGAACAAAAATAACAATGAACTTTTTATGATGTTATGCTTACACTTTACTTTTCATTTGAACTTTTTGAACATTGTTATCTTTAAAAAAGAACAATAATCATGATTTACTTGGTTTTTAATGCAGTCCAAAAATGTAAAAAATATTAGTGGATGGACTTTCAAGAATTTTGTCTCTTTGATTCAATCAAAACAAATCACGCTATAAAAGTAGGTGGTGCTGTTCTGCCCGGATAATGAACATTGGCCCGATTAAGTACGGCAGCTTGCCCCGGTTAAGAACAGGGCAGGAAATACATAATCAGGGCAACATAATCAGGACAGGCCGGCTTATTACTCAAAAAATATTATTTGGCACTTATAAAAGGAACATAATCAGGGCAGGCCAGTTTGTATACGACAGTCTAATATTATTTCTCACTTATTATAGAACGAACATAATCGGGGCAGGCCGACTTATGTATGACAGTCAAATATTATTCGAGACTTATAGAACGAACGTAATCGGGGCCAACCGGCTTTATACGATATTTTTATATTATTTCTCACTTATTATAGAACGCACATAATCGGGGAAGGTCGGCTTATGTATGACAGTCAAATATTATTCGAGACTTATAGAACGAACGTAATCGGGGCCAACCGGCTTATATACGATATTTTTATATTATTTCTCACTTATTATAGAACGCACATAATCGGGGAAGGTCGGCTTATGTATGACAGTCAAATATTATTCGAGACTTATAGAACGAACGTAATCGGGGCCAACCGGCTTATATACGATATTTTTATATTATTTCTCACTTATTATAGAACGCACATAATCGGGGAAGGTCGGCTTATGTATGACAGTCAAATATTATTCGAGACTTATAGAACGAACGTAATCGGGGCCAACCGGCTTATATACGATATTTTTATATTATTTCTCACTTATTATAGAACGCACATAATCGGGGAAGGTCGGCTTATGTATGACAGTCAAATATTATTCGAGACTTATAGAACGAACGTAATCGGGGCCAACCGGCTTATATACGATATTTTTATATTATTTCTCACTTATTATAGAACGCACATAATCGGGGAAGGTCGGCTTATGTATGACAGTCAAATATTATTCGAGACTTATAGAACGAACGTAATCGGGGCCAACCGGCTTATATACGATATTTTTATATTATTTCTCACTTATTATAGAACGCACATAATCGGGGAAGGTCGGCTTATGTATGACAGTCAAATATTATTCGAGACTTATAGAACGAACGTAATCGGGGCCAACCGGCTTATATACGATATTTTTATATTATTTCTCACTTATTATAGAACGCACATAATCGGGGAAGGTCGGCTTATGTATGACAGTCAAATATTATTCGAGACTTATAGAACAAATATAATCGGGGCCGACCGCTTTTATATCATTCGTCATCACTGCTGACAAGCAAATAGCCCTGGTGGCAAAGTTGTTGTTGTTCTCAAATGAAACGAAATTTCGTGGCAAATACTAAATTTTGGGATTCGCAAGTTTAATAACTTTTCACCAAACTTAATTCCCGCAAAAAGAATAATTTAGGTTCCGTGAAATTTAGTTGCTTCAAAGTATATTATGTTGAAATGTATTTACTACAAGAGTACTTTATACTAAGAATTACGTCGAGACTTATTTCTTTCGCCATGTCTAGTTTTTAGGGGTGTTCTATCTTCCAGAGAATGTTTAATTCACAAAAGTTCGAAGAAAATGCCAATCACAGCCTGCCTGGCCAGCCATTATATCAGCGTTCATAATCCGGTCACCACGACATAACCAGTGCAAAAAAAACATAATCGGACCATGCGTACATAATCCGGCTGTCCCGGTTGTAAACAGGCCGTTTTCGCAATCTGGGCAGAACAGTGCATTGTTGCTATTCGTTGTTTCTACGGCGTTTGGTTTATATTATATCGTTTGTCATGGCTAAGATTTTTCAAAAGACAAGAATGATTCTTTTTAGGACATCCTTTATTTTTAGCTAGCTATTGTCACTAACAACAACAAGATAATTAAACATATAGCTAATATTTTTTTCTCTGTGAGAATCTTTTATCTCCACAAAAAGATCTTGTAAAGCTAGCTAGCTATACAAGATAGATAGAACAAGATAGAATAGTCACACGAAAAAAAATATTGTTTTTGTGACTATGAAGACAGCTAGCTAGCTACCTATAGACCCAAGCAGATAAGATGTATTTTTTATATGAACTTATGACAATTTCCTGATTTATTTATGAAATACAAAATACTTTCATTTAGTTAGCTAGCTAGCTAGCTTGCTTGCTACACATCTATCAACACTTCTTTATTATTTTTAATTATTTATAGCCCCCACTGTCCAACTACTATGTATAGCTAGCTAGCTATACATATTTTTATAATTATTTTTATAGATATATCTTAATTTGAACATTTATAGCTAGAGGTGTTTTAAACCTATAGATGACTTTCAATGTTTACGTTTTTACGGGATTCTTGAGCATGCGCTGGAAAAATCAGAAAAATTGAGAGGCAAAAAAATGCAGACCATAGGTGAAGAAAGTCAAATTATGGTTAAAAACTTGTGGCTACTAGCATCTTTTCACTGATATATGATCTAAATCTAAACTACATGCAAGCTATATTCTAATTTCAAGATCAAAAGATGCCTCCAACTGAAAATAAAGTTTAGAAAGGACTGGTCCACGACTTACCGCCTGCATTATTTTGCCTGTCGATTTGCGTAAGAGGTCTGGTAATTATAAACAACACGCGTCACGATGAACTCTCGGTCGGCAAATGTCCCATGATACTTTTACAAATTACAGGTCTGTATTTTTTAGGACAGCTATTATGATTTGAGGGAAACACGTTGTTTATAAATATTGATAAATATTATTTTTTAACTTCAAACCTGACATATTGAATTGTGTAGTTGTAGGTACGTTTTTCACTAATTTAGCTTTATTTAATTCAGATACAGAGTTTGACTGTGAAAAATCTTTGTTTTCCCTCAAAACAGAAAGAATTGATTTTTAAAAACTATATATATAATTTTCCTTTTAATAATTTTTTACAGTCAGGGAAAACCACTAAACGCGACATCCTGAAATCTTAGTGTATATATATTTGTCAAAATAAATTAAATGGTATGCGATAGCAAAATCCATAAGATCCAAGTCGAAGTTTTGAATTTCTGATATTTTTCAATGTTCCATTCCTTTGAGTATGTTTAAGAAATATATACTGAAACGATTTTCTCAAATAGTTTGTTATCTTTTGGATCGAATAAATTTCTTGGCGAGGAAATGGTCCATACCACAAATGTTCTATTTGGTATGGATAAAGGTGTTCTGCAAGGGGTATTATACAGAACCAAATCAAACTCATTGTCAGACGACAAACAACAACCATGGACTCCGTTTCTGATTTTGCCTGTCTGTTGCTGTCCACATATATACTGTGATTGCAGGATCCCTCATTTAGTGATATTCCCTGACTGTCAGATTTACATTTTATCCTCTTTTGTGTATTGTAAAATTTGCAAATAAGCAGTGAATATTTCCGTCAAATATTCTAAATATATAATAATAATGTCTTTCAACTGTTTTAAAATCGCTTCAGTTTACATTATCTATAACTGCCGAAACAGTCCAACAAATATTTTCTCGAGATTGATTGATTTAAATTTAATAAATAAAAAATAGTAGTTGCTGAAAATCCTGTAGTTTTACAGACAAGTGAAGTAAAGCCAGAGTGAAATTTTACCAAAATAAATACAAGTTGGAGTAAATTTTACACTTGTGTAGAAATATCATCTTAGGTGTTCTTATCATAGGAAAATACATGTCAAGACCAACATGAGGGCTTTTCTTATGGTGATTGGCTTATTATGTCTTAGCCCGATCAAAGGTATGTTTGTTCGTTACCTGTATATTTATTATTTTCAAATTCTTTGTTCATTATTTTAATATGAAAGTGTTGAAATTATACCTTCTGTAAATGGGTAAGTATAATGGTATATACATAAACATAATGTCTTCCATGCCCTGCACTTTACAGTAATGTACGTAAAAATGTTTTCGTGTAACGTGACACATTTCTGACTGAACCTGGGAATAGTTTTATTAACTCCTACTGTAGAAAATTATTCATGTCAATGCTTTAATGTATGCTATAAATAAAAAACATTTTTTTTTTATGCATGTTGATTTTAGGTGACAACTGCTGTGACAAAGTTTCAAGCTATTGTGACTATTTGTGTGATGACTCCAAAAGCGGTGGATGGTGGAAAGAAATTAATTGTAGTCCTGCTAGAGTAAAACTAGCAGCTTGCAGATTGAGGAATACAGGTTAAAATATCTGGCTCTTCATGTTTAGCTCAAAACAAGTCAATGACAACAAAATTTTCTTAAACTAAAAGCATAACTTTAACTATTTTTTATCTTACTTTTTTTTGCATTCACCAAAATATTACAATTTAAAATTGAATACTAATACTATACTAAATTAGCTTACTAGGCTGATCATTGTTTGACTGCTTCAATAAAGTTGAATACAGGTTTTATTAGTTGGTAATGAATTTATTGTTGCAAAATTTAGATATTGTTACCCTATTTGGTAAAGACTTTACTGGCACGTAAGAACCAAATTTTTTGTAACAACTTGGAAATGTCTTTGTGTTGTGGTATATATGATTGGCTTGATTTATTCTGTATATTCTTTAGTGTTCAGAAAGGATGGAACAGTATGACTAATGCATTGAAGACAGCTGTATCAACAGTTTCAGGTTTTAAAACTGCTGCAGTGGATGAACTGAAAAAAATTAAACAGGATGTCCTTGCTAGTTTGGTATGTTATAGTCTTCTTAAGAACATTACTAACTCAAAGCGGGAGGACCAAGTCCTGTCTAATCAGAGTAGGGCGATGCAAATGTTTTCCAAATGCTTTGCAACTATATTATTTCCAAGCAATGTAATTATGGTTCCCTAATTTTTTACAAGCTTGTGTTATTAATAAAATGATTGATAGTTTTTTGTAATTTCTTACTAAGAATTTTAGCATCTCTATAATAATACGCTAAGTGTGTCTGTCTGTCTGTGACAGGCAAAGTGGATGTCTTCATTTTCCTTTGATGTTGCCGAAAAATGCATGTCTAATATGTTAAATTTTCTGACGTTACGGCGCGACGAAAATAACAAAACTTTAACGTCAATATCCTATATTAAATTAATGAAGCCATTACAGTGCACCTAAAACTTTGAGGCCAAATAACTTGGAAACGAGGTGGTGACGTCAATGATTTTTCACCGCGTTGGTAACTAGGGACCATCTAGGACCAATTTGGGTAATTTCCCAAACCTGGGTTCCCAAATCCGTTTCGGAATGGACGGTTTATGACGTCATCAAAAAACCTTCAAACCCTAATATCTCTACAACCGTTTTTCAAAAGTACACGATCCTATACATTTTCTTGATCAGCGTTTGAAGATCTATACGATAAAGGCAACGGGTTTATGAATTTCGAAAGAAAAATTATTGGTACTTTTATTAGGTACTTTGCTGACGTCAGAAAATTTTTTAAACCTTTATATCTTCTTAACCGTTCGTCAATAGCACATGATAATATCCATTTTTCTCATCAGCGTTTCAACCTCTGCACATTACAGGAAACGAATAAACTAAATTTCGCCAAATTTTTTTTGTATATGCACTGCTGACGTCAGCAAAACACCTTAAACAACCTATTCTTTTGCCTAAGTGGATTTCTCCACGGGCCTTATCGACTAGTTTGTGGTTTAATTGGATAGATGAAGAGGATACAGAAGCAGGAAAAACTCTCTGCAGCTAGTCATTTGACAAAAACAGTACAGTACAGATGTATAAGCAAACACGTATGTGTAATTCGCACAAATAATTGCATTCATGTGATAACACAATATTTAAAGGGAGTTTTCAAAACACTTTTGGTTTTGTGTTTACAAGAAAATTTATAATATTTACAACATTCAAAATTCATGTTTTAAAATTCATTTTAACATTTAACATAAGTCTTAATTGATACCGCACAACAAACAATGTCTCATTATGGGGCATTAGTTAGAATTAGTAACATTTACAATTGAGAATATCGTGTTAGCACAATTTAACTATATAGTTATGCTGATATAAAGAGTTCATTTTCATCGAGAATCTTTTGTTTATTACGCGCAAGTTAATCGCTTACAAGAAATGCAAGATAATTATTAGAACAAAGGATAAACCGCTACCACCTCCAAGAAAAAGGTGTAAAACTTGTGCATACGCTCATGATTACATCTGGACAGTACTGTATGAGGAAAGATATTTTTTATATTGTTTATTTTACAAATTTATATTTTTAGCACACTCTTCGTGGTATGACAAAAGATCAATTCAAAGCACTTGTTTTTCGATTTAAAGATTTTACTACGGAGAACTTGCGTCACATATTAAACCGTGTTGACATTGATGTTGTTTTTGGAAATATCAAATCTCTAGCTGTAAGGATTTCTTGTCTAAAGTAGTTGTGTACTGGTCATTTATTTTTTTTCATATTATTTGTGTGATTAACATTTCTAAAAATATTCTTATTAAGTCATATCCGCTAAGTTGAGAATTTTGATTTATGTGGCATAGTATTCCTGGACATTTTTCAGGATTTCAGGACCTTAGACAGTTTTAGCACTTTCCTCCATTCTTTTTGACAAATCTGCATAAACCTTATACATATACTGCATATACCTTCTTAGAGTACTGCTTGGGAAAGGTCACAATTAGATGTGTTGGCAAAGATTGTGTATAAAAAATATGGAAATGATGTGAGATTATGGACAACAGAAAAGCTGAAAAGTTTAGGAAACATTCTTGCTGGTTTACCAGATTCAGATTTTGCAAAATTTACAGCTAAAGTATTTGATGAAAGGTAAAACTTTTTGCAATGCTTGTGTAGCTTTTGACATCTGGTATTAAGTAATGTTTCCTGTTGGTGCTTTTAAAAATAATTATTTTATAGTTTGGAAACATTATGTGATGTTAAATTATCTACTCAAAAAAGATTAAATCTATTCATTCCTGCTGAATCTCTATTTGGTAAAATCTCTCGGTGGAACAGTTCAACCATCACACGCATGTGCAACTTTGTGGAAGAATTAACACCAGAACAAATCTTGTCAATGAAAGCTAAGGAGGTAAAAATTTTATGAGTATAATCACTTCTCTCGTGAAGTCTTTTAACAACTGCAATAGTTTTTCTGGTGATGCTAATGTCATATGTTTGAGAGCACATTTCAAAATATTTAAGAACATATTAAATAAATTAATGTATATAACGTATTAATTCATGAAAGATAAAAAATTTAAAATTTATGAAAGATAAAAAAGTCTGATAAAAGATAAAAAATAAAAAATAACAACATGATGATACTTTGTGGTTTATTATATTTTGTGAAAAGAGCTCAAAGGGTAATGTCTAAACCAAACAATCTTCTTGCAATTTCCTTGAAATACTTATGTACAGTTTCTTCATTAATGTCATTATTGGATGTTGTTTGAAAAAAGAAATGACACTGACTTTTAGAGATTTGCAGGGGAGGGGTGTAGCTCATGTGTTTTAATAAGTTGTGGCAAAAAATAAAAGTAATAAAAAGTGTTGGAAAATTATCTTATTGTGTATTTTTTTCATTTTAGATTGCTGATGCTTTTCCTAAATTGAAATCAAGGTTATTTAGTAAAGGACAAGCTAAAGCTGTTTTGAAGAAACTAAAGGATGTTTGGGGAGATGTTCGAACATGGAGTAAGGCAAGATTGATTGAACTTGGAAAATTTGCAAAAAACCTAGATATTGAGGACATCAAAAAGATAGATATTGAAAAAATGAAGGTATATATGTTTCTTATATGTCATTATATAATTTTAATTGATAACAAGGTTTTGTACTCAATGTTTTCCTTATTTTCCCTGAAAATTTCTAACATCAAATTTCCTGTTTCATATTTTTATACATTGCCTTTCACTTATAAAAATGTCAATAATAGGGGACCATCACCTTCAATAATAACTTTTCCGTATGAAATAATGGAATTTAAGTAATCACTTAAATATAGAGGATTAGATGTTTCCACTTAACTTTAAGAATTTCTTTCGTTTATTTATTCATCATAGGAGATTATAAAGAAAGAAGGTTCAGATATTTGGAATGATGCCCAAAAAAGTGTAATTATTAAGGATTTGATAACGAAACTTGGTGACCCTAAAGACTGGCCGGAAGATGTTCTTGTCAAATCGTTAGGCTTTTTCCAAAAACTAAGCACAAGTGATTTGAAAAATATCAGCAAATCCGCTGTGGTAAAAGTGCTGAAGTTTGCAAAGAATGTGAAATGGACAGAACAACAGGTAGGTGGTAAAATTTAAATTTGTTAACATTGAATCTACTTTTTATAAAACATAGTGTAAGTAATGAACCTCCCATTGTTCATGAATGCATCCAGTATGATTAAGACTCACTTCGTAATGATCAATCGCAAAGTCATTCAAGTGTTCATTCTGGATTCATCTGAAAAATCAGGGATGAAAATATGCTTTACAAGGAGAATCTGAAAGGCCACGGAAAAGTTTGATCAGGAAAAGTCAGAGAAAATGTTTTAAAGAAACATTAGGTCAGTGTTTATGATCAACTTACATTAAGAAACACTGATCAATAATTGCATTAATTCTTTCTAAAATAATTGCAACGTAGGACCCTAACATGGTTAATTCCTTTGTGTTAAAGTAACACTGGGAAATCAGGGGAAATCGGTGATTTTCTGTTAAGAAAAGTGATATAAACCGTGTTGTTAATTTACTTTTAATTTCTGTACCTCACACAGGCTACTTACCTGCTTGGAGTCGTGGAAGGAGAAATTGATGTAAGTAAAATGTGGAATTACTTGTTTACTAAGTTGTGTTGAGTATAGCCTTTTTTTAATTCCTATTGGTAGTTAAAAGGGGGAGTTTGCAAAGCTCCCAAGTGCCGTTCCCCAAATGTTGTGATGTTTAACTACACAACTTTAGCAAAGACATCCTTTTTATTCTTATATATTTTGAATGCTAAAAGCAGAAATGATCGATTCGCATTATTGTCTTGTTATTTCTTGGGTGGATATTGAGTTATGACTTTTGGTACTAGAAGTTAGCGCTTTACCACAAGGCTACAAGTTGGCATACATCACTACCAAAATTGGATTAATCAATCCTTTTATTTCTGAAATGTTCTTGTTTTCTTTCATTGCCGGCAACAAGTATAATGTCTACTATTTATGAATTTAATTTTTCTATTTAGTTTTCGACATTAACAAAAGACAGTGTAGTAGGTATTGGATCAATTTTAAATGGGTTCCTTTCATCAGATGTTGGTAAATTCTCAAAAGTCGTACTTTTTGCTGCTTTCCCGGAGCTGATACCTGTTATTGGAATTGGTGAACCTGTTTTGCGACGTCTTATCCAAGTGGTAAGCACGATTTTGTTTGCTGCTAAAGTTTTGACAGGATGTAATATTGACTTTAAAAGTAAAACCTGACCAATGAGAACTGAATTTCTTTTTTTCTTTCTTTATCTACCATTTTTACTTATTTTTCCCAATAGAATTTGAACTTTTTCAGTTAGTTTGTTTTTCATGGCTATCTTTCAAAGTAGTGACTCAGTATATACTTTTGCTGGTATACTGTTATCTATATAATTATTGCATTCTTTCAGTACAAAGACCAATCTAAGAATGGGGAAATAAAATCGTTTGGGCAGTTTGTTAAATACCTCACTCGAGAAGATTTAAGTCAAGAGCAAATTCAAGACTTATTGGGTAACTTGGAAAACTTGGTTAATGTTGATTTCAATGAAGCACAGGTAAAGTTTGGCAATTGTGATGTAAATGTGTTGAAAAATCCTCTCAGTGTAAAACAGCTTTTCCATGTTTCCTCTTGAGCTTTTTCCTATTCGGTTATTGTTTGCAAATTATCTGTGAAATACATGCCATTTTTAATTGTGGAAAAAGCAATGTGAAGCTTCATTAATGGTAACCGCGTGTCACTTAAAGTCAGTGCAAACGCATGACGTAGAAACATTATCTTGGTAATAAACACAACATTTCTCAAAATTCTCTTCCACACATAGTTTTATGCCCAATCAACGATCTTCCTATCAAGTCACTTTTACTGCATTTAAGGAGTTTCTTCAGTGATTGTAGTTAATGATTTGACAAAGTCTACTTTGCATGATGTTATGGCTATTCATTCTTAGTTACATGTCTTTCTATAAGTTACATAATGTTCTCACAATGTTTCTTGCAGATTGCAGAATTAATGGTAAAGCTTCGAAGTAAGTTGGGAAACATGAATCTGACTGATAGTTCTGATAACGATGTGCTGCCATGGGGATTTCAAAACTTAAAGAAGATGGGAAAAGTTGTTCTTGGACTCACCAGAGAAGAATTGAAGAATTTTCCATATCGCGGAATTGACAGCACTATGGGGGTGCTGGGAAAACAAGATGGCTGGAAAAGAAGACTGGTTAGTGACAGAAAAATTTCCATCCACGATTAAATACATTTTTGAAAAAGATACGCCTTATTTGTTACGTTAAATCAAATCGTCTTATTTTTAATGACCTTTTTCACACCAGAAGACTGAAAGTTTATCAGTTCATTTTCTGTAAAGGGAACATAATACTTCATAATAATTTTTAGGCCCCTAATTTATACCATTTAAATGCTTTACAGGAAAAGTCCATCAATTTATAATCTTAATTTTTTTTGTGATATTCCAAGACTGTTAAAAAAACCTAAAATCTCAGCATAATGGTTTTTATAAATAACGTGTATCTATATTATAATGCCCGTATACGTCTGTCTGTCTGTCACGCAAAATGGTAGCTTAGCTGCGCAAGTAGCGAGACGCACGCAATGCGGTATAAAAAGGACGGGCGAACCCGTGGATTTTCCACGGGCTAACGACTAGTGCTTCAATAATACCTCGCCATATTTTTTAATTTCCAGGTTATCGCAGCTTACAAAAGAGTGAAAGATTTTTGGACTCATTACAACATAACCGGTAAAAACATGACCGAAGCACACATTGAAATCTTGGGAAAGTTTGTGCAGGGATTAACCTTGGACGAACTGAAGTCCTTGCCAAAAGATGTTCAAAGAGTTGCTATTCAAAAACTTGGTCAATTCACTGGACTTCCTGAAGACAAGTTAAAATCAAGGACATACTTTGCACTGCAGTATCTAAAGGTTTGTTTCTACTCAAATTATTTTCAGCTGTTGTCCACAAACGTTACCATTTTCGTGACACAAGCCTCTGCTTGAGTTTACATGATTGATGGCAATAAGGATATACCTTATTGCAATCTTTAAATCAGTAACAAGCCTGGTTTCAATACATTGTTTTTATGCGCAACAGATGGTTACCACTGATTAATATACATGATTTATTGAAGGATCGCAGAGAGAACATGATAAATTTTGATCTATAAACAGGATACTCCAAAATTCAGTTCTCAAATGTTGGCTGTGGAGATGAAAATTTTACTAGTTCTACAGCAGTTTTACAATAACTGTTGCACAGCAATGATGGACTTAAATGAAAAACAAGCATGATTGCCAAGGAAATCCTTAAAAATGAAGCTGATAAATGTAGCAAAAAACATATTTAAAAAAACACGACTTTCTTAATTTTTAAACACACCCAGAGGGGCTTTAATTGCAGGTCTTAATTAAAGCTATCAAGACAACTGGATACTATAAGAAAGTGTACTTGCACTTAATGTATTGAAACATGATGTGTACCCACGCAATGTTCTGTAGGGATAGTCTGTCCTTCTGCCCGTCATAAAGCTAAAGTTTCTTTTATCTCTAAACTTGGATACAATTATTCACTCAATTGATGTACAGTTGCAAAATATTAACCTTGGATAAATGTTGCAAGTTATAACCTTATGACCTATTGTTTTATCCAACCCACCTTTTGTAACCTAATTTAAAAGAGGGGGACACCCATTTTAATTTATTAACATCCCACATATTAGCAAAAGAAAAGAATCCTACAATTTGAGAAACTAAAGAAAATGAAATTTGCATTCTCCAACAAAAACATTGTAAGGTATAGAATTCCATTCTTTGCAGAGAAGACATAAAAGAATATAACAGTTAAATTATTACTTGTAGAAAGTAGAAGATGGCAAGTTGAATTCTTCAGATATCAAATTACTTGGAAATCTCTTTGCCGGACTATCAAAACAATACATTCGCAAAGTCGACCTTAAAGCTTTATGGAATAATTTGGAAGGAATACTAAAGACAAGAGACATTCCAGTTGAGAACTTGAAAGAAATCGTTGCAAGGGTGAAGGAAAGCTTAAATAAGCAGTAAGGAAATTATTAAACTGCGTGAATTTCGAATAGTAGACGCAAGATAGCTTTGTTGTGATTGAACTATAAAAGGAAAAAAATTATAAATTCGTTGAATCTGTGGAATCCTAAAGACTACTCTCCACTAAACATTCGTGGCCGTACCTCCCAATGTTTAAATGTCGCTACATGCTCAATTTTCATTACATTTTCTGTTTTTTTATTCGTTGTTAAAAAAGTTGTTCGTCTGAAAACGTTTGACCAGTCTTGACTAGTCTTGACTTGCAAAGACAAAATACCGGCGTCACGGCTAGAAAAGAATTCTAATGCGCATGCCCAGATATCAACGCTGGGCCAGCATGCTGTAAATGAAAGTGTCCTTAAATCAGACACAATCCATAAAAGGCAACCAAAAATGCTAAATTACAATGTTTTTTTAATGTTTGAATAAAAAAGATGTGTAATTACACAAAGCTTGAAAATAACTTTTCTTCGCTATTCTTAAAATCGTGTTAACACTTTTCCTATGAAGCTCTTGCCAATTTATTTTACATGCTACGCATTTGAAGTGTTGATGCTTTGTACATTGGCTTAAAAAAACATGTCCCAAATGTCCGAAATTGTCATTTTAGAGTGTAATTTAAACATATGTTTACAGTGATTTAGGAAAATGGACGGTGGAAGAATTAGCCAGGTTAGGAAAAGCACTAAAAACTCTTGATGCTGCTGATTTAAGAGCTATCAGTAAAGATGCTTTTGATGATCTAGTTGATCAACTTGGTTCAGTTGACAGTTGGAACACAGAACAGCTGACCGCTTTGATCGGTAAAGCAAAAGAAGCTTGGGGATCAGGTTGGTAAAAATGAATATATGAATAAAAAATGATGGGACTTAAATTAGCATTATGTTATGTCTTGCAGTTTTTCCTGTCTTGTTTAAGGCCGAACGATTTTGTGTAGCAATTCTTAGCCTAATAGGTTCTTGCGTCTTTTTTTTTTTGCATACTAATGATCTACCCTTTACACCATTTTAAATCCTCGATGACTCTTGTTGTTAGCTGACGGTATATTGGCACCATTACTTGTAGACAGAATGTTGAACTATTGAATTAAATAGGTATAAAGTGAGTTTGTAAACTATGTTGCACTTATTTGTTTTTGTTATGTATTTGTGTTTTTATGATTTAGACATTTCAAAATGGTCCGAAAAAGCTGTCCAAAAATTAGGAACCATCGTAAACGGTCTGAGCACCAGTGAGATTGAAAGTATACCGAAAACAGTCTTTAAAAAAATTGATCAGTTTGGAAGGGGACTGAAGATTAACGACGATCTTAAGAAGACATTGGCGAAACGTGTTAAAGAGGTATGTATGTTTTGTCGAATTGGTTGAGGGAATGGAGTAAGCAAAGAGAGAAGAGATCTGTTACGTGTAACAGTCACAATAGCATCTGGGAATTGTATTTGTTGCACCTGATAATTTTTTTCACAGTTCATAAAGGCAATAATGACTAGATCTAGACTAACAAATAAATACTTAAAAAACAAAAGCGATGAAAATGAAACTGCTTTTAAAAAGCAAAGAAATAAATGTGTCAAACTAGTACAAAAAATAAAGAAACCTACTATAACAATTTAGAGATTAAAAGTGTTACAGATAATAAAAAATTCTGGAACACAGTTAAACCTTGCTTTACTGAGAAAGTCAAAAACAAAGAACTGATAACATTAGTTGAAAATGAAAAAACTATCACTAATGACCTTGAAATAGCATCGATTTTCAATGATTATTTTTGCAACCTTGTTCCCAATCTTAGAATCAAGCTAAATGAAAATCCACAAAATGATAATATTTTTAATGATAAATCTATCGAGACCTCGTTATCGCAATTTGCTAATCATCCAAGTGTTGTCAAAATCAAACAGTTTTATGGCGAGTCTGGTAAAAAGCTTTCTTTTAGACGAGTCAGCCTATCCGATGTTACAAAAAAAATTAAAGATTTGGATAAAAATAAAACTACACAGCAGTCTGACATTCCAACGAAAATAATACAGGAAAATTCTGACATTTTTGGAAATGTTTTGTGCAATAGCATAAATTATAACATCGACCAATCCAATTTTCCAAAAAGCCTTAAGAACGCAGACGTCATTCCAGTATTCAAAAAGGAGGACCGTACGGACAAGTGTAACTACCGCCCGGTCAGTATACTGCCTAATATCTCTAAGATATTCGAAAAATGCTTATACGAACAAATTGAAGCTTTTTTTCAACCTATTTTTAACAAGCAGCAGTGTGGTTTTCGGAGAGGTTTTTGTACGCAGCAATGCCTTATAGCAATGATCGAAAAATGTAAAAAAAGCCTAGATAATAAAGGATCTTACGCAGCGTTATTGACAGACTTGTCTAAAGCTTTTGACTGCATAAATCACGATTTACTTATTGCTAAATTGCACGTCTATGGGTTTGACAAGGATGCTTTGAGATTAATACATAGCTATTTAACTGGCCGGAAACAAAGAGTTAAAATAAACAACTCATTTAGTACGTTACTGGACATCTTATTTGGTGTGCTACAAGGGTCTATTTTAGGCCCACTACTCTTCAACGTTTTCCTGATAGATTTATTTCTGATAACGATTGAAACTGATATAGCTAGCTGCGCAGACGACAACACCCCATATACGTATGGGTCTGATAAAAATCAAGTGGTAGAAGACCTTAAAAAAACAGCAGAAAGAATGTTTATATGGTTTGCTGAAAACGGTATGAAAGCCAATGAAGCAAAGAGCCATCTTCTTTCTAGCTTACCACTTGATACAAAAGCTGTCATTGGAGACACGTACATTGAAAACAGTGACCAACAGAAACTGTTAGGGATAAAAATTGATCGGAAATTAAAATTTGATTTGCATGTAACGGACTTATGTCAAAAAAACAGCCAAAAACTACATGCGTTAGCGCGTGTTGCACCTTACATGGATACTCAAAAAAGAAGAGTTATTATGAAGGCTTTTGTTACCTCTCAATTCAGTTACTGTCCTTTGATATGGATGTTCCACAATAGAACACTGAATAACAGAATTAATAATCTGCATGTAAGAGCACTTCGAATAATCTATTGTGACCATACATCAACATTTTAGTTTTTTTTACATAGAGATAAATCAAAAACGATACACGAAAAAAATCTTGAAACACTAGCTATAGAAATATATAAAGCTAAAAACAAACTCTCACCTGATATAATAAGTGATATTTTTCTGTTCCGTAGTAGCACTTATAATTTGAGAAATGAAAGAGAACTTTGCTATCGCACAGCAAAAACGTCTACTTATGGCACTGAAACTATCTCAAATCTCGCGCCAAATTTGTGGCAGATGATACCATCAAATATAAAAACATCTGAAACGTTACAAGAGTTTCAGTCAAAAATTAAGAAATGGAATCCAGAAAGTTGCCCTTGTAGGTTGTGCAAACCGTATATTAATGGATTAGGTTTTATTTGACAGGCAGACTTTTATTTAGTATTTATAGCATTTTGCTGTTTGTTTTTGTTGTTTTTTTCCCGAATTTTCTGGCATACCACTTCCTTGCAATATATACGATCTCAAAAATACAAGCTATAGTCTAACCATCCTTTATTTCAGGATGATGGTATGCAAAGCAAAGAAGTCAATTTAACTAAATTAATTGCCTTCTTCATTGACTTTAATTAGCGACTTTTCCCGAGAAGCTAGAATATTTTTTTTTTTACACGTAAAACAAATTGTTAATAATAATAATAGTGCTTGTTTGTAGTCCTAGAGCTCCAGTGATTCTTTGAAACCTCACAGCTCCTGTGTGTAAGGTGGCATTTACATGAGAACACGGAACGAGCTCATACAGGCATAGGATTTCATACTGCAATGAAGTTTGTCGTGTTTACATGAAGATTTTCATATCGGGTGTATGGGAATTAAGCATGCGTAATAACTTTGTACGCATGCTTAATAGTGTTTCATTTCGAGTGACGCGTGTTAACATGAAAATTTCATACCGGTACGAAATCTTATACCTGTCTCTCATCCCGGTATGAGATACGTACCGGTACGAGTTTTTTTTTATTCAAAACCATATATACACGAATAGACACTTCACCATAAACAGGTACGCATTTCACACCGGTATCAACTCATGCCGCCTAAGATACACCTACTTTCTATGAACGCGAATGGTATTTGTACTCTTCTGTATTTGCAAGTGGAAGACACCTGACCTTCTTTTGGTATACATGAAAATCCTTGTACTAAAATTTCTTATTTTTGAATTGCTGAAAGCTCAGCTATTATTTTTTGACTAAAAAACTAATGAGTTTTAATGGAGTAATCTTATGCGATGGTGCTTCTTTGTAACCACAGGCTTCCAAAAATTCGGCATACCTGAGACATGCGTACGATGCGCTTATGTTGCGATGACATGAGTGACGAGTTGCACACCTGACCTGCCGTGATGTAACAGGTTGCACCAGAATTACTTATTTTTGCACCCCTAGAACCTTAGCTATTATTTCTGGTCGAAGCATCTGATGACATCAGTGGTGTTTCTTTTAGTATGTTTTGGACAACGATGCTTCTAATTTCGACATCAAGATCATCAAACGATTTAAAAACATTTTATCTGGTTTCTCCTCACAAGATCTGTCGTATATCAAACTCGACACACTTGATATGTTAGATGAACTCGGCGAGAGAGAGGATTGGTCGAAAGAACAGGTAAATTTGAAAATATATTTTCCCTTTCACATGCGGTGGTTTTTTGCAACACTCCGAAAGCTTGCCCGGTAAACAGTGACTGTCACGTGACCTAGATGACGTCATAACTTACAGGCCAATGTGGTTATACTTTTTTCAGATTAAAGAACTGGCAAAGAAAGCCAAACATGTTTTATCTAACAGCGCTCGACAAGATGGTGTGACTAGCTTAAAGAATTTGATTAAAGGGTACTCTGGTTTAGATATTCGATCGATCCACAAAAATGCGTTTAAGTACGTATTTTTTGATTATTTTTTTTTTTGAGTTTGCTTGTGCTTGCAGGAAAATGAAGACAATTTTGAATTTGAATTTCACTTGATCATGTGAAGGACTTCATAACTTCTTGTAAGCTTCGGAAAAGGAAAAGAACATATATTACGATACACGTTTTTTAACACATCAGGCTGATTTTCTGGAGTAGGGAAAATAAAACGACTTAATAAATATCAAGCTTTTGTTTTTCCAACTATGCATCTAAACAAAAAACATCAAACGGGTCGCCTTCATGGATTGCTATGTCAATGTGTGTGTCCAGACCTTCTAACAAGTTTGCAATCATTTCATGCACGTATACAATACATATGTATAAAAATGTGCTAAGAATAATTTCAACCTGACAACAGACAAAATTTAGGAATATTTCATCCTACTCATCATTCGTATATAATATTTCTTGCAATCTTGTGTACATTGTTCTTTGTTTGAGTCTTGTATCTAAAAGTTACATTTTACAAGAGTTGAAACATCACGGAAAAACAGGGGAAACAATAGGACTAGAGAACTAGGGACTTTGATTAACAATTTTATTGATAACACTATATTAACTGAATTGATTAATTTTCGCGAATGTTATCCATATTCACAAACAATTACATGCGCGAAAGTTCCCAAAAAGGTCAATTCGTGAAAATAAATCTTCGCGAAATTACTAGAAATGACTTCGCGAAATTACTAGAAATGACTTCGCGAAGCATTTGCAAAAAACTTTTAGTTTTTCTGGGTAATATTTCCTTTGTGTAGTTGATAAAAATAATGGCTAGCCTCTGTGATATGAACAAGTTTAAGTAAGGGTTATCTTAATAAATAGGCCTGAAATAAATAAAACTTGCGGAAAATATACTAGATCCGTGAAACTAATTCTTCGCAAAAAAACCTTAAAATAGTTTATTCGCGATATGGCTGATTCGCGAAAATTAATCTTCGTGAAATGTATTTTTTTGGTTGAAAACTCAAATATTCGTGTTTTCCTCTTTTCTACTTGTTTATTCTCGATTTCTGCAGATTAGCGGCTGAAAAGTTTGGCGCAATCAAAGACTTGAGCAAGGAGCACAAAACGGAGTTAGCCAACAAAGCGAGAGAAGCGTGGGGAAGTGACCCTTCCAAATGGACAGCAGGCCAAGTTATTGAAGCCGGTTCCTTTATCGGTAAGTTTCCAACACGAATGCACACAGATGTATAGGTGTAAAAGTTTAAAATTTGTCTTCCTTTGATTTTCGTGTTGGTGCTCTTTTTAATTAACGAAAGAGTTTTTACATTCGCACATATATGATTGCTATTATTTACCCAGGATAGCCTCTTCAGTTCCTAATATATCAATCAGGGTCCTGCAATGGGGTCCTAGTGCATTTAAAGCTTCCGTTTGAGCTATGGAAGGCGTGCAAGCACAACAGCCGCTCAACTAGACAACCGCCTAAGATATAAATCCTATTCTCATGCTGAATGCTAAGCAGGAAGGATCGATTAACACTTTTATAGTCTCTGGCATAACTCGGCCGGGGTTTGAACTTAAGACCTTCCGCACTGGAGTCGAACACTCTACCACAAAGCCACCAGTCGGTTAAATTGCTTTTTAAATAAGTATTCCACTAGTTTTTCTTTATTTATTCTTTATTATCTGTTTTTCCTTCTACTTCAGACGGTTTATCGAAGACTGATCTCAGTAAAATCCAACCACAATACATTGAGCATATTCCAAGTGATGTGATGAAGAACATGGACAAGGAGAAATTCCAGGTATAAATTGTTGAGTTTTCGCATGCAAGGTTTGGCCCGGGAACTAATATTCGCAAAGTTAGCGTTAATTTGTCTATCAACGTGCTGCACTTCGTATAAAATTTATTTAGAAAGGGACGGCGACCGTTTTGTTTTTAAAAACACTTGAGCACGATTTTTCTTCGTTGAATTGAACACCTTTTTCTAAGAAGCAATGAATTTTAGCGTTCTTAATTTCCTTAATTACCTTGTGTCGGTACACGGACTATTATTATTGAAATTATTTACCCAGGATAGCCTCTTCAGTTCCTATTGGTACTGCTATCAACGAGGGTCCTGCGAAGGGGGTCCTAGCGCATTTAAAGCTCCCGTTTGAGCTATGGTAGGCATGCAAGCGCAACAACCGCTCAACTAGACAACCGCCTAAGATATAAATCCTATTCTCATGCTGAAAGCTATGCAGAAAGTATAGATACACACTTTTATAGTCTCTGGCATGACTCGGCCGGGGTTTGAACCCAAGACCTCCCGCACTGGAAGCGAACGCTCTACCACAAGGCTATCAGTCTTTGTCGGTACACGGACTGTCTTCACCGCTCTGTTTATTGCATTAAGTCCTGTGTCAAGTGGTCCCTAGTAAAAGCTTATTAAAAAACAGGTGATTTCTGGAGCTGTAGTCAGTTTTTGAAGGTTGGCCAAATTTTGACGGGTTAATTTTCAGGAACGTATGCCCGAATTGTGGATTTGATACTTTTGCACTAGTTGAATAGAAGTGTCAATCTTTAGCATAATGTTCTGCTTCCATTTCTTCCTGGATTTCAAAGAACATTTTGTTCTTATAAAACTAGAGTTTTTAACTTTCAGTGTTGGCAATCCTCCTCAAATCTCCTCCATTCTCCTCAATTTTGAAAAGTCCTCCCAAAACCCCTCAAATCAGCTCTAAAAGTAGATTTTTAATAGATTTCTCCACAAATCTCCTCAATTTTAATTTTACAAGCTGCCGCATGCTTTTATTTTCAAAACGCATAGAAATGTTACATGGGTATGGCAATAATTTGTTCACACATCAAACATTCTCAATTTCTTTGGAAAAATATGAAAAACCACAGTTTTCATAAAAAATTTGGAATATGTTTCGACATCTTTTTTTTAATTTAAATATTTCAGACACTAGTTCTTTGTATAACTTTTCCAATGACCAATATTTCCTTTCTGCAACCAGGAGTAGGTGAAAATTTATATTGGAAATCTTCTTCCTTCATTTTAGGCATTAACTGACCAACAAATGGCTGAACTAAGTGATGAACAAGTGAGCGCTTTGACAGAAACTCAAAAATCAGGATTACCTGAACCGAAGCGTCAAGCATTACAGTCAGTGTTGGATGATGATCCAAAAGAGGATAATCCTTTCCCTAAAACATCCAGCGGTATGTCACTGTATTCGCTTATATACGAAGAAAGCTCCAGTAAAAAAAGAATATACTAATCTACGAACAATCTGTTGCTAGTACCTGTTCATTTATAAGCATCTGTTGTCTGCCATTTTTTTGTGAGGTTTATTGTACAAGTGCAGCCCTACCGCTAGCATGCTAAGGATGCTCGAACTTTTTACCTTGAGTCTTGAAATGCAAGATGTTAACAAGAAATCACGGGCTACTAGGGTTGCTAGTACAATCCTTGCAAACATTACAATTGTAATCTCATAGGAGTATGGCAATAAGAGCATGTTTTATGTTGTTGCATAATGAGTAGCTAATGAACACCGAGGTTTGCTGTTGTACAAATGGTCTTTCCAACTATCCAATTTTCAATCTGTCTATTTATCTTTCTTAGTCTATCTTTGTTAATTGAAAAATTTTATATTTATTTTAGGTGTATGGATTCACGCCACCTCATCAATGGTTGTGGTCACAATTGTTGTGAATTTGGTATTTTGTATGTATTTGTAACACACTTCACTGAAATTTTGTATGTATATGTAACACACTTCACTGAAATTTTTTATGTATATGTAACACACTTCACTGAAATTTTGTATGTATATGTAACACACTTCACTGAAATTTTGTATGTATTTGTAACACACTTCACTGAAATTTTGTATGTATTTGTAACACATGTATTTGTCGGTCGAACCGACAGTGTATGCACGCCAGTGATTGTGTGCTATACATGTCTTTTTTTATATAAGAAACACAATGTTTCATAACTTTCAACTGCTAACTTGCAAAATATTGGGAAAAATGAAAAAGTAAACTGATAAATTGACATGGATCTTAAGTGTATAAAACAGGCGTCTGACTCCCTATGAAAGGTCAGATACATCCAAGATGAACCCAATTCTTACAAAAAGGCATGTATTTAGGAAATTAAGGGTATTATTGATGGTTATTATGGATGAATATATAAGATGTCAAATTTGGGGCTCTTTAAAATTCTCTCTTTTTCGTATCTTTTTTATGTATTTTGTTCGTTTGTTAACTCGTGTGCATAACTTGGTAGTATTTCTGCAAAATTGTAATTTGTATGTGTGTGTACAAATAATATATTTTACCATAAAAAGCGTATTCGTATATTTTCGAAGAATAATTTTACAAATGCAGGCAAACTCTGATACTGCAGTTTTTAAATAATAGTCAAAATTTGAAATGATGGCAAAAACTGCATGCACGATAAAGAAAATGTCACGTGTTATATACTGGCTATACTGATATGCTCTAAATCCACCATGGGTACTGTTTATGTTGGACAAAAAAAACTTTCCCTAACAAAATAATTTTATTTTTGTAAATGTCAGGGTTATGTGCACGTTTACAAAGCAGAAAAATGTATTTTCAGATCTTCTCATAATTATACACTCGCATTGTAATTATATTGCAAATATTTGTAAATAATTCTTGTTTCGTTTCCTTTTTTAAAACCTTTTGCGACGCACTGGATAAATATTATTTAGAAATATATCATTCAGTCCATAAAAAGTGTATTGCTTATTGTATTGCTTATGACTGAACTTTGTTTTATGATGGCACGAATCCCGACTTATTTAAATCCTACAGTTAAAAAATACTAGAATACACACCCTGAATGGTATCGCAGCAGCGAAGACAACATTCGTTTATAAATAAATACAGTGCAGGCCTAAAGTAGCAGAATTTGATTCTGGAAGCGATCAGTGACTTTTAAGTACCTTCATGGAAATTACGTAAAATGTGCAAAAGGCTTCTGTGGTGTTCGAATTGAAATGGTGATTGAAAGAGCAACCCACATGTCGCTCTAAATATTTGAGTTCTCTTGGTGGCATCAGATGCACTATTTTGTTCTCCATTGCACACTTCTCCTTATCTCCACGATGCAGTCTCCTTCCCATAATTTGAGAGAAAACAACCTAAAGAGATAACTCCATATAAAGTTCGAACATTGTCAATCTTCTCTATGTACAAACAGTTTAAACAAGCAAGGAAAGTTGTCAGAGTGTAATTTGATGTTCAATCCTATCCAAGACATTTTTAAGAAAGCGCAAGCACTAATTTGATAATTGGTTCGATTTTCACCAACAAAACTTATAATTGTAGCCGAAGAATGTTTCATCTAAGGAGGTGAAATGGGAAATCACAAAATGACTTACCAAAACAGTGTAGCTCTCCCTCACTGTCCTCCTTCTTCTCCAAATTTTGCAAATTTTTTCCACAAACGACACATTTCATGCAATAACGATGCCAGACCTAACAATAACAAAGTTAAGAACATTAAGACATAACGCTGACGTTAAAGTCAATCCCGTCGTCACAAATTTTTAGGAAATTCCATCCTCGTCCGAGTTTCTTTTATCTACTAAGCCATCACGTTCAAAATAGCATTAGTATTAAGCTTATTTTTAATTATTTCAAGCTTTGAGACATCGTAGAAGTTGATTTAAGTGAGAAGTTAACATACCTTGCTACCCTGTAAATATTGCTCGTGCGGTTTAACTTTTTTTTCACAAGCACAACAAATCTTGAGTGGAATTCCAGATGTATTTTCTTCCATTAGCTGTTGTTGTTCGTTGACTTGGTTAGCCTTAAAATTAAAATTTGTTATATAAATCCCAACAAAACGCGATATGCATGTAGAATCAGACGATAGTAAAATTGTACACTTTGTCTTAAAATCATACGAAGGGTAACGCAAGACTCAGAAAACCCTTCTTTCATCAACGGGGATAAGAAGTCATTCTCGTCTCCAGGGTCTCTTGGCCCGTTATTACGAAGCGGCATCAAATTAATCAAAAAGGCAAAATGCCCTGGGAACTAAGTTCATACGAAGTATATAATACAGCACAACCCCCAGGACTTGTTAGGCTTTTTATATTTGGCCTTCCAATATAAAAAGCCTAACAAGTCCGGGGGACGAGATTGAACACACCATACTTTCAAAAAAAATTATTTTTCACACCGCCGCTGTATTTACACCAGTTAAACAAAGATGGGTTAGATATTTAGTCAAGATGGTGTGACCACGAATATTTGGAAATTTACATAAGACTGAATGACATAAATTTTCGTGTAAGTCACTTAAAAATGAGAATAATGTTCGATTTCGTAGCCCCACCTCTATAACTAACAAACAAACATTATTACCTGTTCAATTGCCAATCGTACTCTTTCAGAAGTATTGCTGCCTGAGAAACTATCATCCAAAGGCAAAGGAAAACCAAATGCTAAATCGTTTGCATGTTTTGATTTTTCGTGTTTGTAATTTTGCCCTCTAACTTTCCAGTCTTTTCTCAAATCTTCACTACGAACACTTCGAGGTGTTGTACGCACACTTCGTGGTGTTACATCTGAAGTTGCATCCTCGTTACTTTTCCAAGAAAACAGTACTTGGTCTTGATCATTTCGAGGGCTTATATTTTTTACGACATGACTGATCTTACTTTCTGTTGGTGGAAAGTCTTCTTTTGATGCACCAACGTTTGTCTTGCTTATCCAGGAGGTATCTTCCTTACCTCTTGAAGTACACTGCTTGTTGTTCTCTTCTTGATCGCTTTGTCTTTTTATCCAAGATGTGTCTTCCCTACCCCTCGGTGACGTTTCCTCGATAACCCACGTGCTATCTTTACTTCTTAATGTGTTGTCTTTTGTTATCCAGACATTGTCTTTTGTTTTTCCTGGTGTCTTTCTACTACTTAAGCGTTGCACATTTTCTTTAGTTAGTGATATCTCTTCTATACTCATTTGAGGGGAGAAGTCCTGTTTGCTGTCCCATATTCTTTTATGTTCGGAGACATATTCATTTCCTTGGTGTGAAACTGAGTTGCTGCTTACGTTCGACATGGGAGTGTCATCATCTTTTTCTGTTGACCTGGGAGTGAAGATTGATCTCTCCGATCTCATTGTGTCACTTCTTGGGGTCATTTCTTGTGATCTTGGAGTGCTGCCTTTTGTATCAGAATTTTCTCTACTATAAATTGAATCGTGGCCTCTAAAATCAAGATTCATAGATATACTGTCTTCTGGATTTTCTTTTGCCACCAGTACTGGTAATGTTTCAGAAGCAACCTCACTGTCGAAAGGATTGGTTTGCTCTCTTTCTCCTTTTTCACTTAGGTCAATACAACCATCAACGTTCTTTGCTGAATTTTCGCTTTGTTTTTCATCATTATTGGGGGATGTATGAGGAGGAGAATTGTTTGTTACACCACCGTTGAGGTTTTTTGTGTTCACATATTTTTCAACTTCGTATATTGAGCGGAAATCGCTATTGCTTTGATCTATGATAATATTTTTAGATTCAGGCTTGGTGTCAGTTTTGTTTCGATAATCACCGACAAAATTGAAAGATAAATCTTTGTTTGCTTTTATCGTTTCTTCTCTCAATTTGTTATAAAATCTATTGTTTTTAGATAATCGAAATTCGATAACTTTGGGAAGCATTTTTAATATGTACACCAATACTAAAAAATAGAAAGGACGTATTTTCTTTATATCTTTTTTTTCCAGATAGCATATGCATCTCTCTAATTTATGACATACTGAAAAAATTTTTCGTTCCGTAAAAACTTCATGTAGAGCGTCGCTTAGCAAATAGTAGTTTAGCGCGCGCTCTCCCCAGGATTGTGGTTCGTCCTTAGCTGGCTTGTATATAAATTTAATCTATCATCCCATATCATATTTGGATGAGGCATGCCACAAAAAATGGAATAAAGAAAATTAGAGAGAGGCTGCAACTAACCAGAAGAATATTACAAAACAAATCAGAGAAATTGATGCAGGTTGAAGGTTGAATAACTTCCTCAAATGTTCTTATTTGTGTTCTCCAAAAATATAGATGATTTGCCTACGTTTGCAAACCTTGACAGAACATTGTGTGAATTTCTGTACATGCGCACACATTCTTGTAGGTCAAAAAGCAGGACTGTATGAGGCGAATGACTGTTATTGAAATTCATGCAGATCTTTTGAAAGCGCAAGATGCAAAATGAACTGACACTATTATTTTTTTGCACAAGGTCAAAAAAAACTTAATTAATATTTTTAACTATGTTCTCCTTTTTGAAAAATGTTTCACTAATTTTAAATGGATCTATTTGACTTCTGTGGTTTTTTGTTTGCATTTTCTACCTACAGGAATGCGTGCGCATGTCAATTGTCCTCAACGCAAAATCATTACAGTACGTCGGATGGAAAATGGTCCATACGGCCAGATTCACGGATGGTGACGATCTTATTGCAAAAACATATATCTTCGTAAAAACTAGGAAAAACTGTTCGATAAGTAATTCTAGGCTCACATCACTTTCTTTTTAAACTATAAAGGAATGCAGGCTGAGTACGTTCTTAATATGTACTCATATTTGGCGCAATCTTTGTCTCAACGTTTATAAATTCTCATTAAAAAGAAATTCAAAACAGTAAAACAAATATAAATGAAACACTTTACAATTATAATATGGTGAAGTATTAAAACGAACAACCAACACCACTTTAAACTTGATATCTAGCTAAACACTGACATATTTACACTACTGTATTCACCAATTGCGAATTTATAAATTCTCTTTTGAATTTGAGAGAAAAGTTTAGACCACTTCCGCTCGTCAGCGTTCAGCTCGATTATATAAAATTTGCAAAATTTAAATTAAAATTATTTAAAAAATTAATGAGTAAGATTCAAATGAAACGGAGTATAACTAGCCAATTAATTAAATCAAAAATTTATCAATAAACTGTTTTTCTCTAAATTAAATATATTTTATTGCTGTTTTTTTATTGGTTCACATAGCTTCGTAGGAGCTTTTTATTGGTTAGCAGTGTTCACGTGACTAGCCGTTAAAAACTGATTTGTTTATCATTGTGGTTTGATAAGGGTATTTTTAGACTCGTAAGCCCAAATTTATATCATGATTAACAGGGAACTTCAATAACAGCGGTTTTTAAAGTCCTACTAATTTTCGGAAAAATCCTTTAGATTTTGGCTTCTTTTTCTTCATCCCTCTCATGTTATTGTTACCAGTATCAACAAGATCTGTAAATGAGGCTCTTTGATAAGGCTGGAACGTGCTTGCTAAGTCAATTTTCGGTTGGGGCTTTTCTTGTGAAATATCAGACACGTCAGAGCCTTTTCGTTCGGTTACCGTGTGAAAATCAGGTACTTCTATTGTATGCATTTGGTTATGAACTAATGGTGGTATGACGTTATTATGAGTAGCATTATCTGCACCCTCCTCCTTACTTTCAACTTTTTCAACTTCTACAACTGTTTCAACTGTTTCAACTTTTTCAATCTTTTCAACAGGTTCCTCTTTCTCTTCTTCTACCTGCTTAACTTCTTGTGGGTGGTGGAGAGGACTTTGCGGTTCCGACGATTTTATATCGTCTATTTCTACTGTTTTTGGTGTGTCCTCTTGTTCTCGCACTTGAGCTTTACTCCCACGTTGTTCGAATTTTCGATCTGTGCTGGAGTATGCTCTCCTTCCAGGACTAAGTGTTTCGTTTGGTATATCCTTCCCCGTTGTCTTCGGTTCTTCATCGGCTTGTTCTTTTTTCTCTTTAAAATCACCTACACATTTAAACGACGCCTGTTTGGCATCCTCGCGATCGTTCTCAAGTTTATCAAGATAAAAACGATTATCTTTGGACAGGCGAAATTCAACAACTGCAGGTCCGTTCGCAGGGGCTGGCTCGCCTGTAAAGGAAACCTTCTTGTCCGATTTGTCTGTTTTTGCACTGGATTTTGTTTTTAAGCTAGAAGGACGTTGCATCCGTTTTCCATCTTCACTAGGGACGTATACTTTTTCTCCTGTTTGGGGCTTGGACGATGTTTTCAACTCGTTTTTTGACTCAACATTATTAGCTTTATCAACGGGATTTTTATGCTTTATCTCGTTCTCTGCGTCTTCGAGGCTTTTGACAAGTCTCGGCTGATTCTCAGATCCAGGGGATTGAGTTCGAGTTTGATAAATTTGTATGTCTTCACCTCTTGGAATGTTTTGGTTTTCTTCATAACTTTTCATATCGTACCTCCATGCGTCCTTCTCAACGTCGTTACTTGTCAGATTCATGTTTTCAATTTCCACGATTTTATTTGTAACATCTCCCCTTCTTAAACTGTGCGTTTTTCTTTCATCTACTTTCTGGTTGTTGATGTTATTGTAAAAATCTTGCTTGATTCGTGAAACGCTACGTAAAGGCACAGCCTCGTGTCGAATCACATTGGCAGATCTTTGCTCATAGTAATTCGGCAATCGATATTCTTTGTCAACGAACGATGATCGGTTTTTGTTCTCGATCCAATTTTCAAACATATGTTTTTTATTTCGAACGGGAACGCCGTATTCATCTATCCAAGTATCTCGAGCCGACTTTAAGATGGTTTCGTATACGGTCTGAAAACCATTACCTTCCTCAGCACTTTGGTGTGGTTCTTTTTTATTCAAATTGATCGTAATTCTATCGTTTTCCAACAGATGCTTCCTATCATCAACCGTATTATCGTATTTTATCGATTTCCTTTCGATTTCTTCCAAGTATCGTCGACTAAGAGGGTGCATGAACTGTTTATGAAGTAGTAAATACTCGGGAGGATTGGGTGGTAGAGGTTTGAAACGTTTTAGAATACCTCTTAACGGTTTTTTAGGTTTTGAGGGGTTTCTATATGAGTTGATGAGTATAGCATCTTGATTCTCGTAGATGTGTTCGTATGGATATTGATACGTGTTATTCCACAAACCGAATTCGTCATAAACAGGTTTTCGATCAAACATATGGTATCTGCCATTGTAGTATTTTCTGGCAAGCGCGTTTTTTAACTTATTATCGTCAGGTTCCACTTTAAAGCCTGATCTATAATAAGGCGCCATTTCCGGGCTTAATTGATAGAATGAAGACGTAAGTACGTTGTTGTGGCAACGGTTGCAGTAAATTTCTCCTTAAAAGATATAAATAAAATAAAAATATTCCTACTTTATAGAACCTAGAAGGATAGATAGGACGTGCGGACACCGTCACTGGTAAATTACGTAAAATTAGGGAGTCGTTATGCCAACCAGGTGAAAATTTTGAAAGGTGTGGCGCTCTTCTTCCTTGTGATTTTTTTTCCAACTAAAACGTTTGTAAATACAGAGCTTGTTTTCGATTTTTTTTCTCAGAAAATTATTTCTGTGGATCTGAAGGCTTGTGAAGGAACTTGGCATTTGTGAAATCAGCAATTTTTTATATCGGGGTCTGGAGCAGACTTTTGCCGTTCTAGCGCATAGTATTTATGCATTTTAAGAGAGTTTATACCCCCAACTGAGAAGAATAAAGAGCCTACCTGAAAACTTTTTGATGTTGTTTGGATCATCTAAGGTGAGCCAGCACTGTTTACACTTGATGCACCATTTGTGCCACGTTTTATCAGCAAGACGAATCAACTCTGACGGGAAAATGTCCTTCTGACATCTGTGGCATTTCTCTACAGAATCTAAGCGAAATTTTCTAATCCAATTACTGTCCAATTCGTCTCCAAAAATGACCGGTTTTTTCGTACTTATTTCATTTTCTTTCTCACGGGGCTCGAAGAAGTTTCTGTAATTATCCGGAACAACTATACCATTATGGTGATTGGTAAACTGAACCCGTTTCGGGTTATTATCTTTTTTCGGTGGATTAATTTGACGAAAATAATCTCCCCATACGCCATAGGTTCTTTCGTGATTCCTCTCCAAAGCATCCTGCCAAGAAGCGATATCCTTCGGTTGATTTCTCCAGTAGGATATTTCTTTCGGTCTTTCTAGCCATTTGACTTCATCCCGTGGTCTTTCTTGCCAATTAGCAATGTCCTTCGCTGGTTTCTCTTGCCAATTAGCTATATCCAATGCTGGCTTCTCATCCCAATTAGCCATGTCTGTTTGTTTTTCCATCCAGACATCAATTGGTTCTCTTTGTCGATATGAAAAATTCTTGTTATCATCCCAATAATGATTTTTCCAATACGTATTTGTATCATAAGGGCTGCTTTTGAACGAGTATTGATCTTTATTGATCTCAGATGAGTATAAGTTTTCTGTTTCGTATTGTATAGCTTTCATGTTATTCTCGACTAGTTTTATAAGAGAGTTCAAACTGTTGTCTAAACCTTGGTGCTCGCCATAGTCGTATAAATCATTTTCCATATTTTTATTGCAGCCTTGTCTCAAACGTGACTTCTTATTACTCCCGACATACAATTAAAATCACCGAGTTTATTCGCAAAAGTTCAAGTGTTTATTGATAGGCAATCAGGTCAGTTTAATCTAAAATTAATTATTTACTCATGCAGAAAAGATAATATTGTTATATAAATTTTGATTCAATATTCAGTTGCCAACTGTTTTGTCATCATTCAGGTTGTGAAAAATTGATTTTCATGCCGGGAAACAAGATTGTACCCAGACCACTTTTATCTCATAAATTTGCGGTTTAGAAAATAAATTTGTTGCTTCTGGATTTCCACTCCAAAACAGAACGAAAGAATAGTGATACTACAATAATTTGATTGGTTATAAACCACTTTCCGCGCAATATAATGTCTTGATTTTCCTTGAGAACTGCGGGCAACCTCGTTTCCAGGGCATTTTGCCTTAACGGCTCAGGGGCCTCGAGACCCTGGGGACGAGGATAGACTACGGGCATGTGCACGGATGTCAGAAGGAAGAGAATATAAACAGCGGACCACAGTAATCAAGGAATCAGTCAAAAAAAGAAATAGTATCCTAAAATTGGAAGAAAGAAAAGTATAGCTAAAAACATAATTCCAGTGTACTTTGGGTCTTGTGCTTCTACATTATAAATTTCATTATTGAAATTCATTATGGTCCTAACTTTTTATCTACCAGAATGCACAAGTCATTCCGCTAAATTTTTTTATTAAACTGAAATGCTGGTCATCCAATAAATTTTTTCAGAAATAAAAGTTTTCGTTCAACCTTTTACCCAGGGATTTTTGCTTTTTTGATACGAGAGAAGAGGAAGAAAAAATTATTTAGGGCGAGTTCTTGTTCCCAATCTTGCATATCATCATCATCAGAGTTATGCAAAAAGCGTAGAATCCTAATTGAAAACCCGTACATCGTTGCCAGGGTATTTTTCGCAGTCCCATATATTAAAAAGACAAAACTATCAAAGAACGAGGCGACAGTTACCTGTTCAGGAGTGAACAATAATTTTTTCTCCTTTACTTTTTTAAGAAAGCACAATAACCAGTTGCGTAAAATTTACAAATACGTCATGTGACCTAGAAATATAGAAGTAGAGAGAAATATATCTCCATTACTATCATTCTAGATGTGACTGAGGAATTAAAAAATGAGTCAATTTTTGACAGGATTTACTTTCCACTTCTTAACACAACTTGGTTTATCAAAGATAAACATTTAGTTGACTTGGAAGCTAGGGTGAACTAGGGAATTTCGACCGCGCCCTACAATAATATCAAACACGAAAAAGGTCCAATTTATAGTTTCGTTATTCTCTTGTGGTCCAAAAATTTGAATGGCATTTCAGGTAATCTAGTGGGCTAAAATTTTGAATTTTTTTTGCTCAGCAGGCCCCAACCATGGTGGTACCTCCCTGGTCACTTAATCAAGGAAAAAATTATTTGAAAATTTTTTTGTGATATTAAATTCTTGGCAAATACTTGGACTTGCCAACTTCGCAAAAATTAGTTCTCGCAAAATGTTTTTTTTTTGAAAAGATTTCCTGCGAAATTTAAAATTAATTCTCACGAAAATTATTGCCCTATAAGGTACCTTGATGAACAATTACAAGAAAAAAAAATGTCGTCAAGTTAGAACGTAACTTATTGGAGACGTTTAAGTTTGAACGTATTATTTCGAAGCATGAGTAAGTTTGGGAAAGATGTAGTAATGCATGCCAAAAAAACATCTATATTTCGAATTATGCAAGTGATATATACAAGATTGTGCTACTGATAGAATTATACATTTTAAATAAATACGCAAATCACGATAAACTAACCCCTATCACTGAAAACAAAAACAACTAAAAAAAGTTGTGTTTCAAAGAGCTGTACGCAATGTCTCAATCGTGTGATGCTGCTATTCCTTGTGAATGACACAAGTTACTTAAAGTCATCTTAAAGACATCAGTATATGATCCGATTCTGTCATATCAGATATTACGGAAACCGATTTTATTACGTTTTAACGCCATAACTCATTGTCGAGATTTTAGAGCGTCGACGAGCCTAAACAGGAAAACAAAAACATTATTAATTTCAAGTTCCAAAAAATAGCAAAGCAACATAAATAAAGCGACATAAATTGCCCGCGGCCTCTTTGATCGGCCATAACTTTTCTTAGGCCCCCACCCAAAGTTACCAGGGTAAAAAAACACAGGTATAACAGGGTTGAGAGAATACCCAATGACATCAATGAAACCAATTTAAGCGAAATTAACGATTTAACAAGACAGACACAAGCATGGTATAAAACAAAAAGAAGATACCAAAAAAGTTAACGTAAAGGTTTTACTTTTTTTTTTACAAATCTTTCCTTAAATTTGCCTAAGAAACACACAAAAAACATTATTTCTGTGTATTCCAGATTTTTTCCAATTTGACTGAATTCTGGCAAAATTATTTAACGTCTTACCAATCCATTGCTTCTTCGAGCCCTTCACCCTTCGTTGCAGAGGTTTTAAATATTGACCACGTCCTCGTCTTCAACGATGACAGCCCAAGTGCATTTGAAACTTCCGTAGCTGTCATTGCTCCTTCCATGTCCTGAAATCAATCAGAAGTCAACCGTCACATAATGCAATATTCTTGTCGAAGACAAACTATATTTTTGGGACAAATTAGTGCTCTTCGAATCTTTTAGTTTTGCGACTAAACATCCTGAATTGTTTTTTTAAGACGTATACGAAAAATTGATCTTTGCCTTCATTAAAACATATCACAAAAAGCATTACATAAGAAAACTCACCTGTTTATTAGCAAACACACAAAGAATAGCTTTTTTTAATTCTTCTTCCTTGAAAAACAAGATATTGGCATATTATTTTAGTGTTGTCGCAAAATAATTAAGATAGCATCAGGATGGACATTTATTTTTGAAATTGCTTTTTAGGATGAGGGTAATAGGAGAATTCCAGAAAAAAAAGTAGGAGATTAGGGACAAAAAGTCTCCAATTTCAGTAGAAACTTGTGACAAATCCGAAGTTGAAAAAATTTTAGTCACAGGTGTAAAAATCACACACTCTCGGATGTGCTTATTCCATTAATATGGATGAATTGACAATAAGGTATTTTAAAAGGACAATATTTTACATTATACGATTTAGATTGATTTCTGATATCATAAAAGGAGTTGCTATGGTAATCAAAAATGGTTATAAGGGTTTAAAGAAGCACAATAAGGAGAAAACAGTAGTTAAACATTTCAACAGTTATCTTACTTCTAACATAGCGAGCAGTTCCTGCTTTGAAATTCCAATCCTATCTTTATCTTGACTATCAACAACATATATCACAGCATCAGTGTTAGCATAATAACACCTCCAGTATGGCCTATATAGAAGTAAAAATTAAAAAAAATAGGTTTTGGGATTTTTTTATATAACACTATTTATATCAATTGCAATAAAAATAATTTTTTTGCAAGGTTTAAATATTCACATATATTCACATTTCTATAGTTTTAAGCTTAAAAATTTTTTAAAGCAAATATGCACTCATAAAAACACCACTATCACAAAGAGTTTAAAATGTTTATTAACTTACCTAATGCTAGTTTGTCCTAAAAATAAAAACAATCAATTTGTACTTTTCTATAAACTTTATAATTCTACGAAATATAAGTTCATATATTAATGTTACAAATTAATTGTAGACCTCACCTCCAAGATCCCAAACTAAAAAAGAAAAAAATATATAAAAGAGAAAAAATAATGTAATGGTTATACACACAAAACATAATTTAAATTGTGACTGTATTACTACTTTCATGAAAATATCTTTGAGAATTATTTGGTTGACAAACCTTGGAACTTTAAATTTTTGTATGTCACACTCTCAACGTTGAAACCAATAGCTAAAAACATCAAGTTTATTAATAACACATCTTAAATAGAGATAAACCATCTTTTTCTACCTGCCAACAGGTTAGTAAAAATTCAGAACAGCTTTCCTACGTATAACATGGCATATTGTATATGTCAATAAAGCTAGGAAACATAAAATTGCAATAATACAAAAAAAGAAATCAACACAAATCAATAAAAAATATGTATAATATACTTGGAATTGTTGTTACAACATCACCAACTTGCAACCTATAAGATTTTTACGAGCTATAAAGCACATTAACGTTATAAGATAATTTATTCAATGCTAACAAATAAACATTTTTATTCAAGCTAACACTACATAACTTGCCCACCATGGAATGACCCATTATCGTAAGTGGAAGTTCTTTGTAAAAATTTATTAAAAAAGGATTTTTTTGAGATCATTTAATAAAAAACTGAAACATTTTAAAGAAACATTTTAAAAGCTTTCTGCTCTTGATAACACTAGAGAAATTTTATTTAACATGCCTCCAGAGTCAAAAAATGGTTTCCATGTTTGAGAAAAATGCTGCTTCAAAACGTTTTTGGCTTCAAACTATAAAGTATTGGACCAACTAAGTCAGAATAAAGAAATGACCCATTTTAGGTTGTACAAATCAAAGACATTTCTGTGACTGGCCTATAAAAAACAAACCTGTATAATATTGTAGTTTTGCCAGCTCCATCCAATCCTAGTATAAGGATTCTTGTTTCTTTGGCACCAAAAAGGCTTGAAAATATTCGGGAAAATAATCCACCTATTAGAGTAAAAACATAAAAGCTTTTCTTAGCATGTAAACTGATACAAACACTCTGATGTTTTAATGCTTATATTTTGACTGGATCATTGTGCAAGTTCAGAAAAAATTGAAAAAAATCGACAGGTAATAAAATACAGACTTTAGGTTAAGGAAGACAAATCATGGATAAAAAATTTTCTACTGTGGCTAGTAGCATCTTGTCACTGATATATGTTCTAAATCTAAGCTATATAACTACATTATTATTATTATCAATAAGGTATAAATACATACGCATAATAGCCCTTTTATATACCTATCTGATCTGATCCCTGGATCACAGTATTATTCTGACCAAATTATAACTCAGACCATCTATAGACAGGAAAGAACAAATTTGGACACGGTGGCCCAACTTTTGACACAATGGCCCATCTTTTGTCCTGTCAATTAACGGGCCAGAACCAACATGTGACATGGTGTTAAAATGTATTTGCATACATCAAGACCTTGTATTTAACGTAAACTAACTCAAATAAAGTGGAAAAACTAAACTGCAACTGCTGCAACTTTCTATGGCTTATTCTTGTATACAGATAGCTAGCTGAGATTAAATCCAGTGATGCATTTCAAGTTTGTTGTCGGTATCAAAAACAACACTAGACGACTCTTGGTGAAAGACCAGATTGTTGATTTTCATTCCCCCAATTATCCTCCTCCTATTACGTAATTTAAGAGGCAGGATCACTTTGGCTGATGTTTGGGGGTAGCTAATGATTGAAATATTTTGTAATATATTTAAAAAAAATATTGTTCAAATTTATATTTAATTCAGATCAATTTGGAGCAATAAAAATTTTCAAATATTTCCAGCAGGGACCACAAAGGCAGTTTTAGAGTGTTTAAAGCTCCCATTTGTGCTACAGACACCCTTTTTGAAATTTTTGCCCAACTACATGACAGCCTTATGTGGGGATCTAACCCACAACTACATTGACATGGGTTAAACAAATGAGCTACTAAACCCCATTTATCAAATTTATTTCTGTGTAATGTTCAATTTTTAAGAAAGCAGAATTTATGACATTGATATTATTTGTATTGATCATTAGTTTAACTATATTGTAATAGATTATACTTTGAGAATTCATGATTTATTCTCTTCCTCCAGACATTTTTTGTCCTCTTTAGTCCTCTCCTGTAGACACTGTATTTGTCCACAGTTGAACTTGACCTGTCTTCCATAGTTTCAAATTCAAAACAGTGTGTGTCAGTTGTTGGGTCTAGCATGTTTTAACTGTCTCTAAAAAGTGTCAAGTGTCAACAGTTTGTTTGTAAAAAGCTGTCCCATCTTACGGCACAGCTTTTTAAAAGCGTTAGAGTTCAATCAATCAATCAAAGAACGTATATTTCGATAGATACTCAAAAAAAAATAATGGAAAAAAAAAATTACATGGCCTAGGGATAAATTATGGAGTACCTATCCTGGAATACCAACACTGTTAGCAAGCTATTGAGTCATATTGGTAACCAGGAACAATACAAACATTAAACAACACATGACGTCACATGACATTACAGGACAGGACAAACAGAAAGTAGCTGTTCGTAATAATAAAACGTCAATATATCTGCATGTTTAAATAACTGGTTAAGTTAGGGGTTGTTATAAAAAAAAAATAAAAAAAAAAAAAAAAATAGCAAACATAATCAATATATAAGGGAATGTCTCCAAAATTCGCACAGAAAACCGCACCGCCCTCACCCCAGACGAATCGTCCTTGTGCATAGATTGTATGAACTAAAACACTCCATCTGAGGCAATAACGGCACGATTCCACGTATGAACCACGGAGACACACCCTAACTAGTTAATCAGTGCTTTCTTCAGGGTAGATTTGAGCTCATTTTCAGTCAAGTCAAGAGGTTTTATACTTGGAGTTGTTTGTCAATGGTTAGACCTGTCCAATATGACAGTCTTATAAAAGTACAAGTGTCCTTTGTCAAATAGATGGGCCTGTCCCATCTCATGACAATTTTCTAAAATTTCAAGAGTCCTTTGCGTATAGTTGGGTCTGTCCCATATGATGACATGGTTTTTTAAAGTGTGAGAGTCCACTGTCAATAGTTGGTCCTGTAAACGACCAATTAGGCCGCCATCAAAAATATGTTATGTTCGCGTCCTCCGACCGACTCACTTTTGGTAATAAAATCATGAGTCGGTAAATCGGAAAAAAAAAAACGAAAAAATTTTTTTTCCAATCCAAACCCAATATAAGGTCACAAAATTCGAATTTCGCGAGATATTTAAAAAAAAAAAAAAATTCGCGAGAACTAATTTTCGCAAAATTTACAAAAACTTGCTAAAATTAATTCCCGTAAAAATAAATTCCTTTAGGGTACTGTTCTGACCCAACTACGGACACCGGCCCATCTTTGGACGCGGGACTGGCCCGTCTTTAGACAGGCCGGCCCGTCAAAAGACGGGTCGGTGCGTTCGCAATCGGGATGGCCCATCTATTGACGGGCCTGGCCCAACTTTGGACAAATGTATGCAAATACGTCTTAAGTTAGTACAGGCCTAACTATTGACAAAGGAATTTCATGCTTTTAAAAGCTGTGTCATCGGATGGGATAAACTTAACTGTACACAAAGGTCTCTTGCAATTTAGAAAATGTGTCATAAGATGGGACAGGCCTAACTATTGACAAACAATTCCCATGCCTTTAAAAGACTGTCATAAGATGGGACAGGCCCAACTATTGACAAACAATTTCTATGCTTGTAAAAGACTGTGTCATAGGATGGGACAGGCCCAACTATTGACAAATGACACTTCCCGTAGTAAAAAAGGGACAGATCCAACTATTGACACTTTTTAGAAACAGCCACAACATGGGTCAGTTTGAAGACTCCCAGACTAAAGTTAAGCCTTGTAACATGGGAAACACACTGTTTCAAATTTAAAAAAAATTGAAGACAGGTCTGGCCCAACTGTGGACAAATGCAGTGTCTATAGGAGAGGACAAAAGAAAACCAAAAATATATGGAGGAAATAAATCATGAATTCTCTAAATATAATCTATTACAAATATAGCTAAAGTAATACAATGTCATAATTTTTTTCCCTAAAAATTGAACAAACACAGACATAAATTCACAAATATTAGTAGCACAGTTGGTAGAGCGTACGACTCATGTCCAAGTGGTTGTGGGTTTGATCCCCACATAATGCTGTTGTCCAGTTGGGCAAGAATTTCAAAAAAGATTTCTGTAGCTCAAATGGGAGCTTAAGGACTCTGCTCGAAACTGGTGATATATACTGATCACATAAAATATAAATTAACTTATAATATTTCTTTAAATCATAGTCATAGTCTTTCTGTTTCTTGAATATATAACAAAATATTTCAATCATGGATGCCCCAGCCAAACGATTCTCGCTCTCAAGTTACGTAATAGGTCAAGTTGCAATAATTCCATCAAAGATTATATTGAAAATTAAACATAGCAAAATAGCTTAAACAACAGCTTAGCTAGCTATAGCTACCTGTGAATATATATAATATGAAATTACACTGAGCTAAATGTTATATTTTGATATCTGAGTCATAATTATTTAGCTAGTCATTATGCACACAAACATCTCCAATCATTCAACAAGAAAGTCTCTAACTGCTTTTTAAAATGCATTCGCAGATATGGTCTTGCACCAAGAGTTGCCAAGTAGTGTTGTTTTTGCTACCCACAACAATCTTGAAATGCATAACTCGATTTAATCTCAGCCAGCCATATACAACAATACCTCGGCAAAAGTTGCAGGGTCTTAAAGTATGCAAACATCTTTTAACGCCGTGTCGCAAGTTGGTCCTGGCCCGTCAATTGACAGGGCAGCATGTCAAAAGATGGGCCACCGTGTCAAAAGATGGGCCACCGTGTCCAAAGATGGTCCGTCCCGTCTTAAGACGGGCCGTGTTCTAAGTTGGGTCAGAATAGTACTCCTGTGGCAACTGACAGTTTACAGGGCGGCGAACGAAAAAGGGTCTGCAAACGATGTTGAGTGTCACTATACTGTTTTTTGGCCCTGGGAACGAATTTACTTTCTCCGATCTGAAAATCCCGGGAAAAAATACGCCCGCCCGACCGACCGACTCATTTTTGCAGGGTCTTCATGACGCGAACATAACATATTTTTGATGGTGGCCTTATGTACATTTGTTCAAGTTTGGACCAGGCTGTCCAATAGATGGGCCAACCCAACAGTAAACGCATCAACCTGTCTTTTGACGGACCAATCTGTTTTTGACAGGCCAGTCCCACATCTAAAGTTGGGCTGGCGTCCATAGTTTGGTCAGAACTGTATTCCTGTTTTGTAGGTTGAGTCTAACACTCCTGTCGGAGAACCCTCATGTTTTTTGTGGACGGCTCCTTGCAAAGGTGGATTTGAACCTACATCTTTATATAATTAGCAAAAAATAATCCAATGAATTAATTTTCGGACAGTTGCTACTTTAATTAGACAGCTAGCAACACCACTTCACCTCCCTCTTGTTACAAAAAAACTTTGCTTAACTCTAGCTCATTTTGCTTTGCTTTGAAAAATTGTTTATACATTCGCAATCAAATAAATTTACTTACCCATTTTTTCCAAACTATCTACAAAAACGATTACTTTAACACCCTAGACTAGGCTGCAAAATCAAATCTATATCGCTTTAACCTCCCCTCCTTTTAAATATCGCGCTACTGCTACTGCCATGTTGCGGACAATGTTTCTATCAGAAGTAAACAACGTCACGATCATTCATCACGGCCACGAAAGACACTTGCATACTTTTGATTTGCCGTTAAAAACTAGAGAAGGCATTTCGCCAGCCGTGTAAATTCAACTGTTATTCCTTTTTTCGTGAATTTTTACATGAAATCAAAAGTGTAGAGAGAAAAAAACGTGCTGCACTATACAATTTGAGTCAGTTTTTTACGGAGAAAGAAGTAGAGAAGTTTCTGCTATCACCAAGCTGATGAGGAAGCAAAATAAGATGCGGACAGTCTAGATAGAACTGCTCATTTTCTGTTCCTTTTGATTCCAGTGGCCCGCACGGAAATAATTTACTGAAGCCTTTATACTTGAATCTTTAATCACCCCTATATAAAATATTACTTTTTCAAGTAGGCACACCTTTAAGATTTGGGTGCAGAGTTGTAATTAGTTCCTTTCCTCTTTTTTTCTCTTCTTCTTCACTATTCTACTGAATTGTTTGTTTCTCTATCTCACACCCTCCTCCAAATACTCTTCTATCCAGTTTGTCCACGCTAGATGTGCATATTTTACACATGGCTAGTCTCACAAAGTCTCTCTTTGCTTGCAGTGTATTTATTGATTTGCAAAAAGCTTTTGATACAGTTGATCATGAAATCTTACTGAAAAAATTATCCCACTATGGTATTCGTGGCATCCCACTTTCTTTACAGTAATTAGGTCTTTTTTAACAAATAGAAAACAATTTGTATGTATCAATAACTCTATCTCTTCTCATAAATTTATCAATCATGGTGTACCACATGTGTCCGTACTTGGTCCACTTTTATTTTTAGTGTACATAAATGATCTTCATTTTGCTATCAATTATTCTTTAGTTCACCTTTTTGCTGATGACCACAACATGCTGCACATCAGTAAATCGCCTAAACAACTCGCCAAGCATTTAAATATAGATCTTAAACTCCTATGTCACTGGCTTAATGCCAATAAGATTTCTCTCAACAAAACAAAGACCGAATATGTTATTTTCAAAAGTCCTTTTAAGCCACTTCATTTCAACTTTAAATTAAATGTTAATGGTACTAAAATCTATCCCAGTGATCAAATCAAATGTCTTGGAATCATTCTAGACTCTGACCTAAGCTGGAAATCACAAATTAATAATACCATTACTAGTCTTAAGAAAGCTAATGGAACTCTAGCCAAAATCCGTCACCTTGTCCCCCAAAATATACTCCTGCTGATTTACTATGCCATCTTTTATTCACGTATTTTATACTGTTCACAAGTTTGGGGTCAAAAAAGTTATCGTACACATCGTATTGAAATTCTCCAAAATCATGCTATCCGACTCATTTCTTTTGGAGCTCCCTACACACCACTCAGTTCACTCTACTCCAATCTCGGACTTCTCAAGTTTCCCGACATGATCTCTATGCAAAATATTATTTTTCTGCACAACTTAGCTCATAATAGCCTTCCTGACACTATCAAAAATACTTTTTCCATTAACTTTTCTCATGATCAACACACTCGTGCTGATCAACAAGGGCTTTTAAAATTACCTTTTGTTTGTTCAACATCATTTGGGAAAAAGTCTATCAGATTTCACTCTTTAAAATCGTGGAATGAGGTACAAAAATCTTTTCCTTTTCGACTTCTTAGTAAATCTACTTTTGAGATCAAACCTATCCTATTTCAGCATTTCTTAAAAAGCTACTAAATTTTATTATATTTTTTAACTGTATCAGCCTCCGTATTTTTTTGCATCATGCCTTGTTCTTTGATTTTTCTTGGTAAATTCCTATTTGACTAGACTTATCTACATAAACTCCTACCTTTGTGTTTTGTATTAGTCCCAGTCCTGTCTTTGTATTTTGTCCTGTTTGTGATGTCCTGTTTCTTAGGTGGTCACCACTTTCATTTAAGCTATTTTGCTTTGTGGTGATCTCCTTCAATAGACTTATTTACAACAATACTTATAAAATCATTTTTCTATAAAATCATGTACTTTTTGTCTATTGATGAATAAATTATTACTTACTTACTTACAAACATTGATGAGGGTGCAGACTTGCCGAGAACGCCATATATGTGAGGGCAACCGCGGGCGTTTTTTCGTTTTTTTTCTTCAAGGTTTTCGTCTGTAATCGCCTGTCCAAAACCGCCCGAATTGGGCTCGAAATGCAACACGCGAGCTCATAGTTCTCATTTAAATTTTGTCGAGTAGAAGGAAGGTGCTATTTTGTCGTTGAACTCTCAGTTTATTATTTGTGGGATTTTATTACAGCTATTTATCGAATAAATGATATAAAAAACAGTTTTTTCAGAACTCTTCCACTACCACTGCTCGACATTAAAAGAATAAATTATACATGTTAATAAATGTTTAAAAAAAATGTTAATAAATGTTTAAAAAAATGTTTCGGGTTGATTCGTGTTTCCGGCGAGTCAGCACCCTCGTAAATATTGAGGGATATACCCTGTCTATTATTTCCAGGATGGGCCATGGCTTAGATGGGGAGTCCTAGAGTATTTAATGCTCATTTTGAGCTATGCAGCAGACCCAATTAGGGTCCATGCTCTACCAGAACTCTGTGCAACATCCAACGGCCCACACAGTATGCCTGCCTCGCATGGCTTTGGTTATTTTTTACAAAGTCAACATTTTACTTACATGTAGCACGAACATCAGCCTCAATTTTAAATAACAAATTCCCTATGTGACTACATGACTCACCAATGCGAGCCATACAAAGTGCAGTGGGCAGAAAGAACATTAACATTCTTTATGCCATAACTATCCAAGATACATGAGGTTTCTTATTTACTCTTTGAAAAGGCATAAATTCTTAAAATATATGGTCAAGTTTGATAATAATAATAATAATAATAATTATACATATTTTACGTGGCTGGTCCAGACTTTATGGTTGTTTCCACTAGGGGCCACTGTTTTGTTCTTTTTAAAGAAAAACACAGTTCTAACCCATCCACTAACAAATTGATTGTGGGCTCCTAAACTCTTGCGACTCTTCATAGCTGTTCTAGTTAACACACCAGGGATGTTCACCAAGTAATCGTAAACCTCAGGGTGCACCATTTCATTCAAATCAACTTATTATTTTAATAAAGTTTTGAATGAAACCAGGTGAGAAAGTTTTGTAACATTACTTTCTTGAAAAACCGTTTTCATTAGTCAAATTGTTATTAAAAGACCACAATTTTAACAAAATTATAAAGTCAAAAAATCTCAGGTCTTGCCATGAGCAAATAACCTCCCGAGCAATTAATTGCTCGCATCAGAGTGTCCACGCGAGCAATTTTGCTCGCCATATTTTTCGCTAAAAAAACTTTACATTTAGTCTCTCAGGGCATCTTTTTCAGGGAGGTGTGCGCCTTGGCACACACCTAAATCGTTTCAGGCGTGTGATTAAAACGTCCGCCATATTTCCAGTTTGGTCGGACATGTCCGTAGCTCGTTTCGAACTTTCGTCGGTTAAAACGTCCGATAGATTTCCGTCTTGGTCGGACACTTTTAAATCTCAGAATTATTGAATAGTCCTGGTCCTTTAAATCCATGAGCAAGCCTATTCATAGCCAACCTGACCATCCTAGCTAATTCACCGACTCCTGACTTAGTTAAAAAACTAGGTAGACATATATCTCTTTTGCCTGGCCCCTTCGTCGTTGGTAACCAGGTCTTACACAAGAAATCCAGCCATGCGGTTCTTAACTAATGAGGAGGTGAACGCCGACGGAGCACGGATGACGCAAGTCTGCAAAACTGCACTTACAGGCGGAACAGACAATTTATCATGGATTTAATTGTAGATAATTTCTTCATTTGACGAAACAATTGGAAACCATAGCAGGTCCAAATTTAATGGATTATTTTCTTTATGCCGCAACTGTTATTCAACAATTTTAAAAACGAAACCCATGTGCGGTATAATTTTTTTTTCTGTATAAATTTTATGTACCTGATGTGTCCTTTTAAAAAGAGATTTTATTTATTAGTTTTATTTAAACCACGCGGATAAAGATTTTTTTCAATTTGAAAAGGAAGCATATTTTTTTCCTATTTGCTTGTGATGACCTGAAAAATAAACATTAAATTTATGAAAACGACAGTATAGTCATGCATACTATTTCGGACATGTAGAAAAGGAAGTTAAGATTGAGAGAGTCGCTATACCAGTAGACGCTCGATCATCGTGTTTGGGGTTCACGATTTAAAACTTAAAAAATTTATTTACGCGAGCAATAGAATGCTCGGGTAACGAGCATTTACGCGAGCACTACGCGGGCGCGAGCAATTGCTTGTGACTCATGGCAAGGCCTGAATTTTTTTTCAAAGTTTTGAGTATCAACAAGCAAATACTTCAATTGTTATTATTAACTTCTTATAAGTAAAGTAGCGTGTGCAAAAAAAAATTAAAAATAAAACAGGATGTGTAGAAGACTACATTGCTGTAGATCGCAAAATATACTCTTTAAGACCTGAAAAAGAATCATCAGAATCAGACCTCTAATTTGCTTTTATTTTTTAGACTAAACCAATGTTTATTGTGTTTATTTTTTGTTATTTCCCCTTGTAGTTATGTACAGAGTCCTTTCTGTCTTCTTTTCAAACAAGCACATTATACTTCCAAATCACATTATCTTCTGAATGGAGTCAATAGCCAGAAGTAAATGTTTCTTTTACAAAATAAGATCAAGATCAGAGACAAAGAAGTTGAGACTGAGAGAGTCGCTAGATCAGATGCTCAGTTCATGTGTTTGGGATTCACAAGTTCAAACGCCCCCCACAGGCTGTCAAATCCGACCTTAGCTATCGCGAATCCATTTGGATTCTCGCAACTACCACTTCGTGAATCCACCTAATCTAGTTGGATTCTGGTGATTCTTACCTCTCGCGAATCCAATTTAGATTCTCATAAATTCAATACGCGAAGCCAATTTTTATAGTTTCTTTCTCTAGTATAATTATGATATGAAACTCGCCCTCAAGAAAAGTGCCATTTTGATATTTTGTGCTTTGAGATTAAAGGGAAAGTACCGAATCCATGTGGGGGGGACTATATACCTTACGGAAATACCCTTTGAATACGGGGTCCTGGGAGAGACATAGTAAACATATCATCGAGACGAGACGTCGTTCATTTAATAAACTTTTGAAAAGATGATAATAAAAAAAATCACACCCAAAAAAAAAAAAAAAATCATGTGAAGGAAATCACGTTGCTACTAATTTACATAAGTCGATAACCAAACTCGTCCCGATAATTAGGTTCCTGATGATCTGCGCGCAAGGGCTTGATGCTTGATGATCAATAACCGTTATGTAAAGTATTCAACTTCAATAAAGGGAAAAATAAAATGGTAACCATCAGCAGCGAATGGTGGACCTTGGCAGTGAACGAAGTGTTTGTTCGTAGATTCACCAATATCGGAAGAGTAGAAATAGAGTAGAAATATGGTGACTAATGTTATTAATTGCGTGAATGTGATTGGATTCGCGGTATCAGAGGTCACAAGAGTCGACACGCGAATCATAATCGCGGATTCGCATCGGATTTGACAGCCTGCCCCACTTGTCTCCAGCATAAGAAATAATAGCACAGGGAAAAGTAAAAAAAGAGGAATGTCAAATTCCAATATTTTCCAGGACCAATCTCAATAAACCTCAATGGGTCACGAAAAAATTCTAAATCTTGTCGAGAAAAAAAAGCTACTAATGAAACAAGTAATAAATGGTAAGTGGTCTACTGTGTTCCCAGACCATATTGGAAAGTGGTTTATTTCATTACATAGTGGGAATTTTTGTGCACCGAATTTAATTTTTTAATTTAAACCCTGTGTCTTAATGTTTCTTCTACATGTTCCTGATTTTTTTCTTTAACTTTCTTTTTTTATCCACTCTTCTTCATGCTACTCACTGTCTCCTTATACCATCCATATTCCACATTTTGTTCCTGTTCTATAAAATAATCTGTCTCTTCATATCAGACATTAGATTCTGGAGAAGCATAAGCCTTTGATAGTTCACCTGTTGTTTGATTGGCCATATTCCAGTTTCTTTTAAAATTTCTGAAGTTGGTGTTGTATATGTGGCAATTCCAACTATATTTTCAGCATTCTTCCTTGTATCTTTTCAAGTTGTTTCACTATAGTATACCAGTCGCACTACTATCGTACCACATAGGCACAGTGTACTCCCAGTACACATTAAGAACAGAGTATGTTAAAGCCTTTAGATAGCTCCAAGGTGTTAGGTTGCTCAAGTAAACACCTAGGCAACTCGCTTAGTCAGACCAAGTGTTAGCTCAATTAGGCAACATGTCGCTTAGAGGTGCAGCGGGGGGAGGGGGATATATATCATCAATTTGCCAGGAGAAGCATCAAATTGAGGTTTATTTCTCAAGCTTACCCATCAATGCCAAAAAACGAGAATGTGTGGCAACTTTAAAACACAGTTTTGATGTTCTGGAAGTCCTGATATAGCTGTTACCGCACCTCGGTACTGGTCTTTTATTTACATTTTTTGCTAAAATATAAGAGGAAGTTGATAGGTATACGTCAAATTTTTTTTTTAAGATGTGGCACAATAAAAAAAGTGAAAAGATGTCAAGTGGTTTATTCACTACCTACCTAGTTGGTGGACAAACAGCGAAAATTTCCACCCAGCGAAAATTGAAAATGGCAGACATAGCAAATGCAATTCATCATTTGGACCAAATTATTACCATAGCAACAAAGTCTAACGAAATTGCCGAGTTATGTACTGCATTCTAATAACAATGTGACTGCATTTAATCTCAACGAAAGGTGGATTGGATATGAGGTGGTTCAATAGCAGCATGCTTGCAGCAGCATTTCCAAAGGGTGAAATTGTTTGTTTTATGGATTGAATTTTTGAAGCTCGTTGACACAAACCAGTTTTCATGGATTTCATGAGAAACATTTATATATATATACTTGGAAATTGTGAAAAAATGTTATGCCACAGATGTCAGTTAAGAGGGTCAAAATTTTATCAATTTCCGATTAGTAAAGCAATTACTCCTAAAAAAGCAGGATACAATATAATAAAAATAATTATCTTGGCAGAATAATACGACTTTTGGTCTGGGGAAATCACAAACTCTTGCTTTGATTAAACAAGAACTACAATTATCTGAATTAGAGTAATGTTAAATTAGGAGAACTCGCCTGAAACTACACAATATGTCAAGTTTGAAATTAAAAAAACAAAGAGTTGGTGCCTACCTTGTCAAATGTCTGCTAAATTCTAAATAAACACTACTGTGTCAACATTTGAACCATTTTCAAGAAAATATAGGATTGTATCGAAGTGTGTCCTCCCAGCCTGCCTTGTTCTCTGAATCCATGCTTTGAGTTGTTAAAAAAGATTGTTCTGTACCCGATGATCAACAATGTTATTTTTTATGACTTTAAATCCTTAGCATCAGCTGTTAAAGTAATGATGTTGCTTACTGAAAATACTCATGTATATTGTTGTGGCAACAGATTACCCCTAATATCTTTGTAGTTATTGTATTTCAAATTCTGTAAATGCTACTGTTCTGTTGCACCAAACTTTACTCCCAGGACCACACCAGGGCTAGTCCTAGACCCTCTGGGTACAGCACAGCTTTGCCCAGACTCTCCGCTGTTTTTTTTTCTGACTGCATAGTATCCAAAAAAAAATCTAGATACTTTATTGGATAAGGTTAGTTGGTCTGGGCTTGCTAAATTGAATGTATTTTTGACTGACCATTTATATATTTTGTATAATGACGTAGAAAGGAAAGTGTCAATATGTTTTCTTGTTTTCAGTTTTAAATTTAAACAAGGTTTATAGGTATTTATGTAACACTTGAAGCAATGGAGTTAAATGCATGTGAAGTTGAGGGGAGGACACTTAAGTTCAAGGCTTGTGATGAATCAATATTAATACCAGGCTGTATTTTGTACTCAAGAGGAGGAACAATTCCTCACTTGACTGCTGAAAATATGACTGCTGTTTCCTGTGAAAACAATTTATGGCATGTACCTTTGGAAACAATGTAAGTACTAATGATGCTATTTTGAGCTTATTTAAGACCAAAGTCAATTAATCAAAAAGAATAGTTGGTATAAAAGAAAATGACAAGATCTACAACATATCTATTTTTTATATGTTTTTTCAGTAAGCTTTCACTGACACCCAGGTTGGCATGTTCACACTAATTCTAAATTTAACAGAACAAGATAAAAAAATACTAAATGTAACAATGGGAATTAAAAAATGTAACAAAATAATTCTTAAGGCGTGGACTTGCTGCATGCAATAAAAGTGAATGCATTTGTGAATGCATTCTTTTTACAATATTACTTATTTTTCATTATGTATATATACATATAATTAAAATATGAGTGACACACAAGTGCTGTGAACACAATAATTTGTTTGGCCATCCTCACCAAATATTTTGTTTCTTGCTCCTGGGTAGTTGCTGCACCTGGGTGGTTTCTTGCTCCTGGGTGGTTTCTTGCTCCTGGGTGGTTTCTTGCTCCTGGGTGGTTTCTTGCTCCTGGGTGGTTTCTTGCTCCTGGGTGGTTTCTTGCTCCTGGGTGGTTTCTTGCTCCTGGGTAATTGCTGCATCTGGGTGGTTTCTTGCTCCTGGGTGGTTTCTTGCTCCTGGGTGGTTTCTTGCTCCTGGGTGGTTTCTTGCTCCTGGGTAGTTGCTGCACCTGGGTGGTTTCTTGCTCCTGGCTGGTTTCTTGCTCCTGGCTGGTTTCTTGCTCCTGGCTGGTTTCTTGCTCCTGGCTGGTTTCTTGCTCCTGGCTGGTTTCTTGCTCCTGGGTAGTTGCTGCACCTGGGTGGTTTCTTGCTCCTGGCTGGTTTCTTGCTCCTGTGTGGTTTCTTGCTCCTGGGTGGTTTCTTGCTCCTGGGTGGTTTCTTGCACCTATTTTTATGTTTGCTTATTGGTATATATTTCAGATTTGAACAACCTGGTCTGGATGTAATGGAGAAATATGGTAAATCCTTCCATGAATTTATCTCTGAAAAGGTATGATCTCACGTGTTAAAAAAATTACAAGGTCATGCAAAGTTTTATTTTCTAACTTTGTTATTTTTGGAAAGAAGTAGTATATGTGACAACACAAGTGTATGTACGTTAACATGGTTTTATCTGTACAACATACAGTATAAGCATATATACAATTTTGTACAAGTTGTTTTTTAAATGTTTTGTAGCATTTAAAGTACCCTGATACCCTGATCAAGTATCCAGAGTGCCTAATTTTAATATACCAGTGGGGGATGCCAGAGTAAACAATGTTTTCATTTTACCATCTTTTTTTTGATTTTAGAAAAAGATATTGCTGTTAAACACCAGTGATACTTACTTAGGTAGACCTGAAATATATTCTTATAATGAAGAAAAATCAGTATCAATATGGGCTCCTGGTGGAAGACGAAAGGTAACTTTCATCAACATCAGCCCTAATTTTTTTGTTGCCTTTTGGCAATTCCAATTGTTGTCAGCTTAAAGAGGTATATATACCTGTTTTCAATAAGAAGCCAGGCAAGGGATCTCAAACTTGATCGCTTCATTCACCTGTGATTTGGGTGGCACCTCAAAGTTTTTGAATTTTTGCAAGGTGCAGTACAAGCTACTTTCTTTTTTCTGGTCTACTACCTTTGACCATTGATATACCGAAATACAAGCTGATACTTCATTCATAGGTGACTCCTGACGACTACATGAAGTATTTAGAAACTTTTGGTTTCGATGTTTGCATTCCACCGTCTGATACTGTACCAGAATGCAGTTCAAAAAAGAGAACTCGCAAATCATATGACAGAACGATACGTTTTCTTGATAGGTGTCTTCAAATCAAAAGAGAAAAAAATGTGAGTTGATAATTATTTAAGGAACTGGTCAATAATGCCAGTGGAAAAATCTGCTAAGGCAGAAGCACCATGTGAAAGATCTGTTAAATGAATTTTGATTATGTCAGCAATGACCAGTGGATCAACAAATTAATTTTTTTTTTCAACTTTGTTGAACTTGAAATGCTGATAAAGACAATGTATAGCGGTTAAGGAGAATAATTTTGCTCACGTCATCCAAGGCCTGTTAAAATACAAAATTTTTTTTTGGAAGTTTGTATCCCCATTTGAAATGCTGATGAAGACAATGTATATGATCATGTACTTTTGTCAAACGGTTACACTGATATTGGGGTTTAAAGGTTTTTTGATGACGTCATGAACCAACGGATTCCGGGACCAAGGTTTGTTAAGATATTGACGTTAAATTAGTTTTATTGACTTCGCGACGTTAAATTTGTCGATTAACATTTGAGACATTTTTCGGGACATCAAAGAGAAATGAATACATCCACTTCGCCTGTCACAGACACACGGACACACTTAGCCTATTACTATCATAGGCGATGACCTTTTATGCTGTTTGACGTGTTACTGTAAATCTTAAGTGGTAAAGAAATTCAGCTAGAAATGTAAATATAGTGTGTAAGGTGAGTATGCAAATGAGAGCAATGCTATACATCTCTGGCTGATGATGGCACTTTAATTATTATTGTCAATATATATAAATTGATAAATGATAATTGTTTTATAGTTAAATGTTCCAGTTCTTGGTGTCATTGAAGGTGGTGATAGCAAATTTGAACGTGAGAAGTGTGCAAAAGAAGTATTCTCAAGAAATGTAGATGGTAGATAAGCTTTTTGATTGATTTTTCATCGCAAGATTTGTCCTGTATAACATTGTAATGTGTTAAAGTTTCCAAGCAATGCTACATACGTTAAAAGCCATAACAGTTAAAAATTAAGATGGGAACAAATGAAAGCAAATGTTCTTTACTTAAAAATGAAAACCGATTTTGCTTGCAGGCTTCACAACTAACCAGAAAATCAGGGAAATCAACTTTTTCAGGGAAATGTACTAGGAAAATACGAGGAAATGTTTTGTGTTGATATAATTCTTTTTATTTGTGTATGATTGTGACGTAATATTGAAAACTCAGTATGCAAACTGTGCTTAAAGTATTAAAGGGTATTAAAGGAGTGGTCCCACGAAAAATCAAAAAAAATAATTTCATCTTATTTTATTGGAAATGTTTTGTTTATTAAATTTTTTTTTTGCTCTTATTCGGCACTTTTTTACAATCCTGTTCTCTGTTGTTTAAATAGCCGTGGCATCATAGTTGGCGATTGGATTTTTTGTGTGTTAAGAAAATTCAGCAAATAAAAAGTATTTTCAGATTTTTAAATATGTGAAGAGAAGTTTTTTTAAGATCAGAAGAAGGATTTTTTAAATATATTACAACACAATTAAGTATGGTTCACTGTGCGGCACTCGGTTGTACTAGAAGTTCTAGCAAAAAAATGATAAAAAAATCAGTTTTTTCAAACTTCCAAAAGACGCAAAGATAAAAAAGATGTGGATTTCAAAGCTTAAAAACAAGACAACATGCCTAAAAGAAGAAAACATCCACGTGTGTCATTTTTATTTTGATAGTAACAGCAAAAAAGGATATCGTCGCAAAGGTTGAAGCAAAGAGACGCTGCATTGACAAAGCGAAAGCTCATTGATGAAGCTATCCAGAACAACGCCGTAATGGAACATATCGACAGAGAGAATCGTCTGCTTGAGAATTCGAAATACTGCCAAACTGAATTCGTCGTAGCAGCTCCGTCAGTACGATCCGTGGAGACATAGACGATGCTGTCTATGCTCAAAAAGAAAGCAGATCAACACGCAGAAGACGCAACCTCTCGTGATGACTTTGGATAACGACGTTTCGTTTTGTATGGAAAATGCCGTTTCACAAGAAGAAGAAGAAGAATTCGAAGAAGCGAAAACAAACAAATGCGGACCTACAAGTAACATACCAGTTTCAGGCTTGCAGTTATCGCAGTTATCGCACTTGCACCATTCGTTTCTCCCAACTTTCCCAATGTTTTACTAAAAATATCGTTTCTCTCTCAGTTTGAATGTTTTTATTATCATCTTTTTTAGTGGGCTCGAATTGAAAAGGTTGCAGCCCCGTGCCTTTAAAAAGCTCATCAAAGGTTTCCATCTCATCATCACCGTCCTCATCTTCTCCAAATTGTTTTCTTCTTCAATAATATCATACTCTAATTCTTCTTCGCTGTTCGACATCCAGCTTTCTCCTGTGTTCATATATGTGATCTGAGTATCAAGCTTTTCTTTCTCTCGATATCTCTCTCTCTCGAAACTAACATCGCCAATTATGACATCACAGCAAAAGGTTCTTAATAAAAAGATGATATTTGCGCATTGATTAAAAGATTAATAAACAATTTTTCGAAAATATAATAAAAACTCTATACTAATTGAATAGTGGAGAATCCAAAGAACGAATAAATTTTTTTTCGTGGGGCCACTCCTTTAAACATAGGCCACGCTTTATATGTTTTTAGAAAATCTCCCTTATTTAAGAAGCATCCAGGCTAAAGCCTAAATGTATGTTTGTTAAAAAGTGTAATTCAAATAATGTGATGTTGTTTTATCATAACCATAGGTTTATAATTGGTAACACGGAAATTGATTTTCTAATCACTTTTAAGCCTGTCGATGGGTGTGTATTTATAATCATTTAAAAGCCAAAGAGAAAAAAAAAAGGTTTTCACTAACTAGGTTTTAGTTTATTTATTAAAAAATACACCGTTTTGTAACTCTCTCATAGGTTATGTATTATCCGGATTTGATAGAATCCCATCCAAATACAAAGAAATGCTGGAATTATGCATGGTAACAATATTTTACGAGGTTGAAAAAGATGGTAAAAGAGGGGTATTGAGAGGGGAGCCTGGAAAAGTTTAAAAAAAATATATATATATATATTTTGCTTTCATTTTGGTCTGGAACAGCCGAAAAAATGTGTTTTAAAATATTCTTTTTCTTCGTCGTAAGGGTTGACACTACTTCTGGAATCTTCAGGAAATGAGATATACTCCTGGACAGTAATTGTTCGAAATCTGTTTTTTATTTAAGTCAATTTTTTAGTTATCAGATTATTGAAACCATTCACATTTTTTTCACACTGAAATTTCTGTTTTTGTAGAATCAGATTCTAGAAAACGGTTAGAAAACTCCGGGAATTAATTTTTTGAAAATTAAATGCCACACTGAGATACATATTGTGAATGCTAAAGAGGCTCCCCAACCAGGGCTGGGAAAAATACAGTTTGCAGGTTAAAAATGCAGGATAAAGGCTGGATTTGTCCCCTTAGCCTGTAGGCCACCTCGTGGCACTTTTAATTAATTGTGTGAAATCTTTTCCAGAACGAACTAAAAGACAACAAAGTGAAAATAATGTTTGGCGTTTTGACACCAGGTATGGTATGGCTACATTTTTTAAGTGAGACTGCTGCAGTTTTTATTTCTTTTTTTTTGGTGATAAGTTCTCTTATTATAGTTAATAGTTGTTGTTTTTATTTAGTTGAAGTAGTGACGGCTGTAGAATTAGGTGTAGATGTATTCGATTCAGTGTATCCTTTTGTTTGTTTGTTTGTTTAGTAATTTGTTGTTTTTATTTCTTTTTAAAAACACCTCTTCCGAATGTCTGTATTGTTTATTGCTTCGTTCGTGTCTGCTAAAGCCACGTTTCATTTAAAATTACAGCGTAGCATTACCTATATAGAATCTCTTTGTCTAACTTCGTGCTCAAAGAAAGTGTTCTTATCGATGCTTGATGAATTAAGATGAATTTATTATGTATGCATTATTTTAATTAACAACACATCATAGAATTTCTTATTACGCATCTGAAAGAGGCTGTGCTCTGAACTTCGTGTACACCCAAGACAAATTGCGTCATCGAATGGAGAAAAGTACGTCCGCCGAAACGACAAGTTGTGAAAGTAGCGAAGAGAGTCCAGCTAAAGATCGGAAAAATATAGATTCATTTGAAATAAATTTAAATGATAAAATGTAAAGCTTCGATTTTTCTTTTTGTGAAGTTTTTGGCTGTTTTTTACCGGGAAGTCTAATTTTAAGCATTTCAAATGTCTAACTTTGGAGTGTTTCTTGTTAACTTTCATTTTGTAACTTGTTAAACAATTTGTTTGTTTTTTTACTCAGATATTTCGACGACACTCGTTCATTAGTTGAAGAATGTCAATGTTACTGCTGTCAGCGATATGTCCGCGCCTACGTACACCATCTGTTGGTGACAAAAGAAATGTTGGCGCAAGTTTTGCTGATGATGTAAGTACAAAACAATCAACTCGTTCCCTGTTCTAACGTGCGCGGTGTTGTCGGATCATTCAAAACAAACAACAGACAGCAAATACGGCGATACAGAAGACAAGAAAGTTGACCACTGTTTACGGAAGACATTTTTGTGTCTTGTTGCAATGCAATTTTCCCAAAAACTTTTCCTACCTTTGTATTTTAATAGTAACCACTACTTTCTGCGAGTATCATGTATCATGGCCTAATTTGGTCAAGCATCAATTTATACATTTTTATGGATTATAGTTGCACATCCTTTCTGGACCTATTATTTCTTCCTTACTATGTTTTCGTCTATTCGACGTTTACATTGATTTTCTCAGGCACAATCTACATCACTGGTTGGATTTCTTTAAAGAGATCAGAGAAAGCGGGATGAAAGATACACTTGCAGAACTAAAAGATATACTTCTTAATAACAGCTGACGAAACAAGCGAGCCAACAAGATTGCAGCATACAGTATCGGAAAGAAATTGAGATGGTGATGAAAAATTTTGTGAATAATCCAAAAAATTTTTGTCTATATTGCAAATTTCTTTAATATTATCTAAAGCATCAGTTTTGCCCTAAATCACACGAAACGCAAATTTTGGATGTTTTGCGAAAGTTCGTTTCTGTAAAATATTAAAACAGAGGCCATTCGCGTAAAATGAAAACAGAACAGAACTTGCTTTGCTCCAGGCAAGTTTCATATCCTGGAGAATATTGCTACTGAGAGCAACCGAAAATATTCATATTGATATGACCTGTTTTTTCGAATTTTTAACTCTATTTAACACATGTACAACCCAGTATCATGCATATTTTTTTTAAATATAATTTTTAATTAAACTTTCTTGTTTTCTGCACAGATTACGCATCGTTGAATTAAAATGTTACAAAAAAGGGAGAGGAGAGTGGGCTCTCATTTAAGGGAGAGGGCAACTACTAACTTTTTTTTATTATGGTTCTTGAAGGTTAACATGATGTGGACAAGCAACTAACCGTCTTGGCATTGAAACGCTACCCAGGAAAGTCTTTATTAAAATCGTGCAAGAAAATAAACAAACGTCTAACGCAATACCGCGCAGCGCCTTTTCACTGAAAATCTCGACCAATAGAGACAACGCAATACCGTGCAGCGCCTTTTCACTGAAAATCTCGACCAATAAAGACAAAAGTAAATTAGATTTTCGCGAGATCCAAAAAGCATCAATTCTCACGAGTCAGTCGTTCGGAGAGATTTCGCGAAGATTTTTTTCCGTGCGAGCCATTTTAAGGTTTTCTGCGAAGAATTATTTTCATGCATCTGGTAGTTTTTTCGCAATTTTAGTTTATTTTAAGACCTGTTTATTGAGATAAAATAGCCTTGGCGTTTTTTTTACTACAAAGCAAGTAAATTTACTTTACTGAGTAAAGCCGGAGAAGAAACAAACAAAATTCTTTTTTGCTTTTCGCGGATTGACCTTCCCTGGACTATTCGCGAATATGGATGAAATTCGCGAATATGGATAAAATTCGCGAACACTGAACAAGTTGAGGTTATAACAGGTGCATATCCGACAGTAACCACGTGATTGGGAACAACCAATCAGCAAGTACTGTTGAACGGGAGAAACACAGGGTGTCCTTGTTGAGTAATCCATCATTGCAATATAGTGTCTATCTGTAATATATTGATATAAAATTGCAACGCAAATGTTCGCAGTAGTCATACTACGAAGCAAAGCATGAGTGTTTAGGTTTGAAAAAAAACTTTCGCTGTAATTTAACTTCATTTGCCGCGAAAGTTCCTTCCTGCGAAATCTTAAAATTTTCTAACAAAATACGAAAATGTATTCCCATTAAAAAAAATAAAACACATTGTAAACGTTTAGTCAAAGTATTGTCTAATAATTTAGTAACAAATTTCAAAATCTTCTTATATAATAATACGAAGTGTATGTGACGGTCATAGTGGATGTGTTCATTTTCTTTTGAAGTCGCCGAAAGTTACCGAAAAAAATTTGACTCAAATGTTAAATTTTATGGCGTTACGGCGCGACGTCAATAACACTACTTTAAAGGGGCTACGGACCGGTTAAATGCTCACATTCCGTATATCCCGCGCACATATTAAAAATCCGGCAAACGCGTTTTGCGCAATGAACAGACCAGCGCACTTTGCTCGCTGGTTCAATATTTTTTTTGAAAAGTATGTTACAAAGAAATATTTCAGCGAGACTCATTCTGGATGAAAACATGACCAAGGCTGGAGAAGATAAAAATTCTAGATATAGCTATATGTTCGAGTCTGTAAATTACATACATGCCGGAAAAATAGCCAGTTTTTTTTTCGCCGCCATCGGCTCGACTTTCGTGTATTTATTTATTTATTTATTCGCGAATATTTATACAGGATAAAAAACTTCAGTTTCTAAATACATATTTACAAAATATTTTATATAAAAAAACTGTTATCAGTGTTTGTCCTGTTATAAGCTTAAAAATAAAACATAAACAGCATAAAGGTAGAAAAGACTAAAATGGTAAATTAAAGGGTAAAATAGGTAAGAATACTGAAAAAACATTACGAATAAGATCTGGAAAAAGACAGTGAATTGTGGAAATTAACTCCAGATAAACTCGGGAAAAATTTAGTTATGACAAACATAAGATAAAAGATAAAAGTCTGTTCAGCATACATAGAAATCGAAATAGAATAGTGTTAAAATAAGACCAGAATAATTATTGTAGAAGCGATTTTCGTTCTGTCAAAGATAAATTATTAAATAATTTAGCACCACCATAATAAAAACCAGATCTTGCGAATTCAAGCTTCAATGCTGGCAATTTTAGACAGAGATCGTTATTTCTCGTCCTTTTTTGTGTCGTTGAACCTCAAAGTATTTGTCAAAGGTTTCGTGACATAACTCTTTGTTTAGACATTTTATAACCAGAGAACGGACTTGTTGTTCAATAACCTTTACGATAGGCTGAACTGGTGTTCCAACTATCCTTTCAGCACGGCGTTCAATCGAAGTAAGTCACTAAAGTCGAAAACCAACAGCCGTTCCGTAGCCCCTTTAACGTCAATATCCTATATTAAATTAATGAAGCCATTACAGTTAGCGCGTAGACAAGGAACGGAAGAAGGTGTTGTGATGAGCTGGTTACGAACGCAAATATCATTTACGCTATTGAAATCAGCAATGTTGTGTATAAGAGGATCGAGAACTTTGAAAAGGAATGACATGCCAACTGATCCATCAAACATCCTTATATCCCAGTCAGTTGGTAGAATTGACGTGTGAACGAGAACGCAACGTACCGTTGAATATTTTATTTTTTATTTCTTGTTTTTGTTTTTGGCTAAAGCATAATTTGTATATTATATTATCTCTATAATAATACGCCAGTTCCGTCAAAAAAAAAAATTACAGTGCACTTAAAACTTTGAGGCCAAATAACTTGGAAACGAGGTGGTGACGTCATTGATTTTTCACCGCGTGGGTAACTAGGGACCACCTAGGACCAATTTGGGTAATTTTCCCAAACCTGGGTCCCGAATCCGTTTCGGAATGGACAAGTTGATGACGTCATCAAAAAACCTTCAAACCCTAATATCTCTGCAACCGTTTATCAAAAGTACATGATCCTATACACTTTCTTGATCAGCGTTTCAAGATCTATACGATGAAGGCAACAGGTATACAAATTTTTAAAAATTTTTTTATGGTTTTGACGGGTCTTTGCTAACGTCAGCAAAATTTTTAATCCCCGATATCTCCTTAGGCGTTCGTCGAGAACATATGATCCTGTACATTATTTTGACCAGCGTTTCAACCTCTACACATTACAGACAAAGAATAAACAAATTTCGCGAATTTTTTTATCTACACTGCACTGCTGACGTCAGTAAAACATCTAAAACAACTTTCCTTTTATTGACCTTTTGCTTGTGGATTTCTCCACGGGCTTTATCGACTAGTCTCTTATAATAATACGAAGTGTATGTGACGGTCATAGTGGATGTGTTCATTTTCTTTTGAAGTCGCCGAAAATTTCTTTTAAGTTGCCGAAAAAAGTATGTCTCAAATGTTAAATTTTGTGACGTTACGGCGCGACGTCAATAACACTACTTTAACGTCAATATCCTATATTAAATTAATGAAGCCATTACAGTGCACCTAAAACTTTGAGGCGAAATAACTTGGAAACGAAATGGTGACGTCAATGATTTTTCACCGCGTGGGTAACTAGGGACCACCTGGGACCAATTTGGGTAAGTTTCCCAAACCTGGGTCCCCTAATCCGTTTCGGAATGAACGGGTTGATGACGTCATCAAAAATCATTTAAACCCCAATGTCTTTGCAACCGTTTGTCAAAGACACACGATCCTATACATTTTGTTGATCAGCATTTCAAGATCTATACGATGAAGGCAACAGGTATACAAATTTCTAAAATAAAATTTTTTGGTTTTTGACGGGCCATTGCTGACGTCAGCAAAATTTAAAACCCTTATATCCCATTAACCGCTCATCAAAAGCACATGATCATATACATTTTCTTGATCAGCATTTTAAGTTCTACATAATAGAGGCAACGAACGAACTAATTTTCGACATTTTTTTTTTCTATATGCACTGCTGACGTCGGCAAAACATCTGAAACAACCTATTTTTTCATTGTTTTTTTGCCTAAGTGGATTTTTTTTTGACTAGTTTATTATTAAACGCCCGCGAGGTATACGAAACTCTCGAATCCCCCAAAAAATTTTCTCGAAAAAAATTATTTTCTTAAAGCAGCTATTCTGCGTATAATGCCCTTTCAATAATTGCTTCGAAACTTGTATTGGATTCTGAATACCTTATTTTATGAGATGAAAATGAGGTAAAAGTGGAACGTATTGCGTCTGTAAAGATACTTACATTAATCTTATTCAACACACAATTTAACTTCCTTTGTCATTCGCGTTAATTAATTTTCTTCAGGAGCGTAAAAAATGTACCTTGTTTTACATATATGAAGTAAAGTAATGTCAAGTTGATCTCACTGCTAACTTAAAGGTGGATTTCCATAGAGAAGATTTTTGCGCCTGAGCGCAAAATGTGACTGACATTTTTGGGACAGTCACTCTATCGCTTGTGTGATTTCCAATAAGTTCATATGCCAATATGTTTTTAAATACCGCAAGCGATGTAAAGGATAATGCAATCATTTTAATTACCAGCGGCGTTTTTTGCCTATTGCGCATGCACAAGTGCTCTATGGAAATCTACCTTTGGGTAATTACTCGCTGAGAAGTGATATGGATTCATGTATGTGTACTTCTTAGGAGGCGCAGTTATTATTTAAGAGAAAAAGACTTTTATTTTACAAATTCGAACCATAAGAGGGGCATTTATTTTAAAGGAGCGTAAAAAGAAGAAAAACTCAAAATAATTCACGTTCTCTAGCGCCGATGTGTTCCTTTCATTCGCACTTTTAAAAAAAGAGATTTGAATTTAAACTTCAGCACTCCCTATTTAAAGGGGCTACGAAACGGCTGTTGGTTTTCGATTTTAGGGACTTACACGAAAGTCGAGCTAATGGCGGTGGAAAAGTTTAAAAACACTGAGGACAAAAACAACAACAACTTAAATCATCTTAAATATCATATTGGGTATCCAAATATAACTAAAAATGACAGAAAAGTTCCCTAAATATAATGGATATATGATATATTCAATATAAGTACTTACCTTGCTTTTTTAACTCAAACTTTCTAATATAATAAACTTTAAACAAGAAGCCCTGCGGCTTAAAGATTTCCGCCATTAGCAATAATCTAAAAAAGTACTGAACTGTGAAGAGGACTGAGTAATATGGGGGAACAAAATCATTGAATATTCTAAAATTTTAAATTTCAATTTTTGATTATTATTGTAACTGGAAATCATAGCTAACTTAACTTACATAAACTTCATTTCTCTATATAAGAACAATTTTAAAAGAAAAATAATAAACCTGAAAATTGATGAACAATAAAAACAAAATAAGAACAACGGCAAGGTTGAAAATTTATTTATTTTCTCCTTTTCTCTGAAAAACAACTTGGAAAATATCTTTAAAGCAAATTTTTTTCACATAATCAGTTACGAAAGGTTATTTTCAGACTACATATACTTATTTTTTCTTTTATAACACACTTGTCACGGTTTTTTAGCTATAATACATTATCTTTCACCAAAAATATTCAGCCTCAACAATTCCTCTTTAAATTAAAATTCATGAATAATTAATTAGTTCTGCTTAATATAGCTTTAGTCTACGTGCTTGCAAAATTGTACAGAAGCAAATGACGTAATTATTAAAGTGAAACGTTAATAACATCAAAGATGGCGCATTATAAGACGATCTTCATTATGCTACACTGCACGAGCGTTAACTTTCGATAGCATATAAACTTTAAAATAAAGTGTTGTTCATTGGATAATAAAACAATTTGATGCACTGTTAGGATTCTTATTGGCTTAAAACTCATTTTAGCCTCGTTCTCAGGAAAAAATCTGTCAAAACGAGGATTTAGGCTTTACCCTGGATAGTTTTCGGGCGTCCAGCCTAGCTGCGCTGTCTCTATTTATATACCTATCTCTCTATCTCTCTATCTATCTCCTCAGGCGATTTTAAAGATTCTGCCTTCGCTGGCGGAAATCAAGGAGAGACGAACTGCGCGCGGCACGGCTGCGGAATAAAAGTTCATGATGACTGTGTTAATTTTAACGTCCAGACCGACAGGTATGGACAGCTCTATAATAAATCAATTTACATGTTCAGCCATCATAACAAAAAACGTCTTAAAAAAAGACTAAGAATGTTTCATATTGAAAATATTCGTAGGGTTATAAAAATTTGATGTTTTCACCCGAATGTTAATCGAAAATTTACAATATTATACCAATAATGAACGCATTTTACTGTGTTCTATAATAGACTCTCGATGAATGTCAACAAATTTTCTGAACCAAAAAGAAGATTTAAGAAGAATGAACATTAATTTTGCTTCTGATTGGTGTAGTTACATTTCTTAAATTTCTCCTATAAAATTAAGGGACTCTGTAAATAGTTGATCTCAAACACTAAGATTAGCATAAACTTTTATTTCCAGATCTTTTTGAACAAAAGAATACGATTGACGCATATCAAACAAATGTGAATTGAAACGATATTGGTAACAAAAAGAATATATCTGCCTGGTAGTCTCAGGACTTCCCAACCTCGTCCCCAGGGTCTTGTGGCCCCTGAGCCGTTATTACGGAGTGGCCAACAATGACCCTGGAACAGGCTGGTCATGTGACACAAAAATGCCCAGATATACTGGGCATTTTTGAAATTCCAAAGATAATGAGATGGCGGGGCGAAAAAAGACACAGCGTTAAAGAAACTATTTTGTTGATAAAAGCAAAATTGTCAGAATATTACTGGCGTAAAGTCTATTAATCTGGCTTAGCTTGATTGTTCAATATTGGCGAAAGGCTTTTAATTTAGAAAATGTTTTGAAAGTTTGTTTCCATTAAAATTCATGAGCTCTAGCTAGCTAGCTGGGCTGTGTACTATATGTAGCTGCCTGCCTAGCTAGCTAACGTGACATCCTGAGACAGCTTTACTCAACCACATTTATAAAGGACATATTAAATGGCTATTATTTTCCAGGCAGGTGATTTTGTTAAGAACACGTTAGAAATTGTAGGAGAAGATCTGGGCACTCTAGTTGCACACAAATTTTTCTAATATGCACAACAAATTTTCCTATTTTTAAAATTAAAACTAAGAATGACAGGTTGTAGTGCTAAATTTATGGATTATTCCCAGATCCGGGTTAACATGCTTGACACTTTCTGATCATTTTCAACCAAAATGACCAATATTTAAATTCAGCATCAAAATTTATGGAATCTTGCATTTTTCAAATTTATACCCTAAGTAAACTGCCCCTATTAGTAGCAAAGCATTTAATGTTTTATAATGAAATGACTGCTGATGCTTTTTAATGAAATGACTACACAAATCAACTGCAGTGAAAATGGTTCACTACAGTTGAATATTACAGTCAAACTCTTATAAAATTAATTCATTTTCTCCGAACGTTTTTGTTTTATCTTTTAAAATGGTCATAACCAAGACCCGAGAATAAAAACTCTATTTCTACCAGTTCTAAAATGTAAACATTTGTCATGTTGTTCTTAATTATATTTTGTAAAAGGGACAATATTTGATATCATTAAACGATATAAATAATGGGTTAAGTTAAAGCTGGTTTATTATATACGTGCAGGGTGTTAATTCCAAAAATGTCATTTGTACTTGGCCACGATATGTAAAAATATGCTTGTGGAGCATAATCAATCACTGGCCAAAAATAAAAGTAGGACATTCATTGGCCTTAGAAGAATTATTTGTTCAAAAACCTTACTTGTTTGTTCATATTTGGTCAAGATTTAGAAGTTTTGTTACAAAAGCCTTATCGACCTCATTTAAATTGCTCAAATTCTGAAACCTAGAAAGTATAGCTAATACGCCGTAGATTAGTGGTTATAGCTCTCGTACTCTGTGCGGGAGACCGGGGTTCGATTCCTCTTGACGGCGATTCAACATGGGCGAGTGAATGTTACCATAGCCCCGGGTTAACCCAAGCCATGTGAGGGAAATTGGGGAGATGGCTCACTGTGTGGGCCGTTGGATGTTGCCGGGAGTTGTCTAGTAGAGCGCGGGCCCTAATTGGGTCCGCGTAGCTCAAAATGAGCATTAAATACTCTAGGACTCTCCATCTAAGCCATGGCCCCTCCTGGAAATAATAGACAGGGTATATCCCTCGATATTTGTGAGGCTAGCCATGTAAAATATGCACATCTATCTATCTATCTACAAAATAATTCTTTATATCTATCCTTAAGTATATAGGTGAATAGGAATAAAATTTGTGATATGACGAATTTGTAAGAGCTTTCTTCATTTAAAAGGCAGTGCCAAAAAAAGCACAATACAGGTTACATTTAAGTGCCTCACTTAATGTACATTCCATGGGCCTGGTTAATATATCAAATAAGCTCATCATATTTACCTACTTATATACATGAGTTCCAATGTTTACATTTTTTAAAGATTCTTGTGCATGGCTAAAAAATCAGAAAATCGCCAGGCAAAAAAATGCAGACCTTAGGTGAAGAAAGTCAAATTATGGTTAAAAACTTTTGTACTGTTTGTGTTCTAAATCTAAACTATATATATACAAGTTATATATATACTTTAATTTCATTTTCAAAATATGTCTCTACCTGAAAAAAAAAGTTTGGAATAGACTGGCACACGGCTTACCGTCTGCATTTTTTGCCTGCCGATTTGCGTAAGAGGTTTAGGAATTATATAAACAACACATGTCACGATGAAAGTCAGCTGCAAAATTCTCAGCCAACAAAATGTTTCTTAGAAATGTAACAGATAATTTAGCTAATTTGCCCACATAAGATTTAAGGAGAACACCTTTAACCAGATCGATATATGTGGCTACTAACTATTAGTTAAATGTTCACGTAATTTAGACGGTATACGCTCTAGCTAGCTAACTACCAGTAGTTCTGCAGGAAAAGACAAACAACGCATATATATCAATTTAATTATCGAGATAAATTTGCTTTATATCATGTTGAACTAAAAATGGTATCTTTTTTTAATATATTTCTCAAAAACTAGCCTCTCTAAAGTCAATGCTAAACCTTAGCTAGTATTTTTATCCACTCCACAAAATAAATCGACCGCCATATTTGTTGTACTCCTGTTTACATAAAACTCCCGCGCGGGGCAAAAATAAATTTTTGCAGGGCAAGAACTGTTCTAAATTATTTTTTTGGTATAATTATCTTAAATTATAAGCGATCATGTGACCAGCCTGTTCCAGGGCCTTTTCGCCGCTATCAACTTATCAACAAGGCAAAATGCCCTGGGAACGAGGTTGAGGACTTCCTTAAAATATTGGACACCAATCTCAGCTCCTAATGAAACGCTTTCTAATAAAAGAACTCTGTGCAGAGGTACAGTGAGTTGGTTAAAAAGAACCTGTTGGTTCATTGCATCATATTTGATCGCGAAAGAAAAAAAAATTGATTTTTAATTTTTTATTTTTAATCTTCAATTTTTATTTTTCAATTTTCAATTTTTTTATTTTAAAATATTTGAATTTTAGTTTATAAATTTTGAATTTCAAAATAAAAAAGAATTTGTACCAAAATTTTGATTTTTGATTTTCAATTAAATTGAAAATCAAATGGCCCTAAGGGTACACGCATTCCGGTCTGTATATTTGTTCAAAGCTCGTAGTATTTTGTGGAAGAGGGACTTAAAACATGAAAAATATATTGTTGTTGGTCATGATAGATATTTCTTAAGTTCAGAGAAGATTAAACGAAGGTTATAAAATGCTGTTATTATTATAGTACGTAAAATATTCTTGGTTATGTTAAGTGAAAGATCTTATTTTTGATGTTTACTGGTAAGTACATCCAAAACTTACTTATTTTCATCCTGTACAGCATGAAGATTTTGTAAAAATGTTGTTAGGAAGATATACAGATATTTAGTTATGAAATATTTATTTATTTGTTATTATAGTAGTTACCTTAGTAATTATGCGGGGATTGAGCTAATTAAATCGTTTCGTAGCCCCTCCAATGTATCCTACATAAAAATGTGTTATGAAAAACGGACGCTATAAATCAAACGGTATAAATCGAACGTTATAAATCGAACGGTATAAATCAAACGTTATAAATCGAACGGTATAAATCAAGGAAAGAAAATGTTAAGAAATTTTTTTGTTGTTGAAATTAGCGAAATTTATTTCTTCCAGCGAAAAATTTAAACTTAATAACGTCGGGAAAATTATTCTCTTTAAATTTTCGTTTTCAAAAATTTGTTACAAAAATTGTACCCCTTAAGATCTATAAAGTGATATAGGTGCGAGGAGTAAAACAGCTTCCTTTCTACAGCGAGTTGATTTTCTTGTTAGCGCTATCTTCCTCAACACTTCTTCTATCAATACCGTTCTCGCTTACAAAGATAACAAGGGTGAAAAACAACAAGAAATACAAAACGTCTTGCAAATAACTTTTAAAGCATTTTCAAAACATTAAAAAAATTGGAACTTACACTCAAAATATTTTATAAATCACTATTTCTATTCAGCATTTCCTTCACTGTTAGATCATCACTTCTTGATTGACGTAGAAAAAGACGTTTGAATATGTAGTAATATAATATCGCGACCAAACACCATACAAAACCCACAATACCAGCACCACGGAATAACATACGTCCACCAAAGGCGTCGTAAAGATATCCACCAGCAGTACTGCTTATTAGGAACGCCAAAGCAATATGCAGACTGAATAGAATGGCAAACATCGTTGTTAACACTTCCTTAGGACTTATTCTCTTTGTTTGGTCAATAGATGCTGCCCAAAATAAAGCAAAATCTAACGCATGCGACAGTTGACATGGTAAAATAAACCATGGATTGCGCACAACAGAGAAGAAGATAAAACGTATACAAATGGAAAACAAACCAATAATAACACAAGGAACCGCTCCTCGAAGCTTTTTCATGATTAGGGACGCAAATGGAAATATTATAACTTCACTTGAACAAGCGATTGCAATGGATATGCCCATTACTGACTTGGCAGCGTCCATCTCCTTTTCCATGAAGACAAACAAAAAACTATCCATCAAGCCACTCATCGATCCCTTTACCAGAACAGTTAAAAGGAACACAAAATTGTCCAACTTACAGCATGTTTTGAATACTGTTTTTATTAAAAATTTAGTTCCTTTCAGTTCTTTGTTCTCATTTTCAAATGTTGCATTCTTTACAAGACTAACAACAAATGACATTGATACAACTAAGAATGGTAAAAACACAAAGAATACTGCACTGTATGGGGATAATTTTGGATGTTTAAAATTATCAGCGGCAAGGCCTGACACAAAAGCAGCTGCTGCAAAACCAATGGAACCAAATACTCTTTGTTGCCCAAACGTGGTTTTGCTTTTGTGCAAACTAACAATTCTTTTCACAACGGAATCAAAAATGGAAAAAAAAGGTTGTTCACATATCGAACTTGCTGTAAACACAACTAACATTACATAAAACAAAGTTGTAGAACCATCACTTTGTAAGCAAACTTTTGAAGAAGGTGATTTATCGGAATTCCTCGAATCATTAGAACTGACATTACCGACGATGTAATGGTCACATTTATATTTTGCAGCTATCCAGGGAGCCGGAAACAGCGTTAAAGCAATACCAACTAACATTACGAATGTAAACAACATTCTCTTTCCAGTACGATCGATTAATACACCCCAAACTGGTAAAAAAATTAACGACGCTAACTGACAGATACCAAAGATCTGTCCAGCTTTACTTGCTGATAAACCAGTTGATATCAGGAAGACTACAGTATACGGTTTGTACGAACCAAGAAAGCAGTATGTAAAAAAATAGGCAATCTTTGCAGGAATCAGTTGAAATATCAAACATTTGTTGTCTGCTGAATCTGTTGTTGATGAACTGTTCTAAAAATAAATATTCTTATCGTTACTGACGCCGGAGATTAATATAGGAAAAATTAGATCCAAGATAAAAGGAAGAAACAAGACACATTTTTTTTGTTTCAGTGTTCCTTTGCTCAAGATCTCCAAAGCAATGTCATTTGGCTGCTATGACTGAATATATGATAACATAACCCACGCATATCATAAAAATATTTTATTCTTAAAGGAGAGGCGAACTGCGCACGGCACGGCTGCGGAATAAAAGTTCATGATGACTGTGTTGATTTTAAATACCAGACCGATTGGCATAGTCAGCTCTATAAAAAATCAATTAACATGTTCCAGCCATCATAACAAAACACGTCCTAAAAAAAGACTAAGAATGTTTTATATTGAAACATTATTATAAAAATTTGATGTTTTTCATATAAAAACGGTAAATCTTTACCTAAAACTTTGTAGAACGACATCACTCTAGACTTAAAATATAAAAACAGTCTGTTAAAAATACCAGTTTTGTTTACATTTTTGTGAGTGCTGAGTGGCCAAATTGAAAAACAATGGAATATATTCTCCTGATTGTGATATTCACGGGTCAATACGCACAAACTAATGAATCAAAAAAGTTAAAGATCAAAACAGCAAAAAATGTTGAACAACATGCGAAGAACATTTTTATTATTTTATACTACTGAACGTATTGAACAAATTGATATTTTACTTTGTGAGTACAGATAAAAAAAGTAAAGATTTGTGAAAAAAAAGATGAAGCCACCATATTGCGCGTTCGACTTTTTGTTGAATGTTTCCGGTCTGTATATTTATTCAAATTTGGCGCCATCTCATCATAACAAGCTTCATCGTTCGAAGCTCGTAGTATTTTGTGGAAGAGGGACTTAAAACATGAAAAAAATATTGTTGTTGGTCATGATAGATATTTCTTAAGTTCAGAGAAGATTAAACGAAGGTTATAAAATGCTGTTATTATTATAGTACGTAAAATATTCTTGGTTATGTTAAGTGAAAGATCTTATTTTTGATGTTTACTGGTAAGTACATCCAAAACTTACTGATTTTCATCCTGTACAGCCATGAAGATTTTGTAAAAATGTTGTTAGGAAGATATACAGATACCTAGTTATGAAATATAGTTATTTATTTGTTATTATAGTAGTTATCTTAGTAGATTTTAGGATTTAGAAACCTATAATATTTTTTGTCTCGCTTAAAATTTATTTTCTGGCTGCCACAAAATAGTTTTTTGTTCGCCTTTCCTTTAACGAGGCTTTTTGTTACATGTAACACCTTCAAGTATCTATCTGAGCTTATATAATGGCGCTAAGACGTTATGTCTCACCAAACGTTATTTCCCCATCACCAGTCTGGATATCAACAAAACCATGAGGGCTGTAGAGTGAATTTTCTGTTTGACGCAAGTAATTATGCAGGCATAAACATGACAATATCTTTCTTTCTCTTCGTTTTTTTTTTTTTTTTTATCAAAAGAACTGAAAGAAACATCAAATCAAGCTCCTCGTTACTATCCATTTTTGTATTAATACTGACCGAGGGTATTTATTAACTGATGCTATTTTCCAAATGTTTGTAGAAACCAGGATTATTTTCTAAAGATTTACTTGTGACAAAGTTGTAAAAACCAGGTTTTGTTAAAAAAAGAAAACGTTCGATTAGAATTTCATTGTTTCAATTTTTCAAATACATGTACAAAGAGAAAACAAAACATTCGAATATCTATATATAGAACTTTTTTAAACGTTTTTTGAACCAAAGTTTATTCTTCGTCAGAAGAAGAGTCTATCACACAAATTCGACGTCTTTTTGCTTGTTGCTCATTGTGCCGATTAATGTGTATATTAAAAACGCAGTTATTTATGTGTGCACCATCGAACATGGATTTAAAATTATCAACATTTCTTGATGATGAGATGGATGTAATGTTTGTGATGTTTTGCAAAGGACGTTTTTTGTTCAAACTGATTATGTTTTCACGATTCTCTGGCAATGTTATTTGTTTACATTTATAGCTACCATTATGGTTTCTAAGAGGTTAAAAGTTATACCGTGCTGTATAAAGCCCGTCGTTAAGGCTTTTTATCCAATCAGCGCTACGGATTTCCCGTATTAACCGGTTGAAAATAGCTAACGTAACAGTTAATAACAAATGATAATAATCTTTTTGGCGTCTATCGCTTTCCCACGTCCATATCATAGAAATAGATAGACCCTATTCGGTCCGGGGGGGGGGGGGAGCGGCTGTTTTTTAATAACGCCTTAACGCTATGCAGCATGGCTCCCATACTTACTGAGTTTCAATATTTATCTATTAGACACCTGCATGCCAAATTTTTAGGTCCCATGCCTTTCAGAGGCTTTGATATTGGCTATTACTCGAAACTACCCCTAAAAATCCCTATGAAACCCTTATAATGTGGAAAATATAGTAACTCTTGTTAGGATTATCCTTAGAACTTGAAACTTACAACACAATTTTGTTTCATCAAGAAGAATCATTTTCCATGTTTTGTACACGTGATTAATCCGATTTCCTGATTTTTCCGGATTTTACCTGAAAATCGAAAAAAAACCGGATTTTCGGGCAATTTTTGGCAACTTTTCATGCGATCTATGTAAAAACAGGAAAAATATGTTAAATAACTTTTATGTAGCTTTCAGAAATTTTCAAACAGGATGTAAAAATTCGCTCTAGAACTTAAGTAATTAAATTTTAAGGTGGTAGTAAACACTTCTTGGCGTAAATTTTAGGGAAAAATTTTATTGACTTGTTTTATTCAAAATTTATCGTAGATTTCAAAAATATATAGCTTTAATACCATAAATATTGTAAAAGTATCAATAAATAGGATTTTACAGGTCATGGTGTTAGGATTGAAAAAAAACTCCTTAAAAAAAGTATTTTATACCCTCTTCTTTGCGTCATTTGGGGGTTTAAACAAGTAAACAAGTGTGTATAGGCCTAATAGAAAGACATAGTGTAGACTGGCCTTTATGCAAACGGCAATCTGGAAGTCACAGCTGAAAAACACTAGGATTTTCGTTTTTTCAACTGAAAGATGTGTGTTGTGAGGCACCAAATGGCAACCACAGATCCTAAAGAAAGTTGATTTACTGCATCAGAAACGTTTAGTTAACAAGTAAAAAGTTTTTCTAATTAGAAGATATCCTGTAAAAACATTTTGAACTTTTTGACCTGTTTCCGGGTTAAGCGAGACAAAAATATATGTTTTTTTAATATTTTTTCATGGAAATGTATTTTTCCAGTTCTAAGCTATCTTTAAATTGCAGAAAGATAACCAATATATTAATATTTTAAAATTTGGTTTTAAAGGTTTACTACCACCTTAAGCAGATGGTGGCATTTGAGCAAATTTCAAGCTTTTGATGACATCACAGAAAATTTTCTGACGCAGCAAAAATTTATTGCAGCCATTTTGTTCCTTTTCTGACGTACTATAAGTGTGCCAAGTTTGATCCAATTTGAACAAGCCTATGAAAAGTTATTGAGTGGGGGGGGGGAGGGCGGTTCCGTGTTATGTTCGAAAAACCCCGGACCGAATAGGGTTAAGTGGACACAAGGCATAAGTGGGACACTCAAGGGACGAAGGAAAAATGTACTACTTATCGGCGTCCTACTTAAGCGAATCTCCTCATAAGTAGGATTTTCATCAAATTAGCTCAATTTGTACCAGTTAATAACTGGGACAAATTGTATTTACATTATTAAATGCTAAAAATACTTTGCTCAGGCTCATATTCTGTTTTGTCTGCGACGTGTTGATGAAGGATGTGCTGATAATTTTAAAGCCAACCATATTTGTAATTCTGGTTAAAACAATTCAAAAAAGTAAAAACAAAACACCTCTTTTTGTATAAGCTTACTGCGCATAAATGTCTTTTTTCTTTCTTTATGTTTATCAATTTATTTTATTTAATTCTCTGCTTCCCCTAGCTCAGCCTACTTTAGCTTATAGCTGTCCATGTCTGGAATAGCTAATATTACGTTATTAGGCATTTCCTAGACATGCTGACGAGCACTGAATTGGGCGAAACAGTCTTAATATATTTGAATGAACTGTTGTTTTGAATTTTTATACACTTTTTTGCAACCCTTTAAAAGATGGTTTGTTATTTCCTTGTCCATTCGAAACTTTAGAGTAAAAAACGTCTCTAACAAAGCTAATAATTTGGACATTATTTAGGCCGTTTATAGTGCGTAGAGGCTTAAAATAGCGAAAGTTTCCGGGCCCGGACCCGCCATGGGGAGCTTACAGCGCCCCCCATGATTCCCAGCTGTTCTGGGAGCAGCAAATTGCTGCACTTTTTTTTGCTTCGCAAAAAATTTAAATGTGTTAAAAATGTTGGATCCGCCCCTGGTTATCGACAGATTTCTTGAGAGACTTAGAGAGATCTTAGAGGAGGGATTCGTAAAATCATAATCATAATATGGTGATAAGTAATTGTGTTTAATTTTTCTCTTTCTATATCTCATCAGCTGCGACATGACTGCACTCTCACGAAAAGAACTTGAGAAAAGTTTGTTTTGTTTACAAAAAATGTTTTTTGAATCATTGCAATATTTTCAGTCTGGGAAAAATATGAAGTCATTCCATTGAATGTCCCACTTAAGCGAAGTTTTTGTTCCAAGGGACCGAGAAAAAAATGTACTACTTAGCGGGCGTCCTACTTAACCGGGGCCTCACTTAAGCGAAGCTTTTTTGCCTGAACAGGCAGAGGAAGTTTAAGGGACGGAGAAAAAGCGTACTATTTATCGGGGGTCCTACTTATCCGGGGTCCCACTTAACGAGAGTATACGTCATGAATAACTAATTAACTCTAATACAATAATAACCGATTCCCCGGGCTGTACCGCAAAATATCGCCCGAGGTCTAAGTGCCGACCGAGCTTACGAGGTCGGTGCAATGACTGAGGGCGATATTTTCGGTACAGCACGGGGAATCGGTTATTATTGATTTCCGCCAGCGAAGGCGGAATCTTTAAAATCGCCTGAGGAGATAGATAGAGAGATAGAGAGATAGATAGAGACAGTGCAGCTAGGCTGGACGCCCGAAACTTATCCAGGCTAAAGATTTTTTTCTGAGAACGAGGCTAAAATGAGTTTTAAGCCAATAAGAATCCTAACAGTGCAACAGATTGTTTTATTATCCAATGAACAATACTTTATTTTAAAGTTTATATGCTATCGAAAGTTAAAGCTCGTGCAGTGTAGCATAATGAAGATCGTCTTATAATGCGCCATCTTTGATGTTACGTCATTTCTTTCTGTACAATTTTGCAAGCACGTAGACTAAAGCTATATTCAGCAGAACTAATTAATTATTCATGCATTTTATTTTTTATTTATTGAGTTGTATTTTAACATTGCAGGTTAGTTACAATAATAATTGAGAATACTCAATGATTTGTTTACCCCATAATTCTCCGTTTTCAAGATCAACTTCAAATTTTAAAATCTTTTAGGCTAATGGCGGAAATCTTCAAGCCCATGGGCTTCTTGTTTTGTTTGTTAACCGTCTAAGTTAGATAAAAATTAAAAATAAGAATTTTGGTTTAGTGTTCTTATAATAATATAATTCACTAGCACTACTTTTGTTAACACTCGAGGTCAAAATTCGAAACAGTCCTGTCTAAAAACAAACATTCTATGCAGAATTCGAAAGTCCCTATAGAATAAAACTTTGTAAACAAAACATTACGATGTTCGACACGTACAGAAGAATGTGTAAAGTTGAATGCGCAGCTAAAATATAGTTACAACGAATATTGAAGTAATTTTTTTAACTAGCTGGCTAGCCAAGAATAACATGGACTTCAACGAGTTTTATATTGACTCGGTGACCACAAAGCTGAAAGAACGAATCTGAAAATGAGAGGAGACGTATTTGTTATGATTTTGTCGCCCTGTATTTAGTATTTTTGATAAAACTGGATATCAGATCATCGTTTTTTATGGACAATGTAGCTAGTTAAATAGCCATGTTGAAGAAGCATCCAGACGGAATGTTGCTGAATCTGGTTATTTTAACTGTTAAGCATGACATTGTTGTTGTTTCTCTCCTATTAAAATGTTTTTATCGATGAACGTATTGTAGGAGTTAGATATATAATCATTTCCAATGCTTCTTAAAACTTGTTTTTCGTGCTTGTTTACATTTTAAGCTACCATTTTTCTTGACGACGGGCAATACCGCAAAATATCGGCCCGTCGTTAAGAGCGCTAAGCCAATCAGAATGTCTAAAAACCCGTATTGCCCGCTTGCAAAATCCAGACGGTTAACAATAAGCAGATATTGCAGGACCGTTCGTTGAATATCAAGATTTATCCACTCGAGGTGAGCAATATTCCACGAGGCGCAGCCGAGTGGAATATTACCTCACCAAGAGTGGGTAAATCTGATATTCGACGAACGGGCATGCAATATATGCTTTATTATATACCTAACATCTCTTTTTTTGTCAGACATTTTTTATTTTTCTATTGCATTTTTGCCAAATAGACGGCCCATGAAAGGGAGTAACGATATCTCTATTTCGTTTTTGTTTACGGAAGTCATTGCATTTTACGGAAGTCATTGCATTGTAAATTGAAAATACCAAAACAAGCGTGGAATATCGCGTCAGTTATTGCACGGTTGTACGGAACATTTAGATTTATTGTATATAAAAGGAGTTGACAGGTATATAATAATGCCAAATATAGCTTCAGTGCCACGAGCTCGTGAAATTATACAGAAAGAAATGACGTCAATATCAAGAAAGATGGCGCATAAAGTAAAAATAAACTCCGATCTCCATAGCGCCTCACCCTGAGAGCTCTAACTTCTGATAGCATTTTCGTTTCTCTCTAAATTTTAAACACGAGCTTTGTTAATTATACAGCCTAAAAATCGTGTGCGAAATTTTTTTGTTTTTGAAAAATTTCTTTTGACGACCGCTAGATGCAACATGATATGCTAATAAAATTTCTCTCAAAACAAACGAAAGACTATTGTGAGAAAAGTATAAAAAAACAAAAGTTTCCCGCGATACCACCAACCCAAGGTTTGTTTTAAAACAGAAGTCAATCAAAAATCATGGGGTTGTAAAATATTGGAGCTCGTGAAAGCTACTTTTTTTCTTTTTTATTGTATAGTTATAAATGAGTATATCTGTTAAAAATGTTTCTAAGTGCCTCAATAACAAAGAAAGTTAGTATAGATAACAAACTCTAAATGAAATCTATCTGTTTGAACGGCTCTAAAAAGGGTTACTGCCACGTTAAGGTGCATTTTTACTCAAAAACGAATTAGAAAGGATCGAAAAGGACAATTGTGATAACTGGAATCTGATTGGTTGATAAAATTTTCCGTTCAGATCCAAATTGAAAATTGAAATCATTTCAACTTTCAACAAAAAAAATTAAAATAAGAAAAGAATAATTAGTAGATAGCCAATTAAATTGAAATATTTCTTTTTTTCTGTTCCGATCCATTTTGCGTTTAAGTGGAAATCCACCCTTACGGAAAGCTATGTTTTCAAAATAAATACTTTGAAAAATAACTCACTGAGCTTGCGTTTAAGGACAACACATATGGTTTCGTAACGACACAAGAAACGTTTTGACAGATTTCATTAGATAGTTAAGCTACTGCAAAGATCACAAATACAAAAATTGAAACATAAAAACTATCATCATCTTACTTCTTCATCACGTAAATTGGATTCTTCATTTTTTTCCATGATTATCAGTTTTTACTTTTCGATGTTGTTAGTCGTTAGTCTGCTCTCTTTTCGCCTGTTTGTCAACACACACTTAAAAGTCAAAAACAACCACACATTACAACATATAATAACAGATCACACAAAGAAGCTATTTGAAAACAATTTCTTGAGATTAGGAAAAGAAAATATTGCACAATTTGACAAAAAATTTTGCTTAAATAGACTTAAGGCCGGTTTCCATACAACTGCATTTTGCGCCCAGTCGTAAAAAGCGCCGTGACTTTTGATCTACGCATGCGCATTATCAGAATAATGCCGCTGACCTCGCGCTTTTGCATGCGCTGGGGCGATTTAAAAAAAGTTGAACAGGCTCTACTTTTTGCGAGCTACATTTTGCGCTTCAGCTTAACAGCCAATCAAAAGGTAGAAATCTACATGAATTACGAAAGAATTTTTAATTAGATCATTTCAAGATGGCTAGCAACATCTCGTTTCTGTGTTAAATGAATGTAGAGAATCAGAATATATATCAATCAAGTGAAGTAGATGAAAAACAAAATAACATTAATGAGTCTGTGGAGGCACAAAGAAACACCGTTGTAAACAAACTTAAAAAGACTACTCGTGATCTGACAACATTAAATCCTTAAGCAAAACGTTGTATAGTCCTTTGATTCTTCTTTCTATGGAAAGTCGTCTCATCCACATGTTTTTCTTACGTATTTTACAACGTTGTTTATTTCTACGCCATAAAAATATTGCTAGGACTACTCTCAAATTTTGCAGCAACAAATATCGTCTGTTTACATCAGCCATGTTTTGCAAAAAAACACGTGAGCAAAAATCGCTAAATGGAAATGGTTCGGTATATGTGATAAAAGTCGCGGCGCATTTTACGACTGGGCGCAAAATGCAGCTGTATGGAAACCGGCCTTTAGCCAACAAGTGAAAAGGCAATTTGATTAACACTGATCGATCATAACCACTATAACTTAACTGTTAAAAACAATAATATTATTAACACAACCACGAATTAAAAACGAACTTTAGCTTGGTTACTCCTTCAGGGCTCATATGTTACGCTAATATCTTCATAAGTGTCCACTGCTCGTTTACAAATATTGGAAACCAATGCATAATGGTGATCAACCAAATCGAACAAGGAAATGTATAGAAAGGAAAAAAATCTAACCCATATTCATTTTTTTTCTTAAAAGAGTTAAAAGAAAGTGACCTATGAAAGAGATCAGCGGTCATGCTTATTCAATCTTGTATATGCGAGTGTTTCGTTCAGGCTTGTAGGAGACTTTTTAACACGTCGTACCACGTCGTAAGAGATTTTTTAACACGCCGGCGCGTCACAGGTAATGCGAGAAATCTCACTATACACTTTTTGTGGCGACATTTCTTGTTATAACTAAAGAGATACTATTTTCCAACTAAAACAAACCTTCATTAAAACTATAAACAAAAAATATTTTCATTAACTGTTTTAAGCTATCAATTTGTTTTATTTATTTGCGCAATCTTTTCTTCATTGAGTATTTAGTTCCGTTGAATACTAAACCAAATTAATACTATTTAAAACAACAAAAAGAATACAATTAAAGTAATTCATAGACAATAACGTTGCAATATTTCCTTGTTGCTTGTTCCCTTTCGTATCTTCTTTGAAGACATTTTGTATCGGTAGGATGTCAATTCCAAGTTGCAAAGAAACTTTCTTGAATTTCATCGGAATGGTAACTATATATCATTGGTATGTTATGTATAATAGCTATAGTCTAGGCTCGATTATCCTATATATACTTCATACGTCATCATAAGGTTGTGTCCTAAAAAAAAAATAACGTGGGGGATTGGAAAAAAGTTGAAATGAGTACGCAAAGACAAAGAAATATCGAATATATTACTACTGTAATATATGCGAAATATAGTTGGGCGGATGTGTGAGTACTTGTGATTTCACAGAGTGAAAGTGCTTAAACTTCACATATTGGTTTTGACGTTTTTGGGCACGTCGAAACTTTAGATTTACATTTAGTAAGATCCCTTACTTTTTAGCAAATATTTATAAGGTTAGGTTCCTGTGGAAAAAATCTAGTTTTTATCAATTTTGTGTACTTTCGTACGTCATAGTAGGATATATATGCAAAGTAGCATATCAAGCATGGCGTTTTTATTTTGTATGTTATACATGTACTGCGAAACATCCGTGGACGATCACACCTTATATAATGTGTATAATCCTTAGTGTAAAATCAGAATCTCAAAACCTGCTCTCTGTATGGGAGAGTAGCTACTAATTTTAGGAAAATCTCCGTCTTTAAATGGATATTATCAGCGACGACATAAATTGTACAAATTTTGAAATTGTTTCAGCTATTTTATATATAACATAACCTCGCTGCCATCTTTGTCACACCATTAACTGCCAAACAGAGGTGTTTAAAGAGTGCTAAAAAAGCTTATAATAAGTTTTTTGGTATATATAACGATTTAGTAACACCTATCTAGGCTTGGTGACTTTTTTAGAAATACATTTCTCAACCTCGTTTCCAGTACTTCGTGATAACGGCTCTAAAAATAAACCCTGGGGACTAGGATGACTTCTCCCATCATTGGCCTAAGATGCGTGTCAAAATCGGGAACTAATCTAGTGAGCGGTCTATATAAACAGTGTGATTGAAATTCAAGTGCGTTTGACCAGTTATTTATGGTAGGTTTGTCAAAAGTTTAGCATATAATATCAGTCTTTTTTTTCCAGCAGCTGAAAGAAAGAAGGTAATCACTCTATTTAATCAAAACAAAAAAATATTTCCGTCTGTTTTAAATCTTCTTTCGCAGTTACAAAAGAATATAATTTACTTTACGACTCAGCAAGATTTGGATCATCAGCTTACCGACTTTCCTAAGAACAGATAAACCTACACACTGGATAGTTAAAACAACTTTTCTTTTAATGGCTCATGTATTCGACAACTATTAACTACTGCAAAAAATCTTGGATCTTAAACGTGGCTTCAAGTTTCACATAGCTCGCACTTTAAAAGATAATGACATGTTTTTGTTATTAATAGATTAAATTTTTAAAAATAAATAACCGAGATTGGCTAGATATTCAAAGCTTGGAACAAAGACCATGTTTTTCAACATGAGAGGAGAGTTTTTGTTCATCTTTTTTATCTACGTAGCTGGTAATGACAGTAGAGGGAAACCAGGTAGTGTTATACATACAAAACATAGAACTGATAAAAAACATAGTAAGTATTATTGTCTTTGCTTCTATTTATTTTTGTCCATAGTTTGTTTCCATCTTCCCCTCCCGGGGTACTTAGTTTCTTTTAAATGAGATATTTTTTGGCGCCAGGGTTATCTGGTGTCGTTTGTGCTGACTTCTCGCATTAAAAACACCCTTGAAAAATTTTAAATTGGTTATTAGTGTTTTTTATCTTCATATAATGAGTAAAAAATGTACTTTCTGACTCCTGTATCTTAGATTGCGTAGGCTGGATTCACACAAAAGAGAATTGTTATAAAATATACACGGAGGAGAAATATTTCTCATCTGCTGAAAATACGTGTGTAAGAGATAAGGCACACTTGGTGTCAATTTCAAACGTCGTTGAAAATAATTATATAAATGAAATTACTAATGGCGATGAAATATGGATTGGACTTAAAAAACAAAATTCGAAATTTGTTTGGTTCGATGGATATTCTACATTTCGAAATTGGATGTTTTCCAGACCTATGGACAAAGGAATATGTGTGAAGATGATTTCCGGTGGATGTTGGGTTGATACATCCTGCTATGAAATGCTTCCCTTTGTCTGTAAAAAGAGTAAGTTGGAAATATTTACAATTTAATTTTGTACTAACAGTTAAAAATTCATTACGCTGTATTAGTTATGTTATTTCTCTTCAACTTGCTTTGATTAAATCATAATTTGGATAAGTTGGACGTTTTGAACAAACCAGAATCTTTTTACACGATATAACACACTTCTTGCCTCGTACTGGTGACGTGTTATCATTTAAAAAAATAATTAAATATAATAAATATGTAACAGTACTAACTAAGAATTTGCGGTTACAGGTAAAATTCTGGTAACAGTACTGTGGCCATGTTTTTTTAGAGATAAAGTACCCTGTGGATACAGAAAGCATGCATTTAGCTGTGATTATCATAGCTCCATCAATCCTCCTCAGTATCATGTTACTTATCATCATTCCTATGTTTATAAACAGTTACCGACGCGAAGCTATCGTGATGAAAAAGATGCATGATATAGAGATAATTAATGAGGTAATAGCGCGCCGTAACGAAGCAGATCGTACGCTTTTCGCAGATGAAAAAGCGATAATCCAGTCCAATAAAGGTAGTCCTGATTGCAGTATCAAAACTAACGGAACATCTGAGGATTCAAATGAGATTATATATGAAGACAATAAACAAATCGATGATATTTTAAATTCATATCATAACATCTTCTATATTCACGACGAAGAGCCATCTACCGAGTTTGGACCGAACTCATTATCGGACAGAGAATGCAACGCTCATGGCATGACTCGAGATTTTAACGAGACGGAAGGAGAAATTAAAACTGTAATTAGAAACGGTATGATTAAAAAAGCTCATCAATATATTTATGATTCTGATCTCGAAAGAAGCTATAAAACGGAAGTTCTAGAAGATTATGTACAGATATCTATTGTATAAAAAATAAATTGACTTGAATTTTGGTCCTCTTGCCATAATGTTAATGCCGGATTTTCATTGGCTTACAGATTTATGAAGATATTCGTCGATAGCTACTTGTCTAGTTGTGATTATAAATCAAATTGGAAGGACATGAGAGAGCTCCAGAGTTTCACCCTGAAACAAAGAGAGTTGTAATGTTTACGTTTATCTAACAGTTCTCCTCCCTGGTTGTATATATTAATAATTAGTCAGTTTAGGTTCAACCTACAAACCAAGTATCACGTGTTTGAGAAATTTTTTCTTCTGTTTTTTTTTGCTACCGCGATAGAGGGTTCCCGCGTTATGGTATACCGGTTTAAACAAAGTTCGTGTTCTAGTTTTTGTATTCAGAATGCACAGCCAGCATTGGTTACAATAAGTAAATACGATATAAATACAACTCACAACAACGTATCGTGTGTATTATGTTTGTCAAGCTTAATGTTTTGGTGCAAGTTTCAGCCAAGCAGATCATAAAACATACGATCTGGTACAGTTAAATCTACAAATATATTTTAGCTAATCCGAACTAAGCAAAAAACAAATTAGGAATTGCATGCCTTGATAAGAGCGAAAGTCTTAATATCCCTAGTTTGGAGGATCTGATGCTTGGATCTTGGGATCCCTAGTTTGTGGATTGAGCCTAACTGTCAGTCTGTAAATAAAGTGTAGAAACTAAAATTTCGGAGAATGCGCTCTTTGCTATAATTCAAGACTTGAGTTCAGTTGGCAAACAATTAGCTAGCTACTCAAACGTAAAACTGTAATTTTCTCGTAGATAGCTAGCTCTATGGCTAGGCACACAGAGAAAAGGATAGTTAGCATATAACTAGCTGGCTGGCTATAAAGAAAACAATAATTCTCATCTGATAGGTTTTAGTGATCAAATCAAACTACATCATTCTCAGTACCGAGTGCTTCCCACTAAATCACCAAAAGTGCTTTAGCTGAGTGCCTTTTTGCCTCTATGTGAATCATAGTTAAAAACCGAAAAACGATCTTACAATGGCCGCATCAGCCTGTTTTTATAAATCGCACCCCTTCGGATTTAATAAACAAGAAAAAAGTTGAATATCAAAATAGCAAAAATCATAATAGTTAAATAACACGACGAAGATATTTTTATTCTTATTACTGAATTTCACAAGCAAAGAGAAAATAAAGATTTGTACACAACCATGAAGCCGCCATATTGCACGTTCGATTTGTTGTTAAGAGTTTCCGGTCTGTATATTTATCAAATTTGACGCCATCTTGTCACAACAAACTTCAGAGATAGATAGATGTGCATATTTTACATAGCTAGCCTCACAAATATTGAGGGATATACTCTGTCTATTTTTTCCAGGAGTGGCCATGGCTTAGATGGGGAGTCCTAGAGTATTTAATGCTTATTTTGAGCTACGCAGACCCAACTAGGGTCCGCGCTCAACCAGACAACTCCCTGCAACATTCAACGGCCCACACAGGGTGCCATCTCCCCAATTTCCCTCACATGGCTTGGGTTAACCCAGGGCTATGGTAACATTCACTCGCCCATATTGAATCGCCGCCAATGGGAATCAAACCCCGGTTGTCCGCACAAAGTGCGAGAGTTATAACCACCAAACTAGTTCGAAACTGGAAGTATGTTGTAAAAAGTGAACCAAATTACATTATTGGCCATGACAGATGTTTATAAAGTTCCAATAAGTGTGAAAGAAGGTTACAAAAAGAGTAATACTACGTTTATATGTAAAACATTTTGTGTTTATCTTGAGTTGAAGATTTTATTTTTGATGTTTATTGGTAAGTACATCTCAAACTTGCTTCTTTTTGCCCCATACAGTCATGAAAACTTTGTATAAATGTTGCTAGGAAGGAATATGGTTATAGTAGTTATTGTCGTAGATTTTTGGATTCAGAAGTTCATTAATTTTTGTTTCCTCGCTTTAAATTTATTTTGTGGTTGACACGAAATAAATTTTTTGTTCGCCTCTCCTTTAATAGATGCTTGGTGTTGATCTGAATAAATACGGTAAATGTCATTTCGTGTTGTATTCGTGACGTACGGCAAATGATGCGTTTCTTGTAACACATGTCGTGCAACACAGTTTTTAACTTTACAGCAGTAATTTGATTCGTTTAATATTTATCGTAACTGATTTTGAAACACGCTATACTAAATTCAACGTTAATTGTTAGAAATATTTTATTTCTGTTGAAAATGTAGAACGAGATGACTTTTATAAAACCAAATATAAGTATTTAGTAATTAATATGAATTTATAAAAGTTATCACCTTTTGAAAAAAGTACATGCGACTAAAGTTGAAAAAAAATATATTTTCAACAACATAGAAGTTGTTGTTCATTAAATATAGTAGTCTCTTGCAAATTCGTCGTAACGAAAAATGGTTTATTCATCACCACCGCAATAATATATAAAGATAAGTTAATGGACTGCTTTTAACTTTAGGATGGTCATTACAGAATACCGCAATTGGTAATTTGATGATTGTTCAAGATAGTAATCAACTATAACGAAAACATATTAAAGCAACATGCAGTGCATTTTATTGGTCTTGAAAGAAAAGTAAAGTTTTATTTACATCTTCTTACGTGTGTTATAAAACTTCAGAGTATTAACACAGTGCGTATAAATACAATGTTAATCTTATTGGAAGTTGCTATGGAGGAAATAACACCATACGACATATATACAACTTTTCATGCTCTTATACTTTCATAATTTTATGCTTAGTATATATTGTATATAAAATACAAAAGCAGCAAGCTATTACATGTTGTTTTTTGGTCAGGATATATAAGCTGTTATAAACTCCTTATTAATAACAAAGAGAATGCAATTAATGACAATAAGAATATTGAAAAAAGTAAAATGCAAAATGCACTCAACATGGATGACAAACTGTCATTACGTAAATATTGACGCATTATTGTTATTTTTTCCACTTTTTCTTTAGAATTTATAGTGATATGAGAAAGTTACCTGGCCTGTCAAATGAATTTCGTTGTTATCGTGGTCGCAATTCACACTAGCGTTGTTTTTGTTGACACAAGAAGTTTTTTTCATGATAAATATCGAAAACAAAAAACAAGTGGTATGTTTCTTCATATTAATATCAGACTTTCTAGTTTATTGACGAAAAAAAAAGAATTACTAGGTCGGTATAACAGATAAACATCACATGTAGCTAAAGGCCTTTCTTATTGTAACTGATCTAACAGGATTTTTACAGCAAAAGTCAGGTGGAACCCAATAGCATTCATCTTGGCAGTTTAATGAAACCTTTAGTATTGTGGTTTACTTGCCATATGGCATCTATCAGATTGAGCAACAACGATGTAAAAGCACTGTACGTTTCTAATACACATGCATAGATGCGTTTTGTATATTTTTAGAATGTGAAGATTGGATAAAGGTGAATGAAAGATGCTACAAAGTCTACACAGAGGAGAAATATTTCTCATCTGCTGAGAATGTGTGTTTAAGAGAGAAAGCACACTTGGTGTCAATTTCGAACGTCGTTGAAAATAATTTTATAAGTGAAATTACTAATGGCGACGAAGTATGGATTGGACTTAAAAAACAAAATTCGAAATTTATTTGGTTCGATGGATTTTCTACTTTTCGAAACTGGATGTTTTCCAGACCTATGGACAAAGGAATATGTGTGAAGATGATTTCCGGTGGTGGTTGGGTTGATACATCCTGCTATGAAATGCTTCCCTTTGTCTGCCAAAAAGGTAGTAAAATGATGAAATTTTTAGCTCAAACACAGAAAATCTTATATTAAAAAATGCAGGAGTCTCTTGAAAAACAGTTCCTTAAAACTTAAGACAAATCTTTGGTGCCTGTTGCAAGGGCGGGACTATCACATGAGAAAAATAAGCCCCGCAAAACGGACTAACTTGCCGAGATCTCACCTTCATTAACGAACTCTCACAAAACGTGACTTACTATCGCATAAGAGACGATCTGGCCCGGCTAACCGGGATCTCATTTTATCAAAGCGAAATTCCAGCAGAGCTGGCTGAAAAAATTCAATGTGACAACCCCAGCCCTTCTAAAAGGGGACGTTTTAGTGCACTATTAAAGTTGTTCTAATTGCAGAGATCACATATTTTCTGTACATTTAAAACAAAAATATTAAAGAATATATATTTAGCAACAAAGTAATTTTACTTTATAAACTTTTGAAAATAATAATTTATACATTAAGAACATTAAATATATATGAAAAAACTTATTGAAAAGTACACATTATTATGTACCTATTTCCAAGGAAGCTGATTCTAGCCCGACAAACCGAGACAGTCAGGCTAAGCGAAATTATATCATATGTCCCTTGTAGAGATGAAAATGTGCTTCCTGCATTTAGGATAACTTAAATCATGCACAAAGTTTGGTAGGCTAGAGTTATAACATGAATTTTTTCCAGCCCGTTTTACCGGGCCAGCTCGTTTCTTATAGCAATATAAATTTGAAAGAAAAAATAAATCCCCAGGACTTAACCAGTTGATACATTAATACTAACATATTAATTCTGCCTGTCTATAAAACACAATGTAGCAACGACTAAAAAATTTTCAAATTAATTATTTTGAACAGAGTATTGGAGGGGGTTTTGCTGATGTCATTAAAAATTAACTATGTTTCCCACTGTTCCTACTTGAATTAAATTTTCTCATGGTACTCAGCTAGTTAATTATTAAACTACTCTTATTTAGACCGCACCAAGTACACTGATGTTAAAGTTACACGGTATGTTGTGCTTCTTATTGTGCCTGCTTTCCTTGTTGGTCTGATGCTGGCTGTGATCATCCCTATCTTTATAAAGACCTCATCACAAATGTCGCATGTGGATCGAGAATTGAAATCTATGGACCAACTTGTGACTGCTGTTATAGAAAGTGATTATGGTTCAAATCAAAGTGAAGACAATGACGCGAATCAAACAATTAACGATACAAGTAGCTGCCAAGTTGTTTTTTCTATTTCATGTGATGAAGAAAGTCAAGACGACATATTTAACACAGTTGATGTATTGGGTGTCAATTCCTCATTTGGTTACATGCACTGTCCTTACACTGCGTTTGAAAACTGCGATGAAGATTTAAGAACAAGCGGACATGATTTTATTGGTGAAATCAAAACGGTAATAAGAAACAGTAAAATGAAAAATGCTCATCAGTACATTTATGATTCAGATTTTGGAAAAAGCTACAAACTTCAACTTGTAGAAGATTACGTTGATATAACTGTCATACAATAAAAAGTACTTACATTTATCAATGAGGATGATTTTTGTGATTAATTTGGCAGTTTATTTCATTGTGAGAGATCGGTCATTGGTTAAGCACTTATAGAAAAAAGCAATAAAGATGACAATAGTAGATTTGCTGAACAAAAAATTGTACGTAATACTCTATTTATTTGCCTAAATTAGCGTCAACCTCACTACTAGCGATTATATGATCTTTAATGATAGGGTATTGACGTTAAGACAATTTGTATTTTAGTCTGACTTTAATTCAGATGTTTTATTCTTAGTTAGTGTTTAATTAGGAGACACCAAATTTGTGTAAAGTAGCTACCGGCAGGAAGTTCTGCGACGGTTTTGATAAATTGCGTTAATTTAACCGTATTTTCGAAAAAAGTTCAGTGCGAAAACTTTGGTAGAGATTATGTGGAAAACGTTTAATAATTAATAAACTTAATATACGCTCAATATGTTTTGCTAAGTTTTACTTGTTATTTGTGGGAGAAACTTGCACAAAAATTAATACGCGGAAAATTAGCGATTTAAGTCTGAAATCGTCAAATAAAGTTTACATCATCTTTGTCATCGCTTTGTACTAAGTTCAAATTGCTGCACGAATATTAATACGCGCCAAAATTAGTAGGAATACAGTAATAAAAAACCACTCTTCCGTAAACACTATTTTTAGTAAAATAAATAACGGACAAAAAAGGTGGAGATAAATATACAACATTACAAATACACTCTTTTTTCAAAACACTTTGATGGATTGCCTGAGTTGAGTTTAAAGTCGAAATATTTTTTGTTAGTCTTTGATGTTTTTGTAGGTGATGGCGAGTGGACGTAACCACAAATAGATATTGTATCTGAAATGAAATCAAAAATTATTTTTCAGTCCATTTCTATTAATATTCTTATCCACAGCAACAAAGAATTTTTGGACCAAACTTAATTTAAACATAGAATAAAAAGAAGGTTATTGAGATTGAGACATTTACATGCTTCAATGGATATTGAAGAAAATAAGTCATCCTACCACTTATTTTCGTTATATGGCGAGGATTCGCCTGGTGACCAAGGCTGAGATGGTGATAACCAAGACTTCGTTGAATAGGTCTTTGTTGGAGATAGCCAACGTTTGGTTGGAGTTGACCACGAACTTGAAGCTCCTGATGTAGATTAAGAATCAGACATACTTTATAAATTTGAATATCTAAAAAACAATTAATTTCAAATTCACAGGATAAAATATAAAAAAATTGTTTAGAAAAGATTTGTTGAGGATTATATTTTAAAATGATTTGGAACTTTAGAGCATCATGATCTGAAAAACTAATATTAGAAACCGTGAAATTTGAAATGACCATATTTTGCAGAAGGGACGTATTTATATACACATGATCAATAAGTAAACCAGTCATGCATGTAGCTTCTTTAACTATAAGTTCATAATTGAACAGTATATTATGAAGTGGATTGCAAAAATAGGTAGTTAAGTTTACTTAACTTTAATTAATTGCTAAACGACATGGACTGGCGTTAGTACGGTAACGCGTAGCTGTGGTTGCCATTTTAGTTTCACGGGCCTGAGCTCCAATCTTAACTTTGTTCGTTCGGCTCTTTTAGTCACGATCTCGCTCCACGGTTCCTCTTTCGCTCGTGCTAGCCAGCAGTAGTTGTGGTTTTAATCGGTTTATTTAATCTTTTGTTATCCTTAATTGGATGTTGATTGTTAGATTTACGTACCTTACGATAACGATAGTTCTTTGCGTCGCTGTTCGACGACGTTCTGGAGTAGCCTTGCCAGTGGCAGATGCAGACAAAAAGAGTCTGGCCGAATGGACTACATTGCCAGTGCAAACATTACGGTTAGTGTGTAACGCATTAAATCTAATCGACTCGGGGTCGCCCCAAATACTCGCTCGTCGCCTGTTTTCATTCTACAATCCGCCAAATTCGGTGGCAGCTACGTCGGTGACGACTACATGTATGGCACCAATTCTATCAACCAACGTGGCCACGAGATCGACCAGACTCCGCACACGTGGCCAGCGGATCAACACAGCAACGGGCGTCGTGTCAAACTCTGTCGAATCATCAATTGTCTTCACTGGTCAGGCATCATCCACTTCGACCACTGACGTTGCCGAGTCACCTATCCTCACAACAGCTGTTGTGACTGATTTGATCAGAGGGGAATTACGACAATTTTTTGAAGGTCACGAGGGGGAACAAATCGCAGGAAGAGCTCCTGACATAGAACGAAGTCAAGCGACAGGTGACACCTATAATACTAACTCTGTTGTTGAGCCTCCGTTACTTGTAAATAATTTTGTATCTGAGCCTTTTTCTGAGGGGGGTGAGTTTCCACAGGGTCTTCCTCGTCCAGCCCAGGTTGGGTTTTCGGTCGCAACCACAGCGCGCCCTGCCCCCTTGCCGGCACTTCCTCAGGCTGTTTTGGACAAGGTTAAAAAAGGTGAGTATGTTAATTTCGATAGCTTGCTGCCTGCTTCTGCCTCATCTTCCGACGAGTTTACGTTTAAGATTCTAGGTGGGTCTAGCCCGTCAGTTGCATTAGTGCCCAAGCAATCAAACCGGCCAAAGGTTAGTGACTTCTCATCTTGGATGTTAGCATGGAATAATTTTATCCGTTGCTTCACTTTTTTCTTTCCACATCGTGCAGCCGAGCTTTTGCACTATCATTCCGTCATGTGTGACTTTGCCTCGCAGTTTACGTTTACAGCATGGTCAACATACGATCGCATGTTTAGGTACCAAATGGTTTTCGATTCAGGTTTGTCATGGAACCGTGTAGATGACGATCTTTATAACCGTCATCTCCGGAGTGCCCCACCGCAGGTCATGTGTTTTCGACGCCAGAATTATGGACATCTTGCATCAAGTTGCCCCCTTCGTACTGACTCAGCAGGTGGGAACGAATCAGCACCCTCAAACTTCGCATACAGTGGGCAGCCCTTTCGTGCTCCCCAACCTTTTCGTGCCTCATCGCGCTTCCGAGCCCCACAGCCTTTTCGAGCCACGCAGACCCTCAGTAGGGCTGACACAGGTGCAGTTGGACAGGGCGACAACGTCGTCACTTGTCGATACTTCAAGGCACAGGGTCACTGTACAAACCGACAATGTCGCTCTGCACACCAATGTAAACACTGCGGCGACTCCCATCCTGCCTCGCAATGCTCCGTCGTCCGTAAATATTGAACCAACTCCACTGCCTGCGTCTTGCCAATGTCCTGTCAATGTTGCTCTTTTTGAACGATTCCTAAGGGAGCACCCTTGTCAGTCTTTAGTTTCATTTATTGTATCTGGTTTGTCTTCTGGATTTGACATTGGCTTTCATGGCCCATGTACCTACTATCTGCACGCTCAAATTCTTGACCAGTGTGGGAGGCAATCGCTAAAGAATTAGCGCGAGGCCACACCTCGGGACCTTTTTTAAGCCCTCCGATTACACCTATGCATTATTCACCTTTAGGTGCAGTACCGAAAAAGGACGGTTCCTACAGGATAATTTTAGACCTCTCCTCACCTAGAGGTAATGCTATTAATGAAGGCATATGTAAAGAAGAGTTTTCGGTGCGATACTCCACTTTTGACGATGCCCTAAAACTGGTGTCCGGGTTGGGTCCCACAGCATTCTTAGCCAAAATTGATATCAAGCATGCTTTTCGCCTTTGCCTTGTTAAACCAGTTCAATGGGGTTTATTAGGCTACTGTTGGCAGGGTTATTATTTTGTGGACACTCGCTTGCCATTTGGCAGCCGCTCCTCACCCTTCTTGTTTAACTGTTTTGTAGATTTGTTATGTTGGATCTTCCTTACTGTGCTTGCTATTCCATTTGTGATCCATTACTTAGACGATTTCTTTCTTTGTGGGAGGTCTGCAGCAGAAGTAAATAGTTACATGGAATCCATTCAGTCAATGTGCACTAAATTAGGTGTCCCTATTGCGGAGGACAAAACCACAGGACCCTCACAAACTTTAACTTACCTGGGCATTGAGATTGACTCTCAACAACAGATCATTCGCTTGCCAGCGGAAAAGTACTGGGAGTTACACGAAGCTTTATTGGATTGGTCTGGTAGGAAGAAGTGCACTAAACGTGAATTGCTTTCCTTGATTGGCTCATTGTCTTTCGCTGCCAAAGTGGTAAAGCCAGGCAGAATGTTCCTCCGTCGGTTGATTGATTTGTCTACCACAGTTGCATCACTCAATCATCATATTGCATTAAACGGGGAGGCACGCTTAGACATTCAATGGTGGGTGGATTTTCTACCTAGCTGGAATGGTGTCTGTTTTATACAAGGCGACCCAATCACAGCTGCTTCACTTAGCCTCTTTACGGATGCATCAGGGGTAGGGTTTGGTGCTGTCTTTCGCAATAGTTGGTTTTGTGCTCCGTGGCCCACGGCATTTCATTCTTTTCATATTAATATATTGGAGCTTTTCGCAATTGTAGTAGCGGTTAGGACATGGGGTCACGAATGGCGCAATCTACAGATTATTATTTACACGGACAACGCGTCCATAGTCCATGTGTGGCGTTCAGGCACATCGCGGGATAAACACGGCCCGGTTGAACATTAATACTTTGCTTCAACATATTCCTGGACACACTAATATTGCAGCTGATCTTCTCTCTCGGTTACAGGTTCGTCGATTCAAACAACGCCTTAAGTCCGCAGACGAGTCACCCACACCAGTCGAAACAACCATCTGGACCATCTTAGCATAGCCTCACAGTACTTTCAATCTCAAGCTTTGGCACCCACTACTAGGTCCACGTATTCCACTGGCTTTGCCTCATATCAGCGATTTTGTTACAGGTGGTCTCATCCTCCCTGGCCGTTGAACGAGGATATTCTAATTCGCTACACTTCTAGTTTGGCACAAAGCGTATCTCACACTACCATTCGGGTTTACATCTCAGACTTGCAATATCACTTCATCATGGCCGGCAACTATGCTCGAATAGCAGACATGAGTCGATTGTTTTACACCCTACGGGGAATCAAAAGAGTCCAAGGCGCTCGTCTCACTCGGCCGCGCAGGCATCTAATTACGTACCAGAATTTGCGTTTAATTCATTACCGTATTCAATTTCTACAAGCGACAGTCTATGAACGTCTACTTTTCAAAGCTGCTACCTCTTTGGCCTTCTTTGGCTTGTTGCGCTGCTCGGAATACACCTATCAATCCAGTCGTCATTTCGACCCATCCACTGATTTATTGGTCGGGGATATCCAATTTTCCGCAGACAATTTGGTCATGCTGGTTCATATCCGGTCGTCTAAAACTGATCCATTTCGTGTTGGTTGTCAGATTTCGCCCGGTTCAGTGTATGAGCCGTTTCTTAGCTGTTCATCCAGGCCCAGGGTGGCCACTATTCATTTACCAGGACTTTAAATTTTTGACTCGTCAGGATATAGTTAACCTCCTGGCTTCGTGTTTGCCTAATATTCCACACATTAATACACATTCTTTCCGCATTGGTGGTGCCTCCGTGGCAGCATCAGCAGGGGTGCCTGACAGCACTATCCAGATTTTAGGCAAGTGGACCAGTGATGCCTATAGACGCTATCTACATCTTGGCGATGCACAGGTCATTGGCCTTTCTCGAAGTCTATGCACCACTGGGCCACCTACTCGTGGGTGGAACCATCACATACCTTCTTCATTTTTGTTATACAGTAGAGTCTCCATAACTCGAACGGCCAGGGGGAAAAGGAAACCGTTCGAGTTAAGGAGACGTTCGAGTAGTAGAGGTTTTCAAGTTTTTTCAAAATTTTTCCCTTATTTGCCTACCAGATGAACAAAAACAGTATATTAAGTACGTAGTCTTACTTATTGGGGGTTCTGGGTTGGTGAAATACAAAAACAGAGCGTTTTAGTTGCTTTTTGCTCAAATTTTTTGAAAAAAATCAGTTATAATTGATTGTTTACAAGTATCATCATAATCTCGTTTGATGTTTTTATTCAAGTCCTTTAGGGAAGCCAACATTTCTTCCCCAAATTTCGAGAAAACGCTTAGGTCCTCATGGACGGTGATTGCTGAACGCACTTGTTCGGCCGTCGCTCTTGAAAGATTATCCTCATCCTTGTCATCGTCATCTTCTTCATCCTCTTCATCTTCCTCATCTTGAGTTCCAGTGATATCAGCAATGATGTCAGCAGTTTTTAGACTTGTATGGGATGTGCTCATTTCGATATCGAGATCAATGAAATCCTCAACTGATATGGTAGAATCGATATGGTCAGGAAACCTTCGTTTTATGTACGAGAGATCAGCATCGAGGGTCGGGATTGGGTCCTCTTCTACCTCGCTACTGGCAAGGTCTTTGAATGGATCGTCATCTTCGTTGATGGCATTTTCAGCATCCTTCTGGGAAATTCCTGATTTCTGAAAACAGTTGGTAAAGGTTTGGTTGTCAATATCGTCCCACGCTTTTCTAAGCATGAACATAGCAGCAAGAATCGAGAACTTCGGGATAGAGACTTTTTCATCCAATGCTTTTATCAACTTGCGGACTGCTAACGATCAATACTTCGCTTTCAGTGCACGAATGATTCCTTGGTCCATAGGTTGAGTATGCGACGTTGTATTCGGAGGAAGGAAGATTAATTCTACCCATTCTGTTTTTGAAAATTGGTTGAGAAAGCGTTGTCGTTCGAAACACAAACAAAACATTCGAATCATGCATTCGAACAATATAAGGCCCACAACACACGTAAACATTAAAATATGAAAATGATAAAGAGGTAAATGATCAGGAAAACTTATCAATTTTTTTCAAAATGCCACAAAATTCGAGTTATGGAGTCAAAAACCTTCAAGGGACAAAATAATCTGTTCGACTTAAGGGAACATTCGAGTTATGGAGGTTCGAGTAGTAGAGGTTTTTTTATAAGAGTTTATTAGGAAATTTTCACGGTGCCAACGAATTCGTTCGAGTTAAGGAGACGTTCGAGTAATAGAGGTTCGAGTTATGGAGACTCTACTGTAGTTTGTCTAGTTTGGTGGCGCTCGTAGGTGGTACCATTACACATCTTCATTTTTGTTATAGATTGTCAAGTTTGGTGGTGTGGGGGAATTTGGGGGGGTGCTGTGTATTTTAAACTCATGCTTGTATTCTTAAGTAATATTTTGAGTAAGTAATATTCATGACCTATCGATCTTGGCAGTTTGTTAGAACCTGTCTTTGTTGACAGTTTGTTTAGAACCTGTCTTTGTTGACAGTTTGTTTTACTTACGTTGATTGACAGTTTGTTTCTGTGGTCCTTGTTGACCGTACTACATTTACGAGAAACTGTCTTAGACAGTTTGTTATGGTCTTTGTTGACCTCTGTTGCAATTATATACAGTACGCACACATCCTCCGAGACCCCTCATATCCGCCAAACTTTTTTCCCTGCGCGTTGTCAGCCATTAACTTTATATTAAAATCACCTAAAATAATATCAACTTGTAAGTGTGAATTAATTATTTCTCTTAATCTTTTATAAAACAAAGTAAGTGAGGAACTAGGACTACGGTATAGCAAAATAACTGCTATGGTCAGAAAAACTTGATTTTTTTATATCACGTACAGAAATGCCTGAAAACTGTTCATGTTTATCCAATATGTTGTGCCGCATACAAATGACAAGACTTAGAAATATTTGTTGGTTTGTATTGAAATAAATATTAAAATCATCCAAAATATGTTCAATATCTGCAGGACCGTCATTGATGCCAAGTTGTGTTTCCGTCGGACATATAAAATCACTTGTCATAAGACGGCCTTGTTAGCAATATCGTCAGCATGTTTCTTGAAGAACGCGTGTTAAGCGAAAAACGGTGAGACTTTTATGGTAGAGGTTGAAGTTGTTACAAGGTTCAAAGGTACCGTTTTGTCTTAACCTGTTGTATTTTATGGAAACATCTCTATTAACTTTAAATACATTAGAAGATTATTTACGAATCAAAAACAAGTTATTAATATTAGCAATTCTTCTACTCGCATCATACATCTGGCCTTGATTAAAGCATTTTTGCTTCTGTAATTCAAAACTATTGTTGTGAAGTCTGGTAGGGTTATTTTCGGCGAAAAAGTGCAACGCTATGCATTATGGTATGAAGGGTCACATTTAGGAATAAATCTTGGTTTGAGAAGATTTTTTACATTTTCATCTATATTTCCAACCCTGACCTTATTAAGCAAATCAATGAACAATGCATCGTCATTTTGACGCATAATTTCAGTTAACTCAGCAATCTTTGCTATAAATCAAAACCTAAACTCCCTGCAATAAATTAAAATCATCAAATATATAACTGGTTTTGCTCATACATATACGATATAAATTACCACAAAGCAAAACGACTTTTTACCAAAAGGGGTGTCTGAAGAGGATGCAAATATTTCTAGTAAATGTTGATGTATTAGAAAAAGCAGGTTGTTAGGTACCATTGAAATTTTATCAATAATAATAAGTTGAAATGAGACTTACCACAGCATTCACCACCTATATGAAACAAATTTAATGAAGACATATTTTTGGCATATTTTGCTTGAAATTGAGTGACCTTATTTTTATATATATATTATCATCAGGAAGAATGGCAAGTACAGAGGTGACCAATGATAAGTCGGCATGCACGGCACTGCCACTATCTTCTAGCTTCTGGTCACTACTACAACTTTGGTCAATTATTTCAGTAAGATTATGTGGAATATGAGATAGGTTGATCTCTATATCAACATACAAAGGGTTATTACAATTTAGATATTGTAACAAACGGCTAACCATGACAGGACGTAAAGTTCAAAATACACATGACCACGGTATTCTAGTTTACGTTTTAACTTCACAATTTTAAGGCTATTTTGCTATCTGCTCGTCGTGGAAGAGTATTGCTATTATCAACTGTATCGATTGGAACATTACAAACCGCACCTTTTATTCTTGGTGATTGACCTTATAAATTTTTAAAGAAAGTAGTAGTCTAGCAATAAGAACCATTTCCAATCTTCTAGTAATTTGAATATCATCCGGAAAATTGTAAATTTCCAGCCTGTTACAAACAGCCTGGCAAGGAGTATGACATTTTTTTTGTTTTTTTTGACACATGTTTTGCAAATATAATAACGCCCATCATAAGATAAAACACTACATAACAAGTTGTGATCAAATAAGGGATAGTTTACTTTCTTAAATATTAAAGCAGAAAGTTGGAAACGGTTTTCCTTACGGTTTGGAAAGAAATTGGACGTTGTGTGGGTCAAAATAGTAGCATTTTGATCTAATCATTCTCGGTTGATGTGCAGCATACAGTACTGTCCAAAACAGAAAAAAGAAGTTTATTAATTAGTTATCAGGTTTTTTTGGTTCCGCAAAAGACAACGGAAGTCCAAACGAGACAAATGAAATCGATGATAGGGACCCAGACACAGCAGATGTAACAAAGACTATATAATACATTATTATATGTCTATATAATGTTTACGTAATGAACGTAATCTTCTGGCGGGGAGGTGCAAGCCAAAGGTTTTCCGTGTCAAAATAATAATTGTACAAAATTATACTCGCAGTTTCTTTAGGGGAGCGACAGCTTTTCGTCTATGAGGAGCTATCCATTAGTAAAAGGATTCTTTCTCAGTACTCTACTCAGAAGGTGTAGACATTGCAAAGTAATACTTCGCATATGTACGATACTGGAAATACTGTTCGTGTCAGCCAAGAGCAACTACTCCGAGAAGAAAATGCAAAAGTGCTAGCTCCCCAGGTAGCCAAAATCTTTTTGAAAATAGTGTATTCAAGATTCATGGCTAGGTACCCAAATATTGCGAAGAAATAACATCTTAACATGTAGAAAAAAAACCCAGAATGGCTGTCGTCCTTGTAGCTGCCGTTTTGTTTACAAAATCAGGCTTTGTGATTTGTTAAATGAGCGGGTGGAAAACTGATCGCCGATGTGCCGTGCCGAATCGCACTGTCCGTGACTTGCCGACGCGATTAAATAAGCATGAGTAGCGAGCTCTTTCTTATACAGAAAAAAAAAGATTTGGCTGATCATCATTATCCACTGGCCTCCATTATTTGTAAGCGAGCAGTGAACACTATATTAACACGGATATTAAGGTCACTATGATTAATAATATTATTGTTTTTAACAGTTAAGTTATAGTGGTTATGACTGATCAGTGTTAATCAAATTGCCTTTTCACTTGTTGGCTAAGTTTATTTAAGCAAAATTTTTTGTCAAATTGTACAATATTTTCTTTTCCTAATCTGTTAAGAAATTGTTTTCAATTAGCTTCTTTGTGTACACTGTTATTATATTTTGTTTGTGTGGTTGCAATTTGATGCTTTTGACTTTTAAGTGTGTGTTGACAAACAGGCGAAAAGAGAGCTAAGAGATTAAAAACATTGAAAAGTAAAAACTGACAATCATGGAAAAAACTGAGGAAACTAATTTACGTGATGAAGAAGTAAGATGATAATAGGTTTTTGTTTTGATTTTTTGATTTACTATCTCTGCTAATGAATGTGTAACGGAATCCTTTAAAACATATTTTGTGTCGTTACGAAGCCATTTTTTGTACTACGATTTTTAGTAATTGATTATTTATTTTAAAAACATAGCTTTCTCTACACATGTCATCTGGTACTAAAAATTAATAAGAAGCCACTCAGCTTTAGAATTGGGTGAAAATAAAAACAACTACTTTTATCGCGAATTTAATTTTGCCAGTATAGAAATTCTTTATCCGACTAAAGTATTCAGTGTTAGGGTTTTATAGGAATTAATGTAATTGCTGGAGTAGATGACGGGTGTTATGAAAAAACAATTACCGTTCAAAAACAAAGCATATTCTGAAAATTGCGAGGCAAACTACAGTGGAATCTCTCTAAAGCGGACACCATTGGTGCAAAAAAAAGTGTCCGTCTTATAGAGGTGTCCGCTTTATAGAGATTGTGTCCAAAAATCACTTTCAGAGCAAAATTTTGCCGAAAACAAGACTTTTTTTGTTTATATACCTTTTGTCTTTGTTCTATTTCTTTCAAATCAAGGAAATGAGACATATAATTTGATGAATGTGAACTTGTATTATTCATACGCTCTACTGTTATACAAACAAAAACAAATATCAACTAGCAAATACATTGTATTTTATAATGTACTCGAAGAAATCTCGGATTGAAGTTGGCTTTCTTTTTTATATTTGGAGATCCTCCACTTTTTTCGTAACTGATGACAACATGTCTTGACTTCCCTCGTCAATAATAGGGCTGCGACAAATTCTATCGAGCAGCGACAAATTCTATCGAGCAGGGTGATTACTTCTGCATAACTAAGATTTTCCTCCTCGTTATCATCGCTTTCGTTATCATGCTGTCCATCGTCAGAAACATCGTCGGGAACTTTGATACTCAGGTCTGGGTGTTGAACTGCATTGATGCGTTTCTCTCCTATTTTTTCTCGCCAACCGATTTCATTTTCGTTGATTATTGGCTCGGATACTTGAACGTTTTCGTCGAAATTGGCATACTCTGCAGCAGATATTTCAGATGTGAACACTCGTACAAGAGCTTCATATTCACGATCATCTTCTTCGACCACAGTCAATTCTTCATCGGGTTTAACGATACCGCATTTTTGAAAACAGTTTTTGATAGTTGAACAGGTTACCTCTTTCCACGACTCATGCAGCCAACGAATAGCCTGGAGGATGTTAACGGTTTTGACAATTTCTGTCGCTGAATCTTTCTCGTTGATTCTTGCGAGCATTACATGTTTCACAAGTCGTTTTCGGTGTTTCACTTTAAAGTTCTGAATTATTCCGGCATCCAGTGGCTGAAGTCGTGAAGTCGTGCTCTTTGGCAGGAAAATGATTTTGATATGAGAGAACTGGCCTATCATGGAATCCGGATGGCAGGTTGCATTGTCTAGAAAAAGGATGACCTTCCTTCCTTCAAATGAAACGTGTTATACAGCCACCATAATCTCTGATGTCATCCATGACTTGAGATTGGGATTTGCAAAGGAGTGAACATCTACTGGACGCGAAGACCTCTTGAAGCAACTCGGAACTTTACTCTTCCCTATCACAATTGGTTCATCCACCTTCTCCCCCGCAGCGTTTACAAAAAATGCGTCAGTGAATCTTTCTTTGGACTTTTTCCCTCCCTTAGCTTGTTTTCCTTTCTGCACCAAACCTCTCTCGGCTAAAGCTTTAACCCTATTTGGTATGGGCTTTTTGACCCTTGTAAGTATGGGGGGGGCATAAAGTGCCCGCGGGCTGTAACTTTTGTTCAGTTTGCTTTTAAGTGACGAAACTTGGCACAAAGAAGCATCAATATGTTGCGACTTAATTAGTGACAAAATATTTAGGTTGACATGTCATCACAGGAAATGATGACGTCATAATGAGACAATGGTTGAAGAAAGTATGTCTTTCTTGGAAATTCTCGTTTTTTATCTTTTATAAAACTATTTACAGTACTAGTCATTAAAAAAGTAATATAAGAATGTAAGATATTATTAGGAACATTAACAGGTGGTATAAAGACAAAGGATTTCTCTCAGGAGAAAATGGAAATCGATCAGAATTCAAATCTTCAAGAATTTTTTTTGAAAAATCTATATTTGAGAACCTTAGTGTTAGTAGCTGTCATGGAATGAAACTTGGTATATCTATTAGCACTTACGTCAGTAGCTACTCAATAAAGACAATTTGGATTGACATGAGACAAAATGACCTATGACGTTATCATATGACAATAGAAATAGAGAAATAGGAAATTACAAACATTCTGGTCTGTAAATTACCAATATTCCGGTCTGCAAATTACACAGTATGCATGTCAATACTGTATGATGACTTTTTGTCACTATCACATACATAATCACATATTCATACAACTGGTTAGTTTAGAAAGCATTTATTTTTAGCACTGCAATAAAAAAGTTGATATGACCACCTGTCAAAAAGGACAAAGTGACATTGACAGGACAAATTTTGGAAATATTTTTTTTTATTTTCCGTAAGTCCAATAAAAGTTAGGAAAAGTCTACTGTGACTTATTTGCAATGACAATGAAATTTCGAATTTCGAATGTTTTTCAGACATTCGAATTTTTGAAACTGCAATGTCATCTAAACATGAGTATCATGGACACATGGGAACCGGATATTGGAGATGAAAACTTTTCATTGATTCACGAAGAAGACAACTTGCACGACGAATTTGCAATGGCGATTACTTTTGAGGGACGTACAGTTGGACCCCTAAAAATCTCAGCAAAATCTTCCACCGATTTACAAAAATTCCCAATTGCAAAATAACATGTCGAGTCACAGGGAAGGGTTATGGTCTGGAAATTCCAGTTTTATACGAGTTTGTTGGTGTCGATAAAGGCGTTGATTGGGCGGGGAAAAAAATTAAAAAGATTTTAGAGATTGTGAATAAAAAAGTACGAAATAAAGATGAAAATCGAAATTTAACAATAAGTGGGTTTTTTTCATGTGTCCGCTACACAGAGCTTTTTCAAGACAAAATGTCATTTGGTGCGAAAAAAATTGTCCGTTTTATAAAGTGTCCGCCTTATAACTGTCCGTCTTATAGAGATTTTCTTGGGAGAGTTTGACCTAAAATCAGTCCGTTCCAAGGAATAGTGTCCGTTATATAGAGGTGTCCGCTTTAGACCATGTCCGCTTTAGAGAGATACCACTGTATATATATAACGGCGAGTTTACATTTCGCGCAAATGTCCGAATCTTGTTCAACTATTTTTCGCTTACTATATGAGTCCTCGAAGTGTTTTAAGTCTGTTTAAAAAACTCCTCCACAGGTGATTAGAGAAAACAAAAAATAATAAATAACAGAACAGCCAAATAAATAACAGACGAATAAAATAAATAACCAAGCCTGAGTGGATATTACTGCCAGCCACACGTGTGGAAGGTTGTACTTCCTCTATACTATTAATCTTAAAAGCTCCTTCAAAGGCATGTCTGACTTCAGACTCGATAACAGACAGAACAAAATAAATAATAGAAAAACAAAAATAAATAACAGAAGAATAAAATAAATAATAGAAGAACGAACCAATGGTAACAAATGTAGTAATCACTAACAATTACTTCAAGGCTTTGAATATAAGTGTCTATAAGTGTCTTACATAATGTCTAAAGAAATTAATTTGTTATCTCGAGTATCAAGTTTACAATTAAACTGTAATTTCATTAACTTTTTTATAAATAATATATTTTCCTAAATAGGAAACTAAATGGTGTTATTTAACATACTAGCTGGCATTACAAGACCATCCGTTAAAGAACTCCAAAAGCTAGACGTTTCATTCCATCGGTCTACACTCGTGACATAATGGCAATTTTCGCAAGGTGCTACGTCTTCAGGTTGAACATACCTTCTGCATTTCGGGCATATAAATTTGCTCGATAATGAAGAGACGCTGCAGAATTTACATTCAAATTAGAGAACAGTTTCATGTGGTTTTCGAATGTCAATGAATGTCCAACGACATCATTGGTTTTTAAAAGACCTTTATATTTCCCGATTAAGATATGAGTTAATTTGTAAACATTGTTATCTTCTAACCTTCCAACAAGCTGACCAAGCAAGGTCAGTTGAACAGCTCCCAATTCATCATAAACAGTAGTAGTTTGCAAGGAAATGGTTGTTGCATTATCTTTGTCTCGTGATAATATTTCAGATATATATAAAAGTTTCACAATAATATTTATTCTGTCACACAATGAACATTTTGCAAAAGCAGCAGATAGCGGTATAATTTTGGGCGAGTTTTCTACAGGAAATGTGCTTGTGCTTAGATTTACCTTATGTATTGTTGAATAATCTGTTATCATTTTTCAGTTTCACTTGTTCAATTATAGCACCTGGTTGGTATATTCATTCACGGAGAGCAACAATTTTGCGATAATCGCACAACAATTAGAAATCAACCTTAAGTTGTTTTTTTTAAATTAAAAAGTACAAAACACATGGTTATTGATTGTAGATGGAGGGGAGCTGCTTATAAATTTCTTAAAAAGGGTTTTTGTTAGTTTTTCAGGTCAAATTGACTTACTCAGGACATCTCCATTACCTCCTGCACAGTTAAGCATGCAATGGCAATTCATGACATAGAACACATAAAATTTAAAAATACTTACTTTTTGAGCTATGAGCAGTTTGTATTTTGTGTTTGCTGAAACTGATAATTTAAAAAATAAATTCAAAACAGAAAACTATATATGAGATTTTATATAAACACCAAAAAAGATTTCTTATTGACAGTAACATTTTAGCAAAGCCAGCCTGCTAAATCATATAAACAAACAAAATCTCCTTTGCAGGTTATATGAGAACCTTAAATACAACTGGATTTCTTTTAGGAAGAACTTCAGTGATAGCAGCCAATAGGCACTGCTTTGGAGATCATGAATAAAGAACCACTGGAACAAATAGAAATGTGTCTTGTTTCTCCCCTCTTATCTTAATATTTCTAATTTTCCCTATATTAATCTCCGGCGCCAGTAACGATAAGAATATTTTTTTTTAGAACAGTTCATCAATGACAGATTCAGCAGCCAACAAATGTTTGATATTTCAACTGATTCCTGCAAAGATTGCTTATTTTTTTACATACTGCTTTCTTGGTTCGTACAAACCGTATACTGTAGTCTTCCTGATATCAACTGGTTTATCAGCAAGTAAAGCTGGACAGATATTTGGTATCTGTCAGTTAGCGTCGTTAATTTTTTTACCAGTTTGGGGTGTATTAATCGATCGTACTGGAAAGAGAATGTTGTTTACATTCGTAATGTTGGTTGGTATTGCTCTAACGTTGTTTCCGGCTCCTTGGATAGGTGCAAAATATAAATGTGGTCATTACATTGTCGGTAATGTAAGCTCTAATGATTCGAGGAATTCCGATAAATCACCATCTTCAAGAGTTTGTTTACAAAGTGATGATTCTAGAGCTTTGTTTTATGTAATGTTAGTTGTGTTTACAGCAAGTTCGATATGTGAACAACCTTTTCTTTCCTTTTTCGATTCCGTTGTGACAAGAATTGTTAGTTTGCATAAAAGCAAAATTACGTTTGGGCAACAAAGAGTATTTGGTTCCATTGGTTTTGCAGCAGCTGCTTTTGTTTCAGGCCTTGCCGCTGATAATTTTAAACATACAAAATTATCCCCATACAGTGCAGTATTCTTTGTGTTTTTACCATTCTTAATTGTATCAATGCCATTTGTTGTTAGTCTTGTAAAGAACGCAACATATGAAAATGAGAGCAAAGAACTAAAAGGAACCAAATTTTTAATAAAAACAGTATTCAAGACGTGCTGCAAGTTGGACAATTTTGTGTTTCTTTTAACTGTTCTGGTAAAGGGATCGATGAGTGGCTTGATGGATAGTTTTTTATTTGTCTTCATGGAAAAGGAGATGGACGCTGCCAAGTCAGTAATGGGCATATCCATTGCAATCGCTTGTTCAAGTGAAGTTATAATATTCCCATTTGCGTCCCTAATCATGAAAAAGCTTCGAGGAGCGGTTCCTTGTGTTATTATTGGTTTGTTTTCCATTAGTATTCGTTTTATCTTCTTCTCTGTTGTGCGAAATCCATGGTTTATCTTACCATGTCAACTGTCGCATGCGTTAGATTTTGCTTTATTTTGGGCAGCATCTATTGACCAAACAAAGAGAATAAGTCCTAAGGTAGTGTTAACAACGATGTTTGCCATTCTAAGCAGTCTTCATTTTGCTTTGGCGTCCCTAATAAGCAGTACTGCTGGTGGATATCTTTACGACGCCTTTGGTGGACGTATGTTATTCCGTTGTGCTGGTATTGTGGGTTTTGTATGGTGTTTGGTCGCGATATTATATTACTACATATTCAAACGTCTTTTTCTACGTCAATCAAGAAGTGATGATCTAACAGTGAAGGAAATGCTGAATAGAAATAGTGATTTATAAAATATTTTGAATGTAAATTCCATTAATTTTTTTAATGTTTTGAAAATGCTTTAAAAGTTATTTGCAAGACGTTTTGTATTTCTTGTTGGTTTTCACCCTTAATATCTTTGTAAGCGAAAACGGTATTGATATAAGGAAGTGTTGAGGAAGATAGCGCTAACAAGAAAATTAACTCGCAGCAGAAAAAGACACATGAAACCTGTTCTTATCATCGCACCTATAGCACCTCGTACACCTTAGTAATTATAGACATGGGGGTACGAGCACAGTTTTAGTAAACTAAAACTTTGCTCACACCCCTATGTCTATGCCTACTTGTACACCCTTCAGCTTCGCTCTATGACGTCACATGTAAAACTGTGCTCGTACCCTCATATGGTGTTTTGGAGATATTACAATACACGCCTGGCCATTTATGTGTAAAGTGCTATTTTTTGCTGTTTGGGAGGGTCTGCAAGTGTATGTTTATGGTGTTGCCAAGGGTCGGCAAGAGTATATTTTTCAGCCTGTGTAATAATACGTATACCATTAGATATCTATAATATAGTATACATCGGATGTCTCCAATATATGGAATAGAAAAAGTTCAACTATCTGATGTCTCTAATATATGGTATAGAAAAAGTTCAAATGTTGTTATGTCCATACGCATAACTGTTTTTACCATCTTCTAGAATATATCTCTTGTCATCAAAACAACTGAGTGATATCTTGTTTATCTCATAACTTCCCAACATATGATTTGACTTCTTATGGTTTTCATTTTATGGCATAATTGTTTGTTTTCAAATAATACATTCCTATAGTCTTCATGTTTGATTATTTTTTGATAATGTCCTTAGCAGTTTTACCACATTTGTTGTCATCTTTAATATAGCTATACATTTTTGATTTCAATCCCACGAATTCAACTATTGGAGCACCTGCTGCCTCATCTTTCATTTTACCAATAATTTTCTTATTTGATGTATTATAGAATGGTGATGTTTCTTGGTAGTCACTATTGTCAAATTTATCTTTATCATTCCAGAAATCCATATATGCATCATCTGTTGTAATTTCATATGTTAGGGAATCAGTATCTGTGAATAGTAGTTTTGCATTATTTTTGTATTTCTTTTTGATATAATTGTAGTGGAAATCGTACATTAATGTTTTGGATAAATCGAGAATACACATTCCTACATATGCAGGTCTGTTTAGGGTTAATGTCTCCTTAATTCTATGTACAGCCACAAGGTCCTCGTTGAATATTTTTGATGATTCGAAGGTTGGCTTGGATGTTAATTTCATTAGTTTGTCCTTATTGGTTACAAGTTCTACATTTACACGTTTTCTTATGTTTTCCATAGTTTTTCCAAATACACTGTTATTCATAAGTTTGAAGAAATCTTTTTCAAATGCATTTTTACAATAGGTTCTTTTATTAGTATTGAAATCAATTTATTTTTTCAACCAAGGCCTCTGATCAAATTCTAATACACGATGTACTTTTTTGATTTTTAACCCAATGATATATATAATTGTAAATTTCGATAGTGTAATACGTATTTCTCTTTTTTGCCTAATGTTGGTATCTTCTCTTATAATAATACGGAGTGTATGTGACGGTCATAGTGGATATCGTCATTTTCCTTTGATGTCGCCGAAATCCTCTTTGAAGTCGCCGAAAAATGGTGTCCTCTCGCCACCAAAGAAAACACAAAAGAACGATCTTGAAAAAAGTAAAATAAGTGGTTCAAAAAAGCATATTTAAAAAGAAAAAAGTCCAAGTGAAGAAGTAGAAAAGTGAAGTTGGAAGTGAGAAGTGGAGCTAGAAGTAAAGTTAGAAGTAGAAAAATAAAGGCCACTAAAAAAAAGCACAGAAGAACGATCCCTTTATCTTGAAAAAAAATGGAAAAAGTGGTTCGAAAAAGCATAGCTATATATTTAAAAAGAAAAGAGACCAAGTGAAGAAGTAGAAAAGTGAAGTGAGAAGTGAGAAGTGGAGCCAGATGTAAAGTAAAGTTAGAAGTAGAAAATAAAGGCTAGAGTTTGAAGTGGATTGGAAATCACAAATAGTAAGAACTTTGATATTTTTAGACGTTTAGTTTTTATGTCGCTGGAGCAAGCAGACTCGCATTTCCCAGGAAAAGCCACCTAAAAGCCTCAAATTCTTAAAGTTTTATCTTTTACCGCGTACGTAGCCATATTTGTTTACAATTTGTTGCATAATTAATGATGCCCTGGCGCGTAACTAATGTATTGTCCTAAAATTCAAAATGCTACATAAAGCTGTTAGCTGACTAACAAACGGAAAACTTTGGTTTGTTGAACTGTAATGTTATTAATTTTACATCACTATTGTTTCTCTTTATATGTGTTTTACTAAGCATAAATAGCTAGCTTTATTTTTAGCTAAGTGTTCCCAGTTTAAGTATATTTAACTGGGTGTCTTAGCTACTGTTAGCTAGCTAATGTTAGCTTCCAAGTCCAGCTCCCCACCATCCCATGGCTAGCTCTAAACCTATGACTTATGTTGTTATTCCTCTTTTTTAATTATCTATAGCTAGCTACCTTAGTTTCCAAACTTCTCTTCTTTTATGAGCAGGATTTTTGATGAACAAGCTAGCTAGCTATACCTACAAAATCTTTCAAAGACTTAAACTTTTGCAGGATAGTAGGATGTATTTTTATGCCCATAAGAGTTTAATTATTTTCACATTTCCTGTAAACTTTACAAGGAGACCACATGCAATATGACAAGTGGAATAAATTTTTTCAGAATTTAAAGCGTACGTGTTAAGTTATTTTTTATTGTTTTGTTTCTGACATCCTAAACTTTTGTCAGCCTACATGTAAAATGCCAGGTTATTTTTACAGGGGTTTGTAGACATTTGATTGGCAATTTACGTGGGTTTATGACTTTATTTTCATTTATGAGAGGATGGTATGGTTGTTCGTGTTTTTGTTTATGTTTTTTTTTTTAATTTTGTGTAAACTTTTGTGGGAAAAGACCACATGCAATATATATACAGAAAGAACAAATTTTTGTGGAATTGGACTCCACTGAAGGCTGTTGTGTAAGCTAATGGCTTTTTCATATTTGGTATTATAAACCTTTGTTGGGGAAAACTAAACTGTATGGTTTCACGTTTTTTGTTAAGGATTTTAAAATTGTAGTAATATAACATTCGTGTTTGGTGATAATGAAAAAATTACTAATTGTTCTGACCAAAACTTTTTTGTTTTTTATATTGTATGAAATGCCTGATTTTTCTATAAATTAATGTGTTTCATAACCTTTTTGTGGAAGATTTATGGGCAATGGCAATATAGAACATGCTAAATGAACTGATTTTTGTTGATTTGGATGTGCTCCTCAAAATCTGTTTTACATTTTGTGTAAACTTTTGTGAGGACGGAGCGTATATATTCCAAAATTAATATCTTTGTTGATTCAAAATTTACTCCTTATTCTTTCTTGACATTTACGTATAAAACGGTTGGTAAAGGTCACTACAGATCATCATACTAAGAAAACAAATTTTGTGTTCTTACCGGTTAATTTTTACATTTTGTGTGTATTTTTGGGGAGCAGGATAGTATGTAACCGAATAAATGATTTTCCAGATATAAATTTGATGTTTTTGACACTTCTTATTAAAATATTAAAGGTTTTCAACGTAAGCAAACCTAATAAGATGTAACTTTATAAGACGTAAATATTTGTGATGTGTTATTTCTGACTTTATTATTATTGTTGGTCTTGTGCATGATTCTATGCATTATTTTGATTAGCGTTTCAAGCTCCACACATTGGAAGCAACGTGTCAACAAATTTCAGGAAAAAAATATTGTGTATTGACGGGTCCTGGCAGACGTCATCAAAATACAAGTTACGGTTCTCTTTTCTAATGTACTCCTGCCTAAGTGCATTTTACAGTGTAAATTTCTAAAGAATTTTTTTTTTGTACTTTAGAGGACTTTACTGACGTCAGCAAAATTTTAAAACACTTGTATCTCCTTATGCGTTTGTGAACACATGATCCTATACATTATTTTTATCAACGTTTCAATCTGTACGCATTACAGGCAACAGATAAGCTACATTTCGCCAAAATTTTTTGTATATGCACTGCTGACGTTAGCAAAATCTGCAAAACAACCTAATTTCTGCCTGAGTGGATTCTTCCACGGGCCTTATCGACTAGTTAATTTATTAACATCACCTACTGATATATTATATTGTTCTTGGATTTTTTTACAATAGTCTGATAACATATTTTTGGTAACTTTTATTTTTTCTGGAGCTAGTGGATAATCATTATGTAGATCATGTAGTTCCTTTGGATATTCTAAATCAACTTCTAATATTAGTCCTTTACCACTTTCTGGTTTATAATCAGCTAGATTACATTTTTTTATTTCCTTTTCTTTTAACCATCTAAATCCACCTGTTGGTAGATATTGTGACATTCCATAACCATATAGATTGTTAGCATCCAAATACATTAGATACTCCGATGGCATATCCTTATCATAATTGTCAATGTACTTATTATTGGCTTTCCCATATCTGTTAGCAATATATGATACACCACCTCTTATCCCTTTTCAATAAATAAAAACATGTCAATATCTGTCATCAATTCCAGTTCTACTTTTGTCATTTTCAACATTGAATCCCAAGATAATCCTGGAGATGTATAATAATGGCATGGATTCGATTTATAATATTCTAAACATGTACCATTTTCAAATATATCTGCCAATAGTAGTACATCCGATTTTAGATATAGATCGTGGTATTTTCCCATTGTTTTTAATTCAAACTTCTTCCAAACTCTTTTAGCATGTTTATACTGCTCATCAGTGATATATTCATCAATTAGTTGACTGTAAAAATCTTTTTGATACGGTAATTGTGTCTCATCAAATTTCTCAAATGAATCCATATAATCGTAGGGATATACACCTTTTTTAGTTATTAGTTCAAATTTCTTTTTATCACCAAATTCCTCTTTCGTATATTTAAATGATGTTTTTGGGAGGTTGTCTGCTAATTTCTCCAAACTTGAACTCATAAATTGGAAACTATCAATAAATTTCAACTGACTACCTAACATGAATGCCATATATTTTTCCATATTGTTTGGAATTACGTTGATGTCCATTTCTTTGAGTTCTCCTCATTTATTTTTATAGGAGTGTTTTTTAACGATTTTACCAATCTGTTGCATAATAAAATGGCTATCATATCCTCTCAAATTATGGAAAATTACTGGTACCTTGTCTGTTAATCTATAACTTAATTACAATCATTATGTGCTGATCCTCTATATCTACCTGTTACATGGCAATGATCTCTAACTTTAATATCTGTTTCAATATATTTTTGATTACATATGTGGCAACTATCTGCTGTTTTAAATTTTTTGATATCGGTTTTTGACATTATCATATCCTGTTTAAAATGTTTGTTTTTAATGTATTTACAATATTTAGCTTCCTTTATCATTTCTTCCATAAATTTGTATACAGCATGTATATACCCTATATATTTTTAATGGTTTGCTACATTTGTCATCATATCTACATACCACCTTATAACCATATCCACAATCCACATGTTTCTGGTATGCTTCTGTGTATGATTTACTGTTTTTAGGTGCACATCCATGTACTTTTTCAGTTTTTATATATTACAAATGGTGCCTCCAATTGTTTTTGGCAGTTTTGGAATTTTAATGTGTTCTCACCTTCGTTTGGCATATTTATGGCTTTTTTACTATTTATCACCATACAGATTTCAGTGTGATTGTCCAATATTTTTTTAGTAGAGAAACATTGTAGACAGTACATACAAAAGTGTTTTCTTTCCCTATGTTTTGTTTTGTTGTACATGAAACTGTTAAAATCATCAATTAGTACATAATGTTTGTTTTCATTCTCTGTTATTAATAGTAGTGACATACTATCATCATATTTTTCTTTTGATACATATATTGGATATGGTTGTTTATCATCATATCCAAATACATTTATTCTGACATTTATTCTGTTTTTCAATTGTATTATACTGTTTAATGGTTACAGGGAATTCAATACCATCATAGTTCAATTCATCAACATATCTTCTATCGGATTTTTTAATTCTCTGTTGATTCCTGTCCTACTTATGTAAATGTCTGATATGGCACCATCTAAAACATGCATTATCTGTATTTTGCATATTGATTAGTCCTTTTGAACTATTTCTTAATTCTTCTGGTAGTTCTATATAACTTGATCCATTTAGTGGATCGTATAGTGTTAAATTCAAAAAATGTGAATCTACTGATTCAATTCCATCCAGATCCTTCAGAAATCCATTGGTTGATAAGATTTATTATTTGCTGGTATGATAGATTTATAGCATAGGATATCATTTTCATTTGTGACAGTGTATACTCTATTTTTAAAGTATGCAGTTTTATACACCATATTATTTGCATCAAGTGGTTTTTCAAATGTTATTTTTAATGTTTCCACATATTTGAAACCTTTTAATTTCACCAATTCTCTATTTAAAATACCAGATATATTATTTCTTGTGGATTCTAATTGTTTTAATGGATCCATATTATTTTTAATTCTAACCTCGAATGATTTAGTTGCCATCTGAAATGCACTATCAAGTTGTATTACGGGTGCTGGAACAGTTTTTCTTGGTGCTGGTGTTGGTTTTATGGGTCTAGGTGCTGGTACAGGTTTAGTGGGTCTGGGTGCTGGTACAGGTATAGTGGGTCTTGTGATTTAAATGTTCTATAACAATATTCACATTTGATTCTCACTTCATAGAAGTATTTGACGATCTCTGTTATAATTTCATCATAATCATTGCTTACCAGTATCTTGTATCCATTTAATTTATATTTCTGTAACATCACTCTCTGATTTTCAGACAATTGACCATTTCCTTTCGGTGTCTTAAACTCAATCACAAATCCTGGATATATCATGTGGAAATTTTGTATTACCATATCTGGTGCACCCTTCTGATAACCCATATTGTATGATCTTATTCTCATGTCACTATTTATTTGGTTTTCACCCAATGATACAGACATTATTACCTCAGGGTAATGGTTTCTAATATAATTGACAACTTTTGAATGTAGATCATATTCTGATTCTATTGTGTAGGTTAACATCTTGAATTTCTTTTTCTCATACTTTCCAGTTTTCCTTATTGATGGTAAAACATCTTTTATAACCCATTTTTTGAATTCTTTCGCTTTCTCCATCTTCGATCCTATAATAAGGCTATATAATCCTGATTCATTTATGTAAATCATATGTCCATTTTTTAGGAGAATAATTTCCTGACCCCTAGATTTTAGGTCATTTAGTGTGGTTTTATCTTCTGGTTCAACATGATCTAAAATAGCCTGGCGAGTATTTTTATATTCCAATATATTTGCAATTACTTTTGCTTTGAACCAAACGGTTTCATTAATATTAATAACATTTAATTTAGCATCCTCATAAATAAATACTTCTTCCATCATAATAACTACAGATAATGTTATTTTCTTAAATACCTTCCATTATATCCTATCAAAAATATCACACATCCGCACTCACTACATGTTGCCTTCCCAATATATGTAATTACCATTAATTTGTTTATAATAAGGGTTTACATCATTCGATAATCCATTACATTGTCTACAATAACTGTAAATACAATAGTCTTCCATATAACTATAGATTATTATTTCTTTCTTTTTTCGTACCAATAAATACCACCACCAACCATAGTCATACTAGCAACAATAAATCCTAATTCCCTATATTTCTGTGATTCTGATGGTTTATAGAAATCTTATAATTTAGGTTCTGGTGGTAGTTCTGGAAGTTTGGTACCAGTAAGAACATAATATTTCTTCATTGCAATATTTAAATCATTAAACCTTTTTTCTGATAAGTTTTCCTTTCTTATTTCATTATATATGTAATCAATTCGTTTTTGTCTTTTTTCAGCCCATGCTATTTGAGCCTTTTGCATTGTTTCAACTCCTAAGTCGTGTCTTTTTCTCTCTTCATCACTTCCCCTTAAAAAGGAAATTACTACCCGAGAAAGCAAGAGCATTCACAATAGCACCAATACCCATCATTGCTAAGCTAGCCATCTTATATATTATCAGGAATTATTTTTTGCTTCACTAGATAGTCCTTGGTCATATCAGCAGCAGCAACAACAACTACCAATTTAACAGTATCCTCTATATCAAATTTACTAAGAGATGGTAGTGTCATTTTAAACAGTGATTTTCCGAGCATTGTGTATCCAACAGCTAGTCCAGAAACGACAGCTCCATGATACAGGCTTTCTTTTATATTTTTAGTGTAATCCGTAGTACTCATTATATATTATGGTATAGAAAAAGTTATTCCATACTAAAGATATCTTTACTAGGTTTTTTGATAACTACCTTTGGCTCTTCTGGTTCTTCAATTGACTGTGGTTTGTGTTGTAATACTGGTATTTTCTTTTTTATTTGGCTATACGCAATATATGATGCACCTATTAACAATATACCTGCACCAACAACCACATACTGGTAATTATTTGTTTTGTTTTGTTTTTCAACATGGTGTTCTTCTTGCTTAGTTATACTATCATTGAGTCTTTTTAATTCTTCTTTTTTACGACGATTATGTTCAACAAGCTTTTTACCCTGTTCAACTCTTAGGGGGTTCTTCTGTTTTGTTACTTTCTGCTGCTCCACTACTGTTCCTACTGCTGTTGTTGGTTCCACTATTTGCTGCTCTTCCATTATTACTACTATTAGTGCTAGAATTTTTTACATAATGTCTACCCGTAATCATGGCTACACTAACTGGCGCTAGCATTGCACCAAATTGATAGTACATATCACAAGTGAACCTCTGTAAAGCAGTATTAAGAAATGGATCATTCTCTAGATCATCATTTAGTTCCTTTTTATTTTCCATACCTAAGGCCCCACATGCTATATTAGAATATAAACCAATTAATGATTTTCCTAATGATTTAGTCATCTGACCACTTAATTTGCTCTCATATCTTGTTGACATATTATTGATCTCATCAGCGTTCATCTCCATTATTTGTTGTTCAGTGTATTCTTTACTTAGATGTTGTTTAGAATTGCCTGATAGCACACAATTAATCAGATTCCGTTTTTCATGATCCACTTCTTCCATTGGTTCTTCAATTAATGGCTGTTCAATCTTTTTCTTTCTTCTAACATTTCTTTTAATTTTAATTTCTTTGGCAACATTCTGTTTTAAATTAGTTAGTTGATCAAGTATTTTGGAATCCATTACTATATTTATATAATAGAAAATCTTACGCAACTTATAACATGGATATATAATTGCAAAAATAATTGCTAATAACAAAATGAAGTTAGCGTATTCAATCATTATATTATTAATTAACAAAATTATAACTAGCGCATAACTAGTGTATAACTAGTGTATCAACAAATTTTAGCAGGATTTTAACAAATAATAACTACAATCATGTTCATAAATTATTGGAAAAACGGTTTTTTGAGGCTTTTTTCAGAGTTTGCCCCCTCTCCCCCTAAAGTCAGTGTTGATTTTGTGTTGATTTGTGCCCCAAAATATTGCCGGCGACTCCGGAAAAGATCTCCAACCAACACTGAAGAGTGGGGGGACGGGGGAAGTGGTTTTTCCAAAACTATTATGAACATGATTGTCTCTAAAATTTGAGACTTAGTTTTTTTAAGTGGCTTTTTTTATAAAAGCTTTTGTGTGCGTTTGTGTTGGCTGAATTAAGGAAAAGTACTACTGTGTCGTTCCTTATACTGTGTATGCAGAGCTGGCTGGTTTCCTTGTTTCATAAACTAGGTTCCAGGCCTCCTATTGTCTGTTTGTTTCTTATTGTTTGTCTTATGTGGCAAGAGCTTATATATGCTTATATATTATGTATACACGACTAAAATTGTTCTTTATATAACATAGACACTTCGTAATATAAAAGAAATGGAAAACACACACGTTCCACCCACGTTCGACTCAGTTCCATAGCCAAGTTTTCAAGGAGAGACTGCAGTAGCACACGTTCCACACGTTCCGTCAATTTCTTATAAAAATTAAACTTTACTTCAATTTCATTGAATTTGACGGTACGTGTGGAACGTGTTCCATTTAGGTGACACCGATGGTGGAGCACCTTGGAACAGGTGTAGAACGTGTGCGGAACGTGTGGAACGTGTCATCAAAGCAAAATTTTGGAACTAAACAAGGGGAACCCCTTTTCAATTTTTTTATGTCATTTACAGACAATCCTGTTCATAAATTATTGGAAAAACGGTTTTTTGAGGCTTTTTTCAGAGTTTGCCCCCTCTCCCCCTAAAGTCAGTGTTGATTTTGTGTTGATTTGTGCCCCAAAATACTGCCGGCGACTCCGGAAAAGATATCCAACCAACACTGAAGAGTGGGGGGACGGGGGAAGTGGTTTTTCCAAAACTATTATGAACATGATTGTAGTTGGCTGGTAACACTTCAGTATAAGTTTAGAATATGGCAGATTTTGCAGGAGTGTTTTCAATCTATCTCGTTCATTCTTATCTGGCACAACATCATTCTCCCTTAAACAATCTTCAAAACTATCTCTATCTTTGGTAAAGAACAAGCAAAGCCATTTAACTTGTTCTCTAACGTCTTTTGAAACCGAATTATACTTTTGTGTTAATACCCATAGGGAGTGATTTCTATGTCTACCAGAGAATGCAAGTTCTGATAATGCATCACATTTTTTATCTATTTCACCTTCAGCAGAACAATCATCAATTATATATAGTGTTTCGTGGCCCTTGAAAGTATTGGTAAATGGATTTAATTTACATTCTACATCAGAAACAATAAATACACTTTCATCATCGAGTAGCCACTTTCTTGATAGGTACGTCTTATTATCTAAAACTGTTGGACATAGAATAACAATATATTCAAAATGGTATTTATAGTCAGTTTCAATTAGTTTTAAGAAGTATTCGGTTTTACCGCATGCGGTTGCACCAACAAACATTGCACTATGAGGAAATTTTGGAAAGTTCATTATATATATTTAGTACATAATATTAACAAATGCGCCATTTAAAATGTGAATTTGGGCATCCATAAATAGATAGATATAACACTGCAGATTAATACCTTCTGAAGAATTTTCAATACGTCTACCTGTTCCATGTAGTGTGTTATCATCGGATGATCTGAAATCCAACCACAATCCAAATTGTTTTGTATAATAATCTACCATTCTCATGTCAAATACATTTAACTCATGTTGTGCTGAGCCATGTTGTTTCAATCTACCAGCACCAAAGTGTTTCTTTATTTCATCCCATTGGTGATAGCTTTTCATCCCCTGTGCGTATAATTGATTAGATTTTCCCTCGATGGCTATCTCAACATTAGTAATTTTAGGGTTGTAGAATTTTTCAGTGTCCCTTGCCCAATCAGTCTCTTTTGTAAACAGCATTAGAATACCTTTTAGACTCTTGGCTGGTGTGTTGAAATTCATATTCCATACCGTATCACCATCTTTAAGAACAACATGTCTGTGTCTTAAACTCGATCATACAAAATTTTTGTCTTCATATATTCAGTTTCGACTTCAGATGCCAATCTTGAATTAGAAATTACATCAAACTCCAATGAGATGTTGCTAATTGTGTATGTAGCGTCCGTCTTATCACTCTTAATCACTTTATTGTATTCATTAAACGTTAGTTCGTATGAAAGCCGCCTATCCGCTAGTCCAGACTGGTAGAAGGGCATAGAACTTTCCAGTATTTCAAAGTCTAGTGGAATACAAAACTTATTACCAAATGCAGTAGATATTGCTTCATCTCCAGTATTGGCCGCTTTGTCTCCTGCACCAATTCGATATTTAATAGCATTTTCAGTTTGTCCATTTCCTTTAGTCACAATACCTTGGAATATAGCATTTCGTCTTTCAGCGTATGCCATCCATAGATCATAATATGTGTCAAGTGTGTCACTATCATCAATACTAAGTATTTCATTGCCCTCGATTTTTTATAACTTTTTTCTTAATAATAGCCCTTCCAATATTTTTAACCAATGTTCTGTTCAAATCATCAGTTGAATTAAGAGGAATATTAAATGTTAACCTGGTTGTTCCTGGAACTATGACATCCGTATCCGTCAAATTTGGAAACGGTACATTTAACATCTCATTTACTCCAATAGTAGTTGGATTATTAGTGACGACAATTTTTTGTCTATTTCCTTTAATTCCAAAAGCATTTCTAAGTGATCTATTAGGTTTTAGTTTTTCTCCTGTGGTTGTCATTATATATTTATACAATAGAAAAAGTTACATAATATGAAGAACAACCGATGTAGGGAAATTACTGTTTATAATATTTTTGGTATTATCTAGTAGTTCAACTTTAATATAATCTATTATGCCATTTCTCATAGTTTTGTATTGAACATTACTTGGCTCGAATATTATTGTATCACCAAATGAGACATTTTTTGGTGTGTATTCAGTATGAAGGGATTGGATGGAATCCCATTATGGAGGTTATCTATTGTAGAGAGAGCATCAGTGGAGAAAGTAAATGATTTTTTAGATAGCAGCAGATCAACGTAATTATTATTATTTACTCCTAACATGTTGTGAAGATAGTAATCAAACTTTTTTATTCCACCTCCAATTATAGATTTTCCAGTTAATGTACTATAATTTATTCTACTGCTGATATGTCTTACAATATCATTAATACTATAGAACCCTTTTTTAACAATAACGTATGTATTATTTGTTAGATACATCTTCTCGTCTTCTTCAATGTTGTAAAACGTGTAAACCAAACGTGCTCTAACTAAACCAATTCTTTTACTATTATTTCTATTGTCGATAGGTTTTTGCAAATCGATACCTTTTGAAATGTCATCTATTACAATATACAATTTCTGAGTTATATAATATAATGAATAGAATTTATAAATACAATCCTAAAATATCCGGGTTTTATGAACCAAATGGTGGAAAATACCTACAACAAATCAAAGCAAAGGACCTATACATACAGAATATAGTGGTTTCGGAGAATGTAGGTGATATTGAGAGTTTCCAGAGTAAGTTTCTAAACATATTTACCAATTATGAGGTAGGAGCAGTTAGGGCAGGAGATCCAACATTTAATAACTGGAAAACCAACCCATTCAAACTATGGCAGACCCAATTAAACTTTGCAGTATTTCTATCAACAAGCGTATGTGGAATATTACCAGAGCATTTGAATGAAACAGATCATCCTTTGATCATATACAGATTCCATGTTTATTATCACATTAGACGGATATTCAAAATACTGGAAGCCTATCTACCATATCAACAAGGATTTTCTGATAGTAATAATACATTCACTAGGGATAAATATCTGCAATTATGTAGAGAATATGGTGTTGACAGCAATTATAATACATGGAGAAATGAAAACTATATGAGTTCATACCAAAGTAAGAGACCAGAATATAACAACACACCTGATGATTCATATTATGATTCCAACAGTTTTGCTAGATGGATTATAAAACATTCGAGGGGTACAACAACAACAATTGGCGTACAGAATCTTAGTGAATCTGTTAGAGCATACTCCTTTCTACTACTAACATCCCAAACGTCTACAAGATCAAGCATTTTAGGTAATACAGGTCCAGCATTAGATTGCCAGCAAGTGTTCCTAAACAACTTTGAAAACATTATTAATAGACATGTGGATATAGCAGAGGATTAAAAGATTCCAGGATACACTACAATATGCTAGAAGTAAAGTTGATTATGTTGTTGGTGAGAACGTGTATATGTTACCAAGTGATATGAACCTTAGAATTGGGAAAGTGAATAACTATAATAATGAAATCCTAGTATCGAAATCAGACTTCGGCTTGGGTACTAATCTTAAAGTTAATACAGAAAAGAAACCAGGTCCAAAACCTATACCAAAAGAAAAGAAACCAGATCCGACTACACCAAAGAAGAAGAAACCAGACCCTATACCACCAAAGAAGACAAATCCTACAATTCCAAAGAAGAAGACTACTGATAATACAAAATCAGAAGTACCGACAGGTGAAATAACTCATGAGGAAGAGAAAATAGCTCTAATTTTAACTATAACTACTGTGTTTTCAATATGGTGGTATCTTTTTTAGATAGATTACCCTCTTTTTCTTGTCATAAAGTATGTATAGATTAACACACCTATACCTGTAATAAGTGCCCATACATTTTGCGATAGCCATCCAATGGCATCCTTTGCTCTACTTAGTATCCATGCGACCACGGATCCTATTATACCTGGTAGTGCTGCTGCTGCTTTTCCTGCTAATTTACCAAGTAGGCCAGCGAGTGCTTTCAACTTGCTCTTTATCCATTCTTTGGCACCTCCTTTACCACTAGGTTTATCACCTCCTCCACCACTGGCTGCTGCTGCTGCTGACTCACCGCCGGTTCATGCTTCAACGAGGAAACCAATAGTCATACCAAAGGCTGTCAGAATTGATACTATTGTTACACCTTGTTCACGGACGAGGTTTTTAATCCTTTCGCCTAGTGTACCGGTTTCCTTATCTACAAAATGTGAAAGTGACTGTTTAATTTGTTGTATTTGATTTAAATATTCATCTTTTAACTTATTTAGATCCTCATTACTTTTCCTAAGATCTTCATTTTCTTTATCTATTCTAGCTTCGACTTCCTCCATCTGAATCTCAGTATAGCTATCATCACCTTCCATTACCTTATACTTTGCAGACTCCATCTTTAGCCTATTTGGTGTTCTTTATTCTATCATATAGAGCTTTAATTCTATCTATGAGTTTCTTAAATGCACTATTTCTTGATTTTAGTTCTTTATTTAGTAGAGATGTATTTTCATCACCACCAAAGGATGTGTCTACAGTATATATCATCTAATTTTTTCGATGCCTTTGATGCTTTTTTAAACTCACTAAGATCCATATCAGTATTAATATCAAAGCCTTCATTATCATGGCCTGATTTTAATTCATTAAAATCTCCCTGTAGTTCAGTAGCCGCTTTTGATGCTGCTGCTTCTTTTGCTGATTTAGATGATTTCGGGCTAAAGCCAATCTCTCTTAATAAATCATCGCCAAATAATTCACCATACTCTATACCCGTATTCTATACCCGTTTTTTTTTTCATTTGTTAATAATAATATACTTTGACCATTTTCATAAATAAACAGTAAATTTTCATTATTATCCTTAATTTTATCATACAATTTTTTAGCAGATTCTATTTAGCAGATTTAAACTTCACTTTTTGATTTTGTCTTATTTTATTATTAGTCCAAGAGCTCACAACAGAAGATTTTAGGTCATTTTCCTCAGAAGGTTTGATAGTTTCAAATTGTAGACATGTCCATAAGAATTAAAATTCTTGATGTCAGATCAGGAAGTTAGGGTTCTTTTGGGCAGTATCACCCAAAAACTCTGGTCCAAAAAGACTTTATTTTTATGTCATAAGCCTCAGGTTTGAAATTTTCATGGGTGACTCGACATGGATTGCTGAGTTCGAAAATATATAATCTAACATAGATTTCAGGTTCCGTCATGGGTTCAGACCGTCGAAACCGGTTGTGAAAAAAGACCTATTTTTATACTACGAGCCTCATGGATGAATTTTTTTGTAAAAGACAGATATATTTCTAAGGAAGAAAATAACATACAATCTAACAAGAATTTCGGGTTCTAAGTCGGATTCAGACACCCTCGAAGGTCTACAGTGAAAAAGGACCTTTTTGCATGACATAAGCCTCATAGTTGATATTTCGTAGGAAGTTTCTCATAGTAGTGCTGAGAATTTTAAACCAAAATCTAACATAAAATTCTGGTTCCAAAACCACTTCAGACGATCATGTTCAGTGATTAGTCTCAAAGAACACTTATGTATATTTCACTAACATTTGCCGCATGTGGTTTTTGTTGCTTTTATGAGAATTGTCGAGCATAATTTCCTTCAACAGAATTGAATAAGGAAATAATGTAAAGAGAGAGAAGACGAAATACGAGGGTTAATTTTATGAGGTTTTACCTTCAATTTTCCATTGATTTAATATACGAGCGAAATTCGCAACGACGACATAAGAAGAAAAAAGTGAAATATTTCAGGTATAAAGATTGTATTCCATTATATTAGAATAAAGTTCGTCACATTTCAATTTTTTTCCTATGAATGATATTTTCAACGAAGTAATTTCTAGTACAATATTTAATGTCAGCACTCCATCCAATTCTCCTTGCTTGTTAATTATGTTAGGTCAAACATGGAACATGAAGTCATCGATGAAAATGCCGAAAATGGTAACCCACTTATTTTTTTTTTTTAACTTTTTGTTTGCACTTCTTACAAAAATGAGAACCAGCGGTTCTTCAGTACCGATGTCCTTACGTTAAGAGAACTTTAACTTCTGTGGAGTTTATAAAGGCGGTGTATTTTGTTGATATATCACATTAGTTAATTCATTCATTTATACATCACGATAAATGATTTTAATACCATGTCACATGAATTCTTTATTTGTTTGATTGGTAGAACATCATGGTCAAAAGACGTGGTTTTCGAACAACGTCTGTTTAATAATATGACAAAAAAGAGATTATATATTAGTAATATAACATTTTATTTATAACTTCATCAGAGATATTGAACTGTATTCCATTTCAGGTAAATATTGCGTACTACATTGTGGACCAGGGAGTAAGGAAGGAGCAATAACACTGTTCAAGCAAGACGTTTTGAACAAGTGTTTAGCTGTTTCAAGAGTTCGAAGGGATGAAAATCTGAAATACAAGGTAGTACCAGAATGTGTTGACTCGGTGAAAGGATTTCACATGGATTGTTATCGAAGATTTATTGCCGTCAGTAAGAAACTAAGAGATAAAATAAAAGTATCTGAAGAAAGTTCCCCTTCTGTCGCTGCATGCACATTACGATCTCAAGTAACAGAATTGGCTTCTCCTACATCCAGTGGTGTTTTACCAAAGATCTGTGTGTTTTGCACAAAAAAGGACAAGAAACATAACGGTGTGAAGCAGAAACTTGTGCTTTCTGAAAGTGGACAGTTTGAGGTGAATATAAAAAAGTATGCAACATGGCTAGGTGATTCCTGTTTATTGGCGAAACTTGGTACTGCTGACTTTGTAAGCATTGAATTATGTTATCATGTGCAATATGTCGTACAAAGTACCAGACGAGAGCAGAAAAAACTCCACAGGGAAAGAAGGAGAAACTTAAGAAAATTGAGGGGAACAAAGAATGGCACCGTTCTAGATCTATTCATGAGGAAGCCTTTAAAGATTTGATCAACTTCATTGAGGAGATCGTTGTAACTAACAAAGAAGTGCATTTGGTAAGCGAACTCAACAGTCAATATGCGGCATTGTTATCCGAAAAGCGAAAGGAAGATGACCCGATTGTAAGTTCATTAGCTCAGACCTTGGAAAAAAAGGTCAACAAATACTTTGGTAAGAGAATAAAAATTCAAAAGGGTAAAACAAAGAGCATTTCGTAAAGAATTATCACTTATTTGCGATGTTGCTTTCGCCTTAAGATCCGCTATCAATGATATGGAATTCAATCCATTACCATCAGAAATTAGGGGAAAGGATATAATTAAAGGTGAATTTTGTTCCCACGAGGAAGCCGATACAAGAATGCTGTATTATCTGAGCAAGATTGAAGAGTCAGTTAACGTAGTAATCCGTACAGTAGACACTGACGTTCTAATTATAGCTCTTAGTTCATTTCATTTGCTACATCAAAATAAGCGAATATGGATTGAAACTTGTTTGTTCACGAAAAACACATTGCGCTACATTAGTGTTAATCAAATATTTGAAAATCTGGGAGAGAATTTATGCAAAGCACTACCTGCATTACACGCCTTCACTGGGTGTGATTACACATCATCATTCAACAGAAAAGGAAGATTTCATCCAAGAGGCTCGTGGTATAAAAATAGGCCTTTTTTCACAACCAGTTTCGACGGTCTGAACCCATGACGGAACCGGAAATCTATGTTAGATTATATATTTTCGAACTCAGCAATCCATGTCGAGTCACCCATGAAAATTTCAAACCTGAGGCTTATGACATAAAAATAAGGTCTTTTTGGACCAGAGTTTTTGGGTGATACTGCCCAAAAGAACCCTAACTTCCTGATCTGACATCAAAAATTTTAATTCTTAAGGACAAGTCTACAATTTGAAACTATCAAACTTTCTGAGGAAAATGACCTAAAATCTTCTGTTGTGAGCTCTTGGACTATATATTCTTTATGCAGTATCGATACTATCTTTTTAGACATCCTAACTTTTTCATTTCCAATTACTTTATTCATTTCCTTAATCTCATTCATCAATTCTTCAGTTACTTGCTCTTCTGACATTTTACCTTCATCTATATTTTTTAAATTTGTTTCTAATTCATTTTGCCGGAGATAGGATTTATAAATATCTAATGCACTATCATCTTTATAATCTTTAGATTCATCAAAAGTTGTATTAAATTCATCATTATCTAATGGTTCAAATCCTTCTGCAAAATCTATATGTATATGACCGAGAAAATATACCCTACATTACCTACCGCTCCGTCAATGAATTCACCCGATCAATTTCATATTGACACCGTGAGAAAGTATCTTGAAGACTTGATTAATTTAAGAAACAAGTATGAAGGCAAGCAAGCCAAATATTCGAAAAAACGTGAAAGATTAAGCGATGTATCTACTTCAGCATCTGTAGTTTCTATACTAACAGGAGTATCTGGCGTTGGTAGTAGTTTTACTGCTGTTAGCATACCTCTTGGGGCTGCCCTGACAGGTGTTTCCACTGTAGCAGCTGCCGTATCATCTGTATTAACATTTTAATTCAAAAGGTATAACAAAAAGGTTGCAAAAACTGTTGAGCTATTAGACAAGTTGACCACATCTATTGGTAAATTTGAACTACTTATCAGTAAATCATTAACTGATGGTTTCGTAATAGATTCAAATGAATTTGGCAAACTCCAGAGTCTGTATCTTGAAGTAATTAATGGCATTAGAAACCGTGACCATAAAATGAAATCAACTATTGAAGAAAATTATCAAAAAACAATTATGGATGAAATACACAATTTAAAAAACGAGATAGAAAAAAAGTAGTGTTTGCCATGAATTGCTGTAGTTTTTTAACTGCTTATATTATAAGAATGGATGATAAATTTAATCAGATTTACTACTCTGATACTGGCTACTGGAGAGGTAGAAGCGCAATAAGTAAGTTAGCTAAAAAAGCTGGTACAACCAATGAAGAAGCAGAAAAATGGCTACTGAAACAACCACTGTATCGAATATATCTACCAGCACCAAAGTATGTTCCGAGACCCAATTCCTCATATTCTATTTATGCTACACCTGATGATATTCACCAGGTGGATGTCTTGTATCTTCCACATGATAAGTACAAAAGAAAAAACATATAAATATGCTCTCTGTGTTGTAGATGTAGCTAGCAGATACAAATCAGCATATCAACTAACTAGTAAAAGCTCAAAAGAAACTGCTGAAGCCTTTAATTGGATATATGTTAATACTGAACTAAAATCCCCAAAACATTGATTTGTGATGCTGGCAAAGAGTTTTATGGTGATGTTACCAAACTTATGAACAAGCATAAGGTCTATCCTTATAACGATGCAAGGAAAGATCGACCTTTCTACCTCTCAAATAACATGTGATTCATGCAATGTTTTAAGTAGTAAAGCTCTGTATTTTTCATTGTCTTCTGCATAAATAAGTTAACTCAACGCTGCAATTGACCAAAACTGATATTACTACCCACAATTTTAGACTCTTCCGTTTCGATTTTGAATGCTTTAACAATTAAAAAGTCGTTCGGCATAAAAAGAAGGGCTGCGAATGTGCTAGATGGAAAAGAGAGCCTTAATATAGCAGGAGAATCATGACGCGGGGTTATTTAATGTCTGCCAAAACACAACTGCAAAAGAATATGATGGTAACGCCTTTTCGTCTTAAATTTAAAATACTTTCGAAATTGCATAGTTGGAAGAAGCTAAGGCATTTTTATGGTTACAATGGTGCTTGTTCGTAATTTAAAATATATAAAATCTGGTGACACTCTGGAAATACACGATTTGTTCAAGTCACATGCCCGAAATTTTCATTCATATTTAGAGTATTAACTTTATGTTTATTATTCTTCCTTTAGATTGAAAACTGTTATCCAATTGCTACCGATATAAACTAAGGCTCTAAATATTATCAAGCTTTGTGAATTCTGGCTAATATTCTGGCTGTTTGTTGAGAACTTTGTCAAACTATCGTTGCTAAATGTTTTGCACAATAAGAATAATAGTATTTTTGTACAAAGGTTCACCTTCTGATCCGAATAGATTATATCACGAGCTTCGAAACCATTTTGCAACGTTAACTAAGTTAAAGCACAAAAGAATTCTAAGCGATGATCAGTAGCAACTTTTGTTTCCTACTAATCAACAAACCGACTCTACAAAATTTGATCCTACGTTAATCATATTGTTAATTGTAAACCGTATAAACCTTCTTCCTCATCAGATATAAGTATTGCTGCATTGGCTTTACGTTTTATAGCAATCATGCTGCATTGACAGAGTCGGAGTTTAATTGCATCTGGTTGAAAGGTGAACAAATATTAAGTGGGCTTGGATGTACCGTAGATACAAATACACTAAAGCAGAAATCGCTTGATTCCCATGATGTAGATTTTTTACACCCCTTTTGGACCATTTAAAACATGGACAAAGCAGTTACAAAGAGTAGTTGAAAAGAAGACAACTAATATATCGAGTCTTCAAACTTTAGCTAGAGATGTTGTTAAAATTAAAGAGAATTAGCATTACACAACAAATAGACAAATAGACAGTCACGACGATTTGGAAGCAAAACAATGCTCAATTTTTATAGAAATAAGTGATGCGTTTGAAGAAACTCAACGCTTAAAAAGGTTGTTATGAAAAGAAAATTAAAGAAACAAAAGCTAGAGTTGATGCAATGGAAGAATATCATGAAAAAGTCCTCAATGAAGTAAATTGCAAACTAATCGCATTGGAAATAAAGCTTGAACCAGGAGACTTAGTTTGTATCTCGTTTTTAATCTAACGACAAGACATTCAATAATGTACATTCTCCACCCCCAGAGATCTTTGAGATAAACCTCGAAAGTATCTCTGAACCCGTCTGGTCACTGATAGGTCTATTATTAGAGATCTATGTTTCTCAGCGAAAGATGATATTTAGCATTTAAATGTTGGCAAAACATAGTGGTGGAGAGACAATGGATCGAAGTATGCTCGCGTTTCATTATGTCGTGACTGAATTTAAATTTAAATGTTTTACATAGCTAGCCACACATGGCCCACCATCCAGGCTGAAGGGAGCTGGTCTGCTAGATAACATGATGGGGGGAGGTCTTGCCTTCTTTTTCACTCTGATACTGGCTAGCTAAAAATTACAGTATGCTATGCAAATGTTCATTCACACAGCAGGGAATTGTTTTTAGTTTAGGTGGAAGTCACGGCATATTTCTGGAAAGTATATAAATACTGTGATTTCACTGGAGGTGAGGAAAGAGCTTATAGCTCGTGTTGGTAGCTAGCTACACTTTTTGGAGTTCTGTTTTCCAAAAATAAACAATAAACAAGTGTTTCCTTCTGACGTTAAACACTGGTCTGTCCTATTCTCTTTTGGTGGAATAAGCTGCAGTTTATATTTTAAAATCCTTTGACTTAAAGATTTTTCAAGTATTTTGAGTCGTGAATGTTAATTATTTTTAAAATTCTAAAGCAACCTCGCAAAAGTTTCTTCCTGCGAAAATTTTGATATTAATTTATTTTTACTATAAGTTTTTTAATGTAAGAACCAAAAATTGTTGCAGTAAAAAAACTTGCTTGAAAAAAACTTTGGCCAGATTATCGGAATTGTAGTAGACAGATTTTATTTTATAGCAGCTATACAGAAATTTCTTGCAATAACTTTCTTCGTCTTATTCTCCTTTCGCGCGAAATAAAAATAAAAAGTTGAATTGGATTCTAATTTCAGGAAATCAACTACCCTCCCCTATACAAAGTTGCTTTTTTGTTCACAGAACATGCTCGAAAACTGATTAAATAAGCACATCCAGCTCCTAACAAAACAAAAGAAAAAGCGTAGCATTAATTAAGGGCAAGCATTTGAATAAATATCAAGAACCCCTTTTATTGTCAGAAATTGTCAACGGCACAATTTTAATCGAAAAAAGTGTGAAACCATTTCAATTGCAAAAGTAAATTCTGCGATAGTCCTTATCTGAGCGTGCTGAAGTGCGTAAGTAACTAACTCTTCAAGGAGAAATTCAAGAGGCCAATGACATTTGGTGTCAACTTTGTTAGTGAGCTCTTATACAATAAACAAACTTCAAAAGTTTTTGCTGTTGTCACTTTTTATCTACTTTTCTCGTATTATTAACCTCGATTTACAGGCGCACACTCTTTTTGCGCATAATTTTCCGCGCAAAAATTATTACTATTAATGTTGATTGAATTAACTTGAGAAATTCAACAAATGTTTAATTGTTGGTGGTATATTTTCCAAGACTGAATTATGAAAAAACAAAACAAGCTTCCTTGTCATTGAAATATGATCATTACAGAAATTGAAATATGATCATTACAGCGGGAATTTGTTTTGTTGGCAAAACTTGATGGCTTCTTCAAGATGTTTCGTGTCTTCCTCCTGAAAAAAGAAATTTAATTTTACCTATTGATGTTTTCTATCTTCCATTATACTAATGACACTACAAAATTCTGCAGAAAATTGCCAGTTAAATATATTTTTCCTGCAGGTTAACGGAACACTACTTTTCAAATGGCATGATGAAGCAATGCTGCTACCTTATTGCTGACATAATGGCAGTAAAAAGGGTCAACAAGGTAACATAATTATCATTATTAAATTTGAAGTACTAAATAATTTTTATTTCTTGACAACAACTTTTGAAGGACTTAACACCATCCGCACTATTAGATAGAATCTAGTGTTATTAATTGTTTATATCCATTTAGTTTTAAGAATGACGCAACTTTCATGTTGTTTAAACTGATTTGGAAAAACGTAATCCATACTTATTAAGAGAAAATCTGGTCAATGTGATTTGAGTGGTCACGATAATAACAAGAAGAAAGATATACTTACTTGTTGCGGGGAAGTAAACTTTACGTAAGCTTTTATTAACAAATATTCCGTTGTCTAAAATAAAAATAACCGTAATGTTCGACGTACATTTTATTCATTTGCAGCAACCCTCCAATTTTTTACTTAAAATATATTTTCCGACCACCATCCCACCCACCCCTTTTTGTTTATTCCAAGCTGATTATTTGGTAGACTAGAAAACAGCAAAAGTTTATCGACGGTAAATAGAGTTGTTATCACTTTTTTATGCCACTTTTTAAGTGATCAAGTTTGCCAGTTGTTTTAAGAGGAGCTTCTGTAAATCTTGAATATTTGAAAAAAATGCAAATAGTTTTTTTTTCGGTTGGTAGTAGTATTTATGCTAAGTTATTCCTTCTGTGAATTCTTGGTTTCAAAGTGTTTTTTTTTCATGCTATGATTTTTAAGACATATTTTTTACATTAGATTACAGATCTTTAATAATTTTGCTGATGATGTTATCAATGGTACCCATAAAATTTGTTTTAAACCCTAAGGGAATATGACCCGCGAGTACTTTGTGCCACCCCATCCACACCCCCAGGTTTACACGAACAAAAAGAACTCGGTAAAGTAGAGGGTCAGAAAAAGGTTGCAATTTATTACTTTCATTCGCAACTAACCTTCACAGAGATCTGCATCTTTTGAGAATGTTTGTAAATTTCATGAGCTTCGAAAACAAGCTGCTTTAAATCTTCTTTCCCTGATACCTAAACGAGATTCAGAAATTGTTACAAAGGTATAGAAAATTTGTAATGGAATAATGAATCATTCCAAAAGTATGAACTAAAAATCCTTAAATATGGGACAAAAGATTAGTGCATAAAATTTAAAATTCAAAATATGAATAACTAACATGTTTGATTTTACACTTCAACGTTTCCAGCACATAATCGAACGCCTAAAATTAAAACAAAAAGTAATTTAAAACAAACACGTGCTTTCGTCTTCGTTATCCTCGCTTATCATCAAACACAACATTACCTTGATGGCTAAGAAAGCACGATCATTATCACGCAAATATTTTCTGAAAAGAAAAACATAAGAGATTCTTGAATTTCTGTAAAAATTTGAACATAACATTTTTCCAACTATTAATCTTCAATATGAGACGAAATTGAGGCTACCAACAAGTAACAAAACGATATATATACATAGAAATGAGGCCGAGCACATTATACGGCACACGAAAGTAACAATATGGTAGATTCAAATATTTGGATAATATTTATCCAGTTCTTTTATTCATATACCGAGATATTTCTCATAATATAGCCAGATAAATGCAACCTAAAATGTCTTTATATGTAGGAGTAAAGATTTTAAATGGTATGCTCACTTGTCTTTGTCAGGCGTTTTATGGAGAAAAGCAGAGATGTGGAGTAACAGTTGATTATCCTTCAATTCAAATAGAACATCTAACATTAACTCGATTCCTCTGCGTATGTGCGTGCAAAAACTTCCAGGACGATCGATTTCGTTCACTGGGATTCTCCATAAATACTAGAGAAATAAATAAAAGAGTTAGTAGAGTCAAGATATTTAAATAATTTCAAACTATACTCCAATCAAAAGTTGAGAAGTACGTTTCAAAAGGACCAGCTGGGACCCGGCGACCCATGCCGGATGTAACCCTACAGGATAACTGTATTTGTACCCTTTTGATTGGTTTGGTTGGTCACTGCTATTTCTCAAATATTAGTCAAGCGGATAACATAAAATATAACAGACAGACAAAGATTCCATTAAATCAACCGTAGTCATCATATAGTGATATTAACTCTATGCTTTTCTTGCTTTTAATGGTTACTGTAGTCGTAAAATTGATAGCTATCAGTTAATAAAATGTGGTAATAAAAATAATAATGCATTTTAGCGTTTCAAAATAATCTCTTCCGTAGATAGTTTTAAGTTCGTCCAAATAAGGCTAAAATTCAGTCCTTTTTACTAGATATTTTAAAACGAGCTTGCATCGTCATCATCGGCTTAACGCCGGTTTTCCATGTTAGCATCTACACTGTGTGAAGGCGGATTTCCACTTCCAAGTTTTTTGACGGGAACGGGAACAGGAAAATGATCACGTGAGCATGCGCGATTAACTTTTTTCGCTTTCCCACGGGAAAATTTTCCTGTCCTTTCTGTCCAGGGAAAAAGTTGAATCGAATCCAACTTTTTCCCGAGAGCTGGCAGGATAGGAAAATAAATATCCAATTAGATCCTGTCATTTTTGCAAACTCAGCAAAACATTCAACTCAAGATGTCGTCGCAGTACGAGTACGAAGATGATCATTTCACAGATAATTACAACTCAACCGAAGATACCTTCGTTCAAGAAAGCGAACAATATTTGCGTGGTATTTCCAACGGTGATTTAATAGTCAGTGATGCCAGTCAAATCCAGGATGCAACCATTGTAATTGTATTGAAAGAAATAGAAAGAAAAAATGAAAAAAAAATTGGGAAGTCGAACTGATTGAGAAAGTAAGAAACAATCCCTGTCTGTGGAATTCGACGACAAGGTCATTCAAAGAAACACCAAAAAAGCTGAAGCCTGCAAGAGAGTTTCAGAAAAGTTAAAAATTGGAAGTAAGCGTGACAACTTTTGAAAAAAGCCGCCATATTTGTTTACATTTTTTATTTTTATTTTCCCCGCGTTTTTATTTCAGTGGAAATTAAATTTTCCCGTTCCCGTCTGTCCTTTTCCCGTTCCTGTTTCCGTTCCTGTCAAAAAACTTGAAGTGGAAATCCGCCTTTAGTTCTAATCTCAAATCCCTCTGCATCAAGGCTGTCGTTATTACCACCAAGTCTTTCTTGGATTTACCCAAGGAACTACGAATTTTCTATCTTTCCTACTCAATTATCCTCTTCCATTCTTTGCATTGTCCAAACCAATCAATCTAAACTCTTCTGTTTACGAACTGGTGTTACATATCCACCTAATCATTGTCATATCATTCCATTCTCACCGGTCAAGATCTTCCTGTTTCACTGCCCATTTTTCACTAGCATACAACATAACACTTCTTATTTAACCTACCTTTTACCTCAATCGAAATACTGCTAGTCAACAAGGGAGGTAACTCTCTCAATTTTTCCGAACAGAACCTATCTTTCAAGTAACATTTCTTCCGATACCCCCTTCACTACCCAACATATAACGTAAGTAACATAAGTTATCAACTATCTCTAACGAGCCACTGTTGTCCATCATTAAAGCTGGAAATACTTTGCAACTTACTTACTTTTACCTTTGCAACGCTTACATGCAAACCAAATGTCAGTTCTTAACCTTCCTGCAATACCACTGCACTTCTTATGTACCCAATGGTCACATTTCCGACAAAAATGGAGTTATTACCAACCCTGGAGTTACTACCAACCCCTTTCCTGCAAACTCCACAAGGTCACTTTTAATGCAACCTCTGATAACAACTCTTACAAGCTAACTTTTTCTCTTCCTCTGTACTATCCAAGACACCTTTATCATTGTGTATAAACTTCTCACCTACAATATCTTGTTAGTTTTCTTCGTTTGCCTTGTTATCTTAAAACCTCATTACGCTCATTTCTCAGAAAATCTGCAAATCTGTTTATCTCTGCTTCCGATTTTTCTTTATACACTGATTAACCTGTTTATTTCACCGCCAGGTCTGTCTATGTGAAGCTGGCCTTTCGTCCACCCACAGGTGTCATTAGAAGCTTCTAGAAGTCAATTTTTCAAAGTAGTCCAAGTACTTTCAGTATTTTCAATATCCATTTACTATTCTGGGTCAATTGCTTAACTTTTGCACTAAATTGCCTTGACAAAATTTCTTCCTTTAGCTTCCCATCCTCCCGACCGGGCCTATACTTTCCCTTGGCTTCTTTACTACTCTTCAAGACAAATGTCACAAACCAGCAACCTATGCGGGAAAATCACTTCTCCTGATATAACTCGCATCCTTCATTACCTTCTTGTCTGACTTTTCAACCAGGAAGTATCTAACTGTGTCTGACAACCACTTGACTCAGATGTTATCAGCCTACTCTATGTCTTAATGAATGTTGTGTTACGAACCACCTTGTCCGTTGCCATTTTAAACTCAAGCAGTCTCTCACCTTTCCTTATTTTCCTCCTTCACTTGTCTCCTTCACTTGTCTTCATCGCTAAGTCCACACAAACTGACACAAAGAAAGATTCTATTACCTATAAAAAAGCTTCATCACTATAATACGACTAATAACAGAAATAACATATATTACTTTTTCTACCCACTTCTCTACGACGAATATGCCATCTCCTCCGTATTCATCACTATTACCAATCCAAAAAATCTTTAACTCTGCCCTCCTACCTATCTCAAATCTCACTGATGCTCCTCTCCACCTGACTTCGTGAACACACAACACATGTCAACAGATCTATGTTCTAACATTTCAACTACTTCACCTACTCTGCCTCTCAGTCTACCAACATGTACACTAGCCTTCTTAAACCTACTTTTATCTACCTTGTAATGTGATATATGGGTAACAGTCTGACGATGCTCACACCTAACATCTGTCCTCCAGTGCAACACTTCCACTCCTTAGAGTTCCAGTCCCGTTTACGCAGTTCGTCTTATAAACAGTTCTCACGGCCATTAATAAAGAGTTTTGGCATTATTTTACAGCTGGATGTCCTTCCTAACGCCAACCGTTCAAACACTTGACTGGTTGCTTTATTAAATTACACCATCACTATGTGGCTTTTTAAAGCGCTTCCACAATCGCCCCTTTAAACCATGTATGGTGGAGGACGTTTAACTCCTCATTTGTCTCTCAAAGAGATCCCTCACCAAAAAGACCACTCGCCAAAGTCCTTTAAATGTTTAATTTTCCTTAATTTCTTTCTTCGTTGTTAATTCAAACGATATGTGTAACTTGCCGATTTTAGTGAGTTCTGAGGTTTTGGACTTTCTTTTCATCCTTTTCTCCAATTTCTAGAATAATTTGTCTTTTTGTTGCTTAAGAATAATTTTAGATTGTGTTAAGGCTCAAGATTGATTGTTTTTTACGAATATAAAGGCCCAGCAAGACATAAGGTATTCTTACACAAAAAGTGTCGAAAGTTTGTAAGCATTTAAAATCTGTAATTTTTAAGGCAAGGTAAACGATATCACAAAGGTTTGAAGTTTAAAGTTAAAACATAAACTACTATGTACCTGAAATAAGTTCGTCTTTTTCTTTCCAGAAAAAATGCCATGTGACGGTAGTGGAACGAAATATTTTGTTGACGTTGTACTTCCAAGAAGCAAGTCTCGACTCCACTGAAGATTCTAAACACGCAATAATTTGGAATATTAGTACGTTACCAAGTACATCGATTTGACATACATGACAGATGTCCCTGGTACGTTTTTTTAGAATTCTTTCACGACTTTGCAGAGGTCTAAGCTATGAAAGATCTACAAATGACACACTGCAAAATCACGTGTGTGAAATTATATAAACACAAAATTTCAAAGACTGCTATTTGTGAAGATTTCTTTTTTCGATATTACTATTTAAATGCAATACTTAAATACTTAAATACAAATTGCAAACTTAGTTTTAGCTAAAAAAACACAAAGGTACCTTTAAGCAACTGTAGGCTAAAAAATGTGACATCTGATGTTGACTTTTATAGTGCTCGGGAAATCTTCGAATACAGAAACCAAACGCAGCTAAGCACTTTTCTGCAGTAGATTTATAGCATGTTTCTTCAGCTGTATTTTTGAATATGCGTTTCTTGAACTCTTTCTTTGTTATAAGTTTACTAGTTTTATCACTTTCTTTACTTCGATCACTTTTTGCATTATTTTTATTTTGAACAGTGCCAACACTGCTTGAAGCTGTCACAGTGTTTGTTGAAGCTGTTTCAGAATCTAATAATGTCTTGCTTATTTCTGCTTCTACCTTTGCAACAACATCATCTAATGCTGCCTGAACTTCCATAATAACAGTAGCTTTAATTGTTACAGCATCTTTTTCAGTTTTTCTAGATAATTCAAGATTCCCTGATAATACATTTAGTTGTTGCTTGACTCCTACCTTATGGTTCAAAGCAGTTTTGTTTACGTTTTGAGTATTACCAGTAAGGTCTATTACAGTCTTTGGTAATATACTAACTGGTATAGACTTATCTTGAATTAAAAATTTTTTCGATCGTTCAGTGGCAAGTAATTGTGATTTCGAATAATCTGTAGAAGAAGAAGAAGTAGAGCATTCTCTTGACTTAAATAAATTGTTTTCGTCCTGTTCACCTTGATTCACGCAAACGTCAGTACTTGCAATTGCGATCATTGATGTGGATGCATCATGCGTATATTTTGTCAAGCAACATGAACTGTTCGTATTGCTTGCTGAAACAGACATGGTTGACCTTGGAACGAAATTCTCAAAAGAAATGTTACTTTTCGAGTCTAACGGCTTAACATAAGAACTTGACGTCGATGTAACAGCAGTAGAAATGTATCGTGTACATAGCCAACCCATGCCTGTTGAAGAGTATCTACTAGCAGCATTGGAGAAAGTGGTGTAATGTGCACTTGAACAAACAGATGATAACGGAGAGCAAGTGGCGCTAAGATATTTTGAAGGGTTTGATGCATCACATAGATTGGAAAGCATAAAACCTTCTTTTGTACTCATCTGCGGTGTATTCACTGACACAAATGTAGTATTTTCCTTAGAAAAATTAAGCTGTGGAGAAGTTGTCATCACAGCAGTGAATGGTGGGGAAGTCGTACCGTTAGAAACAGTAGACTTAGATTGTACAGTTTTATGAATAGCAACATCAAAACCAACGTTTTCAAGACAAACACTCTTCACCAAAACTTCTACGCATTGTTCAACTTCTTTATCAACAATGGAACGAGGTGGTTTCTTTGAAATGACGTTTGGCAACGAGGACTGCTGCGGTTGTAAATTTCCCTGAACTTTCTTTGTTATGTTTGAATTAATCCTGCTTTGAGAAAGTGTCACAAATCTGTTGTCCACAGTTCCTTGCTGTTTTGGTCCGTTTACGTTTTGTTCTTCTATGTTTTTAGACACAAGGTCAATCAAGGTTTTTAAAACATCTGAAACAATACTCTCTTCAGGACTTACAGTCATTTTCCCTTTAGCCGCTGCAGAAGATGCAACATCTGAAAAAAAAACATGTAACTAAAACGTGCAGCTTTTCGTTGAAGTGTTTTTAAACGGATACTGACCGACTTTGATGTTGTACTGTGAAATACAAAGCCCGAGGTAGAAGGGCCAGCTATGCAGATCAAGACAGAATGGGTAGTGGAGGCTATTAGGAAATTGAAGATTGGCAAGGCTGCAGGAGTATCAGGTATTGTTGCAGAGATGGTAAAAGCATCTGGATATATTGGAGTTGAGCTTATTACAAGTCTTGCTAATCAGATTATAAAGGATGGTGCTATTCCGAGTGAGTGGCAGTCGAGTGTAATAGTGAATTGTTTCAAGGGCAAGGGTGATGCATTAGAAAGAGGTAACCATAGAGGTTTGAAGTTGGTTGATCAAGTAATGAAAGTTATTGAAAGAGTGATTGATAAGTTACTTAGAGAAAGAATTGATATAGATAAGATGCAATTTGGTTTTGTTCCGGGCGTGGCACTACAGATGCAATATTTTTACTCAGACAGCTTCAGGAAAAGTATTTAGGAAAGAAAAAGAATCTCTATTTTGCCTTTGTAGATTTAGAGAAAGCTTTTGATAGAGTGCCACGTAAAGTTATTTGGTGGGCTATGAGAAAATTAGGTGTGGATGAGTGGCTAGTTACGATGGTACAGTCTATGTACAGCAATGCTAGAAGTCGTGTCAGGATTAAAGATTCACTTAGTGATGAATTTAGTGTAAATGTTGGTGTACATCAGGGTTCTGTACTTAGTCCTTTGTTGTTTGTTCTAGTCTTAGAAGCGCTGTCGATGGAGTTCAGAACAGGTTGTCCATGGGAGTTATTGTGTGCAGATGATTTGGTTCTCATAGCAGAGTCGATGGAAGAATTAGTTGAAAAGTTTGAGAAGTGGAAGAAAGGACTAGAAGAGAAAGGGCTAAGGGTGAACACAGCAAAGTCTAAAGTCATGATTAGTAGCATTGCAGCCAAGTGTGACCTTGTAGTTGGAAAGTGGCCTTGTGGAGTTTGCAGGAAAGGGGTTGGTAGTAACTCAATTTTTTGTCAGACTTGCAAGCATTGGGTACATAAGAAGTGCAGTAGTATTGGTGGTTAAGAGCTGACATTCAGTTTGTATGCAAGCGTTGCAAAGGTGAGATTATAGAGAATGAAGTATTTCCAGCTTTAATGATGTACAACAGTGGCTCGTTAGAGATAGTTGAGAACTTCTGTTAATTAGGTGATATGTTGGGCAGTGAAGGGGGTGTTGGAAGAAGTGTTACTTGCAGGATAGGTTCTGCTTGGAAAAAGTTCAGAGAGTTACTGCCTTTGTTGACTAGCAGAGTCTTGTCAATTGAGGTAAAAGGTAGGTTGTATGAGGCCTGTGTAAGAAGTGTTATGTTGTACGGTAGTGAGACATGGGCAGTGAAGCAGGAAGATCTTGACCGTTTAGAAAGGAATGATATGAGAATGGTTAGGTGGATGTGTAACGCCAGTCTGAGAGACAGAAAGAGTTCAGATGAGCTAAGAAGCAGGCTAAGTATCCGTAGAATTAAAGATGTTATCCAGATAAGAAGATTGAATTGGCTGGGGCACTTGGAAAGAATGGAGGAGGATAATTGGGTAAGAAAGTGTAGAGACTTGATAGTTCCTGGGGCAAAGCCCAGAGGCAGACCGAGAAAGACTTGGCAGGAGGTTATAAGGACAGACTTGATACAGAGGAAGTTGAGTTTAGATCTAACACAGTCTAGATCAGATTGGAAGAGGGTCATTAATATACCCCGTCCAGCCCATGCTAGCATGGAAAACGGACGTTAAGCCGAGAATGATGATGATGATGAGGTCAAAGATACAAACTGAGCTTGCGAGGTCTGTACGCTTTACTGAGGGCATTATATTTCACAGCGCAACATCAAAACCGGTCAGTATCTGTTTTATTACCTGACCGCATCTAATTAGAAAAATAAATTTGCTGTTTGCTTTACAAAAAATCAAAGTTATCATTTTAAGTTGTTTTTTCCAGACTAAGGAAGAAAAAGAACACATGTTCGATGTTGATACTTCTGAAACTCAATATCGTTAGATTTAAAAGTACACAAAACAAATTCGAATCATTGTTTAAGTGAAATAAAATGAAAAGATAATTTTATTTTATTTCACTGCCATGGAAATCTATTTTCTATTTTTTATTTGCATACGTTGTATTTGCATACATGGTAACGTTTTAATGATTGCTTCCTAAACCGGTTAAAATGACTCCATACAGAGCCCTGTTTAAATGGGTCGTGAGCCAATCAAATTATCGAATTTTTCATACTAACCGGTTTTTTGTATCAGATAGGTAATAATTGCAAATATTGCATTGGTTTAAGAAACATTTTTCGTGACAAAAGATTTTTATCACGCTGGTGTCGCGCTTTATTCAAAACTAAACCAGAACGTACTCTTAAAGGCCTGGGCAATCCGTTTTTTTGGAATTTGATCACTTCTGCTTTTTTAACATCCTGTTTAAGTTATCTGCACATGTTTATAAGTTGCAATCACGATACCTACCATTCTCTTTCAACGTCAGTTTGTCAACCTCAACAATGTCTATATATATAATTTGATTGACAGCTCGGTCCAAGTGTTTCTCGAGAAGATCATAATCTATTGTTTCCGAGTATTTCAAAATTTTTAAGATTGAAGCATGGATGCGATAAAACAACTAAAACAATAACAGTAGTAGTAAAAATAGTACAATTTCACAACAAAAAAATATAACATTTCGAAAAGAAAAAGTAACAAACAAAATTATATAAACCAAATATACCCAAATTTTATGGAATGAAATTTACTACAGAAGCCACAAGAAGCAAAGCGCACAATAGCAACGTTGAAGACAGAAACAGCAACAACAACAACGACGACCATACCAAAAACACGACGACACTGCTAGAACAACCCCAACAACGACCATAGCAACGACCACGACGACCACAACAACGACCACGAAAACAACGACAATAACGGTAACAACAACATCAACAACAACATCAACAACAACAACAACGAAAATAACGACAACGGTAGCAACAACAACGGCCACAGAAGCAACAGCAAAAACAACAAGCAAAATAAATCACTTACCTCAACTGCTTCGATAGAGTACTCTGGCGGACCATGATAAGAAATCCTTTTTAAGTAATGAGCTCCTGATTGATACAGTTCTTCCAAAGACTTGAATAAACAAGACCAAAATGTGAGAAAAGTAAGTTAATTGAAGTAATGAAGGATAGAAAAGCAAATAGACGTCTCTTTTCCATAAAAAACCATAGCTAACATGTGTTTAGTTACAAAAAACAAACCTTTTGATAATAATCTAGGTACAAGTCAGCAGGCTTTTGTAATTTTTCAGCGATTTTTCCAAGCATATAATAATGTAGCCATCTTTCGCCTTCTTTCGAGGTAGCCGCTTTCAATGCATCAGTGAAACACTTCTCAGAGAGAACCAACATCTCTTTTTGCATGGTGCGGTAGCTTTCTAAAAGTTGCACATCATGTTTTTCATCTTGGATTTCCTGTGGTATAAATCGTCAGAATATTTAGAAGGATACTTCCATTCAATCTATAGACAACAAGATAAATTCTGGCTTAAATGGCTGAAAAGTTCTGTGTGTTATTAAGTTTGGTAATGTGGAGAAACACAAGAGAAGCTTGATACGAGCAAAGATTTCTAGTCACAACTAATAAAAACGCTACCCTCATCTTCACTGTTATTTATTAGTTATGCATGCAGCTATCTCACACGGTCTTTTCTACTTGTCTGTTATGTAATGGAAGTAAAAAAAGGGGCCGCAAAAAACGATTATGCAAAAGCTGTCGTAAATCATTTTCTTTATATTAAAGATTCTTCACCTACTTCTAGTAATTTTCTTGCAGCATATGAATTCAACATGTACGTTGTTTGGCCATACTATAAAAAAATCATACTGCAGCAATACAGCATACATTGCTTTTCAGAAAAAACGCAAAATTAAATCCTCTACAACTCCTTTACACGTTAGGTTCATAAATCAAATGTAAGATTGTGCTTCTCATTCAGTATTCAGGCGAAACCCTTGCGTTTATTAGCTACATACCTCTTCGAGAATCAGACACTTCTCGTTACATAATGCTACTGCTTTTTCATAACATCTGAAAAGTAAAAATATACTTAAGTGAAGCTTGCACTTTCTTTTAAAGTTTGGGGTGCCGATACAACGAACATCTAATCACATAAATCTTTTTAAAATAATAAGAGAGTTTTCTTTGTAATAAATTTGTTACGTGTAAAAGAATTTATGCTTGTTGTTTAGGTTTACTCCCGATTAATACATATACATTACATAGATTCAAAACTCAAATACAATTTTTAGATAAATAAATTATATTTTATTAAGAGGGCTACGAACCGGTTAAAATGCTCATATTCCGTATATCCCGCGCACATATTAAAAATCCGGCAAACGCGTTTTGCGCAATGAACAGACCAGCGCACTTTGCTCGCTGGTTCAATATTTTTTTTCGAAAAGTATATTACAAAGAAATATTTCAGCGAGACTCATTCTGCATGAAAACATGACCACGGCTGGAGAAGATAAAAATTCTAGATATAGCTATATGTTCGAGTCTGTAAATTACATACATGCCGGAAAAATAGCCAGTTTTGTTTTTCGCCGCCATCAGCTCGACTTTCGTGTAAGTCACTAAAGTCGAAAACCAACAGCCGTTCCGTAGCCCCTTTAATACGGCTGATCTTTGCAAAAATATTCGCAGAAATTAATTTTGCGTATGACGTCGTTATTCTATTTTTAAAAGAGAAATTCTTCCTTTATGAAACATTGAAGTAACTTTTTCAATTAATGATCGCTAAATTTTTTTCCCAATTCAAGAAAACTGCAATTTTGTTCACTCTGTGTTGAAAGTTTCACAAATTACTAACTTTTTGTGATTTATTTTGTAAGCATTATTTTTACATGATATATCTCCCAGAATATTTAGGGGTATTTAATTTCACAAATTTGGGCAACATCCAGGAAAAAAAGCTAAAACTACTACCCTTGGAAAATAAGTGCAATTAAAGTAAAGTCAAAAGAGGAATAACTTACCGAAGGGTTGCTGTTATGTTTTTCTTCATTGGACCATCGCTTTTCAACTCGCACTGAATAGTAAAGTAAGCAAATACACTACCATCATGGAAAATCAAGCGTGCTTCTTTCTTTGAGAAAAGATCATACCTGATTAATTTTCTCCTCCAGTCTTGAACCTCTTGTAAGCGCCATGGCCGCCCAGGATTGAAATCGGTTCGGTTTGATGCATACATCGTGCATATAAAATTTCAAAGCTTTGTTGAATTCTTTATTTTTGAAGTAAAAGTCGCCCAAATAGTAAAATAAATCTTCCATTCCAGTACTATATCAAAATAAGAAAGCAGGAAAAAAATCAAAAAAATAATAACACACGGGAAAATTGGTTGGTTAGCTTTCTATATCTTATGTCATGTTAGTCGCAATTGGTTAGGTTTTATCAACCTTATCCCCTAACAACTCGGTTGCTTATGAAAAAAATATGTACATCAAATTTAAATTTGTTAAGGCCACTGGTACAAGAGTAGCTTCTTGAAACGTTAGTTAAGAAATATCCGCACAACATGTGGATTTTCAAAGTATCACAAAGTTTTATATCTAAATAAAAAAAAGTGAAAGCCAAACCTCTTTCCATTCTGCAAATTATGATCAGGTATAGGTATATCATCACCACCGTCGATATAATGTTGTAATGTTTCGAATGGAATAACTAAAATACAGAACAGAAATAAGTCTAAAAATAGCAACCGATCTCAGATTTTTTTTTCCGCTTGTATCAATTTAGAAGCAGAGACCAATGTTGTGCTACGATGTTTAGGGCTAAAGGGACAGAAACCATTAGTCAAACACAACCGAACAAACAAAGGATAATTTTAGCCCTAATAAAAAAGAATTATCTTAGACATTAGAAAATCTCTATAATGGTCTACCTAGTAGCTTTAGACAAGGTGTTAGATTTTCAATTTTCGTTGAAAATCGCCAAAGAAATTCTAACTTGATTTTTTTATGTTTATCCTTCCCAGACGATGTCCAGTTAGATAGGTACTATGTTCAAATTAAAACGTGTCTGATTAGTAAATAGATACTTTTACCTTCAATATCTTGTTGTGGTACGACGCTACAGATTTTTCGCAAAACGTTTTGAACCTAAAAATTTGAACAACTTAGTTAACAAATTTTAAAGCTAATTTTGCATTTTCTTTTTAATACATATCAAAGAAAAAGGCAAAATTAGATTTAAAATTTGTTGCTCACCTCCACGGAAATTGTGAAAGGTTTCAGGTCAAACTGTGGTAGTCCAGTTGGTTTGTAGAAATCGTACAAAACTTTTGCGTTGTCCCATGTTAATTTGATCTAAACGAAATGGGTCCCAATGTCAACAAAAGATAAATTTCCAAAATACTGCTAAAATTCGAGCAGATGTGGGAGTTACCTTAGTTTGCTAAGCTTTTGAAGAAAGGTAGGTAAGATTGAGTAGCTAAAAAGTGTTCTTTGAGAGTCGAATTGTTACTTGAGATAACCTTTAGACTAATTTAGATCAAACGTTTTATGTTATACTCTTCTGACACTAGCCAGGAGATACAGCCTTGTCCCAACCACTAACTAGCAAGCATTGAAAATTGGGATTTTGAGAGAAGAGCAGTTTAGAAGGGAAACACTAAGTCATAAAAGATTTTTTCAGCAGAAGAAACTAGTTGTGCTTATTGGTGTCATTTTGCAGATTTTTTTTATGTAATTCTCAGATTTAAAAAACTTTCAACACATCAAAGCTTACGATATTGCATGTGAATAGGAAACGACAAACACCCAATTCAGTAACTAATGTCATCTATGTGTCTTTATAAACATATATAACCCTTTTTCAAAATTATAAGGTTGTTCTACGAAAGAGTTTAACTTACTGGCTGGTCATTGTGTTCTTGAATACTTTTTGTCTGGAATAAAAATAAGTAAGCAAACTAATTCGTGATAAACGTTGAGCATATTTGAAACTATTCTCTTTCGATTGAGGATGCACGCGAACATCACATAAGGCTAATTAACATTCTGGAAGTAGAATATGGTATTCATATCATGTTATTACTACTGCGCAGAGAAAAGCATCCATAGATGCACTGCAAATTACCCAGCATACCTTGGATTTTTTGCATGGATTACCGTATAAACAGTAAAAACATTGCTCCAAATTCTTCAAGATATCCTAAAAACAGATATATAACATTAACAGTAATCTGATACAACAACTCCATTCTGGACGTTTGTTTGGTTCGCTGCTATGTTAAAGACAGAAAACATGAAAACATTACAATATTCTGTGGCGCACAATGATAGACTCGGCCAAATTGTTGTAGGAAAGAAACTCTTCTTTTCACAAGAACAATACTGATGTAGATTAGCTCACTCATATTTCAGAAACCAAATTCCCCTAGATCTCCAACTGGATCAAGGTCCACTTACTATAATGTTTACTTACTTCTCGCTGTGAAGTTCTAGAAAGTTCGAATAAAGAATCTTTTATAAACTGCTGAAGCAGTATACCATCGTCATGGCAACACCAATGTTTTCTAAAAACAAATATGGAACAGTATTATGTATAATGGCGCAGATTTTAGCTTTCATGGTTTTTTCATGGTTGGTCCAATAACGAAGGAGAGAGAATCCAATAATAAAGGAGAGAAAAAACGTTTAATACTGAGCATCCAGGTACAGACGCATAAATTTTTTAAAATGCACCATTCCTTGACAGCAACAATTTAAACTTTTAAAACAAGAAAATACATTACCTTCCTAAATACTCGTGAGCATTTTTTAAAAATTCTAGCGGCGAATTTTCACCAGTGCAGCTTTCTTTACTATGTTCTGAAGTCAATACATCGATTATAACATCCTTTTGCGAATATTGCCTTAAAAAAGCATAGATAGATAGATAGATGTGCATATTTTACATGGCTAGCCTCACAAATATCAAGGGATATACCCTGTCTATTATTTCCAGGAGGGGCCATGGCTTAGATGGAGAGTCCTAGAGTATTTAATGCTCATTTTGAGCTACGCAGACCCAATTAGTAGGGCCCACGCTCTACTAGACAACTCCCGGCAACATCCAACGGGCCACACAGTGTGCCATCTCCCCAATTTCCCTCACATGGCTTGGGTTAACCCGGGGCTATGGTAACATTCACTCGCCCATGTTGAATCGCCGTCAAGAGGATCGAACCCCGGTCTCCCGCACAGAGTACGAAAGCTATAACCACTAATCTACGGCGCCACAAGCATCACAAACAGTACGCATAATGTAGGTTTTGTGAAACGTATTTTGTTGCTTTCTTCTATTTTATTTTTTCAGAAACGTGGAGTGAGGAAGTAGGAGAGTGTGGATATTGAAGTGAAGACTGACAGAAAATAACAGAATTTTTTATAGGAATGGAATAATAGGTACAGAAAAAGAGGTGTGTCCTTATTTATTTGAAAACAAGTGACATTTTTTGGAAGATATTTTTTTGCCCAAGATCCTCCACGAGACGGCCTTAACTTCATAGGTATGTCTTTTAACAGCTATGGACAACCACCAGCTAGTATGTTAATGTTTACAACGTAAGATTGTACTTACATTTGCATGATTCTATAAGTTATCAACCAAGGTAATGTTGTAACAAATTCTGTCTCTGCAGAGTCGCAGTCCATAGATAGTTCAATAAGCTGGAAATAGAAAACATAAGATCCGTTACGCACAAGTGTGCTTAAAGTGACATAAAATTTTTGTCAGGGAATATCAGTTAAAACCTTCAAAAGAAAATAAATAGCAGAACAGATAACAAATAAATAATGACATATACGCTTTCAATAACTTAAAATAAAGCACTCAACTTTTAGAAAAGTAAACAACATTAACTTAGTACAAATTGTTACTTGTATTATAAAGGAGTGAAAAGAAATGATAAACAGTCTAAATTAATTTACATGGCAAAACCACCTTTACCTTGATCATTTTGTCACTCAAAGATTGCATCAATTGCGTTGTTATCAACATCTCACACTCTTTGCAAGATATACAACTACAAGAAAGAAAGAAAAATATATTTATTTAGGTACACTTTTTTTCGAAATTACTATTCTTTCTTTCAAATATAGATTGGACTTACTCATCCAAACATTTGAGAAGTTTGTTTATGTGTATCTTCCAAGACTCAGTTGCAGTTGCGGTGAGAAAAACTTCATTTAATGCGGTGACTGTACAATCTAGGCATTGCTATAAAAAAATATTTACTAAGCAAACGAAAATTATAATATACTTGACCCTGTTTAATATGGAGGAAAATTCAAATTTTAACATCATATGATACTTTGTGGCTATAAATATTTTTAAGACCAGCATTATTTTCAAAACTTGTGATTCCAATTCCAAGAAATTGCTCACCATAGTAAACCCCCGTAACTGAAAAATGCTTTAAATCCAGAGCTTGTGTTTTTAATTTAAACATTATGTCTAAGTTTTGCCACCTGTTGAACCTGTTTTCTTCAATTTTCATAATTCTAATACTTATCCTTTTTCATGTTGGCTATAACGTTCTCAAACACGGTGTGGATAGGTAATGGTATTTCTCGTGATTTAAAATTTCTGATGATGTCAGCAAGAAAATTATGCTAATTTATTTATTTTGTCTTGTACTAAAATTGTGCCAATTTAATCATAGACTCTATCAGAATTTATGGACAGCGGACTTCTAATGACCCCCTTCATACCTCTAAGGGCCAAAAAAGGTTAACATCAACGCTATGTTATACCTGATATTTGTTGCTTAAAAAGTAGGATTCCTGCAATAGAAGTAGCTGAGATGGTCTTTCTGGAGACAACTTCACATCACAATTCTACAACAAAAATATTGATCTGGAAATGTACTGTCTGACTGTGGGGAGACAATAGACGTATACACAAAGTTTATGAAGATAAAATAAGGATTTACCTTGTTGGATGGTTCGATCAAGGATTCAAGAATTGAAATAATTTCACTGTACTTTCGTTTATCTAGTAACTCTTGTAGCTGCGAAACAAAAATTTGACTAATATTATTATCTCTATAAATTATTGATTTATTATTGACCAGTCGATACATTAATAAGTTCAGAACTGGTTGTTTTGATGCAAAAACGCAGTGATGGATTTCGTAGAATAAAGGACAAACGATAGCAAAGACTGTAAATTATATGAGTATTACAAGCTTTCCGGAAAGCTTGTAATATCAATTTACCTCTTCAAGTGATTGACTTTGTTGTACTGAATCAATCTTTTTATCAACTGTCTCTAAAATTTATGCCAGTTATTTAAAAAAAAAGTAAAAAAAAAGGATTTTAGAAGTCAAGAAACCAATTTAAGTGATTGAGCTAACGTGAAATCCCTCAACGTTAGACTCCGAGATTCAAATGTGCATTAATTGTTGCAGAAAGGTTTGCAACGTTTCAGTGCAAAAAATCAACACATTTAGTTGGTTAAAATTTTGGGTAATCTTTAGTTACCTTCAGAGATGATATTTTCATGCTTGCAGTTATGAAGTGTAATCTCAGTTGATGAGTAGCTCAACAACACATGTGCACACTAAGGTGAAACATAAAACATTTTTATAATGAGAGATGTTTCCCATCCGCAAGAAAAGTGTTGTGCAACGGGCACACGAAATAGCATGTAATTTTAAAGACGGACGACCTGCATTTCAGCGCATTCTAATGTACATAGCACTGACTGAGTAAAAATGACGCTAACAAAGACGTTCGTTCGAAAATCTCAAACTCAGAAAATACTTACATTATTTAAAGCATTGGTGGCAGGATAAATTTCATTTTGCATCATGCAGTATCTTCCCTGAACCCAGTAAACTAAAAATTGACAAACAAAATAAACTTGTTTACTTGTGTTTATAACTTAAGGAGCAGCTAAATGGTAGCCAAGTCAGGAAGACATCTAGCTACAAGGAACACTTGAAGCTGACGTGTGTGTTAAGGTGTAGTGATCCACCTTAGCAAAATATCACTCTGATGTGGTGCAATTAAATATTGGACACATTCTCCTTTACTAAGATCATAACTTGCTTGTTAGGGGCAACTTTTGGTACCTTAGATTCAAATATGAATGGTCCAGCTTTTTGTGAAACCCATGCAGTGAACCCTTGCAAATTTTAGATACTTGGATTTGAATCTGTTCTATTTTCATTAACACAAGAACACTTAGAGCTCTTTGAGCATACAGGTTTTTCTCAGATGCAGAAAAAAAACATCTTTATTGGTCTTTCGACGCTTGTTTTCACTTCATTCACTGATAGAATGAACAAATTTAACTAAATTTTCAATAACACAATTGGTTTAAAGTATCGTATTACATCACATTAGAAGTTAACTGGTATACTTACATCTTACTTTGAATTGGTTCTTTGGATGGGACAAGATATCATTCATTGCACCAAGCATGGATACATAATGAAGATCCGAAAGAAATTTCGCCAAACTTTCTTTACTTAGTTTGGACAGCAGGTTTGACCTAAGACAATGTAAAAATATAAAGTGTATAAGAAAGTATTTTTCACATTAGTTTCCTCTCAGTAAAAAAAGAAAGATACGTATGAAATAAGTGCCTCGGGATCCCTTTAAAAACACAATCCCAATAATATATCCAAAGTGCACAGAACTAATTAACTGCAGCTGTTTATTGATTACATCTTCTTTACTCTGCAACCTTTGCCAAAAATGTTGAGACTTTTTTCAAAATTCCAAGACAATGTAGATCTCAATTCATTTTTATGACGGCAGCATGCTACTATGACTCTTCAACATCGTGTAAACGTGGGAGTTGATAAAATACAGTAATTCTGTCATTTATGGTCAGTTTTTGTGTTTGTCTAAATTATTCTATGCAAGGATTGTAGATATTAGGAACGAATTGTTAAGGCTGGAAATAGACATTATCAAGTCAAATATTAAGAGTTCTATAACAAGGTATAATGATTTGTGCTCATGTTAGTCCCCAGAAGCGATTATTCTATTTAACACCTGTGTGCCTATGTGGATCAATAAACCTTGTGGATTAAAATTATTATATACCATGCAGGGCCAGTATTTCAAAGTAAAAAGGCCAAAAAAATGACACCCACCATGGTGGCGTATTTCATTTTAGATCCTCTAAAATAGTCTTATAATTAATCATTTTAGGTGCTTTTCTGTCACAAGATTATTTTTTAATAAAACTTGTGGCAAATAGGTATCAAACGTACAGTAAAAGATCTTTTTTTCATATAACTATTTTTATGAATCATAAAAACTAAAATTTAGGTAATAAGGAACTTAAAACTTCAATATTTTGCAGATAACTACTGATGTCCAACCTTCCTCACATTTCAGAACAATCTAGTATTTTTGGATTAAAAAATATACAAAAACAAATGTTCCAGGATTGCGGTCAGCATTGTTTATATTCGTTTGCATATAAAAGTTAAACTTTGTTGCTTTTTTACTTAATTAGTTGATCAGTATGAAGCACTTTTATACATTATTTACCACACTAATGTTAATGTTAACCGCAAAAAATAAAAATCTTACTTGAATGGTGAAAGACTTGGCGATAAAACCAAAGAAGATGAACTGTTTTGCAACATCAAACTATCCAGTTGAAATTCCAATGCCATTAATATAACCTAATAAAAAAGGAGAAAAATAGTATGTACATTTTCTATTTTTGTCTCTTTTTAAATAATTTTTACAATATTTGGTATAATAATAAAACTAAGAACCTTTCCAAGTTTTGCCATGTAATTTTCGTCATTATCAGAGCTAGAATGAAATGTAGTAAAACATTTTTCAATCAGCACTCTTAAATCTTTTTATTATAGAATGATAACATGTGAAAAATTGTTTTTACCTCAGAGCGTTTGGAAAACAAGTATGTTTTCGAAATATTTCATATAAGGGTAAATATATTTCAACGAGACCACTTCTCCTAATAAGAAAACAATAACAATAGAACTTCATAAAATGGAAAAACGGGAGTACGAAACATAACATTTATTTAGTTAGTTTACAAAAACATACTCACCATTTCTGTCCCCAAAACTCACTTAACGTAATTAACAAATTTTCCACAATTTGAACACATCCCCTAAATAAGATGAAGAATAAATTTTGAAGTAGTCAGCAAAATTGATAATGCCATACACCCGTCAATTCCAAAAGGAGTGCTTTGAATTTGGCTAAGAAAATATCATGTGGGCCCTGGTTATTCATGTGGAAAAAAATGTCAGTTTTCCCTTACTGGATCTCCAGTTATTTGGTATTTTTTTATTTTATTGATTAATTGTTGAAATTGTTAAAACTGTTAATTGTTAAAAAAATAGTATTAATACCTACCCATTTTTTATCTGTTTGTTAATAAAGTTGGAAACTAACAAAGATTCTAAAAAAACAATATTTGAAAATAAACTGATATTGTCAAAATCTCTGTGTTGAACATTAAATAATAATAAACTCATTTGTACAACGCCCACACCATAAAAGCCATGCACAATACATTATAAAAAGTTTAAATTTTTCTGCAAGGTTTTGGGTATTGTCAACAAGAGAAAAAACTATTATTATTATTATTTGGTCCAAGAATTATGACTGAGCAACAGAGAAAACCACAGCCCATCTAATTTAATTTATTTTTGTGGCAGAGATGCCACATAGAATATGAAACATATTACATTTGTGATTTTGTTTTGCGATTGCATGCACACAAGCAACATTTAAATTTAGCAAAAAAAATTTTTGTAAATTAAAAATCCAAATCAAATATAAACCAAATCATCAAAAATTTAACGATGTGAATCAAGAGTCTTGGTTAATGTGGTGGCAAATGATGAATGTTGATCTAAATTAGAGAGGTTGGAACCATTTTTGGTATTTGCAGTCCCGGTCCCATCACTTCCTTCTACGCACATTTTTAAATTTTTAAAAAGTGTTATGCGAATCAGGCGCGGATCCAGGGTTAGTCAGATAAGTCGCGTGACTAAGTGTAAATTTGACGAAAAATGTTAGCCAAGCGAATGATGTCGACGATCCAGGTGCTGCAGACGGAGCGCGTTAAAAAATCAGATTGTAATTTATTTACGGCGAAAAGCCACGGTTCACAGCCCTCTCCATTTCGCCTATGGCGATGTTGACGTCAAAGTTGTGACGTCGCTACCATATAGACTGAGAGGGTTGCAAATTATAGCTTACAGATTTTGACTGATTCATTTTGACTAATCAGTCACCCAGTCAGTCAAAAATCAAATAGCTATGGCCCGCAACCCTCCCCATCTCACCTAAGGGGCATGTGACGTCAAAATCGTGACGTAATTTTAACACTCTATGCGTAGTCCAACAATATGTGGCCCGCAGCCGGCGTAGGAAATTTAGGTTCCGTACTGCGTGGTTACCTATAACTTGTTAGGCTATAGTTTTAACTCCCATCCGTCAGGATTAGTCAAAGGACTCACGCCTTTTGGCTTGGATTCTTTCCGTACTATCATGGCTACTGCAGACATGTTGGTGGGGGTGCTTACTGATTTAAAGTGTGCTAATGTTGAATCTCTTCGTAAAATGCAAAAAGAACTTTTAGAAAGTGTTTATTCTCGGACATTTTTGTTGTCTGGGGATATTTATCCCTTGGTTGGTAAAAGTCTGCATCGGAATTCAGGTGCAGATATATACATTCCATCTGAGGCGAGGTGTGTGAAGATAAAGAAATTATTGCTTTAAGGTGAGAAGTATGTTTTTTACTCTCCAACACACTTGCATTTTTTTAAAGGTTTTCAGTATATTAGCTACGAAAAGCTAGTTGAGGGAGAGCTTTTTACAACAGACTATTAAAAACAAATACAAAAAGATTTAATTAGCTATAGCTAGCTAGCTGGCTAATTGTTTTTGTAATTGAGCTTTGAACAGATTTTTCAGCATTGTGGAGGAGTTCTTTCTCAATTAATATTTGTGTTGTTATTAGAAGCAAGAACTTGACATCTGGATAAGTAAGGTTGGTGATGAAAATAAACAACTCTTCGAATGGCTATTAGGAAACAAAGTTTGTTGAGTGAAAGGTCATGGTATCAATATAGAAAGTGTTGCGGAGCGTGGGACAGGGTCCCCTAGGTTCGCAAGCGAAAATTTTTAGTGGCCCTTATTTTGAAATTATTTTGAAAAAATTCCTTGAAACATGGTAAGACAGACAAGTATATATAACTGCCTTTTCCAAACATGGCATTTTTGTGATGTATGAATGAAAGTGGTTGTTGGGGGTGCAAGACAATGTTTTTTCATAAAAAGCTCTTATTCCAAAATGAACAAAAACTTCAAAAGAATAGCAATTAATTAGGCTAGCTTGGTACCTAGCTAGAGATGGAGTTAAGTATGATATCTCGCATTGGTGTAAAAATCAGGTCAAGTGACAGAAACAGAAATTATCAGGACATTATTTGTATACTTATCAGGAAATTAAATAAGAAATATAGCTATATATCATGAATATATTTGAAGATTTTCAATACATATTAACGATTGCATGAGAACGCTTGTCAGATTTAAAACGCCTTCGTAATAACAAATGTTGATGTTGAAAAAGTTTCCCGATATATATTGAAATAATTTCCGTTTCTGTAACTTGAGCCGCACTGGTGTATGCTCACCGGCAGGGTTAAAAAAGTTTATTTCCTGGACGTGCGTACAATATATATAGCTACAATCGTCCACAAAAATATGGCTGTACATTCCCCCTCAATGTTAAAAACTGCCCTTTTTGGCCGATCGAAATTTTATTATTATTCCAGCTAAGTCCTCAGTTTTATGCTAGCTAGCTTTAGATGTAAGTGAGGCTAATATGAGGTTTATTACATGTAAAAAACAGTGATATATCAGCTACATATACTACTTTTTTTTATCACACTTTATCCGTCTACTCATTATTATATCGTTCCTGTGCATCTGAACAAATACATGGGTTGAGGTGTGTATGTATCATATCACATGTATATCACATGTATTTACATTTCATCTTCATTATCCTGATCTTTCCATATTCTTATTGTTTTTGTTATGATTGTGTTTTATTTTGCTGTCCATGGCTGGTGTGATCATTTGATTCACCTAGTCATGCTGATGAAGCCTGATATTGGCAGAAACAGCAAGAGTTTATAAATATTGAAATATATTCACAATTGTCTCACTTTATTGTAGTTAATCCCTGTTAATTTTAGTGCTTTTATCTATCTAAAATAAGACGTGTAAGACGGAGAGTTGATTCTTATAAAAAATGTTCTTAGGAGATTTTCTTATAGCTTAGCGTTTCTTTTCGTCAATTTTATTAATAACTAGATAAATCGGAAGGCAATTTTCGGCGATTTTTGTACCCGCAAAGCTCAAATTAGCGAAATTTTCGCTGTAAGCCCCCCAGACCCCACCTGGGGGGCTTACAGCGCCACCCAAGACCCCCAGCTGCTAAATTCAAGAATTAGTCCAAATATTGCTGCTGCGCAGCAATATTTTGACTAAGTCTTGAAAAAGTCTGGATCCGCCCCTGCGAATTAAGCTGAAATATTTTGACATTTTTATTAATATTTTTTTTATTTTTTTGTAGTATTTACTTTCATTTATAATTCGCCATAGAAGATCTCTGAAAACATTACCTTAGTGAGTTTTTCTCAAATTTTTAGGGAAAACAATTTTTTTTTGTTAGAATCAAAATCATAATACAATTTATGTCGTACAGTAACATTGTAACAACTAAGGGCTTCAACTTCAATGAAATCACATGCTCAAATTTTTAAAAATGTATTTATACATAAGATTGCACTGCATACAGTTTTTCTCATGGAATTCCTCCACTATTTCTTTTCATATTTCTAAATACTGACATTGCAAAAAAAATTCCCCATCTTTTTACTAAATGAACAACCTATACAATAGTCCCCAAACACCTCAGCACTCTAAGGATTAATTCAGACACATAAATTACATTCTCTCATCATATTGGTATACTATCCATAACATTAGAATGCAAGATGTCACATGATACCTGGTTATGTATTCACAAAAACATATCACATAAGAAATTAAAAATCACCTTTTTTAATTTCTTCAGGACTTCCCCAATAAGTTTCACTAAAAACACAGTACATCAAATACAATTTTTTTCACAAACTAAATAATTTCATAATAGTGTTTTTTAGTAAGACAAAGCTGAAAAAACCTTAACGCATATTGCAGCATGTATTTGTGGCTATCAGGCTATATTTTAACATATAAAACACTATACATTATGCTTGTTTACTTCCCTACCAACTTTTGTCACCCTTCTCAAAAATGTTAATAATTGACAAACATTTTTTTTTAGTCTGGCTGTCATAAAAGCAACCAGGGTACTATAAACTTTACATGGTTTATATTCTTAAAGAAAAAATATATATACCGGGCAGGCCTTTCAATTATGTCAACCTTGCTATCTTGTGAATCGTCTGTATCCATAGAAACAACATTTCTGGAAGTAAACATATCACAATTACAATAATCCAAGTTAGATGCAAAGACAAAGGAGCAGAAAATACAATTTCGAAATCACTGCTTTGCTAACTGTGTGTGAAATATCCACATTCTCAAGGAGTTTTTTTGTTCTTAGCTAGACATTGACCAAGAAACAAAACCTTGGAAACTAACAGTCACAAACATTAAAATATTTAATTAGAATTTTTAATCATTTGGTTTCAGGCAACTCTAATAGTTATAATTTTTAATAACAAAAATTGAAAAATTGAATAACGAGGAAAACACTGAAATTGCAGAATAGCTAAAGTTCGAAATCATTTTGAGAAAAAAAATACTTTAAATGCGTTCCAAACTTTTACCGAGGTTAAAAAATGTTGTTTTCAACCCTGTATTAAATTTCCCACAGACTCTGCAGCGTTTTTTCAAAGAACTCGAAATATCAATTGCTTTTCTTTGACAATCGTTTGACTTTGACTTTCATTTCTGGATACCTAACGTTAGTAACTTGGGCACTACTGGATAGTTCTCTTTGTGGGTATCCATCTTGATATCTCAATGTTGATTGATCACGAGTCATTGCCAATAGATGGCATGTCAGCATTTCGACTTTGTGGTGAGGACAGTTCAAAAGAATTCAGTTTAAATGACTTCAGCCATGTGAAAGAAAGATAATAGGATGATGCTTACTTATGCAGATATAAAAAATTAGATTAGATAGATATAAATAGGGGAATGTATGTGGTATCTTGCCTTATTTTATGACAAGTATCATTTCTATAAAGATATCATTATATTAGTGTTACTAAGATACTTTATCAAACCTTTTTTTATTTGATGTAAAAAGATAAAGATTTTAATTTTGACGTAATTTGTCAAAAGTATATATGTTTTAAGCAAACCTTCAGGACACTTTTGCCAGGACAATTTATTGGATGTTTCTATGTTTAAACATCATGCTCAAGCTCTATATTTTTACATCATTATGAGCAATAGAAAAATATCAAGCCTCTTAATTATAATTATCACAAATATTGTGATAATGCCTTCTAGTGCCAGACAGCATGTGCTTTGCACTTTGCATAGACAACCCCTATTTTTTTTCACAATTATTGGAAAACACGTTTTTGTCCACAATGATGCCATATCTCTTGACAGGGTGGCTAATCAGTTTTCATTTTCTCAGACTTTTCCTAACTAAAACGTACATATTTCCCTGACTTGCTAATTACAAAAAAAAAATTCAGTAATCTTTGCACTCAAATAGTTGACAGCTGAGTTTTAATCTTCCTGATTATTCCCTAACTGTTTAATGCAATTTTTAAATCCCCTGACTTTTCCAGGTTTTCTGATTGTTGGTCACCTTGCTTGATAACCATTACATCATAGGATATTGTGAAAAATTAAACAAAATACCTAAATGTTGGTGGCAGAAAATTGTAAACCAAATCTGACCAATTCACATCTGCATCTTTAACTTTTGATGTTTTTACCTAAGGTTAATTTTTCCAAATTAATATTAACACCAGTAAAATCGGGGGCTAAACACAATATGTTAAAGTCTGCAGAAAATGTATTTTACCCTTGTGGACCTTCGTTTCGGCTGTGGTTCATTTTTGTCTTGAGAACATAGTACAAGCTTTTTACGTTTTAAGCCCTTGTTGTCACCATCTACAGGTAATAAGTCAGAACAGATAAGATATTCTTATACAAGTTATTTGAATTGGTTCATACAATCCTATGAAAGTAGAGAATTTTTTTTTAACCTTTCAACGTGTTTTTCAAGTACTTTTTAGAAAGGACATCAGGGGAAGGAATTGCAAGACAACCTGAAAAGAAACCATGTATATAATCATATGGATAAAAAATAAGAAAAAAACAATTTTAAATTTAGCCTACTCTGCTGCTCTGCACTTCTATGATATTTGCCTAAATCAACACTCCAACACAATGACTAAAAAAACAAATGTTAGCTATCAAAAAGTTTATAGGTTGCAGTAGTGGTCTTAAAGTTAACTGTCCTTGACAAAGAGCTTCATACATGAATTGTACACCATTCTAATCTAATTTAGGATCAAATGTTGTAAAATTAGAACTGTCAAGACTATCGATGGTAAAAAGTAAAGCACTTGTGCTTGAAACTTTAGTCAAAGTTAATTGGTAGTTTCGGCATGCTTGAAATGGTGCTGTGTGCATTTTTTTAAATTATTATTTTACACAGAACTGATTTATTCCGTAAGTTATAATATGGGTGATTTTTTCATCATATTAATACCCTCTCTCACAGTATATTTTAGGTTTTTACATTAAACTTAATAATATTTGATAAAGTTGAAATATAACTTTACTAAAAGTATGTACTGCATTAAAGTCATTCATTTTCTTCAGTGTAGCAAAAGATTAAATTATGGGGATTCACTTATGCACGTTACATCCTATTACATCCCTGGGTTTAGTTTTAGTGAAATAAAACTCAAGTGGACACCATTCTACTTTCATTACGTTCAAATTTTCTTATGATTAACTTTTTCTTGCCTAGGTAAGCTTTTTATAAAATATTTTTAGCTGGAAATAATATTTTTTAATTTTTTTTTCATGAAAAATGTTAAGAATAAACTTTTGTGCATTAAAATTCAGCTTTTTTATAGTCAGGTATGTGTTTTAGGAAGAATGAACTATTGACAAACTGTAGCCTTAAAACGTAGGTAATGTATGTAATGGTAAATACCTGCTATTAGTCTTGACAGATAAATAAATTAAGTCAAAATATAATTTAGAGAAATGCAACACAAATATTGTACCTGTTTTTTATTGGGATCTGTTAGCTCACTATATAACTGCAGCAAAGATTCACCCAAACAATGCCACCTAAAGTTAGAAGTTAAACAAAAACTTTTAAAATTTAGAACAAAACAAGTTTATATTACAAAAAATACGATTTACAAGATGTAATATCGTAACATACATATAATATTGTAGAGGCTTTGCAAATTTTACTTTTGGAAGCTCTTCTCGTTTTGCAAGCAGTTGTCTTTTTCCTCTAATTACTAATGCTTCCTCTATGTAACTCTATGAAAGCAAGTGTGAAAACAGTGATGGTATCCTTGTAAAACACTAGCTTATATGTAAATTGTTGTTTTTTGTTTGAACTGAAATAGCAAGAAAATCTTAAAAACTTTAATTTAGACAAATACCTGGTATTCTGCTTCATCTTTGTCTGGGTCTTGAATATACAATGATCTGTCGAAGAAAAACAACAACAGCTTCAATGAAGCGCTGAGAAACATAACTTAAGTAAGAGTTGTTAAGAAGTTTTCAGAATTCAGGTATATAATGTTCATTATGAACTCGACATTTCTAAATGCTTTAAAAGTTTATACAAAATCGTTCAAACCTTAATGAAATACAGTCCTTCTTGAAACAAGGCTCTTCTTTAAAAATTTGATCTCTGATGGCAAAACCTATGTAATTGAAATGGTTTTTAACTTTAACAGTTAAGTTGCACTTTGTAACAACGTGAAAGTGGACAAAAACGTATAGTATCCTACAAAAACAATGCTTGATATCATTTAATGACAAAATGCAAAAGATTCTAAAATTACTGATGACAAAAATTGTCAAAATTTGCTATTACTTAAATATGACATCATAATTTATGCAGCATAATTAAATCTAAAGTTCTTTAAATGTGAATATCTTGAGAACGAAAAGAGCTTTTTTAAAAATTTAAAAAGACTTGTTAACCAACTTTTTAAGCTCTATAATATAAGTCCAACATCATTTTACACCTTGGGTTCTCTTTAAGAATGATTAATTTCCTACGATACAAATGGGGATTCATTTTCTGATAATAATAAACTTTTCTGTACTATACAATGTTAAAGGCATATATACTTTTCATGGTAGAAACCTACATTAATTAAGCATTTAATAATGTTTATCTCCTACCAAAAAATAAGATTAACAATCTCAGTCTCTTCGTATGATCAAAAGTTTTACTGATAGCAAAAATATTAAGTTAACTTACATATTTGGTACTGAGTTTAAATTCTCTTTTTTACATGCAATGAATCTTATTGTTGTAAAAGATGAATAAAAATCGAAAAACAAAATCACCTTTTGTGTAACTTTCATCTCTATCAAATGCTTTACTGATCATCTCAAGACATGCTGGGAGAACCAAAATAAACAATAAAAATAAAGAAGATTACTATGTGTGAAATATTGCATTTTATTCTGACACATAAATTCTGCACACCTGTATAATCTCCAACAACGTACAAAACTGTTATTAACTGATCGAGACATAGCCAATGATTGGGACTATACAGCAAACCCTGGAAGAAACAAAAAACACAAAAGTTAATGTTTAAAAAACCTTGTCTGTTGCGCAATAACACAATAACAATTTTTCTGCACCAAAGTCTTTTCAAGTTTTTTCAGTAGCAGTTACTGTAAGCATGTAGTTCACAGAAACGAAAACACAGAAACAAAAAAGGAAAATTAGAAATTTTTGCCATGTGTGTTACGTACGAAAACAAGAAGCTAAAATAAAAATTCAGTTTAAAATTGAGCATAAATTTTGACCTTTGTCTTTGCCTCTTGTTCCAATGGAAATAAACTTTAACTTCTTTATTTACTGTAGCTTCAAACTTGTATCAAATACTTTACCTTCTCAAAAGCATATCTGGCTAAACGAATATTTAAAGTTGAAGTTGCAAATTGCCCGATTTTCCACCATAAGGAAACATCAGATTCATCTACAACTGCTGCCTGAAATATAAGTTCAATTTAACTATACATCACAAATAAAATTTTCTCTTATATGTGTAAATACTATTACTATTCCAGCATAGTTAACATTGTGAGTATATAAGAGGCATCACATAAAGCCATCAATACTTATCACTGAATGAGCAGCTTTTTGTAGTTGAAAATTACGAGCAGTGAAAAGTCTCTATTGCTTAAAGTTTTCTGACAGTAACTCCAACACAATGATCAGCATTTCATCATAAATTATAATATTTCTACTCATTTTTTTTGCATCTCTAAATGCTCACATGTTTCATTTATGATTTGTCTCATAGAAATGGTTTCAAACCTGTTCATTTGGGCATCAGGAATAAATAAATTATGTAGCACAATAAGAGTATATTAAACATCTCTACAGTCACCAATGTATCTGAACAGTTTAAGATGTATATGATCGCAGTGACCGGAGGGTAACATTACCATCACAGTGGAATAAATGAAATAAAAATGAAATAATTATTTTTTGGATCAAAAACAGTTTCATACCTCTAACAGATAATCCAATACTTTCTCTTTATCATCCTCTTTTTCTTTTAAGTTGGCGAGATGTTTCAAAACATTGTATTTCAAAAAGAGTGCAGGATGTTGGAGTAACTGCTCATCCCCATTTAATGACTCAGGCGCCTAATAAATTTGAAAAAAAAAAGAAATTACCAGCCAACAAAGTAATGCATGCTGATGAGGATTTATTTCCTGTTTTTCTTAATGATGCGAGGTAAGGTAGGGTAGGGTACGAAATCTTGTAACATCGTAACTTAATTGTTAAACGACAGAAGTGCATGGCTGTGATTTCCATTTGGATATTTTAAAGGCCTGTGCACTAATCTTCACTCCATCTCCGTCTTTCTCCATGCTCTCACATTTGGACTACAAAACTACATGTACTGCGAAGTAGTGGTTTTGTAACTTTAATGTCATTTTAATTGTTTGTTATCTTACAGTGAGAGACTTATTAGTCAGAAATGAGACGACAAAATGTGAACGCACAGCGGAGATATTATATGGCTATAAAAGTTGTTTGTGGAGCTGTTTATCGTTTAAAACAGGTGCAGCTTTGCCAATAGCAGATGCTGAGAAAAGAGCCTTTCAGAATTGCAAAGTTTACCCACAAACTCCTAGCTTGTAATGCACTAAATGTTATGAACTCTGGGTCACAGCATAAATTGGCTTGGCATCTGTTCTTGTTTTACAATCCACCAGATTTGGTGGCAATAGCAATGTCAGTGACCATTACCTCAACACTACGCATGACGCATGACATCAGTTACATTGGATAACTTAGCTACAAAGTCAACTATAAATTAGAGACCAGCAAAATAAAAGCATCAACTAGCTTTTGGTCAAACCACACTAAGTGATCCAGTTATTGTAACTGATCCTGTATCATCGTACAACTTAACCAACATTTTCAAGTCTTCTATTCCAACAGTCATTGTTACACACCTCCGACGATAACCCTAGAATTCTCCCTTATTATTTTTTTCTTTGCCTGCAGAATGGAATAACAAGTTTCTAGAAATAATTCCTTGTGTCCTGAAGCCATAGTTAGTTTATTTATGGTTTTCAACCTCAAAAACATCAGAAGAAATTTTACTAGAAACAGATTTATACTGAAAATACTCTTCTTTATTAATTCCCCTTTTTAAACCAACCTTCTCTCCTGCAATACAAAGCATGATAAAACTTTACTTATTTTATACAATGAGGAATAAACAATTTTTTTATGAAAAATCTTAATCTTTTGTGTTATTATTTACCTTTTTGTATGCATGTTATTGTTTCTACCAGGTATGTTATTGTTTTCGCAGGTACAGAAAAAAACTTTGGTATGCATTAAGGTTATTACCTAAAGATTTCATCTATGAAAAGTTAATCTATTTAAAAAGGTAAACACAACATCTCACTAGGACGCATTGTATTATGACTAGACATGTTTTTGGAAATACCAAAATTGCTGCTGTAATTTGACTTCTTTAGATTATAGCGACAGCAATTTGATTGCTGTCATTGACCTTTTTTGCTCAAATTGTGGCAGCCATCAATTGTAATCATTGACAACATTAAAATATTGGAATAAGCATAATAAAGGAATGTGTTAAGACAAACATCAGGAAAATATAAGATACAAAAATGGTTTTAAATTGTAATAAATAAATTGTAGTCTTTTCAACATTCACTCACAAATTATTGTTTATTAATTTTATTGTTTAAATTATTGTGAATCAATTATCATTTTTGTAGATTATTAAGTTTTTTTTTGGAACATTACCAATTTTTTTTATTGCAAAGCATATATATTCTATGAAATCAGTAGCAAAAATGGTGGCAATTCAGTATGCCGCTGCAAAATTTTAATGGCTATAATACTTGTATTTCAAAATATCAAGGTTTTTCCGTTGACATGCATTTTTCAGTTATGCAATAATCATGAGATAATAAGCTGCAACTTGTGACCACAACTTTTGTTTCCAAATTATTTATGCTTTTGTATCTATCCACCAATGCAGTTATTACTAATAATAAATGTTTTGAAGAGGAGTTTAATTTGTGTTAGACATCTTGATGCAGCAAGAAAAACAAGACATGCGGTTAAAACAGCAATGGAAACATGAAGAAATAAAAGGAGGAGATATCGTCCTCATGCAGAACCACAAAAAAAAGAACAGAGTTGACCCAAATTATACACATGAACCTTTTAAGATTATTCAGTGAAACAACCAAGGGTGATCACTAGTTGTGTAGAGACAAAGTGATGGAGCAATATTCAACCAACGACAATTTGAAAATCTTTAGTAGTCAATTCAAAAGACTTGAATGAATTTCACAGACAAATTGCTGAACTGTTTCCAAACGACAAGTGTGGTGACAATAATGATTTGGCCATCAGTGCAAAAAACTGTGAACATCAATGTGAACCATAAGTAGTGTACATCAAATAACGACAATTACTGCATCAACGACACTTTTCAGTTTTAACCAATTTAGTATGTTAGTCAGACACTGACAGAAACTGCCAAAAGAAGGGGGTAATATATGTACCCTAATTGTATTATAGATAGTATTGTAGATATTTCTATACATCTCTATAAAGTTGTGTTTATATTTTTTTCTAATTAGATATATATTAAAAAGATATTTTTATACCTGCACAATTAACTCTTTTCCAAGAACAGTTAAGAAATGTTCTTCAGCTTGCTTTGTCTCATTGTTTTTCTCATATTCTAATGCTTTGTTGTACAAGGCTAAAGCTTCAGCTTCCTTAAAAAAATAATTTTAAAATCACCTTGTATTTACACATCATTTACATTAGATTTATATATCATAAAAAGTCGGAGGAAACATCTTACAGTAAAACCTGTATTAATGATCAGCTCTGTAGAACATCGTATGATTTGCAAAAACTTATAAAAATTTAAAAGAAGATGCAACAAAGCCAACCCCGTTTTCCTATAAGCTACATGATGACATTATTTTGCGTTTGACAACCAGTTCTTATGATATGAAAAATAGTTACTAAAACTTTCTTCATCTTGTGTAGCCAACTACATATAACTGTACAGGAATAATTTGTATGTTGTGTTGATATTATAGGAAACCAGCACTCAAAAGAAGATGTTCAGAGTTAGTAATAGAATTTGATGCATAAATTTTTCTTTAACATTGTTTTAAATACTAGATTTATTTATAATAAATTTATTGTAAAACCATATGCAAAGGAAAGTTTGATATTACATTGCAGGAACCGAAGACGAATTTTTACTCAGCTTGTGTCCTGTATATATACACAGATAAAACTATAAATTCAGAGGTTGCACAGAGGTTCTGTTTATAAATGATCATCTGTCTTAAACAGCTGATATTCTAGTTCCCTTTTAATGGCCATTATAAACAGGATTGACTGTATAAATGTTGGTCTAACTCCACAATTGCTTCAAAAGTGAAGTATAAATCATTTACCTGTTCTTCTTTTCTAACTTCATGAAAAGTGGAAACTGAACTATCTTCAGTAGACACAGCGTTTAATGCACCAAATCCAAGCTAAAAGAGGAATGTATAATTTATAAAAACAAGAAAGAAATATCAAACCAACAGTGTGCACATTGATGACATTAGTTCGAATTTCTTTAGAAAAAGAGTTTACCATGTTGATTTGGTTCCAATCTTTTTAGAGATTGCTAACATATAAGAATTTCTAAATAATAGATTCATACATTACACTACATGTTCTTGTTAAAAATGAACCTATAATAAATCTTGCCAGTTCATTCGTTTCTTTTATGACTCAACTTTGACATACACTAACTAAAATTTGACAATTTTCGGTTTATACAGAAGATAATAACCAAAGTTTGTCCTGGCGCGTCTTAAAACTGGGTGGCATGGTCGCATTTTAAATGCTCCAGTCTCAAGACTGGTCCTTTGGAGTAATATATCTTTAGAATAAATATAGACAAGGATCTATGTGACATAAATGTTTTGATTTTCCATTGAAAGCAATGGGTATCTCACACATATATACACAGGGAAATAATATTAACAACATACAACCAATTATTTTGCTTAATAGGATCTCTAAATTAATCATCGAAATTAAATAATTTGCAATTCTTAGGGGTAATTGAATGCTTTATGCCAAAAACATGACTGAAATGTTTTACTGCATTTTCAGTCTCCCAAATACTGTTGTCTAGCTTTGTCACCCAAACTGGGCTTTTTTTCACTTGACCAAACATGTGGCTATTTTGGTACGATTTAAAATAGGAAAATTAATGACTAACTGTGTTCACAGAAAAAGACATACAGTTGCATTATATTGTTATGAAAAATGTTCTGTTATGAAGTTTCAAGGGAGAATTTTGTAATGCATATAGATATAGCTACATGAAAAAACCAGCTTCGCAACTGAAGCGGAGAAAGAATTTTACCTAATCTAATTTGGTGTCAAATGTGCATGCTTTGCAACAGGTTACCTTTTATTTTTGGCGATTTTAGGATATTTTAGGAAAGATTTAAGGCGGTAATGTTTTGATTTTGCATCAAGAACAATGGTCATGCGTACACATATGCACAGGCCAAAATATAAACAACAGACCTTGATGATAAAAAATATCAAGTGAAAAAAAACATTGATGTTGAATAAAACGACAATTCAAGTTGACATATCCATATATTTATTTTTTGCAAGCAAGCAGGTTGGCATGATCACACTAATTTACAAATTCGTTTTCTAACGTATTAAATACTTAAAAAATGTAAAAACAATAAAAATAGTAACAATAAGAATTATTGAGATAATTCCAAAAGCATTGATTTAACTGCGTTATTAAGAATAGGTCGCTCGAAAAAAAAAACTTACGCTAAAATTGGTAAAGTTTGATAATAGTTGAGAATAAACAATTCCAATGCATTTTCAATCTTATCTCCGCAAAATCTATAAATTAGTGTAAATAGTCAATTTGGCGCACAATCGTGCACGTGTCATACAATGCAAACCTCATTTGACATGCACTGAAATTATTGCACCCATAAGAATTTTGTAGTACCTTGAAAGTGCCAGAATCAAACCAGCTCATCGTAACATTTTTCTACATATTTCTTTCGAACTTGTGACGTGGTTTTTTCGCAATATAATTTACACAACAAGAAAAAAGTGAGATTGGGGTGCATATTTTAATTCATTCATACATTCAGTTCTGTGTTTAGTTAAGTTATTAAATAGTTAAAATATAAAATAATAATTCATTTATTGAACATAATAGTTTAGTAGGCTACTTAACTATCATGTTTAAGTAATGATAAACCTTCAACAATAATATAGATTATTACTGTAATAACACCCTCCTTCTAACAATAACAAAAACAATAACAAAAACAAGGCAGACTAGGCTTGTCAAAAACACACTCCTTCTCCGTTATGACTATTACATCTTTTTCTCCTTGTTGTAGACGAAGATACACAATTAATATGTAATAATGCAAGTAAGACTGTTGTTAAATAGGCCACTGTATGGGAAAAATGCATACAAATAACAAGGCCGGATATCATTGCCATAACACCCTTTGTTATGAATTTTAACTAATTTTAATGCTGCAAAGACGTTATATATTACCAACTCAACTATAGTCAAAATCTAGGTCCATACGACAATTTTAAAAAGAATAAAATAAAAGAGAGTCCAAATAAATTCATTGCGATGAGAACTTGTATCAGATCTGAACAATCACAACAAAAAAATTTTTTTTCGCATCGCATCGATTAAACGTTTTGCATCATAGAAAGGTTTTCCTAAACGTATTAGTAATTCAATAATACATTGTTTATTGAATAATAATTCTTCATCACTTAAGAATTCAATGGATGATAATTCATCTGTCTGTATTTGGTTTAGATTTCCTTATTTAGGAGACAAAAGCATAGCGAAGATCAAACGCAACTGTAAAAAAGATACATTTATTTGTTTCAAACTACTTTATGATACAACAAAGTTGAGTTTTTCACAAACACAACAGATCGTATCCCTTTATTGTGTCAATCCTCCATTGTTTATGAGTTTACGTGTCCTGGGTGCCATGATAAATATATTGGCAAAACGGAATGAACCTTACACGAACGTATACTTGAACATGCTTGGTATGATAACAACAGTGCTGTACGTAAACATATTGGTGGTTACCACATTATCGGGATTCGTAATTTCGATGATGATCTGTTTAATGATGGCGTGAATCCAGCTCATATGTCACATAATTTGCGCTCTTCGCACATTAATATAGTATAGTATAGTGTATTCTGACAATAATTTCAGGTTACTACAACCTCTAGGGTCAGCTCATAATAAATAGATAAATAGTATTAACATAAAAAAAAAAATAAAAAAAAAAAATAAATTAAATAATAAACTCCCTGGACACGAATTGAAGTTCAGTAAAGAACATGGATAAGATTTGAATAAACCTTATAGCAGCTACCTAAAAGCAATTGAACAAGGAAAGCTTCTCAGTCACTTTGAGTAAACACATTTACACTGCGATTTCGAATACATCTGTGTACCAGGCATCAAATACTATGATTTTAAATTTTTAATACTTTTTAAAATGTAATTGGTAAAATATTTAACTTTGCTTTAGATTATAAATAAAATTTGAAAAAAGGCAATTAAAAAAAAATAATGATCACAAAACAAATCTATATATATAAGGAAAACACACTGCTATATGCAGATGACTGAGAAAAACTGTGTACACATGCTACAGACGCCAAGCATTAAGAAACTACTTCATCACGAGTCCAGAGTTCAAGTTAGGACGTAATTGTTTAATGTTCAAAGCTTCTTTGATTAATAAAATATTCCAATTATCGCTTTTATCGAGAACACGAACGCCATTCGTTGTAAATCGAAATATTAGTATTTTTTTGAGAAACAACAACAAAAAAAATATATATATATTTTGTTGTGATTGTTCAGATCTGATACAAGTTCTCGTCGCAATGAATTTATTCGGACTCTATTTTATTTTATTCAACTATAGTCCCTAAAAAGATTTTTGTACTTAGATTTAGATGTGTTTATAAGACTATGCAAAAAACATTAAAGGGATCCCGAGGTACTTTTACAAGTTGGACTTACCTGAAAGATTTTCATAAGAAATTCCCAATGACATATTCACTTTTTGTTGAAAGTTCATGTAACCCCAGATATCGTTTTTTTTATATTTTTTTTTTCTTGCCCCCTTGATGGCCGCTTTGATCTTCTTGTTCGTTAAAAATTTCAGACTAGCTCCAGTCCTTTTTAGTGGCATGTGACCCTGTTACGTAATATTTCAGTAGCGCTTACAAATTAATGACTTTCACTCGCTATTATTAAAGACTTTCATAGCCAAAAACAATTAATATACTGTCGCAACAAAGTTAAAAAAGATTGAATTGGCTGGGGCACTTGGAAAGAATGGAGGAGGATAATTGGGTAAGAAAGTGTAGATACTTGATAGTTCCTGGGGCAAAGCCCAGAGGCAGACCAAGAAAGACTTGGCAGGAGGTTATAAGGACAGACTTGATACAGAGGAAGTTGAGTTTAGATCTAACACAGTCTAGATCAGATTGGAAGAGGGTCATTAATATACCCCGTCCAACCCATGCTAGCATGGAAAACGGACGTTAAGCCGAGAAAAAAAAAAAAAAAAAAAAACAGGTTGTAAAAATTACTGATCTATAACCTGTCAAGTAAGTAAGTAAGTAAGTAAATACATTTATTTGTTAAGTTAGATTACAAAAAATAAACTTTTTAAAAAAAAATAAATTGTCTAGAGTATAAATAATGCAATAATCTAACCTAACAGGAGAGCTAGTCAAATAGATAAATCTAATCAAGAACTAGCCCCCCTGTCAACAAAAAAAAAATAAGATAGACATATATATATATACGTGGTAGAAATAAATTAGAAGACAAAGACAAAAAAAAAACAAAAAAAAAACACAAGAAAAACAAACAAAAAATCAATAAATGAAATAAGATAAACAAAAATTAAACAAAATTAAATAAAAAATATAGCTATATATATACAAAAAATGAATAACTAATTAAACTTAAATTTAAATTTCAGTGTAGCAAATAAATTATTAGTTTATATATATTCCTTATAAGTATTTACTTAACAATTGATTTGTAATTATTTTTTTGCACTGGTTTTTGGATAGTGATGACAGCTTTTTATCACTGTGTTGGTTATTAATTGTATTCCAGCAACGGATTGATTGATATTTTATACTATAAATTCCATACCGAGTGGTACTAACATTTGGAAGTAGTAGGTTATTGTTTGATGCATTTCTAGTATTATGGGTATGAGTATTTGCAACCAGAGTGAAAATGCCTTGCAGAGGTTTAGGCAAATTTTTATGATAATGATCATACGCAAATAAAAAGTCTTTCAGCTTAATTGTGTCAGGAAAAGTAAGTATTTTGGATTTATTAAATAATAGAGAAGTAGGGCTGTTTGCAGGTTTGAAGTTCATAATTTTAATTGCTTTATTTTGAAGGGAGATAATTCTATTCAGGTAGGTGCTTTTGTTATGTCCCCATATTTGACATCCATAAGTTAGATGTGATGAGAAGATAGCATGATATATATTAGTTAAAATATTATAGGAAACATAGTGTCTTATTTTAGATAATATCCCAATGGATCTGGATAGTTTTACTTTAAGATTATCTATGTGTATATGCCATTTTAAATGTTTGTCCAGAGTGATCCCTAAATATTTAATAGATTCAGAAGGTAAAATTTTATGGCCGTTGATTTTTATTTTGATATCATAGTCAATAGATTTGTTTGGATGGGTAAAAAGGATGATTTCTGTTTTACTAGCATTTAGGGATATTTTGTTGGCCCGGAGCCAGTTGCAAAGGAATCTTAGATCAAGGTTTAATTGCTTCCTTATTGATTTTAAATTATCACTAATTGTCAGTAAGTTAGTATCATCTGCAAAATGGTGGACTGTTGAGTATTTAATTGCATTGTTTAGATCATTAATATAAATTAGAAATAGTAAAGGTCCAAGTACAGACCCTTGAGGTACTCCTATTGTTATATTTTGGACATTTGAATCAAAACCATTTATTGAAACATATTGTTTTCTGTTACTATGGTATGATCTGAACCAGGAGTTAGATAGTCCTCTAATTCCATAATTTTCAAGTTTTTTTAAAAGGATTGTATGATCAACAGTGTCAAATGCCTTTTGCAGGTCAATGAATGTGCCACATGCAAAGTTGTTGAAATCTAAAGTTTCTCTTATTTTCTCTGTAATACTGAAGAGTGCATTATTAGTGGAATGATTTTGTCGAAAACCAAATTGTAGATCATAAATACAATTGTGATAGTCTAAAAAATTGTATAATCTGGAGTGCATGAGTTTTTCAAAAATTTTATTAATATTAGAGAGGAGTGATATTGGGCAGTAATTGTTACATTCTAGACTAGATCCTTTATTTTTATATATAGGTATAATTTTTGCAATTTTTAAGTTATCTGGATAGATGCCAGTCGAAAATGATAGATTTATTATCTCGCATAGGGGTGTTGATACATTGAATTTAATAAGTTTAAAAATATTGCTGGGTATACTAAAAGGTCCGTTTGTTTTATTTTCATTTAAAGAAGATATCAGTGGTATTATTTCATTTTCAGTAGTAGGATTGATAAAAAAAGAATTGTGATTTGCGTCATTAAGGTAATTATGGAATGGTTTATTAGAAGGTGAAATTTTATTTTGAAGTTTTACTCCTACTGTGGAAAAATAGTTATTAAAGCAGTTAGCAATATCAACAGGATTATTGTTAATTTTATTGTTAATTTTTAGGCTAGTAGGAACAGTGGATTTCATTTTGGATATGCTAATAATGGTTTTGATTCCGTCCCAAGTTTTTCTAATATTATTCGAGTTTTCAATAAAATATTTTTGATAATGTTGTTTTTTACTTTTTCTGATCAAATCAACAATTAAATTTCTGTATTGTTTATAATTATTGTGTAACATATTTTTATAATTATCATTCTTTCTGTAATTTATGAATTTTTTCAGTAATTTATCTCTTATAGTGATAGATTTACATATTCCTTTTGTAATCCATGGTTTAGATTGTTGCTTGTATTGTTTTTTTGACATCTTCTTTAAAGGTATATGCTTATCTAATAATTGGTTTATTGCATGATTAAATTTATCAAATGAATAATTAGGATCATTTTTACTCAGAGAAATTTCATTATCCCAATTAATTTTAGTTAGGTCAAGTAGAAATGCTTCTTCGTTGAATTTTGAATAGTTTCTTTTATAAATATTTTGTTTTTTAGAATTGGATTTTATGTTCAAATTTGGAACCAATAAAAATTGAGGTAAATGATCAGATATGGATGAAGTTAGGTTTCCTGAGACACAATTGGAAAATTCAAGACAGTTCGAAAATATGTTATCAATTATCGTTTTAGATCTTGGTGTTATTCTTGTTGGTAGTGTAATATGTGGTATACAGAGATTTGAAAACAAATTATTAATGAAATCTGAACTTTGGTCGTCTTTACTGATGTTGAGTAAATTTATATTAAAATCACCGGATATAAAAACACTTTTGTCTTCATTCATAGTTTTGTTAATTATTGGTTGAAAATAGTTAGAGTTAAAATCATCAATTGACATTCCTGGATGTTTGTACACACAGCCTACAATTGTATTTTTTTTACCAGGACTAATTATTTCAATAAATATAGATTCTAATTCTTTAGATTTGTATATATTCAGATCATCTCGAATCTTACAATTAAAGTGATTGCGTACATATAATAATGTCCCTCCTGCACTGGATTCAGTAGGAGTGTGGAATAGTTGATAGCCTTCTAGATTAATATCGTAGTTTGGATTCAAATTTTTCATAATTTTTGTTTCAGTAATAGCTAAAATGCTAAAATCAAAATTTAAGATATTTAATAAGGTCTCAAGATCGTGTTTATGTCTAGATAAAGAAGCTATATTCAGATGGAAAATAGAGAAGAAATTTTCAGATTTAAATTTTGACGAACAGAAGTCATTGATATCATAATATTGACAATTAATGGTTGGATTATCATCATCATTAGCTTTATTCATGTTGGATGACAAATTGTTAAATTCTTTTAGAAGAGCCTCGATATTTTCTGAAGGTTTCATATTAAGTTGAGAAGATGTGTTACATTTAAAATTTATGTTTTTTGAATTGAGAAAAAATTGATCATTATTTAGATTTTGAAAAGGTAGTGTTTTAGCTGTGCAATCAATACAAAACCATGGTGTTGTGGACTGTTTTAGTAAATTATAACTGGTATTATCTAAGTTGTTACATTTTATATGAATCCAGTGGTTACAAATATCGCATTGAATTGCTCGGTGGTTATTATTAACATTTTTTTTGCAGATTTTACAGGGAAAATTGGTCATAGGTTGTTAATTTGTATAAAAGTAAATAAGTGCTACAGGAAAATAAATAAATAAATATTAATAATCAAAAAAATAAAAAAATAAAAATAAAAAATAAAGAATCAACAAAAACAAAAACAAAAAAAAAAAAAAAAAAATGAAAAAAAAAAATAATATATATATATATATAAATAAATAAATAAATAAATCACACAAAACACCAAAGGGAAGCTACTTAGTAAATGTTATTCTCACGAGAATTAAACTGGTGGTTGAGTGGACACAAAACACACACAGGGGAGTAAATAAGTTGGATGAAAAGTAGTTTTAGCTTTCAGATTATTAGCTAAAATAATAAATTGGATAATTCTAGAAGTATATACTGTATATATAGATGCAAAGAAAGAGAGAAAAACAAAATCAACAAAAATGCAGTCTGAGAGTTTACTCAGCACAAGGTTTGTCATTATGGAAATTTAAAAATGACGGTTCACATGAATATACTAGACCAAAAGCGCGCCGTTAAATTCATAATGGTAGAGACAGTAAAAAAGTATCATAAATAAACAGATAATAAGTTAGGTTAATACAAATTCATTTATAGAAATCAAAATCAGGAAACATTCCTACTAATTCATATACATTGATTATTTTTGTCGGGCGATCATTTTCATTAATTTTCATTGAAATAGATCCTTTCCAGGACCAGCATGCATGTATTTTAGCTTTTGTATACAGTTGACGACACATTCCAAGTAACATTAAGTCATATTGGCACAGGTTATCAGAAATAAAAATATCAGAACTATTCAGGTTAGGAGAAATTGACGTAAGATCAGTATCCTTTAACTTTTTTCTACGTTCCAGAGCAGTCTCGCAGAATTTCCGGTTTACAAATCGAATTATTGTTCGCTTTGGTTTGTTATGTTTGCGCTCGTTTTTTGTCAATGGAAGTCGATGACAAGCTTCAACATCGTTTACGTTAATAGAAAGATCTAACCTGTTTAGAATATTTATTGAGGTTTCTTCTAGGCATTCATTGTCGATTTCAGACGGAATACCAGAGATTTCAATATTATTACGGCGTGAATATCTGTCTTGTTGAGCCATCAAACTTCGCATGTTGTCCTCCAATTCATCCATCTGTTCGTAGTTTTGGGTTTCAATTTCCTCGATATGTTTTTTGAGTCGTTTGTTTTCATTGAGAAGGCGATTGATGACATTATTTTTCAGCTCTTCTATGCTGTCTCGTATGGACTTGAGATCGTCCAACTGCTCAATTTCTTTATTATTGAATAACAAGTTTACCAAAGATTCTTTATTCATTTTGTTTATATCAGTTTTACTTTTACCAACAAAGTCTCTAAGTTGGATGTGAGACATACTCCCCTTTTCGTGCCTGCGGCTACAGCTTCATTTGGAGCGCGGTTGAAACGTGACCGCACTCAACGGCCCTTGTTCGATGAAAATCAACCTAGGCGGGGTATGATGCTCCAGTGAGTATTGCCAACCTTGTTCTCAACAATCCTTGGGGACGGGGTTGCCTAAGTTACTCAGTAGATGGATATATTTTTTATTAAAAAATATTAAAAAATCAATAGAAAAGAATACTACTTTAATTCATCCCACGATACAGAAACAGACAGAAATTACTGTCTAATTAAAGTTTGTTTTCATGATATTCTTCCAATATGTAGCGCAAACATCAGCGCTGCTCTGCACCTCCATGATTAGACCTTTTAAAAGCATACATCATACATTAATGTCCAACGAAACCCTCATAATTCGCCAATTTTAGCGTCGACAAATAACTGCTGTGGCTATATTCACACAAGTGCGAATATAGCCACAGCAGTTATTTGTTCATGTTCATGGTGTTTTTTGTTATTTTTTTACCTTCAAAATCCTAATGCGGCAAAATGTGTGCGTTGCTGCAAACTGCATGTTGCTTGGGAAAAAAATATAGGTTGCATAGGTTGGCAAAAAAACAGATTTGGTGGTTTCTGACTTATTTTGTAACCAGTACAAGGTTATTAAAAAGAAAGGGTTGGTGTTGCCCAATAAAATGAGAATACCCACTTATTAGAATACTGTGGCAGCTTATAAATTTTTAAACTTAACAAAACAGAAAAAAATGTTTTAGCTACCTCCTAAATAAAAAATATTATTTTTACCAGAGAAAAGCAAATAAAAATAAAAAATAAAATAATAATAGTTAATTGCGTAAATATTAAAGTTCAACGCAGAAAAAACGGCATTTTATTAGAGTTTTCTGCTCGGGCTACTTAAGGCCAGTCCTTTTTTATTTCAGGGTCATTTTCAATAAATCAAGTTATAAAGATTGTGGCATAATTTATTGGCCACCATATCATTATATGAATAGTAAAACGCAGAATTCAACTTTTGTGAAAAATTTTGATGACGTCATATGCCATAAACGCGCTTTACCCGCAGTTTTTTTCAAGCGGTTTTCCGCGGCATTAAAGGGACTTTAATTTTGCGGGAAGTAGCATAAAAGCAAGTCTTGGCATGAAGTGTCTTTCGAATACTCTGTATCAAATTGAAATATTTACCTCCCGCGAAGATATGACGTAGTCAATTTCAAAAAATAGCTTTAGATTTAGTAGAATGCGCGTTTTCGACATTTTGGCGATTTATATAAACTTACAACAGGGTTATCCTGTAAATAGACCACGTAAGACGCGCTTTTACACCCTTTGTCGCAAAAATTGTAGTTGTTCAATGACGCGAAAAACGGCTTGAAAAAAAGCGCGGGAAAAGCGCGTTTTTGGCATATGACGTCATCTAAATTTTTCGGAAAAATTGAATTCTGCGTTTTACTATTCATATAATGATATGGTGGCCAATAAATTATGCCAGATTCTTTATAACTTGAGATATTGAAAATGACCCTCGAATAAAAAAGGACTGGCCTTAGTTAGCCCGAGTGCAATGATTTAATCAATACATTGGTGAAAAACTGTTTTTAATGATGCAGTTGAAGCGCAAAACTAACTGATTTTTTGCTAAGAGTTTGTTGTTCGTGCATTGCCGTAGGAGACAACTGAACTATGCTCTGGAAAAACAAATACTTTTTTCCGTTGTTATATCTTCGGCTATTTTTTACACGTCTGATCGCACAAGGCCTAGGGACTTTTTATGTGCTATTTTACCACGTCAAATAATTGCCGCACAAAGGTACATGTTTTGAAAATATGTACGTAATTACGTCGGCAAATGCCAAGTGCCGTCTCAAATTACAAAGGTTGTAACCGCCCTTAATCCTATTCGTGCTGGAGGGGGAGGGATGCAGCCCCCTCTCCCTTCCCTCTTCAACTTTTTCCATAACTTTTTATGGGCTTATAGTCACAACTTGTTTTCTTGTTACTTTTATTTGCCTTCCAAAATATATCCTTTTGAAATAAAAACCATACACAAATGTGTGGCATGTTGAATAATCAGTAACTTTCACGACCTGTGTCTCAAATAAAAGTCCTTTGAAATAAAAATCATGCACATTTTATTTTTTGTTTGATTGCTCAGCTATGTGAGAACATATGCAGCATTATTTCTATTTTAAAAAAAAAAAATCGTTCATAAAGAACTTTATGCAGAATTATTTTAATTCTTTTTAAAAAAAATAATCGTTCGTAGAGAGCTTTCGTTTCACTTTGCCGCTCGAAGGTATCTGTTCTGGCTGTAACAGTCAGTAATAATTAAAGCGCTACTGAAATATTACGTAACAGGGTCACGTGCCTAAAAAAGACTGGAGCTAGAATGAAAATTTTTAACGAAAAAGAAAAGTCGAAGATAACCAAGATGGCGGTTGAGCGATAAGAAAAATAAATATTTAAAAAGCTATATCTGGAGTTACATGAAGTTTTAACAAAAAGTGAATATATATGTGACGATTCCAGGGAATTTGATAACAAGCTATTTAGCGATAATTTTTCATTATCGATCACTTATAGCGCCTGATCGCTAAGCAAAAAGTTTTATCGATAATTTAGATTAAAAATATAAAATTATCGATAAATATCGCTAAGGGATTTTCTTTTTTTATTTATCGCTATTTATCGCTATTTTTCTAGGACTAAATTAGCATAAATTAAAATAATAATGACAGCGGTACTTGATAAATGCTAGCGAGCTAAGGAAGTCGAGTTTTGATCCCTTGCTGCAAAAGGTTTCATGCGCACAGAGAAAAACACGGTATACGTTAAGCATCGTTTGAAACGGACAAGATGGCGGAACAAAACATTCCATGTAACTAGAATTTGTATCCATGTGTTTCATAACAATCGATACAGTAAGTGCCTTATAAGCGACTTTTATTTCACTGCAAAGCTTTTGATTTAAGTTTATTTTGCCTCAAAAGTAAAAAATTAGCGCCAGTTTACTAATGTCAGTGGTAAATCAGACAATACAGACAGAATAATGTGTAATAATGTTCCCAGTATAGCTAACCAGGAATCACACATAAGTTAAAAGAAAACTTTGTTTAGAATTAATATATTATTGAGAATTTGTATATTAATTGATATTGTACAAGCTTACAATGTACTGTTATTTCATTTAGCTCAGGTTAGGCTGCAAAACTTTCAAACTCGTTGAAATAGAAAGATCGATTATTTTCACGCAATACAGTACCGCCTGCGTGTAACTTTACATGTACGCGATAGTTATCACCTTCGCATGAGCTTTCGGTAGCGTCAGAACTTTCGTTGTTATTGTTAACCTACAGTATTGTTAAATACATGAGCTATTTTTGCATGTTGAAAACAATAGAGTTCATGTCTTGTTCGCGAAATTTAATTAGCTCATGTGAACTGCGTGTGTCCCATTGTTGTATTTAATTGCTATAGTCGTCAAGAGATCAACGAAAGAAAATAAAATTTAACAAAGATTTATTTATCTATTGTTTTTACTCACGAACGGCCATGTTAAACCATTCGTTTATAAATGTTTGTTTTCGCTGATGCTCGTGTTTTACGAAAGCGTGCGTGCAATTTAATTTTTTTTCACAAAAGCTAAATGTTCATACGTAACTCTTAAAAAAAATCGCGCAAACAATTTTCTTATAAAAGTTAGCGTTTCGACAAAAATTACAATTGGCCTCCGGGAAATGGAAACAAACGAAATAAAAACATTGTTTTAATGTCCAGATGCTCGACCTAAGAACGAAAAGCGGCGATAGAAATGCTTTTTTAGATTGCGTTTTAAAAAGTTAAGAACGAAGAACGGCGATAGAAAAGCTTTTTTAGATCGCATTTAAAAAATTTAAGAACGAAAAGCGGCGATAGAAATGCTTTTTTAGATCGCATTTTAAAAGTTTAATAACAAAAAGCGGCGATAGAAATGCTTTTTTAGAACGCATTTTAAAAGTTTAAGAACGAAGAACGGCGATAGAAAAACTCTTTTAGATCGCATTTTAAAAGTTTAAGAACGAAAAGCGGCGATAGAAACGCTTTTTTAGATTGCGTTTTAAATATTTAAGAACGAAGAACGGCGATAGAAATGCTTTTTTAGATCGCATTTTAAAAGTTTAAGAACGAAGAACGGCGATAGAAACGATTTCCATACGATCAAAATCGTTTCAATTCGTATCAAAACTGAAACGATCTTGGAGACGATCCCTTACTGACTAAACTAAACCTGGACACCTTTTTAGTCCAAATAGCCCTAATTCTTTTTGCATGTTTAGTTACAAACAATTATTTATGGAGCACCTAATGAAACTTTTGTTCGGTGCTACCCTGATTTATTTGAATTACAAGGTTTCTAGCAGAATAGGTGGGTGGAGGTTTGTAGGGTTGGTATCGGTGTTGTGGTGGTTGGTATCGGTGTTGTGGTGGATGGTTTTGATTTGGTATATTTTTCTCCCTTTTTCCCATTTAAAGTTTTTGTGGTCTTGACCTCCATTGTAGGTCCAGGCTTTAAAGCTTCTTTTACTCGTAGGGCCTGGGTGCAGTTTTCGGTACTGTCTAAACTGTTTCCATATTAGGTAATCTAAACAAAGAAATAATGTGGTTTTACCAAAATTTAGTTAATTGTGTCGAAAAAATTTACTATGGTAAATGTAATAATTGAGAACATAACCTGTAACAAAATATAATTAGGAATAATGACTTTTTCTTCATTACATTAAAAAATTTTTAAATTAAAATTTCTTACCTTTGTTTTCTACTGACTCAATTTCTAAAAGTTAAAATAAAATAATAAGAGATTTAGTAAAAAAGGATGTATTGTGACTGAAAAATGGCTTATGATACAGCCACCAAAATCACTGTCGCCGCCACAACCACCACTACAACCAATGTTACCACTGCCACCACAACCAACCAACCAAGATTTGACCACACAACTGACCATCATCCAAACCAATTTAACCCACATCAATTTCAAACTGGACCAACTTATCGACTTTGTAAACACCAGCATTATTCCCAGATTTTTCCAAGATGTACCAGAACAGCAACATCCCCCCACCAACACAACACTACCATCATTTGAAACAACTTCTGCCTCAGCACCACAATTCGATATCCTACCACCGCTTTCACCCCTGCCAAATGATCCACCAACTTACCAGCCGAATTCAACATCAAATTTTCACACACTGCCCGGATGTAATGACACTAACAATGTCGTACTTACTGCAGCATGGGATGCCACCGAGATTAGTGACTGCACATATAAAATGATCCTTGCTTCATTTCCTCTGGATGTCTTGACGGAGTCCAATTTGACAGGCAAGAGAGGGTGCAGACAATTGGACCCTGTAAGAACCCAGTGGATTTGGAGTGAGGTCCGGCAAAAGTTCAAGCCATCAGTTGTTGAGTGGGAAAGGTGCATAGAACGGGTGCAAGTTAAATTAAAAAATTTACGGCGAAAATTGAAAAAAATGTAAATGTATATACATTAAAAGAGGATAGAAAGCATTTTTTTCATTTTGCCTGAATTTTTAATGTTTAACTTATGCCTGTTCTTTGCACCCAAACATGGCAATGCATCAGTATTAACCCTCTCCCTCAGACCTTGTGATTTTTACTGCTACCACAATTTCTGAATCTGCTAGTTAATTTTTAAACATAAAAGACAGGTCTGAGGCTTGTACTGATACATGAAATCCCACTCATGTCTTGAAGAAAATTAAGTAAAGTTATTTTGTCATTTAATATCACAAGTTTCAAACAAACAAACAAACAAACTAGATTGACATATTTAATATGTATACAAATTTTGTCTACTCCTACTAAAACTTCTTCTAAAAATATTGGTGGTGAAAAAATCAAAACGTTGGTAGTTTATAGCAAGTTTAAAATAATATATATTGGCAGATTCGTCTATGCTGTAAAAGTTGATTTTGAGAATATTTTGGAAATTTTTTTTTGTAATTTAATAACAGTGCATAATATTCCTAAAAGTTATTTTTTAAAACACACTTTTATAAAAAGATCTTTGACAAATTTATTAAGTAACATATATACCTGCATAAAGTTAAAATCTGCTTATTTTTTTTATGTCAGGATGTAATACTGTAAAAAGAAACTTGTGTTGAACTTATGGTGGTTTAATATTTGTAAATATCAGGGTTTTTAAAAATTGGAGATTTTCTTAAAATTTCTCAAAACTATGAGGTTTTAGGGGCTCATTTTCTCATAAAATTTTGTGTATTGTGGCATAAAAAGTCTTGACAACTAGTCGGTGAACAATAGAAAAATCCATGGTTTCGCCCGTTCTTTATTTCGTGTCTTACTACTACAGTTACCATTTTGCGTGACAGATTTAGTTTGGGCTTATAGTAAATTTGGTGATTTTTAAGGATATATAAAATTGTTATTTAAGTCCTGAATTAAGTTTAGTTAATATAATAAGTTTTATGGTGCTGTAATGTTTGCTTGCTATATAGCATAAAACAAAATCATCATTTTAAAGTTTCGTGTTGTTAACCCTGTTTTTTGTCTCTGCACACAATATTTTAATCCAACACAGAAAACTAATTTAGCAGTTTAAAGTCAGGAAAAAAATAATTTCAGGCTTACAACATTATAGGCTTGTTTGAAACATACCTTTTATGTTAACTTTTTCAGATAGTTAGCTAGGTCCTTCTAAATTCAAATTAATCTTGTTTCATAACGACCAATCTCTAAAATTCCAATGAATATAACCAGAACTGGGGTACAAATATAAACACTTTTTCCACTCATCATAACGCATGGCCTGCACTGCTGTTGCTCGTCGAAAACCAGCGTGTGAAATGGAATTGCTCAGGGTGAGCCACATGCTACATACGGCTTGCGGTATTTTAAGGAACACAGAAAATTAAAAGAGACTAACTAAATTAGTGCTTAATTTTTTTGTAGCGATTAAACAAAATATATTTATAATTTAAAAAAAAAGACATAAATACAACTCCTAAAAAAAAACAAGCAACATTTTATGTTGACTGGTTTAGAAGCAATTTAATCGACGAACATAAAAAGATTGTTGTCTTCTGTGCTTTTCGCATAATTAGCTAAAAAATTTGTACGTCGGCCATATTGCACTATTATCGATAATCTGCTGATAAAGCAAATCAAATTAGCGATAATTATAGCTCAGCATTGTTTATCGCTAATGACCTGATCGCTAATCCATTTTATTTATCGATAATTCTGTTCTTTTTTTCATGAATTATCGCTAAATAGTGATCGATAATTATAGCTTGTTATCAAATTCCCTGGAATCGTCACATATATATATCATTTAGCATTTCTCATGCAAATCTTTCAGATGAATCCAACTTGTAAAAGTACCTCGAGATCCCTTTAAAAAAAATTGTTTTTTTATTATTTTAAGTGGAAAGAGAATACAGTACTGGAAAAAGGTTGTTTAACATCGCGCTTCGCGTATCGCGACGGTATTCTTGATCCGCGATAGACGTTTTTTTACTTTCAAATTGTATCGAGAGGGCTTCGCGATGCATCCGTCTCATATCATTCTCGAAGCTATCGAGGCTATTAACACTTTTTCATAATAGAACTATTTTAAAAATAAGAGTGTATTCAACAATGATCGCGGATGTTTAAATATAATTATACTTCCTTTGTGTTATATTTTTTTAACTTTTTAGATCGCATTTTAAAAGTTTATAAACGAAAAGCGGCGATAGAAATGCTTTTTTAGATCGAAGTTAAAAAGTTTATAAACGAAATGCGGCGATAGAAATGTTTTTGAAGATCGCATTTTAAAAGTTTGTAAACGAAAAGCGGCGATAGAAATGCTTTTTTAGATCGAAGTTAAAAAGTTTATAAACGAAATGCGGCGATAGAAATGTTTTTTAGATCGCATTTTAAAAGTTTAAAAACGAAAAGCGGTGATAGAAATGTTTTTTAAGATCGCATTTTAAAAGTTTATAAACGAAAAGCGGTGATAGAAATGCTTTTTTAGATCGAAGTTAAAAAGTTTATAAACGAAATGCGGCGATAGAAATGTTCTTTTAGATCGCATTTTAAAAGTTTAAAAACGAAAAGCGGCGATAGAAATGTTTTTTAAGATCGCATTTTAAAAGTTTATAAACGAAAAGCGGCGATAGAAATGTTTTTTTAGATCGAATTTTAAAAGTTTAAGAACGAAATGCGGCGATAGAAATGTTTTTTTAGATCGCATTTTAAAAGTTTATAAACGAAAAGCGGCGATAGAAATGCTTTTTTAGATCGAAGTTAAAAAGTTTATAAACGAAATGCGGCGATAGAAATGTTTTTGAAGATCGCATTTTAAAAGTTTGTAAACGAAAAGCGGTGATAGAAATGTTTTTTTAGATCGAATTTTAAAAGTTTATAAACGAAAAGCGGCGATAGAAATGCTTTTTTAGATCGAAGTTAAAAAGTTTATAAACGAAATGCGGCGATAGAAATGTTTTTTAAGATCGCATTTTAAAAGTTTATAAACGAAAAGCGGCGATAGAAATGGTTTTTTAGATTGCATTTTAAAAGTTTATAAACGAAAAGCGGCGATAGAAATGTGTTTTTAGATCGAATTTTAAAAGTTTAAGAACGAAATGCGGCGATAGAAATGCTTTTTTAGATCGCATTTTAAGAACTTAAGAACGAAATGCGGCGATAGAAATGTTTTTTTAGATCAAAGTTAAAAAGTTTATAAACGAAAAGCGGCGATAGAAATGTTTTTTAGATCGCATTTTAAAAGTTTATAAACGAAAAGCGGCGATAGAAATGCTTTCTTAGATCGCGTTTTAAAAGTTTAAGAACAAAAAGCGGCGATAGAAATGCTGTTTTGGATCGCGTTTTAAAAGTTTAAGAACGAAGAACGGCGATAGAAAAGCTTCGTTAGATCGCATTTTAAAAATTTAAGAACCAAGAACGGCAATAGAAAATGTAATGCGCTAGAATTACTTTAATAAATACGAAAGTTAAAAATTTTCTTATAATATACACCTATTTAAAATAAAAAAAAAGATAAAGCAGAGATGTGTTTGAAATAAAAAAAACTTTCTCTCTATTCTCATTAAAAAAAACTTTCTCTTTATTCTCATTATCACCTACCATCGCGACACATCGAGACGGATTTAGTCACGATACTAGATTCTCGATAGATCGCGACAATTTATTTTAATTGTTTCTTATTATTATAAACGCGGTACATCGCGTATCGAGGGAGTCCGCGCACGTTGCGCGCTCGATATGTTAAACAACCTTTTTCCAGTACTGTAACTTGTTGCATAAATTTCAAAACAGCACAAGTATAGCTAACTTGATTTATAACTTACAAAACAACACAAGTATATTCTGTATAACAGCACAAGAATAATTCCTGCTGTATAACTTTCAAAACAACACAAGAAAATTTTTTGATGCAGGGTTCGAATTAGCAGTTCGCAATTCGCAATTTGCGAATCGAAATGCCATTTTTGCGAATCACTTTGCGAAGAAAATGATAAAATTGCGAATCGAATATTTTTAAGTAGCGATAGAAATGCCTTTTTAGATCGCATTTTAAAAGTTTAAGAACGAAGAACGGCGATAGAAAAGTTTTTTAGATCGCATTTTAAAAATTTAAGAATGAAGAATGGCGATAGAAAAGCTTTTTTAGATCACATTTTAAAAACTTAAGAATGAAGAATGGCGATAGAAAAGCTTTTTTAGATCACATTTTAAAAACTTAAGAACGAAAAGCGGCGATAGAAATGCTGTTTTATAGATCACATTTTAAGAACTTAAGAACGAAGAACGGCGATAGAAAAGCTTTTTTAGATCGCATTTTAAAAACTTAAAAACAAATAACGGCGATAGAAAAGCTTTTTTAGATCGCATTTTAAAAGCTTAAGAACGAAGAACAGCGATAGAAATGCCTTTTTAGATCGCGTTTTAAAAACTTAAGAACGAAGAACGGCGATAGAAATGCTGATTTAGATCGCATTTTAAAAGTTTAAGAACGAAAAGCGGCAATAAAAATACGGCGATAGAAAAGCTTTTTTAGATCGCATTTTAAAAACTTAAAAACAAAGAACGGCGATAGAAAAGCTTTTTTAGATCGCATTTTAAAAGTTTAAGAACGAAGAACGGCGATAGAAATGCTTTTTTAGATTGCGTTTTTAAAATTTAAGAACGAAGAACGGCGATAGAAATGCTTTTTTAGATCGCATTTTAAAAGCTTAAGAACGAAGAACGGCGATAGAAATGCTTTTTTAGATTGCGTTTTTAAAATTTAAGAACGAAAAGCAGTGATAAAAATGCTTTTTTAGATCGCGTTTTAAAAACTTAAGAACGAAGAACGAAGAACGGCGATAGAAATGCTTTTTTAGATTGTGTTTTTAAAATTTAAGAACGAAGAACGGCGATAGAAATGCTTTTTTAGATCGCATTTTAAAAGCTTAAGAACGAAGACAAGACTGAAGGTAGTGTAGTAAATTTATCATAATTTAAAAGTGATATAAGAAAAAAAAAAGGCCAGACGTATGGACCATTTAACACGCACGATTAATCATTTTGCGTGCACAAAATTTGACGTGCATGGTCGTGTAGGCCTTGTTTTCTTTCCTGTCATCTATTAGATATGTGCATTTTGAACTGTTGGTTGGACTTTAGATCTTAGATTGTTGTTAACATGGATTAATTCGTTATACAGGCACGCTATAAAATGTCACTAGCAAATTTCAAATGCTGTTCACCTTGCCTGTGTGTACACAAAGGTAGCGACTTTGAAGTCTACACTGGCTGCAAAGCATTACCTATTTGGACCCCTTCGTCTCGTCTATATTTGAAAAATGACGAAAAAACGGCCTTAGCTAAAATAATTTTGTCCACGATTTACCTAGCTATACCTATATACTTACACATAAGGGCATATCTCCCACAATTAGCTAGAGCTTGTGTGTATATCAGCTCGTTAGGCCATGCTGTAGCTAATGCGCCATGTTTATTATTATTTACCTGACTAAATCCTATGAGCCTAGGTAATTCTACTTACAGTGTGAAAGTAGCTGTATTTTTATTAAATGCGAATAAAAACAACAGGATAGCTTGTAGTAGCGAGCTTGTCTCGTTTTGCTGTGTTTGTTTTTGCGGGATTGTGCGAGACTCACTTGCAACACCACTGAGACGGACAACTGCAGACTGTCTGATCATTTGAACCTGATTTATATTCCGATTGTTCTTAATGTTATTATATGCAAAACTTAGATTGTTTGTCCCACTTACGTCGTATTTACTTGCAATCTAGTCATTACTTTTACAATTTCACTATTTTTGTCCTTGCTTCTTTTTCTAAGAGGGACAAATAGACAAAGTGAAATCTGACCTCTGCACTGTCCATAATTATGTCTTATGTTCTTCAAGTTGGTTTAATTAAATGTATTTGTCAGTTGTTTTAGGCTTTTATAATTAATTCTGCATGATATATATTGTTTTACAGGTATAGAATTAAAAAAACTTCCATACATACAAAGGCTTGGTCAATGTGTGGCTAAAATTTCTTGATATTATGTAGCTAGCAAGCTGGTCATTTTATATAATTGCAAAACAGAATTGTAATGCACTATACAATTCAGTTGATTCTACAATGATAGGAAGATAAATTCTTTGAATAATACAGGCATTTTGAAAGACATAAGATCAAAACAAAAACATGATTTGTGACATTATGCCAACGCTGTCCGAGGATGGTGATATGCCTGGCGATGGAAGCATGGAAGATAATAATTTTGAGCAGCTTATGGTTAATATGCTGGATGAAAGGGATAAGTTGATGGAAACACTACGTGAAACACAAGAAAATTTAACTAATGCAAAGACTAGCTTAAAAGAAACCGAACTTGAACGAGACACATTGCTCAATCAGTTTGATTTAGTGTTACAAAAGGTATAATATCAAGTTTTTTAAACATGTTTTTTTAGTTAGACGCTGTCCATGAAATTATATTTGGTTTGACATTCAAACAATCACATATCTGCTTTTGTAATTATTCCTCTATATTCCTTGATATTCCTCTCCTTATATTTTTGCAGCAGTTTATCAGGGCAGGGTATGCTTATTTAAAATATTACTACCATAAATCATCCTCTCCTGATTAATCACCCCTGGTGAAATAGTGCCCTGAGTTAGGAGAAATTATTTAGGACAAGCTTTCCTGCCTTTATTGACATTTATCAGTTTGCCATTTTGTTTACCATGCACAGCTACTATTCTTAGAAAATTTGTTTGCCATTAAAAATAGCAAAAAATTGCTGACTCAATCAAAGTGCCTCAGCAGTTCTCAGAAAATAGTTTTTTACTGGGTTATTTTCTTGATTACTCGCTTGCAGATAGATATCTCACTTGCAATCAAGAGGGTTTTTTTTAAACGTCAAAAGTGGGGCAATTTTTTGTCATATTGTGAGAATTGCGAAAAACATAAAAGTCAAATCACGAGCAAAACAAAACAAAAAGATTAAGAAAAAAGTGAATACGAAACTATAAAGACAAAACACTGTATAGATTTCGTTTCAACAACAATTTCATGCCACGAGAACTGCATGTCAAAAGCAAATAGTGTTACATAAATATCTCTCACCTGACGCAACTAATTAATGTGTTAAAATGTTTAGCGAACGAATATTATTGTTTTGCTAATTTGTTGTGTGTTGTTGTGTTTTAAAAGGCTACAAAAGTGATGCTGAATCAAATTTAACCATTGGAGAAAAGTACTTTGTCTCTAGCTTCCGAAAATTTGGGTGATGACTCTGTAATTTTAGATTTGCGTGTCGGTTTGCAATATATAAAACAATAGATTCTATACAAGCTAGCCAATAAAGTTGTATTTTTGTGGATTTTGCACCCTCTATAATTGTTTTTATGTTTTGACTTGAGTTATAGATAATCTTATTTCACAACATTGTGGCAATAATTGTGTTCTAAGTGTATAATTGTGATTTCTAAGAAGACGACATAACATGGAGAAGTTTAGGAAAATGTTTCATATACTCAAATGCCTTAAAATTTCTCTGTGGCATTGGAAACACGAAGTTTTTGGTAGTTGTTTTGTGTCTGAGCAATTTTTATATTTTATGTCATGACTTTAGCAATGATACGCCTATTTCTTACCATAACTGAGATAAATTACCATAATTGAAAATTGTTAGCTATTATCCATTGTCTGGAATTAGACAAAAACAACACATGCTACCATTTTGTTATTGTAATACGGTGGCTTGAGGTATTAGTGAACACTTTTCAAGTTAGAAAATGTGTTATATAAGTGTTTGGAGCAGATATATAGCTACCCTCATTAGTCTATTGGGAAATAAATCTGAACTTTAATGTTATGATATAGTAACAAATCGACTTTTTATTCCTGTAAAGAACTGGTCATAGATTGCTTGTTGGTGCAAAATCCAGGTTTTAGACTTGGTTGCTTATAACTAAGAATAATTTATTTCGTGAAGCAGGTTAAAAAACAATGGCAGCTAAGCTAATGTAGACCTACAACAAAATATTAAACATTCAAAAACAAAAAGTGTAAATAATAAAAACAACCCATGTGAAGTTGCTTAACTGTTGCATAATGTTCTACCCAAATCTTAGCCCCGACCTGCCATTGCAACTCCACGTATTCAGAAAGTTCATTTGTTTAAGTTTATTTGTTTTGTTTTTTTGCATGTTACACAGTATGTCATAAAAATAAAAAAAATATGTGAATAAAATTATTGTTAGTATTATTCTGTTAATCTGATTAGCACTGTAAAAGGTTGATTTTTTTTACACAAAAGATTTTATTCAAGTTGTGTCAATGTCATTGGAGAGATCCCAAATGTGGCGATCACCAACAAACAGACCTTTAAGTATAGGTGACCTAAATAAAATAAGGCTTATACTTGAAATGAGAAAAATATAAATGAAAAATACATCAGAAGTGCAACAATGCAAATAACTTGGTTAAAGGCATCTATGTTAAAATCCTTAAAATCAATGTCTAATTTAAAATATGAAGCAAAAATTAATGGAGAATTGCCACTAGAATGTTACATAAGGCTCGGAGTAGATGTTTTTTGTGCCTCTTGGAGCAAATTAGGTTCACAATGAATAAACTGTTCGTTATTAAAGTGAAACGATTTATATATATATATATAAATTTATATAATATATATAATAATTTATATATATTATATATATAATAGTTAGAGAACATTAAAAAGAATTAAATTTACATATTTTTATATTTATTGCATACATATAAAATTGAATCTGTTAAGTCTACATATTTTGTAATTAGGTGTATTCATTCACACATTTTTTGATCATGTGATAAAGAAAAAAATGAAAAAAATTGTCTTTGTAGGCATAATGTTGACAACTTCCTGCTAATTTATTAAATACATTTAAAATATCTTCTAAAGATATCCTTAAGAAACCTACATCTACAGAAAAGTCATTCAATATACTCCTGATTTTAAATACCTATATACATACCATTCATTATCCAATGACTAGTACAGCACATTTATAATTGTTTTCAAAACTTTTAATTTTTGTTTAAATTATATTGAAAAAAGTTGCCAGCAGACTTTTAATAACTTACAAAGGCCTAGAAAATAAAATCGAGACTAAAATTAAAGGGAACCTTTAATTATGCTGCATAAATTATGATGTATAGTAATAGCAAATTTTAACATTTTCTGTCATCAGTAATTTTAGACCTGTTAAGGGATGTGCATTCAAACTTTATCAATGCATAAAATGTTATAAAGTTGAATAATAAGTTGACATAATTTTTTTTGCCAAAATGACACTCGTTTTTCGTCCCAGCCCTCTTAATTTTTTGCTGATGACACCATAACTAGGGATCTGCATGTCGGATTTGCTATTACTTAATAACATCATAATTTATGCAGCATAATTAAATCTAAAATTCTTTAAATGTGAATATCTTGAGAATGAAAAGAGCTTTTTAAAAAAATTAAAATTTTTAAGCTCTATAATATAAGTACAACATCATTTTACACCTCGGGTTCCCTTTAAGTAAAAACCTCAAAACATTTAAAAACTATAAAAATCTTCAGTATATACATCTTTGGTATTGTTTTGCCTTATTTTTTAATTCTGGCATATCTTTAGTTCTAATATTTAAAATATCATAAATCTTATTTAAAGGAGAACTAAATTAAATATACATACTTTACAAATAACATTTTATGACAAGTGTGAAGTTGTAATGCCTATAAGTCCTAGTTTTTTAAATTTTTAAGGTTAAAGTGATCCTACAGTTGCCACCATGACAGTAACACTTGTGAACTTAGGGACAATACACAAATCATACACTCTCTAATAGCTACCATATCGCATTCCTTCCTTTTAGCCCTTTTACTTTTCTAAAGCACTGCTGTGTTAGAGTAGACCTTGATGATGAGGATATATATTTTTAATGTGCATGCCAAGATCAGGTCAAACCCACAAAACAGAGTAGCTGTTCTTCTTTTACTTGAAATGAACCATTTTGAGGTTCATGGATAAATAAACACAGAAACACAGAAATATAAATATTTTTCTAAATATTTTGTGTTTTTGTCCCAGTTTCTCCACATCAGTTCGCATTTCTTGTAGTTTTGAGTTTAGCGTTATTTTTTTTTCACATCGTTACTTTCGTTTATTTTTTGCAATCAATTTTTTACACGTTTTTTATATGACAGGTTTTCAAAAATTACGGAGAGCATCGTTGTAAAATGCTCCCGTTCTTGTTTTAAAGATCCCTAATAAAAAATTAATTAATTAAGCTTTCCATATTAAATCAGCCTCTAGTTTAATTTTTTTTAGCATCAGTGAAAATGCTGACACTCTCATTTAGAATATTTGTGTGTGACTGGTTCACCAAAATTTGCAATTTTAAAAATAGAAGAATGAAATAGTAAATTGAAAAAGTACTATAGATAAATCCAAGAGAATTAAAGAATTCAATAGATCAAAACAAAGCAAAACAAAAATGTTTATCTGTCAAAAAACAAAAAAAGTTCGGTATGGACTTGATTTCACTAAAATTATGTTTTTTTGAATGTTATGATTTGTTTATTTAAGGTTTATATTGGGTTTCTGTTGTAATTAATCACAAAGTATATACTGTTAGAAGTGAAATTATAATAATTTATTAAATTTGTTGAATCACTTTTTCTTAGTGTGATCTGGATCGTGAACATTTGATACGAAAATTATCCTCATACGATTCTGATGAAGATTCGATTATTTCACAGTTAAAACAGCAAAGGTTTCCTTTGGCCGAGGTAAACAGCTCACTGAATGTAACTACTCTGGCATCTGTTCATTGAATATAAACTGTAGTATCTGTTGGCAGAAGTAAATAATAGCTTGTTACCCCTTTAAATTATAGGGGTAACGCTACGTTAAAAATAGCTTGATATTTTGATAAGAAAAGAGAATTTAGTTTTGGAAATCTGTATTTATTTCTTGAGCAGATTAAAAGAAAATTTGACAGCTTAAAGATAACAGCTTTTTGTATAATCCCAGCTTTCTAGCTGAGAAAATGTAACTATTCTATAAGCTGTCTGTTTTAATTTTGAATGGAAATTACAGCAAATTAATCACATAATCTGGAAAGTTTCATTGCGATAAAAAAAAGCAATTAAAATAGCACTAGAATAGTTTTATAATTTTCCCATTTTAGGAATTTGTTCCATAGCGAAAGAATATTTCCAAGCAAAGGAAAAAGTTGATGAACAATCAGAAGAAATAGCTGAGTTAAAAAGCTGAGCGTTCAAACACAAAGGTTTGTGCACTTGAAGATCAAATCACATTTTAAAGAAGCCTTTCTCGGTTTTAAATGTTTTGTACCTATAATGTATCCGGGTGTTTAACTTGATGTCCATGTCCCTAATAAGGTAAGTGTGATGCCGATTATTATACTTTATATTTATAGCTTTTGTTGGAGCACCTGGAGAGTTTAGTTTCAAGACACGAGCGTTCTTTGCGTATGACAGTAGTTAAAAGACAGGCCCAATCTTCAGCTGGTGTTTCTTCTGAAGTTGAAGTCTTAAAAGCACTGAAAGTCATTGTTTGAACACCACAAAGCTCTTGATGAAAAGGTTTGCGATACAGACTTATTTATTTCTTTTTTTTCTGCAGAATAAATTTTTAAAAAAGATTTTAAATACCATTAGGTGCGAGAACGACTTCGAATCGCAGTTGAAAAGGCAAACAATCTGGAAGAGGATTTGGCTGGCAGCTAACCAAGAGGTGTGTTTCATTATATCAATATTGCGCTATTTAAGAGGATGCTTACATCTAACATTACCGATGGAATTTATGCTCCTTGTCTTACAAAATCCACCTCTTTTCGTTAGATTGAACACCTACAGCACGAAACAGAAACTAGCGAGAGAGCGAAGGCAAAATGGCCAAGTACCTGGTGGTGGAGGAAAGAGTGTATGTTAATTCGAACTTAATTTTACATTTCTTGTTTTTATTTAAAATAAAGTAATCTTTCATTATTTGATTAGATCATTTTAAATAAAAAATATGTCATTAAAATTTACTTTGTCTTTATTAGTTGGAGAACGGACCGCTTAATGAAAATGTGGAAGATTTAAGAGAAGAAATTAGTGATTTAAAATACCAACTGGACCAAAAACAACGAGAAATTGAAAAGGTGCGGGAAATTCCACTCGTACTAAACCATTTTTTTATTTATAATTGAAATAATCATGAGATATGATTATTTCGCTGTCATACTAGATAATACTCTACAGATTGTGGAAATCCAACTACAATCATGTTCATAAAATCATTGTAATTTCAAAGATTGTACTCACAAGCAATGATTTACGACCTTTGTACTAGGTCCACACACTGGAACTTGTCAATGTGTACAAATAAACTTAAGATCTTAGATTTTTTGTTACATCCGAAATCCCAAACATGGCCTATCTTCTTGATTTCCTGGGCCCTCATGGTTCGTCATTTCCATTGTTTAATAATGCGGATATCGCAGAGAACTTCGACTAGCATTTGCAATGTTCCTCAGTCCTGTCTACACATTTGACTGCGTAGAACTTTCACATCCTTCTTATTAAACATTATAACCTTGTATAAAAAAATTGAGTGAAATAAAGTAAATAACTAAATCATTTCTACCTGTTCAGAACAAAAAAGAATCAAAAGAAAGCAAAGATCGTGTTTCAAATGGAAGAACCCAAAATAAACACTACAAATAAAAGCATCGTTTTCAGTGAAAGTAGTCCAAAAGTTACAGAGAGGAATGTAGAAGAGGTAACAGATTTTTCCTTGTAAAGTTGAATGCTGTTTTCTTGCAGTATGTAGTCTTACACATGTAAATGTGAAATTAATAGGTATTTTACTTTCAAAACAGGCGCTTAAGCACAAAGAAAGTGATCATTGAGGAAAGAATGATGACTCATTGAAAAAGTATGTTCGTTCGCAGAATGAATTATCATCATCTAATGAAGACAGTGAGCGTGGAAGAGCCGAATCTATGGGTTTAAAAACAATATTAGAACAGGTATGGAAACTTTTAACTTAATTTGTTTGAGTTTTTAAGAAGTATAATACTTTGATAAGAACATAGTGATTGTTTTGTTCAGAATGGTTTCATATAATTTGCTTTCAGCTTGACAATTTAAAAACAGATTTAATTTTTTTGTATTTTGTTGTTCTTGGAAATAAAATATGTTTCTATTATTTTATGCCTCTTTATATATTTTTTAGTTTTACTCTCATGGTATGATCTTCTAAGTTATTTTTTTTATTATTCACTTCAAGAACAATTTGCAATTTCATCTCAGACTATAGCTATTTGTGTTGTTATAAAATGTTAATTATTGATAACCCATTTAATGGATTTAGTTTTTGGAATTTAATCATTATTCCTTCCTCCAGACAGACAGCTTGTTCCACTCTATGAAATTGTATAAACACCTTGTTCAGTAAAAGTTTTTTTTAATTCTTATTAATTTTCTAGAGAGAAGAAAAGGATAAAAAATTTGCAAGAACAATGTAAGTTTTATGAGATGAAGTGTTCACAGTCGATGAAACATGCAGAGGAGTTACCTAAGATACAACAGGAGTTGGAAAGCCGAAAGGCTGCTCTCAATGCTGTATGTTATATCTTAATTGTATTTATTTATTTTTATGTTTCTTGTTTTTGTCTGTATTTATAGTTAAAAATATTCATGTTCACCTTTTTCCTAGGCATTGTCTAATTTTAAATTAAACAAACTCCAATAAGAACTTAGGAAAATTGCACATCATTAATTCACTTTATAGGCTGAAGAACGCAATTTTACAGCAGAAGACAATTACAAAACTTGCAATTTCAATTAGAAGAAATTACTGCAGATCCTACAAAGGGGTATGGTTTTCAGGTTTTGCTACCAATGTACAAATCATCATTCATCATTCTCGGCTTAACGTCCGTTTTCCATGCTAGCATGGGTTGGGATGGGGTATATTAATGACCCTCTTCCAATCTGATATAGACTGCTGTTAGATCTAAACTCAACTTCCTCTGTATCAAGTCTGTCCTTATAACCTCCTGCCAAGTCTTTCTATCAAAAATATCAACACTAAAGCTAAAATCCGACATGATCTATTTTCATGTACTTACTCTGAAACTGAAAATTGTGGCTTAGACTTGTGTTACCTTCTAAGAAGATATTATCTTCTTTTACACATTTATATTTCTTCCTTTTTACAGACAAAGGAGAGAGAACAAATGACTGAAAGTCATAATCAGAAACTTCAAAGTACTGTTGATAAACTTTTATCAGAATCGAGTGACAGGCTGCAGAATCATATGAAAGAAAAAATGCAGACCTTAGATGACAAGGTACTACTATGTGTTTGATTGTAGTGGATTTCTTTAACATTCTTTTAAACAACATTATTCAATTTTTCTTTTTTCCTTCCAAATTATATAAAATGGAATGCACTCTAAATTTAACAATTGACTATTTAGTGAAGTTTGTGAAGGTTTCTCTTCAAATAAAGATTAAATGTCTAAATTTATTAGTATCCTAGACCCCTCCAGGTTCTTTCTGAGACCTTTCTAGTGTATGTGATGTTTCACAGTTTTTGATATGTTCAATAATGTTTAATATTAACCATTTATTAGTACTTGTAATCTTCATAATACTATATCTTTACTCCTCAAAATAAATAATAATTATTATTATATACCTGTCAACTCTTTTTATATACAATAAATCTAAATGTTCCGTACAACCGTGCAATAACTGACGCGATATTCCACGTTTGTTTTGGTATTTTCAATTTGCAATGCAATGACTTCCGTAAAATGCAATGAATTCCGTAAACAAAAACGAATTCGAGATATCGTTACTCTCTTTCATGCCTTCTATTTGGTAAAAATGCAATAGAAAAATAAAAAATATCTCACAAAAAAAGAGATGTTAGGTATATAATAAAGCATATATTGCATGCCCGTTCGTCGAATATCATATTTATCCACTCTTGGTGAGGCAATATTCCACTCGGCTGCGCCTCGTGGAATATTGCTCACCTCGAGTGGATAAATCTTGATATTCAACGAACGGTCCTGCAATATCTGCTTAACGTTTTATGAGAGTGATAGTGTCAAAGTTTTAAGCTTTAAAATGCTACGTACTTACTTAAATGCTCAAGATTGACCAACAGTGATCCGTTTTTAGAATGTCATAGTTCAAGAGCTTGATAAATTAAAGGCCATTAATGACGAGTACAAACGTACAAAGGTAATTGCAAATCAAGTTTTTTTCTTTTTATTGCATTTTAATTCATTGAAGAATATGAGTGCAGGGTTTCTGTTTTAGATACAAATGAGTGCTGAACTTGATAAGTTAAGACGAGAAGTGATGCAGTTGAGGAAACAGGTGAACATACGTTTAATTATATTGCCTGTCATCAGGGTGGTTACACCAGTTGCCATTTTGAATACTCAGCAAAGTAATTCACTGTAAAAACCTGCAAGTATATATACTGTCAGAACAATGAGAAAGTGAAATGTTGATTATAATATTATATGATTACATGGAAACAAACCTTTGACCCAAACTCCCCACCCCCTAAAAAAGAAAAAGTAACTTCAGATCCATAGCACCTTAATGATGAATAATTGGCCAAACACTGACGCAAAAAATATGAAAATTTGCACGGCGCTGAAAAAGAAAGGGCCTGGGACCGAGTCTCTGTATCTTAGTAACCGTAAGGAGTGGGGTTCTAAAATTTGGTACACTTTTATTTCACAAGAATCCTACCTGACGTGTAAAAAACAGCCAAATCTTAGATGGTAGGGGTCAGGTCAAACTAATTTGACCTGGAATGACCAAACAACTATTATAATACCATAATTCGTGTTTCGGTATTTATCTTACTTGTCTTATTATTATTCTTAATCATATTTATTACAAGGCGTACATTGGAAGCACTATGTCAAGCACTCCATATGCTACCCCATCAAAAGATGACTCGATCAGGCTAGCGAGTCCTAAGGAGCCAACGTGGCAGAAAATGAACCAAGCGAACGTAGTATCCAACGTATCAAAAGCTTTAGTTTCCAGACAAGACAATATGGATGGCTCAGATAAAGGTTCTGTGACGGGGTCAATCATTTCGACAGTGCCATCTATAGTGGCACAGGATTCATTGGAAACATTGAATTCTAACGATGCACAGAAATTAGCAAACGTTCTGCAACAACAGCTAGATGCAATTAACGAAGAACTAGAGTAAGTAATTTGTGATAAGAAGGTTTTGTTGAAATTGCTAGGTCTAGTTTAAAGGGAATTAATTTTGTGGGTGTTGGCAAAAGAAATTATTAAGTGGTCGTCTTGAAAAATCGTAAAAAATTGCATATTTAAGATATTTGAAAATTTTAGTCAGGTTCCATATCGAAAAAATTTCTTTCATCATTATTGTTACTTTCCACTAAATGAAGTATGTATGTCTTACCCCTAAAATTTTGATATTTTAACTAAAATGAAATCCTGTATAAATATTTTTAACAAATAAATAAATAAATAAATTGCTTTCCCATGAACCGGGAACAGATAAGGCTGTCCATGAAATTTAGTCCTGCAACGTTGGGATCCATCCATTGACTTTACATTCTTACGTGAGTGGTGGTCTCGTAAAATTGTTTTCTCAATTATATCAATCTATTATATGAAATTATGAAAATGATCCATCAAGATAACAACTTTAAGCATTATAATACTTGCTTTTATATTCGGAGAACCTCTTAGGTAATTGCAGGTCTTTGTTTTTTTGACAAGCGCATAGTAGTACAAGGGATATATTCACGTTTTATTGCGACTTAACATAGGTGTGTGACCGATTCACATTACATATTTTAATTTGTAATACACGTCTTTTTTACGAGAAACATTTTTTTTCACATTCAGACCCCTCCTTTATGCCCTTAAAATTCTTTTTTAGCAAGATCCCTGTCAATGTATCATTTTGCTTTTTCAATTTTTTCAATACTTTAAAAGAGAGATACTACGTCTCCACATCAAAATTCATCCAAAGCAATAACAGCTCCGTGTACACCTGACTGTCGTAGGTACTCTGCATAATCTTCAAGTCCAATTTTTGTGGCCCATTTTATTACTCGAGCGTTTGACCAACACAACACGTCTATAACAGAGAACGAAGAAAACATATACTTGCATGGCCTCACGTTAAAGTGAAAACAACGTATGATATAAATTATAGATATCTTACCTTTATCTACACCCTCTGCATCTTGTCTTCTTTTCTCGAGAAACTACACCACACAAAAAACTAAGTATACTGTTTATTCAAATGAGACAGAAATAGAAAAGAAATAAAAACCTGCAGTGATAATGTGTAGCTTCTAATAGGGCGAAAAAGACACAATTAAGGCCGATTTCCATTAAAGCGTTCCTTATCGCAGCTCCTAGCGCTCAGTATTTACACATGTATTAGAAACTTTTTTTTTGATCGCAGCTACTGCATTTCGGCAGCTTTCGTAGTTTATACGATCAACTTCTATAGCGTGCGCAGAGGACATCTTTTCCAACAACCAATTCCAAAAACGCTGTTATCTTTAATATCGGGACTAAGCATATAAAGCGCCGAAGTCTAAACATTGATATCTGCGGCGAAGAAAGCTCTTTAAAGAATAAAGCTGTCAGTAAAAGCAAATGGTATGTAACAGAATTTGTACACTTCCTGTCATAGTTGAGCGCTTCCAAACATTTCGTACCACATGCTAAACTCGTTCTGAAAAGTTAATACAAAACTATAAATAATAAGAAAAAATAAAAAGAGAAACAGTCTTTATGATAAACATAAAAGCATGGCGGTAAATTTTAAAGTAGGCGTAGGAATATTGTTACGTGTTTCCGTTACAATCAACAGTTCAAATTATTTTTTCTTCAAAAAAAAGGGAGGAGATATACTAAAGCTTTCTTACCTATGAATTATCAACTACTTTTAAATATTTTGTGTAATCTTTTTTGGTTATATGTTCTAGCATTCGTGCATCCACCAAATTCTCAATAAAATGATACTAAAAATAAAAATAAAAAACATTGCTGTTAAACATCCTACTATCACAGTTACAAGCGATGCATCATGTTATAACTTACTCTATATTGTGGTAACCCCAGGCTAGCTAACCACTCTGATGCTATCCAAAAGTGATTCATATCACCGAACACAAGTGACTAAGACAAAAAGAAACTTAAAATACACACAGAACATCAACAATACCATATTTAGTGGATTTTAAACAAACTGTGATTCTTAAATAGACCTTTTTCGTTTCAATTAAGAAATGCTTGTTACAGATATTCCTGTTCGCCAGTGTAGTAACAATAGATTGCCGTACGCATACGTTAAATAAATTTATGTACTTTAGAAGACATTCTTCAGTGCCGTAAAAACAGCCTAGAAGTTAGTAACAAGCTTACCGTCTTCATAGATGGCGGACTAACAGGGTTTGTGACATTCACCATTTCGTGAATAGCTAATCGAAGTTTCATTCGATGAAGTTGATTATTTACACCAATCTCGTGTTGAATCTCAAAATCTGACAAAGCCTGAAAAATAAGAAAACAGGATACGTGGTACTCACTATGTTAACTACCTTATTCGTAGTAATTTTCGCGCAAACAGTATAAACGTATTTCTCGCGTATCCCCCACAAATACCAAGGAAACGTAAAATTTTGATTCTTGAAAAAAGTATATATTCGCCCCTATTAATTTCATGGACCCAACTCTAGATCACTTGATTTTAAATTAAAATTAAAAAAAAGTACCCATAGGCCAAAATCTAGGGGAACATGGTACCCTTTAACGACAATGCGATTTAACACAAGCTCACTTACTGACATTATTGATCCGCTTTTCACATTCGCTCGACATGCTTGAATATCCATTCAGGTAGTTTCACCCATAATTCAAGCCAAGCTAATATAGTAGGTGCGTTCCAGGAGCCGAATGAAGCGCCTGAAGCTATGACATCCTCCAGTAGCTTCTTCTTCATGCGTTTTCTGCATCGCGTTGAGTTTCAGCGTTCGAGTCAAGGTCATCACTGCGGCTAATTCCTAAGTCTCTGGGTTTTAATTTGCCTTTAGTAGAAATATTTTCCCTAATGAATTTTTTAGACTTCTATTTTTGACACCTCTGCGAGTTAAAGATTCCATACTACTTGTGATACTGCTAGGACTGGATGAAAAATCGAAATCTCTGCTTCATAAGAACTACTGAGACCCCATGGGATAGAAACTTTGGATCGTTCCGAGCCTTCGCTTTCCGTGGAGTCGGATGGTTGTGAACTTGGCGTGTCTGCTTCAGCAAGTTGCTCATGAGAACGGCCAATGTTCAACTGAAAACAACAAAAATATACAAATACCCTTACAATACATTACAGATGCCAGTAGCTAATAGTAATAATAATACAAAAACAGTATATCCCAACAATATTTTATACATGCTTATAGACAAACAAGGCACACACAGAAAAGAGTACTCCTACACCTAAGGGTAAGGTTATCTCGATACCTACCATTAGTGGTTTTGTATCTAAAGGATCATAACTAGTAAACAGAAAAGAATTATTGGCTTCATCTGACTCTCTCCTCGTCTAAAAATAACAAGAGATAAAAAAAATTATAAACACAAAAAAACGAGCATTTAAAAATGATAATCGCATCAGACTTTTTTAAAGGGATACCAGTGTAGCAGAAAGTACTGCAAGAGATGTATGACGTGTTTATACATAATTATGGTGTTTAGCATCAAAGACTGCTTTCACACACAAATGCACTTCGATGCTTTGGACCAAATGATCGGTTTGATATAATGTAAGTTTCAGTTATTGGGAATTTGAGATAACAGATGTTAACTATATCATTTACGCATGTTTTAGACTTTCGTCCGAATAACACAAGAGAGACTTAAAAAGTTTGTAGTATGGACAATGCACTTACATTTAAATCTCTTGTTCTTTGGTAGGAATCGACGACATTCTTGTTACGCTCAGTTTTATCAGACTCTTTGGAAGAAGCTACACTGACTTCATCTAAGCTGTTTGTTTCGCTTCCAACTCGCTTTTCGATTTGTTCGGTCAGTCTTTCTGTTGTTCTATGTTCCACTTGTAACATCCTTTAAACAAAATTTTAAACTTATGACATCTATAGTCAGCATTTAAATTTGCGAAGAAAATTACTGTACATCTTTTTTCATAACTTGAGGATGAGATTATAAGTACTTTCAACTGCTAAACGGGCG